>JAKSZU010000001.1:128002528-128640028 GCA_026018925.1 Tupaia tana | reverse complement strand
GTTGATCTAAAACATACCAGGTGCATGTGCCCAAAACTCTGATTGCCTGGAGAGCTTGGGAAAAAGGATCATGGGTTGATGAGACTGTTGAGGGTGTCTCTCTCTCTATCTCCCTCTCATGAAATATATAAATACATTTTAAAAAAGGAAAGGGAGAAATACAGAGACTAGACATAGACAAATAAATTGAAATATATTTCTCTAGAGGCTAAGCTTCTGTCTCTCCTAGACAAGAAACTCAAATTATGTCATTAGTATCTTACGTAAAATGAGGAATATAGGTTTGATTGTTAGAAATAGCATACAAAGGTTGCTTGAATATGAGGTAAAGGGCAGGGCGCTCCCTAGGCTAATCACAGCAGTGTAAATCTTGCTGGCACATGCACATATCGCGAATATCGCAATGGGATGCAGAGTTGCTGAGATTGGCTATCTGTCTAAGATGCATCATTACAGTGAAATATATGGAAATTTTAAGCCCCCAATCCCCCATTTCTTCTTAGCTTGATTCTGTTGGAAGAAGTAACCAACCACAGGCCCTGAGTGCTCCCATGCCTTTTGTGGGAGTAGCCCAAAAAGCAAAGCTCTAACTGCTGTGTCCCTTAGCCTTCTCTCAGGCTCATGTTTTCAGTGAGTCACACTGAAGGACATGGTAATGTCTCTGTTAAAGATCAAGAGCAGGTTGGGACCAGCAGTTAGCGTAATGGCTATGTCGTTGGACTCCCACATAGTCGACCGCGGTTCGAGTCCCGGACCCGGCGGCTTAAAACTCACGCCGGGCGCGTGTACGTGTGTGCCCAAGATCCCGAGAGGAGAATGGAGGAGAAGGGATTGCGGCGTGGCCATCCCCCCTGGGGGATGATTTCCTGCTTTCTATCTCTCTGTTTCTCTCTGTCTGTCTGGCGAGCGCACGCGCCCTATAGCAAAAACCTCTCCAAAAAAAAAGAAAAAAAAAAAAAAAGATCAAGAGCAGGTTTGCTTAGTGCTTACTATAGAATGATGGATTCCCTAAGCTCAGTTTTCCTCAGCTGTGATGCAAACCCACTGCATGTTTGGCATTCATCTGGGCCATAATGGGAAAAGGACTCCCACATGGCCAGTAACAGTTGAGTCCCAGACTAAGCAGCTTGAAATTCATGCCAGGTGCATGTATGTGCATGCCCAAAATTCTGAGAGGAGGATGGAGGAGGGATAGCAGCATAGCCATCCCCGCAGTGGGGTGACTTCTCACTTTATCTCTCTCCATCCTTCTTTGTCTCTCTGGAGAGTACACACACCCTATAGCAAAAATCTTAAAAAACAACAACAAAAAGTGCAAAATCTGCTGCTTGCTATGCTGTGAATAATTGAGTTCTCTGTCTCTGACCCAGAACTCTAATGTCTTTTACCAGTATCAATGACCCTATAATAGGCTATTTTTTTCTCTTATCTTCTAAGTATGGCAAATTCAAATCCCAGACCTGTCAGTGTCCAGGTGTGATTATTTTGCTCATCAAATTCTTGGCTTGTTCATCTGCAGAACATAGATAAGAGTAGTGCTACTGAAGGATTGGTGTGAAAATATAGTAAGTTCTTAAATATTAGATACACGAATCAATTTCTGCTGAGTAGTTGGGTTCTTTTCAAAGTCCTAGCACTATGTGACATAAATGAGCCCTGAAATATTGCTACTGCATGGCCAGAATCACACTACTTGACAAAGTATTGACTCCCCCCCCCCCCCCCCCCCCGTGTTGTCAGTTTCACCCTGCCATTCGGCACTAAATAAAATAGACTGAGATCAGGTCTGCATTGCATATGTCGCTTGTAACCCTGATTGTGTTTAGCATAGTGTCATGAAGATCCTGAGCACTCAAAAAACAAGTATTTGAACACTACTTGATGGACATATTCCCCTGTCCTTCAGATAAAACATTTATGCTTTCTTATCCATAAGAGGATTAATACAATAAAATCTGTTAGGCCGGTCTTATTATCTTTTTTTTTTTTTTTTTTTTTTTTTGCTATAGGGCACGTGCGCTCGCCAGACAGAGAGAGACAGAGAGATAGAAAGCAAGAAATCACCCCCCAGGGGGGATGGCCATGCCACAATCCCTTCTCCTCCATTCTCCTCTGGGATCTTGGGCACGCACGCACATGCGCCCGGCGTGTTTAAGCCACCGGGTCCGGGACTCAAACCGCGGTCGACTACTTGGGAGTCCAGCGACATAGCCATTACGCTAACTGCTGGTCCCTATTTTTTAAAAAAATTATTAGATGCAATTACATAATCAATACATTTGAAAAATATGACTTTTAAACCATAAAGTAAAGCTAAATCTTATTCATTGGATTCTCTTTTGTAACAGATATTACTACATATATCTGATTTTACAGCTGAATAAACAAAGGCTCAGCAATGTTGAGTAAGTTTCCTAAAGCTTCACAGTTACTAAAAGAGAGAGAGGTGGTAAGGTACAAGTCAATCCTCCCACTTGTTGAGGTTATCCTAATGAAAAATATTAGAGAAAGTACTCCAAGTAAGAGGAAAAGGGGAAATGGAAAAGTCATGCATGTTAGTTGTCACTATGCAAAATAGTTGTTCTAGGTGAAGATTTCTGATCTTCTACTAAGATGCCAAACCAGAAACAGCAACCACACCATCTTCCTCCTTTTCCCTACATTCTAATTCTCCCTTTTCGTAGACACTTATGCACATGCATGGACACACACACACACACACACACACACACACTAGATGTGGCCCAGAGAGACTTCTTTTAACTGCACTTTCTTAATTTCTATATAGATTTTTGCACTGATTTCTTGTCTGTTTTCTCCAAAGGTTAGTAGGTATGAAAGGCTGAGTGGGTATAAAAGTTGAAGGTCATATCCTCTCATGCAAACTTCTTCTTTCCCTGTTTCCTCTAAGCTGTTTCCTCTGTCACCCTAGTAAGGACAAATACCAAAAAGGAGGAAACTGAAAACATGAAATATGGAAAACAGTAAGAGAGCATCAAATACAAAGCTAAAAACAAATATAGTCTTGTCAAGTCACTCTCTCTCATACCAAGTTATACCTCTAGTTGTCTCTGAGGACTCCAATTTGCTTTTGATCAGAGAAGAGAGAGAGGCAGATGTAAAACTGCCTCAGGAGAGTTTTGTGGAGTGTGTTTTACAGAAGTACAAAGACCAACTGCGGAGAAAAGTTCTCATGGTCTAAAATGTTTGGAAAACTTAGAATCATACTTTAAATGATATGTTCTTCATGGAGAGTCATATTGCTTGCTGTTCATAGTGTTCTTCCAAGTGATTTTATCACTAAAAACTGTTTGAACTAAACTCTCTTAATTTACTTTAAAATGTATTTTAGAGAATGGTGCTTCAATATTTAGAGCACATGAGAACATCATATAGTTACCATGGCACCCAAATACCCCCAAATTTAGAGGTGTAACAACTGTTAAAGGTTTTTCTGGATCAGACAGAGCATACTGGCAATGGTTTGTCTCTGCTCTGATACACAGAGTTTCAGAGGAAAGACTCCAAGCCTGGGAGCTTAATCATCCTGATTAAGATGATACATAGAATCACAACTCACATGTCTAGTGACTAGTGCTGACTGTAGGATAAGACTTCAACTGGAACTGTTGGCCAGAATACCTACATGTGGCCTCTCTAGGTAGTCTATTTTTCTTACTGCATGGAGCTGAGCTCCAAGGGCAAGAATCCTGATAGAGAGCCATGTGGAAGCCATCTCACGTTTCAGGGCCTTGATTTAGCAGCCTTGTGCTCACCCCTGCTGCATTCTAGTCATCAGGGTAATCACAAAGTCTGCTGAAGTTCAAGGTCTGCGAGAATAAGCTCTACCTATTAATAGAGTTGGGCAAGATGCTGGGAAAGTTGTAGTACTGAAAATATTGCTGTGATTTAAAAAAGAAAAACAATCTTACTAATTATGTGTATAGGGCTGCATGGATATGCACCTAATAAAAGCAGAAAATTTGGGTAAGAAAGTAGTGGGGGATATGATTGGACATGGAGATTGGAGAACCCAGTATTCTAATTAGATTATGTAAATCATTCATAGATACATTATGCCATCATACTACACTATCACGATAAAATAGCTCTACATTCGAGAGTTATAAAATCAGATTAGTAAAAATATCTTTCACAATCTCTGCATAAGGATCTTTTCATGGTTACACTTAGAGTTTTCATTGTACTATGTTTCGCTAATTATTCAAAACATGGACTTGAAGATATGAGGCAGGGAGTTAAGCGCTGCTGATGACTGTGACACAGCTGGGAAATTGGATCTCTGCCATAACTGCTGACTTATGAAGAGTTTGATAACATTTGTGTTGCATTTAACGTAGTATATTGAAGATGAAAATACTTTACAGCTTTATAAATATTGTATGACATAAGCTTTTCTCCAGTCTTCAGTAACCTTTGAAAACAGTCATAGTTGACACAGGCCCTCCAGCTTTCACAAACTTCTAAATATGTCTTTATGTTTTAGAGATGATACATACTCCCTAAAAGTCTGATAACACTGGGAAATCCATTCGCTTGAGGCAGGTTTTACCCTCTTTAAATCTAAACTACTAGTGAGCCAGCACGGTCACACTAGACATCAAGGGATCCTTTGAGCATATTGTTATGACCAGAGTCATGAATTGGGAGTGGATCCCCGGGGAAATTGTCAGCCAAGATGAGGAGAAAATACGTGTCTTCTTTTTTTCACCTAACCCTGTTGATGGAATGGTCCAAGATGGGACTGCTTGTGTTCTGATCTTTTACAGAGTATTTGGTGAAACAGCAACTCCACAGGTATCCATGAGGGATCTGTGTAAGGACCGTGTTACCTGAGAACAAAAGTCCTGCACTTAAAGTTCACTTTTCATGAGCTTTGGCCAAAAATGACTTGCCCCATTATTCTAAATTCTCTTACAACTAAAAGATCCCTAGACATAATAACCCAGGACAGAAATGATGTATTTCCCACAGCTGAAGCAGACATTTCTCTGAATATTCTATCATGATAGTGTCTCCTGGCCTATCAGCGATTAGAGCTGGTATCCTCACCCAACTACATGATACCTCATAAGGTGGGGTCAGATAGGGCTGCTTACTACTCAGTTTTATCCCCCTTGTTCTTGTCTGACCCTATTGTCAGTGCCAAGTGGGAAGCTGCAAATACAGTCACTTAGACCTCATGTAACACTTCAAAAAAAGAACCTTTTTTTGTCTGAAACAAACAAACAAAAATAGAATTCAGAGTTTTATCATTTAATATCTAAAATAATCAGGATATCACTCAATCATTCATAATGCCAAAAACTGGGAAAATCACCAACAGAAACAAACATCAAGGTCAATGAAAAGTTGAAGATACTTGACAAGGATTTTAAGGCAGCTATCCTAAAATAGCTTCAACAAGCAATTATCATTTTTTTGAAACAAGTGAAAACTTAGAAAAATATAAGCAAAGAAATAGAAATTATAAAAATAAACCAATAGAACTGGCTCCATAGCCTAGTAATTAAGGGAGCTGGATCCCACATGGCTGACCACAGTTTGAATCTTGGCCCCAGTGGCCTAGTGAATCACACCAGGATTATGTGTGTGCATGCCCTAAATCTCAACGGGATGAAGAGAGAGAGAGAAATGAGAAAATACAGCATGACTGTGCCCCATTAGCGGGTGCTTTCTCCCTCTCTCTCTTTCTCTCTCTGTTTTTCTCTGACAAGCACACATGCCCTCTGGCAATGAAAAGAAATAAGTAAATAAGCCAATACACATTATAGATCCAAAAAAAAAAAAAAAGTAGCCTCTCACTTCGAAGAACAAAAGAACAAAATGAAACAGAGCTGGCTGGCTGGGCTCAGTAGTAGAGTGAAGCTGGCAGAACATAAAATCAGTAAACTTGAAGACGGGTCAATAGATTACTCCCAATACAGATAACGTAGAGGAGATGGTAGACTGATAAAAACAAACAAACAAACAAACAAACAAATGAAACAGAGCCTTAGGAACCTGTGGGGAATACCAAAAGATCTAGCGTTTGTGACGCTGAATTCCAAGAACTTGACAAAAAGACACAAACCTACAGTTTCAAAAAGTTTCATCAATATCAAGAAGATAAGTCTAAAGATAGTTAGGCCAGGATGCACTATAATTAACTTCTATATTTTAGGAAAATCCTGACAATACCAACAGAGAAAAAAATGCATTACTTACAAGGGAATACCAGTTTGAATTACAGGGAATTTTGCACCTGAAATAATGAAGGCCAGTAAGTGTAGGATATTTTGTTGATTACAGAAGGAAAAAAAAAAAAAACTATCAACTATTAATTCTTCATCCAATTAGAATACTTGCAGAAATGAAGAGGAAATATAATTCCAGAAAGAAAAGAAGAATGTTGAAATGAATGAACACAGGGGTAAATATAATAGACTATTTTTTATCAGGATTTAATTTGTCATATTTCAGAGTTGAAGCAAAATTTACAAAGCCACCAGATGCGATGCTTAATGTATGAAAAGGAAATGGTTAATATGATTATGTTTTTTAAAATGAAGAGAGTAAAGGGACTTGAACTAGAATTTTTACACTTCACTTGAAGTGGCAAAATATCGAAACCAGTAGACTATTATAAGAAATGTTTATGTACTGTAATACCTCAATCAACCACTAAGAAAATGATGCAAAATGACATACTAAAAAAACACTATAACTAAATCAACCTGGTTATTCAAAAAATCAATAAAATTGATAAAATTCTAGAAAGACTGATGAAGGAAAAAAGACACAATTCATCTATATGAAGAATAAAATAGAGGTATAGATGCTACAGTGCAAATATGGAAGCCATGAAGGAGATAATTGGGGAATACAGTGAAGGATGTTACACTCATAAAATTGGCAACTTAGATGGAATACATTAATTCTTTGAAAATTCACAAAGTACTAAAGAATCAAACTAGATGAAATAGTACCTGAATAGTTATTTTAATCACTAAAGAAATTGAATAAATGAATAAATCTCTAGACCCAGGTCCTTTCATTGTAGAATTAGACAATTTGGGGGGTAACAGGTGGCGTGATAAATAAGGCTGACCACAGTTGGAGACTCAGAACTGTTGGCCTGAAAATCCTGCCTGGTGCATATGGACACTTGCCATAATCCCGAATGGAGGAGAAGAGTTTTTAGCATGACCATTCCCAACCCTGCTGGGAGAGTAATTTCTCAGTTTCCCTCTCTCTGCCTCTCTCTCTCTGGTGAGTACATGTGCCTTATAACAAAAAATCTAACAAATAAATAAATAAATAATAACATAGAAAATTAGACAAAATTGTCAGACGATTAAAGAATTGATACCAGGGCCAGCAGATGGGATAATGGTTATATCACTGGACTCCCACATGGCTGACTACGGTTTGAGTCCTGGACCTAGAAGCTTCAAACTCACGCCAGATGCATGTATGTGCATGCCCAAGATTCTGAGAGGAGAATGGAGAAGAAAGGATTGCCACCTGGCCATCCCCCCTTGGTAATGATTTCTAGCTTTCTCTCTCTGTGTCTCTCTGGCGAGTGCCCTATAGCAAAACCTTTCTGTCTTAAAAAGAAAAAAAAAAAAGGGATTAATGCCAATTTTACACTATCTCTTCCAGAAGAGAAGGAAACAATCCCCAACAAACTTTATGAAGCTATTACTCTGATAACAAGAACAGACAAAAATAGCTTAAAAAAGAAAACTGGGGACCAGCAGTTAGCGTAATGGCTATGTCGTTGGACTCCCAGGTAGGCGACAGCGATTCGCGTCCCGGACCGGGTTCCTTAAAACTCACGCAGGGCGCGTGTGCGTGCGTGCCCAAGATCGGAGAGGAGAACAGAGGAGAAGGGATTGCGGTGTGGCCATCCCCCTGGGGGGGGTGATTTATCACTTTCTATCTCTCTGTCTCTCTCTGTCTGGCGAGCGCAAGCGCGCTGTAGCAAAAACCTCTAAATAAATAAATAAAACTATAGAACAATATTTCTCATGGAGTTAGACAAAGAAATCTTCAGTATATATTAAAAAAATTATCTTATATAAAAGTTAACTCAAATTGGATCATGAACTTAAAACCCAAAACCCATTAACAAAGAAAATTGAAATATTTGTTTCAGTGTCATCATTAGAGAAAGTTTTTAGAATGATGCCAAAAGTGAAGAAAGAAACATAACATAAATTTAATAGCAGCATTAAAATCTTTTGTTCTGAAGGTTGACTACGATGTGGTGTTCATTGCAACTGGATCCGACATGACTGACAACACCGTTTAAGTCCTGGACTTGGCAGAAACACATCAGGTGCATGTGTAAGCATGCCTGAAGTCCAGAAAGGAGAGAGAAATGGAGGAGAAGGGACTATAGTGTGACCATTCCCAGTGGTGTGTGCTGTCTTCTTGCTCTCTGTCTTTCTGATTCTCTCTGGTGAATGTATGTACTCTTAGACAAATTTTAAAAATTATTAATTTTTTCCCCTGAGATAAACCCTGTGAAGAGAATAAAAGCACAAGTTACAGTCTGACAGGAAATATTTACAGCCATTTATGTGATAAAGGACTACTATCTTAAATTTATAAAAACTTTCAAATCTTAGCAGTAAAAACAGAAAAAAAACAAGCAACAAAATAAATCATTCCATTTAAAATAAGGACAAATAATTTCAAGGGACATTTTTACCAAAAATGATAGTGATAGGCAATAGGAAAATACATATTAAAACCATAATAAGATATCACACATCTATCAGAATGACTAACATAAAATTAAAAAAATAACTACACCATTACTGGCGAAACTGCTGATAAACTGGGTTAGTCATACATTGCTAGTAAGATGGTACAAACATTCTAGAAAAGAGTTTGACAGTTTCTTGTAAAATTAACAATTACCACTAACACACAACTCAGCAATGGCAGGCACTTTTGTTCATCGGTCCCAGAGAAATAAAAACTTATGTTCATACAAAAATGTGTACCTGAATGTTCATTGCTACTTAGTTCCTAATAGCTAAAAACATACCCAGATGTTCTTCAATGAGTGGATGGTTAAAGAAAAATCTGTGGGGAAGCAGAGCTTGAATCTGGCACCTTAGACCACTTGGCCATCTTGATACTGAAAGAGAGGCAATGTCTGTGTATATACACGGAGTATCGGCACTCTACGGCAGAAACGGAACGATTGGAAGGTACACAGCATGGAGAGCATGGTGATACTGGAGACAGTGGGGGAAGAAAGTGGGAAATGGGGAGAGGGAGGGGGAGAGAATCAAGGGGAAGAAGAAAGAAGCAAAGCATAATAGGAAACAGATTAGTGACTGCCAGGTGTTAAGAAGGGGGTGGGTTTGGAGGGAGGTGGATGAGGCATAAAAGGACAATGTAAGTGCTCCTTGAGGTGATGGAAGTGATATATATCCTGACTGTGCCAACATCAATATTCTTATTGACAAATACTACAGTTTTATAAGATGTTGCTACTGGGGGAACCAGTAAAGAACATGTAGGACTTTTCTTTTTTAAAATTTGCTAGAGGGATGCATGTGCTCACTGGAGAGAGACAGAGACAGAGAGGGGAAGCATAATTCATCCCCAGTGGGGGATGGTCATGGCACAATCCCTTCTCCTCTATTTCTCCTTTCAGTATTTTGAGCCTGGTACAGTCAGGAAGGTCTCTGATGTGAACCTGTAAACTTCCTAGGGTCAGCCTCATGGAACATCATGTTTTCCTGCTGCACCATCATCTGGACCCTTCACTAGCAATCTTGATCTTTAAAGTGCTAGTTATTGCCCTCTCCCACTTTTGTATAGTGGATTAGATTTACAATCCAAATTCTACTGCAGAGTCTCTGCACAGTGGCCTTACCAGGTTCTGTGAGGTTGTGGGATGATATCTCTGTCAATCTTTAAAAACTTGATCTATGTACAAAAAAGGATATGCATGTGTGCATATGTGTGTGCATGCTTAGACACAGATAAACACATATATGTATGTATATAAGTACATATAGATGTATATATGTTTGTAGATACACACACATATGTTTGTTACAAGTTTTACTGATAGGGTATCTCGGGTACACATAATTATAAAGCATCCAACACTCTGTTTCATAAATTAAATATTGCAAATTCTTTAGAATGATTTTCTCATTTTTGACAAACTCATCCATAGCCAGCCTATGGTGGCAACTGATGAAAAAATGTAGTGCCCACGTAGTTTTAGTTAGTATTTTCATTTACATTAATGAGGAAGAGAAAAGTGAAAAAATAAAGACATTGCAATTTCAGTCACTCGTCAATGGCTTGAACAAGTTATTTTGTGGATTCAGATCACCTTCTTTAAATACTTAAAGAATGTTTTCTGAGACCAGCAGTTAGCGTAATGGCTATGTTGCTGGACTCCCATGTAGTCGACCGTGGTTTGAGTCCTGAACCTGGTGGCTTAAACTCATGCTGGGTGCATGTGCATGCGTGCCCAAGATCCCCAGAGGAGAATGGAGGAGAAGGGATTGCGGCGTGGCCATACCCCCTGGGGGGTGATTTCTCACTTTCTGTCTCCCTGTCTCTCTCTGTCTGTCTGGCAAGCGCATATGTCCTATGGCAAAAACCTCTCCAAAAAAATGTTTTCTAAATTCGGTGCTGTTTGTGAGAACTATTTGGAAGACATACAGATGTAGCATATGTTAAAGTGTGATATGTGTTATTAATTTTTTAATTATTTTCTTTAGTCAGATGGGACTCAGGGAACTTTTATTGTAAAGTGTCAGCTCTTCAGTATTTCAGATTTGCAGACCAGGCATTTTCTGTCGTAGCTTCTCAGGTCTGCCGTTATAGCATGAAGGCAGCCATGGCCAGCATGTACATGAATGGGCTGGGGGTGTTCCAAGGAAGCTTCATATATGAGAACACGTGGAAGGCTAGATTGGGGTTATAGGCCATAGTGCGTCAAGCCTTGTTCTAGACCATCAGTGAGCAGATTTTTTCTATAAAAGGTTGGATAGTGAAAAATTTATGTAGAGGCCAGCAGGTAGTGTGGTGGCTAAGGCTCTGGACTCCCATGACTGACTGAGGTTTGAGTCCTGGACCTGGTGACTTCCTTTCTGATTTTCCCTTCCTCTCTACCTGTCTCTCTGGTCAAATTAAATAATAATAATAATAAATAAAATTAAATAATTCTGTAAGTATATATATTTTTAAATAAAATATATATTTCCAGAAGATGTATTTTATTATATTTATAAAATATAAACACACAATATATGTATATATGTGTATGTACACATTATATATATGTATATTTATATATGTATGTGTGTGTATATATGCGTGTGTATACATATATACTCTCCAAAAGGTGAGTGCATGCACTAGACAGAGAGAGGGAGGTAGACAGAGAAGGAGAGTAAAGCCTAGTCACACTGCAATCCTTTTTACTCCATTTCTTCACCGTATCGGGATTCTTGGCATTTGAACCTCAGTCAGGTGCGTGAGACCTTGTTTCTTCTGTCCAATGCTTAACCACTGCACTATGCAGCCAGCAAGAGAGCAAATAGTTTAAGCTTTTGTGGGTTCCTTAAAATTTATGAAACATGTTCTGCTTTATTTTTTGTTTATAATCCTTCAAAAATGTAAGAACACATTCTTACTTTGCAGGTTTGATTTGACCTTACCTTATTTTAGTGATACCTAGCCTAGACAAACAACAAAACAATAAATTGGGCCTTGATTTGTAGAATTTGCCTATTTTCCTGGTGTAAATATACTCATGACTAATTTTAACTAATTAATGTGATGTCAGTGAACACAGACTCAGGAAGAGATGCATAGTAGAACACATTATAGATACATCTACTATATAGATACAATGCACATAAATAATCTCAAGAATATAAAGAGATGTATATTTCATAAAATATAAATAATTATAATTAAATTTAAACCTAATCCAATTTAAATTTATCAGTCATAATATAGATAACATAACCTGAATTAAATTTATTTATTTTAAAACCACTTTATTAATGTTTGATTGACAAGAGAAGGCTTGCATAGTTAATGTATATAACTAGAATTTGGAGATAAGTCTAAAATTAAAATTTTTATTGTAATGAAAAGCTGGAGGTGGTCTGGCTGGTAGATAAACCTTTACATCCATAATGTCCATGGTTCTAGGACTGTGTCAGGCAGAGTGCGTTGAAACATAGTTGAAGAAAAGAACATGGTGGCATGAATCCTTGAGGCCCCAGGAACTGAGGTACAGACCCAAATATAGCTCAGAGAGCCAGAGAAATAGAGCAATAAGCATTATATCCAGACAGGTAAATGGCAAGTGGTCTGGGGCAATTTAAGAAATGGGAAACACACCCATTGCTAGGCGACGACACTCTGAAACATGTCTGCAGGGACTGAGTAAGGCCCTTTATAAGGATCTGTCAGTAGTAGTAAGAGCTCAGTAAATGGTAATTGCAATAACAATAATATTATTATTATTAAATAGGGGTAAAATGGGAGGTTGGCACTAGAGCGCATGATGCTATTTCCCTGAATCAGAGAGGAACTAATTCTTAATGTGAATCTCATCTCTGGAATGGCAAAGGGCCAAAGCCTTTTAGGTTCATTTATGTGTAAGAACAAACCTAGGCTGCAGATGAGAAATTGTCCTGTGTTCATATGCAAATTGACAGGCAGGTTCATTTCAGCCTGCATCCAGCAGACAGTGTCATGTGTGTGGCAGTGGCGGGTTTATTCCATTCCCACCTAGAAGACAGTGCCACATGTGTGGCTGTGGCATGCACTAGAGCTTTGAGCTCTCTGCTTATAACGAGCATTGTCACAACAGCATCAGGAAATTAGGTCTGTGAATAGGACTGAGTGCCTGAGAAAGCCAAATACAGGCTATCTCCTACTCCTGTAGGTTTCTCTTCATTCATTCTTGGTCTCTGACAAGTTGCAGCTGAAAAGGAAGAATTAGTCCCTGGTAAATCCTACATTGCAACTAACTGTGTAAAGGGGAGGACTCCTTTAGTCTGCAGTAGGTAAGAATGTTATTGCAAAGTAAGGAGTTACGTGAGATGTACCAGGCAACCCTGAGAAGAAATAGGCTGCTCCATAGAAGCCATCATTTTTTATTATTCCAAATATTCATTAGGGAGGCAATTTAGTGGTGTAGTTTTAGCAATATCTATAACCAAGGGAAAAGAGGGGAGCTGAGAGAAAAAAAAAGACAATATTAGAAAAATCAGAGATTACAATAGATGGACATGACACCAATGGACCAGCTGTGATGGCACAGCAGTAACACAGTGCTCTGAGGTTATGGAAAGATCCCAGGTTCATGTCTTTCTGTGCATGTTGCATCTGCTCGTGGGGTCATGATCCCAGCTGGCTGAGGTTGGGTGTCAGATGGAACCATGAAGATTCTGTTGGGGATGCTTGTCTCTTTGTCTCTCTGATGAGTGCACATGCCTGAGAGCAAAGTAAATAACAATATTATAAATAAAATAAAATAAACAAGTATTTAAATAAACGTAAAGAAAAAGACTGCCTCAGTCCACATGCATTCCACTCTGGAAAGATACTTGCCAATGATACTTCTTTTGGGAGAAGTGAGGGGATTATTTAAGGAAATACCAAGTGAAATTTTTTAACAAAGGAGTGAAAAACAGGTGTTTTCACTTTTAAAATATAAATGTAAATTCTTAGGCATAAATTATGCAAATTCTGTGAACTACCTAGAATTATTAGATTACACATAGGGGGTTTATTAGATTATTAGATTATAGGGGCCAGTAGGTGGTGTGGTGGTTAAGGACTCTGGACTCCCCATGGCTGACTGCGGTTTGAGTCCCGAACCTTGCAGCTTGCTTTCTCACTCTCTCCTTGCTCACTCTGTCTCTCCTTGGTCAAATTAAAATAAATAAATAAAGTTAAATAAAATAATTCTTATAAAAAGATTATTAGATTATAATCTTCATGATGTCCAATGTACTAATTCTCTTTTGTTGTTGTCTGTGTTTTTGGTGTTAATTACAAGAAATAATGATCAAATCCAAAGCCCTAAAGTTTATCCCTTATCTCTTTTTCTTTTTCATTTTTAAAGTTTGTTTATTTATTTCTTCCATGCACAATGGAGACAGAGAGTAAGAGAGAGACAGCATCCCCCACAGGGCCTCATGCTATCCACCCCCAGCCAGTATCAGGGGCACATATAGAAGTGTCGAGGATGCACAAGAAGACTCAGGATGCAAACCCTCAACCTTCCTAGGTGGCTTCAGCATTACAGAGCACTGAGTTATTTATGTGCCACCATGGCTAGCCCCTTATGTTTTTTTTTTCTAAAAGTTTTATAGTTTTAGCTCTTAAATGTAGATCTTTGATTCATTTTGAGTTAATTTTATATATGGAGTAAGGTAAGAGTCCAACTTTATTCTTCTGCATGTGGATATTCACTTTTCCCAGCATCATTGTTGAAGACTGTCCTTTCCCACTGAATAATCATAGACTTCTTGATAAAAATCATATACATAAGGATTTACTTCTGGACTCTATTCTGCATCACTTTTTAGATATAAGACTCTTTATGCCAATGCCATGCTATTTTTATTTATAGTCGCTTTATAGTAAGCTTGGAGTGTTTTCATTTCTGAAGAAGGGATCTGAGTGATTTTGTCTCCAGGGATAACACATTTGGACAAAACACACTTGGCCAACTACATGAATGCCACTGTTCTAGACCCAGAGAAGAGAGTTTCAGATAGGAGATTTGTTGGGATCACAGCTGGGAGTAATGTATACATAGGAAGGGAGACAGGTTTGCACTGTTTAGGCTGCTCTTTGGCTCTGGGCTATCAAACAAATGAGGCCTTTTGTTATTGGCCCTGGGTCTGGCCAACAGTGTGGAGACCTGTTCTTTTTGGGAGAATCTATTGCTGATTTGTATGTTGTACAGCACAAAGACAGAGTCAGGTCCATCAAAGGCATTTCACCAAATGGAAGAAGAGATTGCTAGTGCTGTCCTAATCCCCACCTGACACGGTGGTGTCAATCAACAAAACAGCCACTAGAGTGTCATGGTCTGCTGGTGAGGAGGGTAGAAACCAAAACTAACTTATACCTTACAGCCAATCCCCTGAAGAAACTTTTTTAAGAACCACTGTGGAGGGATTCTTTGTACCATCATCTCTCAGGGCAAGATGTCCAGGTGAAATTTGGTTATGAATCTTACCCAGGTCTGAAATCCATCACAACATTTTTTGGTGGCGTTTGGGATAAAAAAGGGCAAATCATAAACAAAAGAGAGCTTGTAAGGGGTTTTAATTTGTTATATGTCCTCCCTATATGTCTTCTATGTTGGTATCTTCCTAGCCAACTGTGGTTTGTGTCTAAAATTCCAGCCTGATGCCCTCAGGGAGAAAAGCAATGACATGATTGTTAGGGTTTCCAAGAACTTTTGGCAATTTTCCCTGAGGATCCTGTACATAATGCCAAAGTTATCTCTTTGCATTGCTGGCTTTCTAAGTGTCTGAGCACAGACTTACAGAATCTAGTTTGACCTTTGCATTGTCTATACCAGAAGATGAGGGATCAGAGAGAGGATGTAGCTTCTTCTAAGTACCTAACAATTACCAAGTCAGGCTCCCTGACTCCCAGGTTGGGTTTCCATTACTATCACTAAAAGTTTAACTCACATCTCCAGGAAAAAAGTAAGAAAAGTAGCTACTTCTTTTGGATACAATCCTGAAGTCTGGATGCATTCAGATGTCTCAGAACTTTAGAAGGGTGCCTTGATTGAATAAATATTCATAAATTGCCTGCAGATTGACTAACCCCCTTAATTAAACACTCATAAGTGATTAAGCACCATAATTATATTGGTGTAATAGAAATTCTGCCCCTCTTTCCAAGACTCATATCCCCTAGCAATAGGAAGGATGCTGGCCTCTGTTCATTGTAAGAGACTCACTGCATATGGTACCCATGCACAGTCTATGTAACTTCAGTTCAGAGCTGCTCTTTGACCTTTGTGTCAAAGGCTCTCATGCCACTTCCACTGTGAATTTTCTTTTAACAACTCCCTCTTTTTTTTTTTTTTTTAACTTTGTTTGTTTATTTCAATTTTACCAGAAAGAGACAGAATGAGAGAAAAAGAGAGGGAAAGTGAGAAAGCAAGCCGCCAGGTCTGGGACTCAAACAGCGGTCGGCCATGTGGGAGTCTAGTGCCCTTCCTTCTCATCCTTCCATTCTTGTCCCTTGTCCCTTTGTTGCAAGGTGGATCCCCTCAGGGTGTGGCTGCACCCATTTTGTCAAAGGCACAGCCACCTCATATTTACCCTCTCTAACCTCCACACTTCTGCGTCTCAGTCTCCACAGCTCATCCCAGTAGGTTCGGTTAGCCTGGTTCCTTTCTGGGTCTCTCTCTTTCCTGTTACAATTATGAGCAAGATAGTGGACCTGGCATTATGTGAGGAGGTACCCTACGCCAACAAAACACGACAAAGTCAACATATTGCTCAACAAGATCTTGCAGTGTCTTACTGAAAACATGTACTAGATTTGAGGTTTTAGGGTATTTAAGGAGGCTTGAGGGAGAGATTGTTAAGGAAAACTTCCTACCTAATTTCTTGGCATGCACTCTCTGGGCCAGCCATTCTCTGACAATGCATCAACCATCTAGAAATGGGCTACAAGGGAAAGATCACTGAGAGGGTTCAGGGAGTGGGGAGTTACAAAACTGTACTATGACTTTCAGCTTCAGCTGTAGCTCAGAATCAACTGGAGGATTTAAAACAGGAACAACACTCAGACCAAATCCCAGGCAAATTAAATTAGGAACTATGAGGGTAGGATCAAAGTGCCAGTATTTTTAAAGGCTCCCTAGGTGATTATGTGGGCAAGCAAGATGAAAACTATTGTTTTAAAATCACAATAATTGAAAAGAAAGAAGACAAACAAAATACTACTAATATATTAATTGTTATGCAGTGGAAACTGATCATTTCTTACGCCCAATGATAAGCACTTTACTTGTTTTATTAAAGAGCAATTAACTTATTTTATTTAATATTCATAAATATACTGTGATAATAATAATATCCTCAAAGAGGTTAAAAAATTACCCAATGTCATACAAAAGGCAGAACTCGGTAAACAATAGCAACAACTAATAGGTTATTTGATTCCAAAAACTAAAATAAAAAAAAAATTAATAGTAATATAGATATTTTTAAAAATGTTTAATTGACATCATAATTATACATATTTGTGGAATATAATGCAATATTTCAATACATGTATTTTCCATATAATGATCAAATCAAGGTAATTGACATATTCATCATCCTACATATATATCATTTCTTTGTAGTGAGAACATTACAAAACCTCTCTTCTAGTTGTTTTGAAATATATAATGCATTATTGTTAGCATAGTCATCCTTTACATGCAATAAAATACTGGAACTTAATTTTTCCATCTAATTGTGTTGGCCTACCCCTGTTGGTCAAATAACTGTTTAAATTTATGGAATAAATAAAATAGATTAAGTTCTAGAGATCTATTTTACACCATGGTGACTATAGTTCATAATAATATATTGTGTACTTCAAAAATTAGTAAAAGACTTACACATTATTTTTTTATTTTTTATATATTTATTTATTTATACATTTTCCTACAAACATTTACTTTACATATCAAAAAATTTTAACTCATACTCCATAGTTCTTGACAATTAATAAACAACTTTCAAAATTTCAAAATACTGAATTGTAAAGATAATGTTCAAAATAGCTCTTATAATTTTGTATAGTTTTGTTTGTGACTCTATAACAACAGAAACAGTATGGTTTTAAAATTTGTTGAGAAAATATTTACATGTCAACTACTCAAGTTGTTGAAAAGCAAATGCCCAGCACACTAGTCACACATGAAGCTTCTCAATTCAGCCCTGCCCAGGTATTCTGTGATATACTATCTGCTAGCAAAGATCAGTCTCTTTTTCTTCCTTCAAAATCTTTCTCAAAATAATTCTCTGTTTTGGTTGCTCTTTTTTTTTTTTTTTTTTTTTTCTTTTTTTGGAGAGGTTTTTGCTATAGGGCGCGTGCGCTCGCCAGACAGACAGAGAGAGACAGAGAGATAGAAAGCAGGAAATCACCCCCCAGGGGGGATGGCCACGCCGCAATCCCTTCTCCTCCATTCTCCTCTCGGGATCCTGGGCACGCACGCACACGCGCCCGGCGTGAGTTTAAGCCGCCGGGTCCGGGACTCGAACCGCGGTCGACTACGTGGGAGTCCAGCGACATAGCCATTACGCTAACTGCTGGTCCCTTGGTTGCTCTTTTACAATCTCTACTGATTATGATGCTGGGCTGGAAAAGTCCAGGTTATTTTATGTTATAAATTATTTCACAAATATTCTCTAATCCTCTCTGCCAGGCAGATCTATTCATGGTGCCAGGCCATCTTTCTAAGAGCTTCTGTTGGCTTACTTGAGATCCACCTTAGTTCTATAGCTTTCTGATTAATCTTCAGATGTGACATTCCAGTCAAAGCCCTGTCCAGTATTGAGTATTTCCGATTTCTGATTCAATGCAACAAGCATTATTGAACTTATATAAATAACCCTTCTGCCACAAAATAAGAATACTCCCAAATATTTTCCAATTCCAGAGGGATCAGGAAGGAAGAAAAGTTTATGTTTCCATTTAAAGAAATAAACAAGTAAAATATTTTAACATATTACTGAACCTATCAATCACTCAAAAGAAAGTGAACTATTTAAATTGGGAAAACAAAGCATAGTAAAAAAAAAGTCAGTAATATTTTACTCAAAAGTCATAACATTCTATTTCGCCAGTTAAGTCTTATGTTCAAACTTTCTTCTGTTGAATATGCAGTGTTGCTGTGGTCCAATCTTTCCATTTAAATCCCGGAAGTTAACGTTCTACGTTGTTATTGATATTTCTTGTCCCTACCATTAAATTGGTTGTTTTCTTGTTTGCCTTTTGTTCTCTTATGTTTGTATGTATCTTTAGTTTTACTGGTTGAGCACTCCTTTCAGAACTTCTTGAAGAGTGGGTCTGCTACTGGCAAATTCTTTCAAGTCTTGTTTATCTGAGAGTGTTTTTATTCTTTCTTTCCATATGAAAGATAATCTTGTTAGGTATAGTATTCTTGGTTGAAAACTGTTTTCACTTAACACTTTGAATATATTTACCCATTCTTTCCTTGCTCGCATTGTTTCTGATGGAGGTCTGAGATTAGCCTGATAGGATAACCTTTGTAAGTAACCTGACATTTCTCTCTTGCCAATTTTAGTATCTTGTTTTTGTAGATTTGACCAGTCTGGCTATGATGTGCTTTGGAGAATATCTTCTTGGGTTGGTTCTTTTAGGGGTCCTTTGTATTTCTTGGATCTGGATATTTGAATGCCTCTTTAGCTTTGGAAAGTTTTCTTCCAAGATTTCATGGAATGGATTATCAATGCCTTTATTAGTTTCCTCACCTTCTGGGATACCAATTATCTGAATGTTTGGGCGCTTAATGCTGTCTAGTATTCCTTGTGTAGTATTCTCATTTTTGTTGGTGTTATTTTCTCTCGTTTTTTTTCTGGTTGTTTTTTCTAGATCAGTGCTTTTGCCTTCAATATCCGAGATTCAATTTTCTGCATGGACTAATCTGCTTTTAGTACTTTTGAAGGACGTTTTGATTTCCTGAAGGGCAGCCTTCATCTCTAATAGCTCCATTTGATTCTTTTTTTTATGGTGTGTATTTCCTCCTTCAGATCTTGATAGAGCTTCAACACCTCCTGGAACTTGTTGTCTCTTTTCTTCTGCAGCTTTTGGAGTTCACTATCTCTCAGCTCTTGCATCTCATTTAGGTTTTTTCACTCTGAATATTCTGAAGTCTTTATCAGATATTTCCAAGAATTCTACTATACTGTCTGTAGATGATGAGGTATTGTTATTTTCCCTTAGGGGAGAGATATTTTCTTGGTTTCTCATGTTTCTTGTACCTCTGCGGTTGTTTCTGGTCATTCTATGACAAAATCTCTCCTCCACAGTGCTTAGCAATGTGGTATCAACAGAAAGATTAGGAGTTCAGATTTATAGAAAGAAATTTCTTCGTTAAAGCAGGAAGTTCAATACGTGTTGAGGATTTCAATGAATCTAATAGGATTCAGATGGTTAGCAATTGTGCACTTAGTCCCATCTAGACATTAAGTGTGTGAAGAGTGAAGCTTGGAGTAAGAAAATAAGGTTAAAAAATATAAGCAAAAAGGAAAAAAAAAAAAGCACTAGAAAAATACTACCAAAAAAGAGTAAAAAATGAAAACCGCATGCTGCGTGAACATGCCAGGACACATCTCAGCTTTATAATGGTTTCTGAAATTAACAAGTGAAAGAAAAGTCCCATGCTGAGGAGAGGCGCTTGAAAAATTAAAAAAAAAAAGTTAAAAAATTTAAAGGGAGAGAGAGAACATGAGACAGACAGAGAGACAGATAGCCAGAGACAGAGAGAAGACGGAGGTCATCCTACCTTGTCTGAAAATTTTGGGAGTCTAGGAGATGATTTAGAGCATGGATTCCCTCTACACATTCTTACTGTATACACACACACACACACACACACACACACACTCACGATAGGTATGTAAAGCAAGGAAGACTATGGATCTTGACTCTAGTCTTTCTTTTTTGGTCCCTCTCCTTTCTATCAGTCTACCACCGTTGGTTAGTCTTTAGGACAGAATGCCCCACAGTAGGAAGCAAGCTGACAGCTGATGAAACTATGCAGTTGAAAAGGATATGCTACTATTCATGAAAAAGAAAGGATGACTCAGAGGGCAACACCAAGAGCTCAGAGTGCAGAGCTGAAAAACACAAGGAATTATTCTTGGCTGAATTCTAGTCAAGCGTATCTCAGTGTCTGCCTGGATGAATTTCAAAACTGATATATACAGTTAACTCTTATTTATCTTCAATTTCATCTCAATTTGACTTGGGATTTTCATACTTTCCATAACCATTAACTTCTGTCTGTTAAGAGTATTTCAGAGTGATTCCTTGTCTCCTAGTTTTGCAGGTCCACAGATGGTGAAAGTGATACTTAATGGATTGCATGTAGAAGCCTCAACCTTGCCTGATTTAGATGGTAACATTTTGAACTTTCAAGATAAGGTTGAGAGGGGATTTTGAACTTTAATACTAAAATGGGCTGTGATCCTCTGGACATCTGGGAAGTTGTGAATGTATTTTTCATGGTAGAAAAGCAGGAACTTATAGAGGCCACAGAACAGAATATGATAGGCAGAATTCTAAAATGGCTCTCAAGATTTTTGGTTTCTTGTGTTTCTCCCATGATTATATTATATCATATGACAGAGATTTTGAATAAATAATTAAAATTACTGACCTTAAATAAGTTACTCTAAATTAAAATGAGGAAATCATTTGTGCCATCCTAACCTAATCATCCTGTTTTTTAATAATTACTTTTAAAATTTTATTTATTTATTCATTTATTCTTAATTTGAGCAGAGAAAGACATAGAGAGAGATAGAAAGAGAGAGGGAAACTGAGAAAGCAAGCCACGAGGTCTAGGACTTGAACCGTGGTTGGCCATGTGGGTGTATCCAGCACCTTAGCCACCATGCCACCTGCTGGTCCCCCTAATCACCCTTTAAAAAGATAAAACTTCTTTTTTTTTTTTTCAAATTATTATTTATTTAATTTTATTTATTCATTCATTTATTTTAATTTTACCAGAGAGACACAGAGAGAGAGAGAAAGGGAAAGGGAGAAAAGAAGCCGCCAGGCCCGGGACTCAAACCATGGTCAGTCATGTGGGAGTGTCCAGCACCTTAACCACAATGCTGGTCCCCGAAACTTCTTTTCAATAAGGGAGGCTAGTTATTAGCCTCCTATTACCTCCTATTACTCAGGAGGTATACCTGAGTAAAGACTTAAGAATAACCTTTAGGAACCCAGAGCAGTGTCCATTTGATGGACTTGTATAATGTACTATGACAATTTATAACAACTATAGTAATACAGCAAAAAGTATATTAATAGCTGCTTGTTAAGTCAATATAGCAGGTATACAGGGAGCCCAAGTATTGTGAAAACGAATGAACAAAACACCTGGAAACCCTGCTTCACCTTAAACACAAGATAACTCTAGAGGCGGTTGAAGCTGGTGGTGAAGTCTAGCTAATTGCTGCAAAAACAAATCCAAAGCCTACATCAGCTTCTAACTAGACTGATGAAATGCTCCACATTTATAGTTTCATGGAATAAAAGATATGCTCAATTCCAAACCTACACACATTTGCCTGTGGATTATGTGTTTTATATATATTATTCCACAACCATTCAGAAATTGTAAGGTCAAGAAAAATCAAGGGGAAACAAGTAACTGTCAAAAGAGAAAGCACTCAATAGAAAAATACTAAAAAGTGACATATTAGAGAAGGAGTTGAAAATTATGATTACTACATTAACAACTCATGGACAGTTGAGGACTATAAATCAAAAGGTACAAGCTTCCAGAATCAAATGCAAATGCTAAAAGTGAAAAAAAAACCACATTAACAGGGATAAAATACTTTTTCAAGAGGCTCCTCAGTGTACTTGGCAGTTGAAAAAAGAACAAAAGGCATTGAATGTAAGTCAATTGAAATTATCTATAATAAAATGAAGAGAGAAAAAAGAATGGGAACAAAGTTTTCCCTATAATGTCTAGCAAAATGATCTCTCTTTTTTTAAAAGAATTATTTAACTTTATTTATTTATTTATTTTTAAGATTAAGTATCATTTGTGAAAATTTTAATTATCTATATTTTATTATCATTATAATCTTGTTTATATTACATTGGATTGCATATAACTTTACAGTGTATTATATTGCTTCCTCAAAAGGTTTACTTATTAATTTTTAAAATTTGACAAGAGAGGGACAGAGTGAGAGAGTAAGAGAGAAAAACAGAATGGGAAAAAAGAAAAAACAACAAGAACAGCAAAAACAAAATGATAGAGAATGGAACAATATCAAATAGTCTGGCATATGCGTTATTGGAATCCCAAAGGAGAAAAGATAATAAGGGCAAAACATTTGAAAAGATAATAGGCAAAATTTCCCTAAATTCATTAAATCATAAATCGTGAAACTCATAGAAACCCAAGTAAGATACATATCCAAAAGGAAGAGAGGGAAGAAAGATAAAATTGAAAAGCTACATAAGTACACCATGTTTAAACTACTTAAATAAAAGATAATGTATAAAAAAGGCTATGGCAGCAGAAACAAAAGATGGATTTGATAGTAAGAAACCAAGGATTATAGTTCTGTGACCTGGAACTACAAGCCAGGACAGTAGGAAACAAGAACACTTAAGCAAAATGTTCCTGATTATTTCAAGTGAGATCACCATCCCAATGTCAAGGAAAATAAAAAATATCACCAAATCTGAAAGATTAATTCACAGAATCAAAGATTTTGAAACAGAGAGATGAAATCCATTGAAAAATGTGGAATTCAGGAAAGGAAAGAACAAAGGCCCTCAAAATTTTCCTCAGACTTTGGCCTTTTTCAAACTCACTGTACAATACACTTAGCTTAAGGTGGTACAGAAATAACCTTTCTCTTCCTTTCAGTTTTCCCCATAATGTTCTCTCTCTTTTTTTCAGAATTATTTTATTTAACTTTATTTATTTTTAAAATTTGACCAGAAAGGCACAGAGCGAGAGAGTAAGACTGAAAGTGAGAAGGCAAACCACCAGGTCCAGGACTCAAACCATGGTCAGTCATGTGGGAGTCCACCACACCACCTGCTGGCCCTGCAAAACAATCTCTTAAAACTCCTCTGTTCTTAACTTCTCACTGGAGCTATTTGATATACGTAAGTGGGGTAACAGGTTAATGATAGATGTCTTAAAGAATGTCTTGCGTGTGTACTTATTCCTGAGACATTATCCGTATTAAAGTTTTACACATTAAACAATCTCTCAATCAAGAAGACCTTCTTTACCCTTTTAATTTTGCTAGAGGACACATGTGCGCACTGGAGACAGAGAGATACAGAGACAGAGAGAGAAGGAGAGGGAAAGTGAGATAGACCTCCTGCAGCAAGGATTGCCATATCACCATACCATAATCTCCATTCTCTCAGTATTTGGGGCATGCATATACATGCACTTAATGTGTCTTTCAAGTAGCTTGGTCTGAGACTCAGACCCCACAGCTGGCTGTGTAGGATCCAGCTATCTTAACCACCATGCCCCTGTCTGGGCCGTGAATGCTTGTTTGTTATAAGAACATCCATTAGTAGGATGTGTAATGTCCCTAGAGATGTCCATGTTCTACTTATTGGAACCTGAAAATATTACCTTACATGGAGAAAAAGATTTTGTAGATGTAATTAGAATAAATCCTGAAATGAGGTTTATTCTGGATTATCCAGTTGAGTCCTACCTAGCCACAGGTGTACTTATAAGGGGGAGGCAAGAGACTAGAGAGGACGTAGAAGGTACAGTAAGAGAAGAAAGTGGCTGGAGTGAGTCAGGGAGGCAGTAATGAGCCAGGGCCTGCCACTGCCCCCGGAAGCAGATTCTTCCCAAGAGTCCCCAGGAGGCTCTGGTACCTTGACTTTAGCCTACTGAAACTAATTTCCAGAAAAGAGAATAAATTTGAGTTGTTTTCATTCATTAAATGTGCAGTAACTTGTTACAGTGGCAATAGGAAATTAATATAACCCAGAGATTGGTAAATGTAATTTCCAAAGCAGCACTTTTAGATATCAGAAATGAGTTGCTCAGGAATCTTAATTTTCAACATGCACCTTCATGACTGGGATTTATTTAGGAATACGCTGAGGATGGGGCCAAGGTTGAGTCACAACACTGATGCAGCTGGACCCACATGGGGAAGGTCCTGAGTTCATGTCCTGAGACCTTTCAGAGGACACCAGGTGTATGTGACCTGGGCTGACTGAGACAAGTGGATTGCAGCATGAAGATCCTGTACTTCTCTCTCTGAAGAAATAAATAAGTAAACTTTAAAAATAGATTAAAGAAATACTGCAAAGTCCTATGCAAACATCAGGTGTTTTTGTTATGAGCTAAGAGAAGTCAAGACATGATTTTTTTTTCATTTGTAACATTAAGTTGACATATATGGTGAGAAGATATTTTGTCTTCCCCTCAAAAAGGCAAATGAAAAATTCACATTTATTATTTAGTTTTGCTCTTAGCATTAACAAATTTAACATGGAAAATGTTTCCCTCTCCCAGATGAACATATTATAATATGACAATGTTCAATGCTTTAACCAGCCTAATTTTCCTCAGTCTTATTTGAGAATAAGGAGAAGAAACTCACATATAGACACTTACAGGATATCCTGAAATTAATTATACCTTAATATATGCCACCAGGTGCAGTTGAACTGAAATTTCTCTGTTTCATTTTCTTCACAACCTTTCCCCACGTGTTCTTCTAAATAACTACCTTTTAAATCTAGCCTTTTAGCTAAAGTAGGTAAATTTTTAGTTTCCAGTCCATAAGGACAGCAAAAGTACATCTTAAAACTTTGCATCTTATTATCAGAACATGAGATGTAAAAAGAACTTTATGTAATATGATAATTAACTCACTCATTGCATCTATAATAAACTATAAATGTTTTTCTTCACATACTACATACATTTTTAATTTTTCTAAATGTGGGAACTTGTGAGAATTTTTTGTTACGGACAATGGAATAGTGTGTTAGGTATTCAGGGCCTCCTATAGCTTCTTTTCTAAAAGTTTCATATCATGGGTTCTAAAAGTTTCATATGGGGAAAACACACAAAGATCAGAAGTCAATGGGGAGATGAAATACCATTTTAATCATCTTGAGGAAGACACTGTAACATTCCCAAAAGAAACTGAACCAGTATGATTGATCTCCCAGGTTTATAGTACCTTTTTCTTTAAAATCCCAATCACTTCATTTTGGGGTAGTTTGAGGCACTCCATGTGGATAGGTCTCTCCCATAGCTTTTGAGATGATTCCAACTGAAAGTCAGAGGAACCAAACATCTGCCTCATTTAAGTTAGGAGAAGGGCACTGGTGAGTAAGAACCTCTATCAGACACTAGTGTACATGCCAGAATGTGCAACTCTAACGGGCTTAAACAGTTAGAGGCTAACTGTCTTAGGTAACAAGCCATCTAGAGGTAGTGAGGCTATATTTGGTTGAGCACAAAGTGGTAAAGGTTCCAAAATATCTTCAGGGAAACGAGCACTTTCCTCTCCGGTTCAGCCATGATCCTCAATGTGTTGGCTTTCATTTTGAGAAATGGTCGTTCATGGTTGGATGATGACAGCCTCATCTCCAAGCATGATATCCTAACACAGTTGTACACAAATAATTAAAGCCTACAAAAAGCAAGCACATATTTATTTTTACTCAGGAGGAATGTGATTTCCAGCAGTCTAGTAACACGTCTCATTGACCAGAACTGGACCTCATAGATACCCCTTGACTGCAATGAAATGAAAAGGGGAATAAAAGACATTTTCAACTTCTGGGAAAGGAGGACGATTCTTCTAGGAAGATGAAGTATGATAAAATGGCTTTAGGAGTTTAATAATCTGTGTTAAATATTGCAGTCTCTATGCAATGAGTGAGTTAATTATCATATTACATAAAGTTCTTTTTACATCTCGTGTTCTGATAACAAGATGCCAAGTTTTAAGATGTACTTTTGCTGTCCTTACAGACTTGCAAGTTATAAACACAAGTCCACATTAAACTTACATACACACATAGATTAGAGAGGTAGCAATAGTGTGGTGACTAAAAATAGCTCTGGAGGTAGATCACCTTAATTTATAATCCCAGCCTATATTTTACCATGTCTGTAGTCATGGAGAAATCATTTAGCTCAGATTGTCTAGTTTTATCATCTTTAAATGAGGTGATGACAGAGGTGCCTATCTCACAGCGTTGTGGGGAGACATGGACAGCGAGCGAGACAGAGTAAGTGTCTTAGCAGATTTAATTATGCCACCTATATTTTCACCTGCTATATTTCACCTGGTTTTTGCCCCAATCGTAAAAATAGGATAAAACACTTCAAGAAATGTTGGTAGAACACATATATTCTAGAATGTATAGCCCTCTCGATTAGTTGAGCTCTTTAAATTTTGTCTGTGCCAGCTTAGTCTTTTACCCCACAGCTTACGTTTTTCCAGCAGAATTATTGATATCAGTCCCAGAAGCATAATAATTTGGGTAGATAATGTCTTCCCTTATTGATTTTATTCTATTTAAATGTCAAACAATTCTATGCACTGAATTCCAGTTCAGGGAGAAATAAAAGATCAAAGAATTGCTGGACTTAAAATGTCCACACAAGAACTACGCTTTTGGAAATCACTGCTGTACATTTTCAGAGAACTTCCTTACCATAAAATCACCCTCAGATTGCTACATTTTAACCGATTATGTGACCTTAGAGAACCCATGGTTATGAACTTTTTACTGTTACTAAGTTCCTCTTATACATGAAATACTATGTGAGAAGTTTTTGATCTGCATTAGCCAATGCTACAAGCTTATGTTTACATTATATACAGAGAAAGCAAGCCAGTTGACCAAAGTCAGTATGTAGGAGAGCCAAAATTAGCACAGAAGTCTGTTTTTAAAGTTTATTTTAGCTATTTCTTTCTTTTTTTTCTTTTCTTTCTCTCTCTCCCTTTTTTTCCTGGGGAGATTTTTGGTATAGAGTGCATGCACTCACCAGAGAGAGAGAGACAGAAAGCAAGAAATCACCCCTCAAGGGGGATGGCCATGCCACAATCCCTTCCCCTCCATTCTCTTCTCAAGATTTTGGGCACATATGTGCACATGCACATGCACCCAGTGTGAGTTTTAAGCTGCCAGATACAGGACTTGAACCATGGTCGACTACATGGAGTCCAGTGATGTCACCATTATGCCATCTGCTGGTCCCTATTTTAGTTATTTATTTTAGAGAGATAGTGAACTATTCCCAGTAGAGTCTTACCATGCTGCAGTCTCCCCCCTCACTCCATCCCCAGCTTTCCACTCAGCATAGGTGCACTTGGCATGTTCAGGCTGACCTGGGATCCGGCATCGTGCTGCAGTGCCCTGCCACCTGTGCCACTGTGGCTGGGCCAACAAGGTCTATGTTTGTCCCTAATCTTTTATTCCCCCCTGAAATATTACCCATTTCTATGACATAAAATACTTCAAAATGTTTATTTTTCCTAACATTTTTACCATGGTAAAATACATGTAACATAAAACTTATGATTAGTGGCATTTAGTACACTCACAGTGTTTTGTAACCATTACCTTTACCTTGTTCCAGAGCACTTTCATCACCTGCTAAGGAAACTAAGTGCCCTTTAAAACACCCTTTTACATTCCTTCTCCTCCCTGCCCTGGAAACTGTCCATCTTTTTTCTGTCTCTATGAATTTACCTATTACAAATATTTCTGGATAGTTAATATTAATGGAATCAGTTATATGATGGCTTTTTAATTAGAACAATGGTCTTATAAGTAATAATAATTACAGCAGTAGTAAGAATAATAGTAATAAAAAGAGGTGGCTACTTGTATTGATTTGAAAGGTTATCGTACAATCTAAGTATCATGTCAGATACAGTCTCAATATGATTTTCACTTGGAGTTCCTCCAAAATTTATTAAGTTTATCCTTAGAACAAAGACATTGTGTCCAGAAGGTCACAACTGAGCTGCAAATCTCATCTAGTGGCTAATCACTCTTGTACTTTTGTGTGCTGTTCAGTAAACACTGATGTTTTGGGGCCGGGTGTTCCTATCATAGCATCAGGTCTACATTCAGGTTTTGCATTCCCAGTAGGAGTCGGCATGATTCTCCTCTGCCTGCTCATCTGCTTAAACCTTCCAGGTGCTGCCACATCGAGAGTTGTCCCTATGAATAATAAGCTCAAAATCCCAAGAGGAGAATGGAATAGAAGGGATTGTGGCATGGTCATCCACACTGGGGAATGCTTTCTCATTTTTTTTTTTTCCTCTCTCTCTCTCTTTCTCTGACTCTGGTGAGCACATGTGCCCTATGGCGAATTAAAATGCAAGCAAACAAACAAAACAAAACTTACTTTATTCCTCACAGCAGCCAGTTCTAAAGTCAAGGTTTTATCCCTTTGACTTCCTTTTTGCCAACCAGTGACTGAGGCTGGAGATACTACAGAAAAGACCTTTAAGTGACTGAGCACTGTCTCTGCAAGTCTGTTTGTAATCCCTGGCCTTTCTTGTAAGAGCTGGATGGCTGTGGGCCAAATCCCTTATTTTGTCTTTCTAAACCACTGCTTGCTCATTTGCATGCTGGTAAAAGCAGATTTTGTCGTCCCATGAATATGGAAAGAAGTAATACACCTTATAGGGCTGTACATCAAAATGGTCAATTTAACAGAGGTTTTGGTGATTAAAC
Organism: Tupaia tana; assembly: GCA_026018925.1. Lineage (NCBI taxonomy): Eukaryota > Metazoa > Chordata > Mammalia > Scandentia > Tupaiidae > Tupaia > Tupaia tana. The sequence continues at coordinate 128,610,499 of JAKSZU010000001.1, read as the reverse complement.
TGACATCTGGGTAAGATTCAGTAGGCTAGAATCCTACAAGGAACTTTTGAGATGGTCAGAAATATTTAGTGTGAAAAATGAAAATGAAATGAATAGAATTCTATAAAAGCTAGCATTCACAAGGATAAGAGATGGGCATTAGCCACATTGCATAAGAATACCAAAGCACAGAGATGTTAATAGGTGTGAGTCACACAGCTAGGCAATGGTAGGGCTAGACATTGAACACAGGGAGCTGTACTCCAAAACCTGTGCTATCTAGCAGTTGACTGTATTTCCTGAACAGTTCATATACAAAAGATTTCATTACAGTCTTCTCTATTACTGATGTTAAAAGTAGGCTCAATGGGAATCAATAAGAGGGTCAATTTCTATATGTTCTAACAATGAAGTTGTGGTGCCCCACAGGAAGTACATCCCAAAGTAATAAAGAGATCCAGGCAGTTATTGGGAGATCATATTTGGGGACACAGTAAAAAGGGTTCCTGCTTGGAAAATGGCAGACAGGGCTTGATGAGCCCAGGGTTTAGCTCTAAGATTCCATGAATGCAGACCTCAGTATTTGTAGTAGATCTGGTACTTTCTGCTGATTCTGGTGTCTCCCTCCAGCCCTCTGCTAGACTCCCCATTTACATAAATTCTAATGTCCAACATGGTCTTGAAAGTGGTGGCTGTAACTCCTTCTGACAGGTGGAGACACTGGTCTCAGATACAGGCACAAGTAGCAAAGGATGAATATCAATAATCTCGGACTTTCTAATCCTAAAATGCATGTTCTTTAAAAGCTATTTTTTTGTGTGTGTCTGAAGCACTGAATTCCTAAACAATAGCAAAGAAGTGAAGTATCTGTGCAGGAGTTGCCTGATTCATTCCTTACTGTGCCCTTTTTAATTGTTGTAATATTAATGTAGATGACTGTGGTAGTAGCATTCATAATTATAATTTGAATACCACCCTAATTGACTTTTATTGCTACTTGGTAATGGGTCAGGGTTGTACATGGAATATTTAAGTTGAAATGTCGTTTCCAATACTTAATAGAATTCAATTAGGATTTTATTGATTAATTAATGTCTACATGAAGCATTCTATTTTTCTAAAGGCCAGTAATGCGCCTGACTGTTCCCTAAATGTTAACATATTCAGATAATTATGTGCATCATACTTGCTGCTTAGACTGAGTTATTTGCTGTTATTGAAGCTTCAGATTCATGTAAAATAATCCTTTATAGTAAAAATGATATTTAAATAACCTAAAATAATTGTTATAGAAAATCTCTTCTAAATGCTCATTGATTTGTGGCTATAAATATGCTAACAGTTTCCTACACAGAAGCTCATTATAAAATGTTTTAAATGCAACAAAGATGGGATGGATACCAAGGAGACTCTACAGCCAATAGACATTGTAGTGCTTTAAGGTCAAATGCATTGTTTAAAAAATTGCAAATGGCAGTATAGCAGCATGAATGAGAAACAGTCTTAAATTTCAGACCAAGCAGGGTTAGCAGGTGGCACGGTGATTGGGGAGCTAGACTCTGACATGACTGACCATGATCTGAATCCCAAAACCAATGGCCTGAAAATCACACCAGGTGCATGTGCATTTGTACCCTAAAATCTCAAGGGGAGCATAGAGGATAGAGGCTTGAGTTGTGGCCATCTCCCCCACACCCCCCAGGGGATGACTTCTCACTTTCCCTCTCCATTTCTCTTCTGTGAATACACAAGCCCTATGGCAAAGACATTAAAAAAAAAAATTCAAACCAAGCATATGCATATCCAACAAGAGGTGTTTGGTTAAAGTCTACTTCAGGCACAGTTAGCATCTGTTTGCTGTTACTATTTGTTTCTCTAAAAAGAGTTGTGCTGATTCTGGAAGGTGCTTAGACACTTAGGTGATGAGCTCGAAGACATTAGGAGAAGGCAAAAATATCTTAAGCAAGTCCTGTTAGTTAGTCCAATGCCTATTGGTCATAGGCATGTGTAGCCAGGGGGAAATTTAAAATAATAAAATGTCTGTGACATATATAGGTCTCAAACTATGATGGAAATAAATGATGGTTTAGAAAAAATTTCTAATTGTATTCAAAATAAATATTGAATATTTCCTATGAAAAATATTTTGCCAGTTGTACAGAAAAGTATGAAAATAAATCCTAACCCATATTATCTATGTACCAGGCACTGTACCATATACTATTCAAATTTCACAGACAAGCTCAAAAGGCGGTTATCCACATCTTACATACTGAGGTGGTAGTTGACTTGGACAAGGTTAATTAACTTGCCTGAGCTCACTTGGTTGTGTCAAGATGTCAAAGCCTAGCTTTATTATAACTACCTTGGAATGAAAGTTAAGAAGTCCTGGGCCATGCCTTTCCAGTTGAAACAGAATCTTTGGGGATGGGACTAAGATAGCTGCTCTATGTTAATTAAGGTTCTCAGGGAGTATGGGGGATTTATTAGAAATAATTAGTTCATGTGATCATGAGAATGAAAAGTTCTAAGATCTGTAGTTGGCAAGCTGAGGCTCTAGCTTGCAAGTGGTATAATTTCCAGTATGAATGCCAGCATCAGGCTTTAGACCCACAAAGAACTAATATTTCAGTTCAGTCTAAAGGTAAGAAAAGATTAGTTCTCTTGCTGAAGACAGTTAGATAGGAGGAGCATCCTATTATTCTTAGGGTGAAGGAGGGAGTCAGCTTCTTTGTTCTATTCAGGTTTTTATCTAACTGGATGAAGCCTGTCTCATGCTGGGAGGAGGGTTGCAAGGGAGGCATCTGTTCTGATAATTCAGGCACAAAATGATCTGAAACCCTTTGGACTACATTCTACCAGTGTACTTAATAGTTCTTTAATCTGGTTGCACATTGAAAGTGCTTGGGGAGGTGGTTAAAAATTGTTAATGCCTGGGCCTCATTCCTAGAGATTCTGTTTCAGTTGGTCTAATTCTAACATGTAGTCAGGTCTGAGAATTATGGTTAGAGCCCTTATGCTAAAACGTGACTGGCGACCCTATATTCCCAGCCACCAGATGCTGTGGTCTGTCTGTCTTTTTCAGATGGCATGATGCTGCTCATCTCATGATGAAATGTGGCAAGAGATCAAATTACATCCAGAGCTTTTAGACCTATACAAAAACATTCTCATTATGACCTGTGGCTATCTCCACCCCATTGCAGAAGGAAAACTCCTTTCCCAAGGGCACCCAGGCCTATTTGCTTTTTTGTACATGGAAGGAAAATGTTCGTCTTTGCCCTTCAAGTGAACACCTCATGAGTCACCTCAGTCACCCTGGCATACTAAGCAATTTGCTGCTGCAGAGAAGTTTAGGAGCAGCAGTTGTGTCTGAGTTGTATTTTGCAGATTTTCCACATCAGCACACTTATGAATGGAGAAATTGCATGCCATGGCCTCTGCTTGTACTACTGTTGCAGCAGCTGTATTGAAAGAGAATGTTTTTGGACAAAGGTAGAAAAAGCAAATCAAAGGAGTCTGGATCTCAACTCTTCAAGCTCCTTCAGCAGGAAAATCCATTAGTTTTGGTGTCTGGTGCGCATTCAACAATTGCATGTTAATAACATCAGCTTTGCTTTCCAGCATCTTCTGTATGGCTGTCCAGTGCTATGAGTAGGTGCTGAGCTTGAAAGGGGCCTTTGCTTCCATAGGAGCCTACAACATGCAGGATGACAGACAAGCTCCCATGAAGCAAGTAGAGAAAGGACACAGTTGCACATGAGAACTACAAAGGTGTAGACAAGATATACCAGACAAAGGTGCTTGGTGGCACTTGATCTGGACCCTTTTTAAAAGAAAGCATAGAAACATGATAGGGAAAAAAGGAGAAAGAACTTTCCAGACAGAGAACACAATCTGAGTAAAGTTCTGAATTGGAGAATGAAGACAAGAATAAGCAATGGAGAAACGTTCCTCTAAGCAGAGTTGGCCAGATATGTCCTTTGCATTTATTCCCCCCACCCCAATAGTAAAATCCTGCATTACTCTGTACCCACCTCTTTCATAGCACAATTAGCCATTCTTATTCTGTTTTATTTCATTATCATCTTCAACTAGAATGCCATTGTTTTTTAGAAAAAACTGTTTCTTATTAATCTATGTATTCTCACTTCTAGCTTAGTGTTCAGGAGCACATAGATACTCAGCTAACAAATGGTCAGTGAATGAATGAATGGATGAGTGAATGACATAGTGAATGGATATAGGATATAAGTAGTTTACTTTTTTTTTTTTAGAGTTTTTTTTTTGCGATAGGGCGCGTGCGCTCGCCAGAGAGAGACAGAGAGATAGAAAGCGAGAAATCACCCCCCAGGGAGGATGGCCACGCTACAATCCCTTCTCCTCCATTCTCCTCTTGGGATCTTGGGTATGTACGCACACGCACCCAGCGTGAGTTTTAAGCCACCGGGTCTGGGACGCAAACCGTGGTCGACTACATGGGAGTCCAGCGACATAGCCATTATGCTAACTGCTGGTCCCAGTAGTTTACTTTTCATATGCATCTTAAGTGAAAAAAGATAGCTTATAAAAATTGAGTTTGCTATTTGTATGTGCTGATAATTACTACTAAGGGAGATAGTGTATTTATATATTTGCCCTTCATATGGTTTCTCTTCAAATTTAAAAAGACTGAAAAAATTGATGTCACTGGTTTATGGGTTTAATTACAGGTGTTTGGTTGGCTTGTAAAAGCTAGTGCCCTACTAGCAGCAGTGAGAACTTGTAAAGAGATGTAGAACAACATTTAGTTTATGTTGTCTGTCTGTATTACAATGTTTTACCCACTTTGGCTTATTCCGCTTTTACCTCCTCATTACAGACATTTATTTATTTCTCTATTCAAGCATTGAATAAGCAAAGATGAATACAACTTCTTGGCATGGGTACTCAGTGCCTGAGCATATCGGTCAGGATCAATAAAGCAAGCAGGAAACAAACAAAAGATTTAAACAGGTTAAAAAAAAATAGTTACAATGAAATGCACACATCTCAAGTATACAATTCAATATGTAACAACACACTACCTTCAAGGTTTAGAACATTTTCATCAGCCAGGAAGGCTCCCCTATACTTCCTCATGTCCTGTTGGAAACCAGTGTTCTAATAATCACAGGTTACTCTGCACTTTAACTATATACAGATAGAGTCATATCATATGTGATCTGTGCCTGGTTTCTTTATTCATAATATTTTCTTGGGATTTATTCATGTTCTTGTAAGTTCTATTTTTAACTAATGAGTATACTATTACATAAAATTTAATAATTTTAAATATTTTTAAGTTTTTTTATTCCCCCTACATTTTGCTAGAGGGCACATGTACTTACTGGAGAGAGACACACAGAGAGAGTTTGGAAGAGGAAAATATCCCACACGGGCACGGCTATACCTGAATCCCTTCTCCTCCATCTTTCCCTCCTGTCGGGATTTTGAGCATGCCTGTACATGTGCCCAAAATGTTTTTGTTTCCAAATTGCCAGTTTGGGACTCAAACTGTGCAGGTGGCCATGTGGGTTCTAGCTGCCTTAACCACTATGCCACCAGCTGGCCCAATCCACTTTTTAAATCCATTCTTCTGTTGATGGCCATCTGGAATGTCTTCATATTGGGGCTGTTTTAAATTAAGCTGCCTTGCATATTCATATGCCATTCACTTGTGGACATTCAGTTTTATTTCTCCTGGGAAAATTAGAAGTGAAACTGTCAGACCACGGTGTAGGGTTTCTATAATGGTTAACATTGTGTAATTGAGTCAACATTTTTTCCAAGGTGGTTTTAACATTTTATATTACCCCCAGCAATCTGTGATCTTTCTAATTATTTGACATATTTGTCAACATTAGGTGTTAGCAGGCTTTTTAATTTTGATCATTCTGCTGGTTTTTCTGTGATATTTTGTTATCATGCTAATTTGTGTTATTTCCCTTTGATTTGTAGGCCATTCCTATATATTATTTTTTAAGCAATTTTTATTAAAGATTATATATTTATTAATGGTATTAGATTTCTTTATTTTTATTTTAATTTTTGAGAGGTTTTTGCTATAGGGAGCATGCGCTTGTCAGAAAGACAGAGAGAGACAGAGAGACAGAAAGCAAGAAATCACCCCCCACGGGGGATGGCCACGCCACAATCCCTTCTCCTCCATTCTCCTCTCAGGATCTTGGGCACGCACGCACACGCGCCTGGTGTGAGTTTTAAGCCACCAGGTCCTGGACTCGAACCGCAGTCGATTACATAGGAGTCCAGCGACATAGCCATTATGCTAATTGTTGGCTTGAGATTTATATTTTTAATATTAGGAAAAGTGGACGATTTAGACCTGCTTTAATTGTTGGACCAAAAGCAAACAAAATAGTCCACAAGATTGCTCAGTAACAGCTGTTCTTGACAGAGTAATATTTATATGAAGTTTTTTAATAGCATTTCCAAGTTAACTAATTAACAAACACTAAACATCTATATAACCTTTAAGTATAAATTCCAGGAAAAGAAATTTCTGAGAATAAATAAGTAAGGCTGGACCTTTGTATCTTTTATTAGTCATTGTTTTTTAATTTGCTATAGGGTATGTGTTTCCTCTGGAAAGAGACAGAGAGAGAGGAAAAGTGGAAAAGCACCTGCCTCCTGCGGGGGGGCGAGGGGAGGGCGGGTAGTCACATTGCAATTCCTTCTCCTCCATTTCTTCCTCCCTTTAGGATTTTAGGCATTTATGCACACACACCTGGCATGTTTTTCAAGCCACTGAGTCTGGGACTCAAACTACAAATTCAGCCTTCTGGAATCTAGTCTCCTCAACCACCAGGCCACTGGCTAGTTCCCCTTGTACTCTTTTGTGAAGGATTTGTTCATATCTCTTTTCCTATTTGAACAGTTTTTAAAAATATTTACTTGTATATTTCTACAGAAAGAGAGAGTTACTCTCCACAGTTTTGTCATACTGAAATCCACTCCAGCCGTACCCAGCTAGGATCATGGGCTTGTGTGTGGATTTCTACTATACACCGGGAGACTTTAGGACGTGAACCTGAGACCTTCCCACGTGGTCTCAACCCCTCAGAGTGTTGCTTTACTACTGTCCAGCTGTATGTGATCTAGCTTGAATTAACCTGTGTGTATGGTATTATGGAAAGGTAAAGTTTATATTTTTACACAAGCTTAGTTGTTCTTGTACTATTCATTGAGAAGATAATCTTTATTTTCACCACAGAATTACTTTGACATTGTAAAAGCAAAGGAACAAACACAAATATCAATTGACATTTTGGCACTAAACTCTGTTTTATCCATAGACTTGTTTGATTTTATGTCTATACCACATTTTCTTCATTATTTCGTTTTTTTTAATGTTTACAAAACAAAAATGACAGGGATCTGCAGGTGGCATGGCGATTAAGGGTGCTGGACTGCCACACAGTGGACCTTGATTCAAGTCCCAGACCCGGTGGTTTGCTTTCTCACTTTCCCTCTCTCTCTCTTTCTCACTCTATCCTTCTGAATAAATGAATGAATGAATGAATGAATAAATAAATAAATAAAGTTAAATAAAATAATTCTTTTTAAAAAGATTGCAAATCTTTTTTTTCAACAGAATTTTATATTCTTTCATCTGTTAAATGTTTCTTTCCTTTGCCCCTCCAACCCACTCTCTACCAGCCGTTCCCTTCCCTTATAGTCTCTGGTATCTTCACATATCCTTTCTGCTATAATATCTTCAGGTCTTTTGATTTCTGCCATAGTTCAGACATTCATATATATTGAGTGGGGATGTATAGTATGTTTCTTTCGAAGTCTGACTTACTTTGCTTAACATTAAGTCATCTATATTTATCCACTTTGAATCAAATGATAGGATCTCATTGTTTTTTATAGTTGAGTAATATTCCATAATATGTAAATGCCAGGTTTTCAACCCAGTCAGTAGCTGTTGGACACTAACATTGATTCCATGTCCTAGAAATTGTGAATTTGCTTCAGTAAACATGGCTGGGTAAGTGTCTTGCTGATTGAGTGTTTTTCTATTCTTTGGGTAAATACCAGAGTGGGAATACTGGTTCATGTGGTGGTTCTATTTGTAGTTTTTTTGAGGATCTTTATATTGTTTTCCACAGAGGGTATACTAATTTACATTCCTACTAACAGTGTGAAAGTGTTCCCTTTTCACCATAGCCTTGTCAGCACTTCTTTCTTTATTTTTTTATCCTAGCCATTTTAACTGGGGTTTTAATTTTCATTTCGCTTATGACAAGAGACTTTAACGATTATTACATTTTAATAGTAAGTCTTAAAAGACAATAGTGTGAATCTTTTTATTTATTTTTTATTTTAAGATTATTTTTGCTATTCTGGATCTTTTATCTTTCTTTCTTTCTATATATATATAATTTCTTCATTTTATATATATATATACTATATATATATATATTCTTGATTTTTTTACCAAACATGTTTCCATAGCAATTATAAACTGTAATTTTTCAATTTATATAGATAAGTTTAGAATGGATTTCAATGAGTGTAAGTACAGATCAGGCTTGGCAATGTTATTTTCTGTAAAGGACATAGTAGTTAATATTTTAGTTTTTGTAAGCCATATAGTTTGTTTTCTAGAAGTTTATTTATTCCATGAGGGAGAGAGAGAGAGATGGACAGACAGAAATACAACGTTCTTGACAGTGTCCTGATGCTGCAATCCAGCCCTGTCCCCAGTCAGCCCAGATCACAGATGTGCACATGCCCAGTATACACAGGGAAGTCTCCCGATACACACCTTCTCCTGTGTGCCGGCCTTGCAGAACACTGCGTACGTTACCACTCTACTGCCATCTAGATGCACATCTTGCAATTTGTTTTGAATCACTTATTATTCTTTATGTATCTTGTTCAATTTCCAAATATTTGAGGATTTAAAAATGTGCTATTGTCACTTAATTCTAATTTAATTATGTTATGGCCGGATCTTATTTATGAACTGTCTCAATCTCATTGTAGCTTGTATAGATTTATTTTATGACCAATCAGGTAATCTCTCTTGGTAAAATTCCAGGTACAATCAGAATAAATTTACATGTGTTAGGCACAATGTTTTAAAAGACTATTATGGTGTCTTGATTAACACTATTGTTCAAACATCCTGTATCGTTACTGTTTTTCTAATAGTTCTGTTGGTTACTGAGAGATGAGTGTTAAAAACTGCCCAGAATTCAATATCTTACCTCAGACTAATTAAATCAGAATTACTGGACATGCCAACCCCCCTACCACCAGTAATATTAACCTATCAACAGGGTTGAGAACTACTGTTATGGGGAAAATAAAATTGTTATTGACACTATTTGTCGACAAAAATCACTTGTATAATTATGTTGCCTAAATATGCACAAAATAAATGGAGACTTAAATTTTGCTTATAGCTATTACAGAATTATAAAACAAAACGAAATATAAGAATTATACACAAAAATACAAAACCAATATGATTCAAATTAACAACATTAATTTCATGTCTTATGTTTTGCTAAAACAGCACTGCTAATGTTGACTCTAATCACAGAATGATGTAGCCTCAGGTCCTGTTCTATATTTAATCTGTTTTTGTATGTTGAATTCAATAATACTTAAATAGAAATCTCTTCTCCTATAAGTGTGTTGTACTAGATTGTATTAATAATGGTATTGTTAAGGATGGAGAATAATGGTTCTACCAAAACTCTGCCAGGAAGCAATTCTCGTCTGCTAATTTTAATAAATGGTAAAGTTCAAATTCTGGTATTGATTCATTATTTTCTTTTCAAATTATGGTGACTTTTTCCTTTCCTCTTACTGTTTTGTAGAAAAACAAAAATATTCCTAACCAAGAACAAGAATATATATTCTGGCAGAGATGCTTCTTATTTGTGGTGGATTTAGATACACTTCCCACTCCCACTGACCTTTAATTTTTCCTTTATAGCATGATAGCTATGGGACCTCCTTAAAATTTCTAGACTCTTCACTTAGAAAGGAGTTCAAACATTGGTGCTTTGAAGTAGTTATTGGGTCATTGGGAAAGCCATGATGCATTTGCATAGAAAATTCGTCATGAATTTCTAGATGACCTAATAACGTTCTTGACTTTCGTAAATTGAAAATACCAATGTCTGTGTCAGATTTATAGTTTTTGTAGAACTGGAAGTTTGTCAGTCAAAATGGTACCTACCCACCCAACACGAGCCCATCAAGCTAGGGCTAATGCTTCCTACCAAGCATGGTGACCTTGGTGGACTTTAGGCACCAACATGTCCAGATTCACCTGCAAATGCAGTCTGACTAGTGGGCTTGTGTAGTAGGTGTATGCCGAGCATCTGAATAAACCTTGCAGATACATACATCTCTTAAGGACTTTGTAAAATGGTTCATTCTAGTCAAAGATAAGGTTAGGATTACAGTGTTATTAAAATCTGCCTTATGTAATTATTCATAGAATCAGGAACATAAAACTCTTCATTGCTTACTTATTACTGCATTTGCTACTAATAAAACCATGGTAAGAATAAAAGTGATAAAAGCAAGGTAATTCATCAACCCTTATATCAGTTCAACCAGAGAAACAGACCATTAGGAGATATAAAGGGATTTATTGCAGGGCAATGGCTTACATAATTGTGGAAGCTAACTGGGCATTTTCTGCAAGGCTATAGTTTTTGCTTCTAATACTGTAGTGCAACATAGACTTGACAAGCAGGCAGAAAGGGAAGACAGATGTAAAGTGGGGAAGATCAAAGGTAAGCTGGAACCCACAGCATGAGCTAAAATCCCCAAATGAAGGGCTAAATCCCACATCAGTTCTTATTACCTCTGACCTTGGCAGCATGGGTGTCCTTCAGGAGTCTGGACCCATCATCATGGAGCTAAGATAGACACATGGTCCAGGAGTCAGGCATCTGAAGAGCAAACAGAGGAAGAGGGGCAGGTGCAGGTCTTGCTTAGCCTCACACCAAGGCAGTGAGTCAGTAGATCAATCACAGTGGGTATATGAGCTACAAATCCTTCTCTTTCACCCTCCACATCTGACAAGAAGCTCCTTTTCGGCTTACTCTAACTGAAAACATGCAAGAAAATAAATTCTGAATTCTGCCAAGTGCAGTTTAGCCAAAGCAAGCTGATACATTACAAAGCCACTGGATATATGGTACTGAATACTAGAATTAGTCTCATCAGTAACTCATCATTAACTCTTTTCTCTTTTCTTTTCTTTTCTTTTCTTTTCTTTTCTTTTCTTTTCTTTTCTTTTCTTTTCTTTATCTTTTCTTTCTTTTTTTCTTTTCTTTCCTTTTTCTTTTCAGGTTTTTGACCTAGGGCATGTGTGCTCACTGGAAAGAGAAACAGAGAGAGACAGAGGAGGAAAGGTGATGAATCACTCCCCGGGGAGATGGCCATGCTGCATTTCCTTCTCCATTCTCCTCCAGATTTTGGGCATACATGCACACATATCTGGCGTGATTTTCAAGTCATTGGGTCTGGAACTGGAACTACAGGTGGCCATGTGGGAATCCAACACCTTAACTATCATGCCACCTGTTGGATTCACTCATCATTAATTCTTACTTCAGAACCTGTTGTATGCCAAGCATTGTGTTAAATGCTGAGAAATAGGTAACGATGGGTATTGTTCTGGAAATTGCACTTCCAACAGTCTTGATTTCAGTTTATACCACAACAATGTCCTTCAATCTTAACAAAAGGATGATGTTAAGAACTAATGCAGACCCTCAAATTCTGGATCATAATTCTATTATAAAGTGGTTATAAAGTGATTTTTTTCTCTTTTTAAAAAATTTTTAATTTACATTTAATTGCAATTATCTTAACAATGTACTGCATTGTTTTTTTCAGCATGCATATCATTCAGAACAAGGACACTATGATATACATTATCATCAGCAAATAGTTTTAATTTTTTTTTCAGTTAAATGTACTTTTTTTCTTCCCCTGTTCCCCTCTCTCCCTCTACTACCCACCCTGTATTATCCCTATCCTTACTTTGTAGAGTATCTATGGTTGCCCTGCCTGCTTCTATCTTTCCAAACTTTCAGTTTCTGCTATAGCGCATAGTCATTCAGTGTATGTTGGGTGGGGACATACAAAGTCTGTCTTTCATAGGCTGGCTTGCTTCACTTAGCATTAAGTATCCATATTCGTCCACTTTGTATCAAATGGCAGTGTATCATTGTTTTTCATGACTGAGTAGTATTCTATAGAGTACATATGCCACTACTTTTGGATATTTGCATTGATTTCATGTCCTAGCAATTGTAAATAATACTACAATAAACATGGATGTGCAAGTATTTTTCCAACTGAGGATTTTTTTGTCCTTTGGGTAAATACCTAAAAGTGAAATTACTGGGTCATATGGTAGTTCTATTGGTAGGTTTCTGAAGAAATCCCAATATTGTACTTCAAAGTGATTGTACTAATTTGCATTCCCACCAAAAGTGTAGGAGAGTTCCCTTTCCACCACAGCCATGCTGGCACTTAGCATTATTATATATTTTTTTTTAATTTTAGCCATTCTGACTGGAGTTAAGTGGTATCTTATTATGGTTTTGATTCCCTTTTCCTTATGATAAGAGATGTTGAGCCTGTTTTCATATGCTTTTGGCTTGTTTATATGTCTTCAGAGAATTGTCTGTTCAATTCATTTTCCCGTATTTTAATTGGATTGGTTATTTTTTTGTGTGTGTATGCATAAGCTGCTTGAGTTCCCTGTACATTCTGGTTATCAGTACCTTATCTGAGATATAGTTCACAAATATGTTCTCCCAACCATAGGGTTGTCTTTCTCACTGTACTTATTGTTTCTTTTTCTGTGCAAAAGCTTCTTGGCCTAAAATAGCTTCATTTGTCTATTTTGGGGACTATTGCCTGTGCTTTGGAGATTTCTTTAAGAGGTCTTTGCCTACTCTAAGATATCCAGGGATTTTTCCTGTGTTTTTCACCAGTGTTTTTATTGCTTGAGGTTTTATAATTAGATCTTCAATCAATTTTGAGTTAATTTTTGTTAGTGGTGAGAGGTCAGGATCCAGGTTCATTCTTCTGCAGGTGGATATCCAGTTCTCCCAGCACCATTTGCTGAAGAGATTTTCTTTTTCCACTGGATTGTCTTGTGCCTTTGTCAAGGATCACTTGGCTGTATGTTTTGGGTTTTATTTGGGAGTTCACAATTCTCTTCCATTGGTCTACCTGTCTGTTTTTGATCCAATACCATGCTTCTTTAATTATCACAGCTTTGTAAAACCAGTTTTGAGGTCAGGAAGTGAGATACTTCCTATTTTGTTTTCCTCGCACAGTATTACTTCGGCCATATGGGGCCTTTTATGCTTCTAGACATATTTTGTGATTGTGTTCTCTATTTCTGTGAGGAATATCTCTGGTAGTTTGATTTGGATTGCATTACATTTATAGATTAATTTGGATAAGATTGACATCTTGATTATATTAATGTTTCCAATCCAGGAACATGAGATGTTTTTCCACTTCTTTATATCATTTTTTTATTTCATTTTCTAGTGTTTCATAGTTCTCCTTGTAGAAATTTTTGATACTTTTGGTAAGGCTTATTCCTAGATATCTTATTGGTTTTTTGGCTGTTGTAAATGGGATTTATTTATTTATTTCTGTCTCAGTTTGTCCATTGTTGATGTATAAAAATGTTACAGATTTTTGTATGTTGATTTTGTATCCTGCCACTTTACTATATTCATTTAACACTTCCAGGACAAATTATTTTTTTGGTGAATTCTTTTGGATTTTCTATGTAAGGCATCAGATCATCTGCAAATAGAGATAATTTCACTTCTTCTTTTCCTACTTGGATTCATTTTATTTGACTCACTTGTCTAATTGCATTGGCTAAAACTTCCATGTTAAAAAGGAGTGAAGAAAGTGGGCAGCCTTGTCTTATTCCAGTTCTTAGTGGAAAGGATTTCAGATATTCCCCATTCAGTATAATGTTAGCTATAGGTTTTTCATAGATGACTTTATTGTGTTGAGGAATGTCCCTTCTCTGCCAATTTTGCTGAGAGTCTTAATCATGAAGGGATGTTATATTTTATTGAATGCTTTTTCTGCATTGATTGATATGGTCATATGGTTTTTATCTTTCCTTTTGTTAATGTGATGTATGTATTGTTTTGTGTATGTTGAATTATCCTTACATCCTGGAATAAAGCATACTTGGCCATGACATATAATCTTTTTAATATGTTGTTGAAAATGATTTGCTAGTATCTTGTCGAGAATTTTTGCATCCATATTTACTGTGGATATGGGCCTGAAGTTTTCTTCTCTTTTCTTTCTCTTTGCCATGTCCTTGTCTGGTTTTGGAATTAAGATGATTGAGGCATCATGGAGTGAATTTGTAAAGGTTTTTTTTCCTTTTGAATATTTACAAATAGTTCAAGAAGAATTGGGTTAGCTCTTCTTTGAAAGTTTTGTAGAATTCAAAAGTAAAGCCATCGGGACCTGGGCTCTTCCTTGTTGGGAGACTATTTATTATTCTTTCAATTTCATTGCTTGTTATGGGTCCATTCAGACTTTCTATTTCTTCCTGGTTCAATCTTGGTAAGTTATGTGTCCAGAAATGTGCCCATCTCATCTAGGTGTCTAGGTTTTTTTGTTTGTTGACATTTAGTTGCTCATAGTATTCTCTGATAATATTTTGTATTTCTGTTATCATCATAATAAGGTCTGTTTCCTTGCCAATTTAATTTATCTGGTTTATTTCTCTGTTCTTATTGGTTAATCCAGCTAAAGGTGTGTTAATTTTTTTTTATCTTCTCAAAGAACGGGATTTTGATTTTGATTATGTTCTGTATAGTTCTTTTATTCTCTATTTCATTTATTTCTGCTCAAATTTTATTTTTTTCTCTTGGAATTTTTGTTGTTGTTGTTATTGTCTTACCAGTTCCCTGAGTTGTCTTGTTAAGTGTTTAGGTGTTTATTTGCCACCTGCTTTTTATTTTATTTTCTCCGTTTTTTAAAAGTAAATTTTGCTTAGATGTTTTCCAGAATTCATTCCAAGTAGTTTAAAATGGTCTTTAGGCAGGCTTTATGTCCTGTACTTTATTATAGGAAGAGCTAATAGTAGATTGATTTTTAAAAATTCTTAAATAATTTTTTAAAGAAAAAAGGGGAAAGCTTCTTCGTTTTTACTTCTATAGGTAATTAATAGCCAAAAATAATATCTAATCAATACCATTTATAACAGGTAATTTCTAGCTAAGGTCTAAGCCTCTCTTAGTTTTGAAATTTTAACTGAATTTCAGTTGATCCTTAAGATCATTAATATCATTTACTAGGGACCAGCAGTTAGCATAATGGCTATGTCGCTGAACTCCCATGTAGCCGACAGCAGTTCAATTCCCGGACCTGGTGGCTTAAACTCACGCGGGGCGCGTGTGCATGCCTGCCCAAGATCCCGAGAGGAGAATGGAGGAAAAGGGATTGCAGTGTGGCCAACCCCCCTGGGGGGTGATTTCTCGCTTTCTATCTCTCTGTCTCTGTCTTTTTGGTGAGTGCACATGCACTGTAGCAAAAACCGTTCCAAAAAGAATGAAAAGGAAAAAAAGAAGAAAAGAAACATTAACAATAAACTTATAATAAATGTCCTACTTTCAATTTTACGTCACATTGCTAATATTCCTCTTGCATGGAAAAAAAAAATTGTTGAAGATCTTCCTTTACCATCCAAGCTCAAAGATACCTAAGCTGTAAGTAGGTTTAAAAATTGTTTATACCTGCAAAGTTACACAAGAGATTCCAGTTCAAATTGATACATAAACATAAAGTGCTATATTAGAAAACAAAACAAAAACACAGTTCATTTGAGGGCAATTAAAACCAATGTTTTATTTCTGAAGATCTGACACTATAAAGAATGAAAAACACATACACATATACAATTATCATCCTATATTTATTCTGATTTGTTCTTTTCATTCTAAGAATGTTGACTTTATCAAGAATGAATGCTAGCTGGTAAAACTGATGCTTAAGACATTTATCTATACTTGACCAGAGGTTGTAGAGGCTATTATGCCAGTTGGGCATTTTAAACCCTCGTACATTAAGTATGAACATTTTCCCAATACTTTTACTAAGTCACATCTCATTTGCTTTTCTCCTTAAGAACTCCATAGGCTTGTTTTAAGCATATGTAATAAACTATAGAGTTTGCTGAGAGTACAGGTACTCCGGTTAATCATCAATATATGGTGCAACCAGTGGAAAAGCATTTATTAAGCATGGATGTAGTCCTTACCAACATAAATAGAACTATTTTTTTCTCAATAAAAAAGTCTAGATAAAGGTCTCATTCTATGAAGATTTATTATTTCCAAACCACGGTGAAAATAACTGCAGTAATTTACCAATTTTGTTTTCTGCTATGTGCCTTAGAGTTACCTCCCTAAAAATTGATAACTGACACAAAAGAATAATTACATTTACAGAATGTAATATTGTAGTGACAGTGCTGAGGTTGATTATTACAGACAATTAAGCTCTTTGAGTATGGTTATTTCCTTATTATTTATACAGAACATTGGTCCAATAACATAAAAATAGAGAACAGCATCTGGAAATTAATCTCATTCAGTGTCCAGAGATAAAAGAGTTAACCATTCTTTCCATTATTTTCTGCAGATAAGTCCTTGTACATGATGAAATCTGATAGCAATTAAATACTGGCAGTTTTCCAACTACTGTATGAAGAGGATGCTAGAGGCCATCACTATACAGCGCATAGCAGCATATGGGCTCTTCCATTCACTTGTTCTGGCACACTTCCAAGATATACTCAACAGTCCAGTTTTTATTTCTGTACAGGTGGCCTGGTGCCAAGGATCAGATATAAGCATGGGTTCATATGAGCAACAGGATTGCAGCCAACAGACTCTGAAAAATTGAAAATGGCAGACATAGTGAGGCCAACGGTCCCCCAGCCACATCACCCTTCTGTACCTTTCTGCTTTTTTCTTGTGGGCACTAATTGCTATGAACTCCCCTCTTATGACTGCTTTTACTGTGTCCCATGGGTTATAAACACTTGTTTGTTTGTTATCGTTGGTTTCTATGAACCTTTTTATTTCAGTCTTAATTTCTTCTATAGTTGTAGAGTCATTCAGGAGTAGGTTGTTTAGTTTCCATGTGTTTGTGAATTTTCTAGGGCTCTTTCTGTAGCTGATTTCCAGTTTGATTCCATCGTGCTCAGAAAAGATGTTATATATTGTTTCTATACCTTTGAATTTGAAAAGGCTTGTTTTGTGTCCTCTCATGTGGTCAGTCTTTGAAAATGTTCCATGTGTGGGTGAGAAAAATGTATATTTTGTGGTAGTTGGGTGAAATACTCAGTAGATGTCTGCCAAATCCATTACATGTATGATATCATTTAAATCTAATATCTCTATTTATTTATTTTATTTTTTATTTCATTTTTATACATTCAGTCACCTTATTTAGCTTACAAAGTGAATATTTTAATATGTTAACATTTCTCCGTAGTCCAGTTAATGAAACTATAAAATATCTTCAACAGATAATATCACATTTCTTTGTCCCATTAATGCTTCGCCTCCATATTTTTCTTCTAAATGTCCTTCCTCAGGCCCTGCTCTTCCAAACACTGTATCTGATATTTACACCCATTTATTGTGTTTGTATATCCTTTATTCAATCAGTTTCAGTCATAGAGTGAGGACACTCGGTATATAGTAAGTGGAGACATACAATATCTCTCCTTCATAGCCTGGCTTGCTTCACTCAGCAGTAAATCTTTCATATTCTTCCACTTTATGTCAAAAGCCAGGGTTTTTGTTTATGGCTGAATAGTATCCCATAGATTATATGTACCACCATTTTTCAATCCATTCATCTGTTCAGGGGCATTTGGGTTGGTTCTAGGACTTAGCAATTGTGAATAGCACCTCGATAAACATCGATGTGCAAGCACTTTTCCTATGAAAGATTCTTCAGTTCTTTGGGTAGATACCGAGGAGTGGGATTGCTGGATTCTATGGTAGTTTTATTTGTAGATTTTTGAGGAATCTCCAAATTGTTCTCCACAATGGCTGGACTAATTTACTTTCCCACCAGCAGTGTAAGAGAGTTCCCCTTTCACCACACCCCCACCAACACTTATCATTTTTTGTTTTTATAATCTTAGACATTATGACTGGGGTTAGGTGGTATCTCATTGTTTTGATCTGTGATCTCTTACGATGAGGGATGTTGAGAATTTTTTTCATATGCCCTTTGGCTATTTGTATGTCATCTTTAGAAAGTGTTTTTTTTTTTTTTTTTTCAACACATTCTTCAATATTTTAATAGGATTGATCATCTTTTTTCCAAATACCTGTTTGAGTTTCTTGTGTATTCCTATTATCAGTCTCTTATCTGATGCATAATTTACAAAAATATTTTCCCATTCTGAGGGCTGTCGATTCACACTAATTACTGTGTCTTTTGCCTTGCAGAAACTTCTTAATCTGTTGTAATCCCACTTGTCTATTTTGGGTATTATCGTTTTTGTGCTTTGGGGGTCTTATTTAAGGAGTCTTTCCCTAACCCAATGTCTCCCAGAGTTTCCCCATTGTTTTCTAGGAGCAGTTTTATAGTTTGAGGTCTTAATTTAGATGTTTGATCCACCTTGACTTAATTTTTGTCAAAAGTGAGAGTTAGGGGTTCAGATTCATCTTTCTGTGGGTGGAAATCCAGTTTTTTCAGCACCATTTGCTGAAAATGTTTTCCTTTTCCCACTGGATTGACTGGTACCCCTTGTCAAAAATCAGTTGACTTTATGTTTGGGAATTTATTTCTGAGGACTCTATTCTATTCCATTGGTCCACATGTCTATTTATGTGCCAGTATCATGCCGTTTTGATTACCACAGCTTTGTAGTATATTTTTCAGTCAGGGAGTGAGATGCTGCCCACTCCACTCTTATTGTGTAGAATTACTTTGGCAATACGAGGTCTTTTATGATTCCAGATGAATTTTATGATTGTCTTTTCTAGATCTGTGAATAATGTGTCTTGTACTTTGATTGGCATTGCATTAAATATGTAGATTAATTTGGGTAGAATTGATATTTCAATTATATTAATTCTTCCAATCCAGAAACATGGGATATCCTTCCACTTTTTTGTGTCATATTCAATTTCTTTTTTTAGCTTCTCATAGTTTTCCTGGTGGAGGTCTTTAACTTCTTTGGTTAGATTCATTCCTAAGTATCTCATACATTTTGTGGCTATGGTAAATGGAATAATTTTTTTTCAGTTCTATCTCAGTCTGCCTGTTGTTCGTATATAGAAATACTATAGATTTCTGTATATTGATTTTGTTTCCTGCAACTTTACTGTATTTGTGTATTACTTCCAGAAATTTTTTCATGGAAACCATTGGATCTTCTATGTATACAATCATGTCATCGGTGAATAGAGAGAGTTTCACCTCTTCTTTTCCTATTTGAATTCTTTTATTTTATTCTCTTTTCTGATTGTGTTGGCAAGGACTTCCAGTACTATATTGAAGAGGAGGAGGGAAAGTGGACATCCTTGTCTTTTACATGTTTTTACTGGGAAAGCTTTCAGGTTTTCTCCATTCTGGAAGATGTCTGCTCTGGGTTTTTCATAGATAGCTTTTATTGTGTTGAGAAAGGACCCTTCTATGCCGATTTTGCTGAGAGTCTTGATCATGAAGGGATGTTGTATCTTATCAAATGCTTTTTCTGCATCAATCAATATGACCATATAGTTTATATCTTTATTCTTTTTAATATGGTGTATTACATTTATGGTTTTGCACATGTTGAACCAACCTTGCATTCCTGGAAGAAAGTGTACCTGATCATGATGCATAATCTTTTTTAGAAGTTGTTGGATATGATTCTCTAGTATCTTGTTGAGAATCTTTGCATCTATATTCATCTGAGATATTGATCTATAGTTTTCCTTCCTGGTCCTATTCTTATCTGTTTTAAAGATAAGGGTAATAGAGGCTTCATAGAATGAACTAGGGAGAGATGCACCCTTTTGGATCTTTAGAAATAACTTGAGCAGAATGGGGGTTAACTCTTCTTTGAATGTTTTATAGAATTCAGAGGTGAAGTCACCAGGGCCAGGGCTTTTTTTTGTTGTTGGAAGGTTATTTTTACTGATTCAATCTCCTGGCTTGTTGTAGGCCTAATCAGACTTTCTATATCCTCCTGGCTCAATCTTGGTAGATTATATGTGTCCAGGAATTTGTCCATCTCATCCAGATTGTCTTGTTTCTTAGCATATAGTTGTTCATAGTATCCTCTAATGATGTTTTGTATTTCTACTTCGTTATATTGCCTGCTTCATAGCAGATTTGATTCACCTGGTTCCTTTATCTCTTCTTAATAAGTTTTGCTAGTGGTGTATTGATTTTCTTTATCCTTTCAAAGAACCAGTTTTTAACTTTCATTTATTTTCTGTATAGTTCGTTTATTTTCTATTTCATTTATTTCTGCTTGTATCTTTATAATTTCCTTTCTCCTGGAGTTTTTTGGATTTTTTTGCTGTTGCTTTTCCAAGGCATGATGTTAGGTGATCCATTTGCCTTCTTTTAGTCTTCCGCTTAAGCTCACTAATTGCTATAAATTGCTATGAACTTCAAGGGATAGGAGGGTATTAACAAAACAAAAAGGAAGAGCAAAGAAAAAAAAAAACCTGCCTACTTCTCTAAGGGGTGGGGTCCTGGTCTTGGGAGCCTGGAAGTGGGACGGGGGCAGTGGTGCTCCTACCTCAATTTCCCTTGCTGGCCAGGAGCCTAGAGATAAAACTGGAGCTCTCCTGCAGAGCAAGGGCCCATCTCTGTTTACTTTTTGTCTAGATGATATGTCTATAGGAGTCAGTGGGGCTTTGAGATTCCCTATGATTATTGTGTTGCAGTCTCTCTCTCCCTTGAGATCTAACAGCCTCTCTTTGATGTATTTAAGTGCTCCAGCATTGAGTGCATAAATATTTACAAGTGTTATATCTTTTTGGTGAACTAGTCCTTTTAGTACTGTATACTATCCTTCTTTGTCTCTTCTTACATCTTTCATCTTAAAGTCTATTTTGTCTGATACCAGTATTTCTACTCCAGCCTTTTCTTGGTTTCCATTTGCATGGAATGTCTTTTTCTAGCCCTTCATTTTCAGTCTATGTATGTCCTTATCAGTGAGTTGTGTTTCTTGTAATCAGCATATAGATGACTTCTGTTTTTGTATCTATTTAGCCAGTTTGTGTCTTTTCATGGGATAATTTAATCTATTAAAATTCAGCGTTATTATTGATATGTGGATTTACCCCTGTCATTTTGTTAGCCATTTTCTCAGTTTTTCTTTGTTCTCTTGTTTCTGTTTGTCTCTCTAGTTATCATGATACAACAGTCCCCTCAGTACTTCCTATAGAACTGGTCTATTATTGGTGAATTCTTTCAGTTTTTGTTTATCTGAGAATACTTTTTATTTTTTTCCCTTTGTAGGATAATCTTGCTGTTGTATTATTGGTTGAAATTGTTTTTCTTTTAATGTTTTGAATATATCTTCTCATTCTTTCCTTGCCTGCATTGTTTCAGTTGAGAAGTCTGACATTAGCCTAATAGGATAATCCTTTTAAGTAATTGATGTTTCTCCCTTGACATTTTTATAATATTGTCTTTGTCTTTAATTTTTTCCAAACTGGCTATGATGTGCTGGGGGAGAGGATCTTTTTATGTTTACTCTATTTGGGGTCTTTTTTATTTCTTGGGTCTTAATTTCTCTATGTTTCTCTAAATTTGGAAAATTTACAGATAATATTTCATGAAAGAGGTTTTCCATACTTTTAGCAGATACCCATTATATGGATATTTGGACATTTCATGGTCTCTAGAATTTCACATATGTTTTCCTCATTATTTTTGGTTGTTTTTTTTTTTTTTTTCTTTCTGGTAATTTGGTCTATGTTGGAGACTTTGTCTTCTAGGTCAGAAAGTTTTTCTTCTGCATGGTCCAATCTGCTGTTAATGCTTTCTAGGGAAATTTTGATTTCTTATATTGCATTCTTCATTTCCAGAAGTTCTGTTTGATTCTTTTTTAGGTTATCAATTTCTTTATGGAATTCCTCTTTCATGTCCTGAAATGACTTCCTCATTTTCTAAAACTTATTGTTTGTTCTCTCTTACATCTCATTGAGTTTTGTCACTATGAATATTCAGAATTCTTTTTCTGACAATTCTGTGTATTTCTCTGTGCTGTCTCCACTGTTGGTGAGAGGCTATTATGCTTGCCTAGGAGAGAGTTACAACCTTGTTTTCTTATGTTTCTTTGAGATCTGTGCTGGTTTCTAGTCATCTGATGCAGTATTCACTTTTTTCTATTTATTGGAGTAGACTTTGTAGTACTGGTAGAGGAAATAACACCCTTAGTTCTCAGGTATGTTCCTATTGGAGGATTCTGCCTTCCAGGTCAGAGTAGTTAGGGTTAACTTCAGGTGCTTGACTCTTCTGCCAAATTTTCAGCTCTTGTTGAGGTGGTAGCAAGCTAAGGAGATATAACTTAGTGAAGAGGGTCAAGTTGTGCATTGTGCTTTGCAAAGAGGTTGGTTGGTGTATCAAAAGTTCCAATGTAGCTCCTAAGCCCCAAGCATGGGCTCGCCCAAGGAGGACTATCCAGACCAGGCTTAATGTCACAGTGGACAGCGGAGGGGCAGGTCCAGGGCATGGGAGTGGTGGGTAACTATGTGTGGTAAGTCCCAAAGTTTCTCCCAAGACCCTAGACCAGCCTCACCCAAGGAGGCCTACCCAGACCAGGCTTAAGTATCCCTGTGGGTGGCAGGCAGGGCAAGCTCATAGGTGTGTGATGGTGTGTGGAGAGTTTCAACATAGCTCCCAAGCCCT
Source organism: Tupaia tana (assembly GCA_026018925.1). Classification (NCBI taxonomy): domain Eukaryota; kingdom Metazoa; phylum Chordata; class Mammalia; order Scandentia; family Tupaiidae; genus Tupaia; species Tupaia tana. The sequence continues at coordinate 128,587,552 of JAKSZU010000001.1, read as the reverse complement.
GAGTGCAGGATCACTCTGGTCATAAAGTGATTTTAAATATTGCACTGTGTATTTTAGGTAAGTGTTAAAGAAAAAAAATCTAGTAATTAAAACTATTGTGTTTTCAGTTAGATATGTCATATAAATTACAGACCCCCACTTTGAAAAGCAATTATTTCACCACACCAATGTAACATTAATTCAGTTAATAAATCCAGTAAGCTATTATAGAGTCTTGTTTGTGTTGGGCAAAGTGATAAGGGCTGAAACTACAGAATTAAATCATAAGCTCTGTCTTCAAGGAGCAGTCATGATTCCAGATAAACAATAATTTGTTAGAAAATTTTGTGGTCAGGCAACATCCAGTGTCCACAGCTTCAGAGAAGCACTATGGGTTTTTTGGCTTTACTGAAGCAAGTTAAGTGTCCATTCATCTCCTTATACTCAATTACCACTAAAGTCTAAAGAGAGAGCTACTTTAATTCACAGTCACTTGTTGTTCACATAATGAATATCCACTTGGAGATTCTCCTGATGTTATCAGCTATAGTCAGTGACTATTTGTGCAGCTCTTTTCTTAAAGTTGAAAAACAGGACTAGCATTCCAGCCACATCTGGTAAGTTATGCGTACAGAATAGATAAACATAATGGAGCCCCTGAGCCTTGGTGTAGCCATGGTCTTGTTTCCATTCTGCAATAGTAATATCTGACTCTACTACTTCTCCAAGAGGCAATGAGCACCACTGAACTTAGTAGATTGTAAGATGGAAAAAAAATTTTCTTAGTGTGGCAACTTGCTTTCACCCTTTTAATTTAAAAATTGCAACCTAGCCATAATCATCTGCGTTTTTGATGTCCAAGCATGGTTATGGGGTAAAGGATAGTACAGGGCAAAATAGAAGAGCTCCTCCTTTACTCCAAAGAACCCTGTGGTGTAATGATCTCCAGGACTGAGTGTAGGACCTGACACTTGGACAGTGCTAAAAGGAGAAAACAAAAACAGACAAAAATCTCCCAAAGACATAACCTATAAAACAAACAATGACAACAGAAAAGTGTATGAGGAATAAATGAATAACTCTGCGTACTGAACCTACACATATTCTAGCACATATGTGCCAGAATGAGATAAATGGTCATGGGTAAGATTGAGAAAGGACAAAGTTCCTGTTAAAGAGAGAAAATGGTAAGAGTGTGATTTACATTCTAGGCTAGTCTACCAAGCCCAAGGAAGAAATTTGAGCACCAGCTGCAGACATTGGTGCAGCTCTTCAGAGGTCCGAGAGCACACTCAGGTACAATTGCCATCTGATATTGCCTTCTATGCCAGTTAGGGTGAGTGTCAATTGTCTGCCTTGAGATGAACAAGCTCAGATCAGCCTGTGTGTGATTGGTTATAATGACTCACCTTTAGAACTGCACACACTTTGAATGCTGAGGCAGAGTTCTCACCTGCGGCCCGGAGGCAGACAGGACTCAAAGTCTGGTTTGGGAACAAAAGTGTGGTGGATGTCATCATAGAACTACAGGATTCAGGGCGAAGAAACTGGCAGCAAAGACCTACATTTAAATGGGCCCTTTGACTCTTAGATTAAAGGGCAAAACAAAATAAGACAATAGGCAAAAACAAAACAAAAATAAAAACAGAGCAAAACAAAACAAGTCTTGGCCTGGAAAGAGAATTTTTGAAAGGTGAGGCCAAATTGCCTGAGTGAGGCTCTAGGACCCAAGTCCACCTCCTCCTAGGGGGTGAAGTGGCATTGATCGCCAGCACAGGCTCCTGTGGGATGCCATCATGTGACAGCAGGATCAGGAAGTTTGAGCAGAAAGTGGGATAGGGTGGAAGGATCACATACCCAGTGGCAAACGGTTGAGATGGGGAGAGTATCTAATTCACACCTTGAAAGTACAATCTGGTGCAAAATTCTCCTAACCTGCAAAGTTCAGGTGAGCTGCTGGATCAGAGATCAGCTGGGTGAGTTTTTTCTGAGCATTTTTCTGCATCACTGGGAGGTGTCCTTAGGTTTCAATTAGTTCCAGTTCCTCAGATATCAACTTGTACACTCCATGAAACCACATTCCTTTTCTCCAGGGCTCTTTAGCCATCTAGGTACCATCAAGACATCTTGTAGTCGTCCCCTCTCCTCCTGCTTCCTGAGGCAGATGGCATGGGAAGGCTTGCTTAAAAGCATCAGAAGGTCAGAAGAACTTTTCTTTTTTAATCTTTTTTATTTCTTATTTTTAAAATTAATTTACATTTATTCACCGAACATTGTCACAGCATAAAAAATGTAATTTCCCATCCAGAAGATGCTGCATAGTAGCTTAATCATACAAGTTATCATCAATAATTTTCCATTTCTAGTTTCATATATATATATATGTGTGTGTGTATATATTTTCCCCCTATTTCTCACCCTCTGCCATTTCCCATGCTCCTCCCACACTATCTCAGGTGTCCATGATTGTTTTCCATTCCTTTTTGCTCCCACATTTTATTGATTCACAAAATTTCTTAAATAATTTAACTACTTTCAATAGCAAGCTCTGCTGATATATACATATCTATGAATACATGTTTGACTTAAGGCATGAAACTCTGAGTAGAATGAATATACTATAAGGTAGCACCTAGCTGATGCTATATCGTTTACTATGATCATTAATTATGTATTTCTTTCTATATTTTTCAATTTCAAGAAAAGCAGATTTAACTTTAATAAATCAAAGAAATGCTAAGGAAATACCTTTTTCTCCAGTTCCTGCTTGGTCAAGCAGATTAGCTAAATAATTGCCAGGGGTCTATGAGAACTGGTACTCAGCAATCTGCCTCCCCCACCTCCTCCCACTGCTGTTTTTAAGTCTTGCATGAATATGGATGAGATTTCCTAGAATTCTCAAGAAAGGTCTATTCTCTTTTTTTTTTTTTTTTTTTTTTTTTTTTTTGAGAAATTGCTTTTATTATTTTTTAAAGAATTATTTTATTTAACTTTATTTATTTATTTATTTTGATTTGGCCAGAAAGGGGGAGAGAGGGAGAGAGAGAGAGAGAGAGAGGGGAGAGAAAGAGGAAGAGAGAAAGTGAGAAAGCAAGCCACCAGGTCCAGGACTTGAACCTTAATTGGCCATGTGGGAGTTCAGCACTCTCAACCACCACGCCACCTGCCAGCCCCTAGAAAGGTCTATTCTCTTTCAGGCTCAGGACTCATGCTCACTGGCCTCTGACTGACCTCTGGCTTCCACTCTGAATGAGTACCTAGAGGAAGAAAATCTGAGGAGGAAGGAAGTAGCATTATGATGTTCTTACTGTATGCCAGGCCCTGTGCTTAATGCCATCTAGCTATCATCTACCTATCATCTATTTATGATCCATGTATCTATCATCCATTACCTATCTATCATCTAATCTCTCTCTCTCTACATCATCATCTCTGTCTAATTTGACTACTCATTCATTACACTGAATGATTGTGATGCTACTGTAACAAGCAGAGAATATTTTTTTCTCTCTACCATACCTTTAAGATATTAAATGTTTTATCTTTTTATCATCCCTTAAATGGCATTTTCAACAATTTTTAAAACATTTTAAGTTAATCTTATATAAAAGAAGACATGTTGAGAAGGTTTCATGACTACAGCATTCAGTCCAAGATAATCAAAATTCTGAACTCTATTCAAATTTAAACCTTCTTCCTTCTTTAGTTCAGACCTTTTGGGAGCTGGAGCTCTTTGATGAAGAGAGTAAGTCCCTATTTTCTTCTTTCTCTTGGGGTTTAGGTGAGAAGTTTTTTGGGGTGGAAAAGAGTAGAAGCAAGGATAGGGATGAGTTTGATCATGAAATTCTATTGAGGCTCTCTGGAGGGTAATCATAGATGACTGTTGCTCTCATAGATGAAGGTGCTTTAGGGTTCTTATGATACTCCCCAGTTGCTGGTATATTTTGCTCAAGGTTCCCTTATTTCAAGCAATGCCTCCTCTATCTGTCCCAAGTACTCCCTCTTTAGATTTTGACTCATGTCCACCTGTCACAGGTCATGTCACTTCTAGCTGCCCACTCATCCTCCTCCCAGTCCTTGTCTCACCATTCTTCCAGGTGGAGGGTCTCTTGAGCTGACCAAGTTCAGACCTGTATCTGGCATAGCCTCTATTGCCCTAACCATCGCAGAGAGGGCCATTTATAGCACAGCCATTTTTTACTCTGCCAACAGAGCTTCTGGTCAGCTGCAGGTGTGCAGACTTTCCAGTGTGAGGCTGGCAGCCATCTGTCTGATTCACAGTTCCCAGCAGGCTCAAATTCTTTATGTTGCCCCTTGATGACCTCTCCTGCAGTTTGACACTTGGAGAAGATACATCCTTTATTTACCCACAGAAGATGATGCAGTGCAAAAATAACTCCCTCTAAAGGTATTCTCTGTGCCTCATCTCTTTAACTTTAGTCCTTTCATGTGCTCAAGGTGGGAAATGGTCTAAGGTTGGGTGTGCTGTTTTCAAAGACTTGCTTAGAATGTTTCTCAGTTGGGATATGGTACTTAACTTCTGATGTCTTGTTTCTGGTGTTCAGTGTCTTCTTTTAGGTTTCTATCACAGGCTGCATATGCTTGCTGGAGAGGAGAGAGATAGAGGGACAGAGAGAGACACACAGAGAGAAAGTGAGAAATCATAGCCCACCTTGAGAGAGGGATGACCATACTGAAATCCCATCTCCTCCACTCTCTTCCCTGGATTTTGAACATGCACACACACATGCTCGGCATGATTTTCAAGGCATTGGGTCTGGGACTCAGACTATGGTCGGCCATGTGGGAATCCAGCTACCTTAACTGCCACCTGCTGGACCCTCAAGTGTTCTTAATTTTTAAAAATTTATTCATTAATTTTTATTTTTTAATCTTTTTAATTTTTTTTTATTTTTTTAAATTTTTCCAGAGAGAGAAAGAGAGGGAAAGTAAGATAGCAGGCCACCAGGTCCAGGATTTGAATAATGGTAAGCCATGTGGGAGTGTCCAGAACCTTAACCACCACGCCACCTGCTGGCCCCTGTTTTTTTTAAACACCGTGGCACATGCATTTTTGTCACCAATATACGTTGAGACCCCAAGAAGATATGCTTTATACTCATCCTGGACTATTGTCAAGGCAAGTGATCCCCACAGAGTTTAAATACCTTGTCTAAGAACACATGGTGAAAAAATAAAGGAAAAATTAAAAGCCAGACTTGTATAATTCCAAAGATCATGCACTTTCCACCATATTGGGGCATAATATAGCAACCAATACATTGCAAAGGATGTTAAGTAGAAAGAACTTCTTTCCCATATATCTAAAACAGGGATACTTTTGAGGGTAGAGTGTTAAAACAAATAATTTGTTTTTCAGTTGTAGACTTACACTTTAGACATTATTTTCAAACCACTCCTATATTTACTTTTCAAACCAATGCCAAATTAAATGTGTTATTTGATGCTTATTGTGACAGGCCTAAGATTGTGATCTTTGACATTTTTGTACAAGACTGATTGATAATTGGTATGTATTATGGTAGTTAAATCATACACTTTTAGGTTTTGTGGCTTTTTTTTTTTTTTTTTTTTTACCATAGGGAATGTTCACTTGCTGGAGTGAGATACATAGAAGGTAAGTGAGAAATCACTCTCTGGGTTTGCCACACCACAATCCATTCTCCTCCACCCTCCTCTCAGGATTTTGGTCATGCATGCACACATGCCCCGTGTGATTTCCAATCTGCCAGGTCTTGGATTTGAACTGCCATCAGCAATTTGGGAATTCAGTGACTTAGTCACCATGTTACCTGCTGTCCTTTCCCTTTTTTCTTTTAATTTTGATATTAGTATTGACAAAATGATGATACTGATAAGAAAGTTTTCAGCTGGTGTCTGTTGTAGCTCAATGCCTTGAATACCAGAATGGGCAGACATAATCTATGGTATATTCATGTTATATCTGCCTGAACTTAAAAGACACAAGAAAATTAATTTTAAGAAGTCAAAATAGATAACTTTTATTAAATCTTTACTATTTGATACTCACTGAATTAAATATCTTTCTTGATCTAATTCTTGTAGCAACTTAATGGATGTGGCAATCTTTCTAGTCCAGTTTTCTAGATGAAGAAACTGCAGTTGAAGGCCAAATAGCTTCCCCAAATTTGTTCAGAGAATCAGTAGTGTGACTTTCAAACTCCCACTTCTATCAACTTGTTTTCTTCATTCTGACTATATACTTCCTTCCCTTCTATCCATAGCCATACCACTTTTCTAAGTATCCCATTGTTTGGCAGTTGTACATAAATATGATGGGTTAATAGCTAAAAGATCTTACAGAAGACATACTAAGATGGTAACCATAACTCCAAAACAGGTAATACACCCAGAACAGGTCAAAGAAGGGAAATTGCTGGAACTACTGACCATACCTTTCCAACAAGCTGTGCTGTGAATAATGTGACATACACCCAAATGGAGTTCTAGGCATTTTCCCTCTAGTCTTCCATATGTAGATGCTGACTAGATCTCAGGCATCTTGGATATACATTCTCTGGATGTGTGGAAGCTTCCTTTCTTCTTTTTTTTCCTCCTACTCTCCCTTTCTCACTCCTCCCTCTTCCTTCTTTCCTGTTTTTTTCCTTAGACTAATTGAGGTATAATTTATATATCACATAACTTACTCATTTAAAGACTACAAGTCAATGTTCTATGTATATTTGTAGATATGTTCATTCATAAGCACAATCAATTTTGGAGTATTTTTATCATTCTAAAATAAAACGTCATAATCATTAGCATTTATTTCCTACTTTTCCTTGCCCTCAAACTGTGGAAACTACCATCTACTTTCTGTTTCTATGGATTTGCCTATTCTGAATACATCATATAAATGGAATGATACATGTGGCCTTTTGTGTCTTTTACTTAGCTTAATTATTTCCAGCTTTATCCATGTTGTAGGATGTGTAAGTATCAGTCCTCTTTATTTTTGAGTAATATTTTATTTAATGGACATGTTACAATGATTTATCCATTCATTGAGTGATGGATGTTTAGGTTGTACCCAATTTTTAGTTATTATGAAAAATGATGTATGAACATTTATGTACAGGTTTTTCTGTGTTTGTACAAGTTTTCTTTTTGAAAAATTTATTTTTACATTTAATCACTGTGTATCTTTACAGCATATCAAATGAATTTTCATGATTAATACACTATATTAATCGACTTCTATATATATTCTGGTTATCAGTCCCTTATATGAGGCATAGTTTGCAAGTGTGTTCTCCCATTATGAAGGTTGTCAATTCACTCTAATGATTGTTTCTTTTGCTGTGCAGAAGCCTTTTAACTTAATGTAGTCCCAGTTGACTATTTTGGAGATTATTACCTATGCTTTGTGGTCTTATTTAAGAAAGCTTGCCTACTCTGATATCTCCAAGAGTTTCCTCTGTGTTACCCAGCAGTAGTTTTGTTGTTTGAGGTTTTTGGTTTAGATCTTGGATACATTTTGAGTTGATTTTTGCTAAATAGTGAGAGGGGCTCAGGTTCATCTTTCTGCAAATGAACACTCAGTTTTTCAGCATCATTTGATAAAGAGATTTTCTTTTCCCCACTGGATTGTCTGGTGTCCTTTGTCATAAATCAGTTGGCTGTATGTTTTGGGGTTTATTTCTGGGGTCTCTGTTCTGTTCCATTGGTCTATACACCTGTTTCTGTGCCAGTATCATGTTGTTTTAATTATCACAGCTTTGTAATATATTTTGGGGTCAGGGAGTGAGATGGCTCCTCCTCCTGCACTATTCTTGTGCAGTATTGTCTTGGTGATATGGGGTCTTTTATGGTTCAAGACAAATTCTTTGACTTTTTTTCTAGATTTGCAAAGAATATCTCTGGTAATTTGATTGGAATTGCATTGAATATGTAGATTAATCTGGGAAGAATTGACATTTTCATTATATTAATTATTCCATCCAGGAACATGGGGTGTCTTTCCACTTTTTGGTGCCATTTTTCTTTTCTTTTTTTAGTTTTTCTTGTAGATATCTTTGATTTCTTTTCTTTGGTTAGGTTTATTCCTAGGAACCTTGTACCTTTTGTGGTTACTATAAATGGGATTTTCTTCAGCTCTATCTCAATTTGTTTATTGTTGGTATATAGAAATGCTATAGATTTTTGCATATTAATTTTATATTTTACCACTTACTGTATTTGTTTTTCATTTATCATTTTTAGGAGTTTTTTGTTTTGTTTGTTTGTGTTTCTTTTTTGGGGGGGTGTTTTCTATGTATGTAATAATGGTATCTGCAAATAGAGATAATTAAACTTATTCTTTCTGTATATACATGTCTTTTATTTTAGTCTCTTGTCTGATTGGTTGGCTAAAACTTCCAGTACTATATTGAAAAGAAGTGGAGAAAGTGAGCAGCCTTGTCTTGTTTCAGATTTTAGTGGAAAAAGCTTTCAACTTTCTCCTATTCCGTATGCTGTTAGCTATGGCTTTTTTCATAAATGGCTTTTACTGTGTTGAGAAATGTCCCTTCTATGCCCGTTTTGCTGAGAGTCTTAGTCATGACCTATGTGGTTATTCTTATCTTAATACCACAATGTCTTAGTTACAATAGTTCTGAGATAAATTTTGAAATCTGTAAGTATGAGTCTTACAACATTATTCTTCTATTTTAGCTAGTCTGGGACCCTTGAATTTCCATATACTTTTTAAAAGTTAGCTTTTCAATTTCTACCAAAGAAAAACTAGCTTGGACTTTTTTCTTTTAGGTTTTTGCCATAGGGCACATGTGTTTTCTAGAGACACACACACACACACACACACACACACAGAGAAAAAAGTGGAAATCACTCCCAGGGAGGATGGCCATGCCACAGTCCCTTCTCTTCCTTTCTTCTCTTGGGATTTTTGGGTATGAGTTTCAAGTTGCTGGGTTTGGGATTCAAACCACGGCCAGTCATGTGAGAGTCTAGCACTTTAATCACCATGCCAGCATACTGGATATTTTAAAAATAGGGATTAGATTGATTCTGTAGATCAATTTGGGGAACATTGTCACCTTAACAATATGAATGCAAGCACATAGAAATTCTTTCCATTTATTTAGGTATTCTTTATTTCTTTTGGGAAGCTTTATACTTTTTATACTAGTCTTCTACATCTTTTATTAATTTATTTCTAGTGGCTTATTTTTATATTAATTTTTCTTTATTCATGAAAGAGCATGTATGCATGCACATGAGAGAGAGATGAGCACCCTCCATAAAATATGGTCACACTGTAATCCTCTTTCTATAGTCTTCTGGGCCTTTGAGTCTTAGGTACTTGTTTGAAAGCCCAGTAAGCTTCAAACTAAGCTGGCTGGGGATTTGAACCATGCTCACCATTTGGGATCCAATTTTTCTTGAGCAGCATATTAGATTATTGGTACACCATGGAGCCAACCAAAAATTTATATTAGTTTATTATTTATTTATTTATTTATTTATTTACAATTTCTTATTTATGCATAATTGCTGTCCATTTTTGTTTGGTATGTTTTTTAAAGTATGTATAAATGCATAATAATCAAATTAAGCATATAAACATATTCATCATCAACATTTGACATCACACTGTATTATGTACATTTGAGATTCATTCTATTGGATTTTATAGAAGTATTTATTGAATTGTTAACAATACTGTTTTACTCTACTGCTGTACATTGTTTCACACCCGATTCCACTTATTTATATGCCTTTTTGTGTTTGTTAATCAGTTTCTCCAAAAACTCTCCCCAATGTAGCTTATAGTATCTACTGTAAATGATCTTTACTTCTACTGTTGAGTCCTTTATTTTCCACTAATGAGTTAGGCCAATTAATATTTATTAAACAGGGACACACAGTATTTGTATTTCATAGCCTGTCTTATTTCACTCAGCATCGTGTCGTCTGAGTTCATCCACTTTGTTCCAAATGACAGGAATCCATTTCTTTGTATGGCTGGGTAGTATTCCATTGTGTATATGTGCCACATATTCTTTAGTTGTTAGGTTCTTAGGTTGAGTTCATGTCCTAGTTATTATGAATAGTATTGCAGTAGCCATGATGTACAAATATCTCTCCCACAATTTGATTTCCTGTCCTTTAAGTGTATACTCAATAGTGGGATTACTGGGTCAAAATGTAGTTCTATTTTGAGATTTTTGAGAACCATTTTACCATTTTCCACAGTAGTTGTACTAGTTTACATTCCTACCACCAGTGTAACAGGGTTCCCCTTTCTCTGCAACTTTGCTATCACTTGTTTTATTCATTTATTTTTTAAATAATATCCATTCTGAACGGGGTTTAGTAATACCACATTGTGGTTTGATTTACATTTCCCCTGTGATAAGAGATGTTGGACATTTTTTTCATATGCTTTTAATCATTTTGTATGTAGTCTTTTGAGAGTTGTCTGTTTAGATCAATTGATTATTTTTAATTAGATTATTTATGCTTCTGTGGTAATATATTTTAAATGAATTGTCTTATTTATTTATTTTGGTTTGTTCATTGCTACTGTGCTTTTACACTAACTTTACAATTAATTTTATAAGTTAGTTTGACACGTTATTATTCTTCTGAACTAATTTATTTGTTGTAACAGGTTTTTAGTATATTTCTTAGAATTTTCTGTATGTAAGTGTTGTGAGTCAACTAATAAATCATATACCATCTTCACCCCACAAATTGTGCTTGCCCATCCAAATTCATAAATTGAAATTCTAATTCTCAGTACTTCAGAATGGGACCTTATTTAAAAATAGAATTTTACAGAAGCATTCAATTAAAAATGAGGTCATCTGGGTGGTCCCTATTCCAATTTGAATTATGTCAAAAATGAGCTATATAGACAGAGAGATATGTATAGTTAGAAGACAATGTGAGGAGACATAGGAAGAAGATGTCTATCTATTGGCCAAGGAGAGGCCTGGAAAGGATCCTTTTTTCACTACTCTCAAAAAGAACCAACTCTGAAATCTTAATTTTTAAATTGTAGTCTCCAGAAGTAGGAGACAATAAAATTATGTGTTTTGTATTTCAGATTTATTTATTTACTTATTTTTACATTTTCCACAAACATTTACTTTACATATCAAAAATTTTAGCTCATGCTCCATAGTTCTTGACAGTTAATAAACAATTTTCAAAATTTCAAAATACTGAATTGTAAAGATAATGTCCAAAATATTTCTTATAATTTTGTATAATTTTGTTTGTGACTCTATAACAACAGGAACAGTATGATTTTAAATATTTTTGAGAAAATATTTGCATGTCAACTACTCAAATTGTTGAAAAGCAAATGCCCAGCACACTAGTGACTCATAAACCTCAATTCAGCTCTGCCAACTATTCTGTGATATATCATCTGCTAGCAAAGATCAGTCTCTTTTTCTTCCTTCAAAGTCTTTCTCAAAATAATCCTTTGGTGTGGTTCCTCTTTTGCAATCTCTACTGATTACAATGCTGGGCTAGAAAAGTCCAGGTTATTTTATGTTTTAAATTCTTTCATATATCTTCTCTAATCCTCTCTGCCAGGCAGAACTGTTTATGGTAACAGGCCTTCTTTCTAAGAGCTTCTGTTAGCTTACTTGAGATTCACCTTAGTTCCATAGTTTTCTGATTAATCTTCAGATACGACATTCCAGTGAAAGCCCTGTTCAATAATGAGTATTTCCAATTTCTGATTCAATGCAACAATCATTATTGAACTTTTGCAAATAACCCTTCTGCCACAAAATAAGAATATTCACAAATATTTTCCAATTCCAAGAGGGGTCAGGAAGGAAGAAAAGTTTATGTTTCCATTTAAAGAAACAAACAAGAAAAATATTTTAACAAATTGCTGAACGTATCAACAATTCAAAAGGAAGTAACATGTTTAAATTGGGAAAACAAAGCATAGTAAAAAAAAAATCAGTAGTATTTTACTCAAAAGTCATAAAATTCTGTTTTGCCAATTCAGTCTTATGTTCAAACTCTCTTCTGTTAAATATGCAGTGTTGCTATGGTCCAATCTTTCCTTTTAAATCCTGGAAGTTAACATTCAACATTGCTACTGATATATTTTGTCCCTAGCATTAAATTGGTGTTTTTTTTTTCTTTTTTTTTTTTAACTCAGTTGGTGGTACTTGTTACAGTAGGCCTAAATTATTAATACAAGAATGTGTCATCTGAGAGTAGACATAAACATAGTTTTAATTCTTTTTTTTTTTTTCTTTTTTTGAAGAGGTTTTTGCTATAGGGCGCATGCGCTCCCCAGACAGACAGAGAGAGACAGAGAGATAGAAAGCAGGAAATCACCCCCCAGGGGGGATGGCCACGCCGCAATCCCTTCTCCTCCATTCTCCTCTCGGGATCTTGGGCACGCACACACACGCGCCCGGAGTGAGTTTAAGCCGCCGGGTCCGGGACTCGAACTGCGGTCGACTACGTGGGAGTCCAGCGACATAGCCATTACGCTAACTGCTGGTCCCAGTTTTAATTCTTTATTTACATCTTGAATCACATTTTGGATTTACAGTTTTCTTCCCCAATTGCCATGTATGGAACTTTCAGTGCAATGTTGACTAAAAATGAGAAAAGAAATACTTCTTTTTTTCTCATGTTAAAGTAACAAGTTCAGTCTTTCACCATGACGTAAGATCTTAGCTGTGGATTTTTCACAGAAGTCCTTTATTAGGTTGAGAAATATTTTTTCTATTTCTAGGGTTTTTGCACGCATATTCATAAAGGCAAGTTAGATTGTAATTTTCTTGTGATGTACTAGTCTAGTTCTGGTATCAGAGAAATATTGAGCTCATAAAATGAGTTGGAAAGTATCTACTCTTACATTTTTTGATAGAGATTCTCTAGAACTGGTCCTAATTATTCTCTGAACTTTCACAGAATTTACCAGTTGAAGTCTTTTGGTCCTGATCTTTGTGTGTGTGTGTGAGAGAGAGAAGTTTTTAATCAATAATATACTCATTGTAGGTATTTTCTTCTTTGGTCAAGTTTTGTAGTTTTTGTATTGTTAGGATTTTTTTTTTCCTATTTCATCTAAATTTTCTTATCTTTAGCCTACAATTGTGTATAGTATTCTAATTTCTTGTAATTGTAAGGTGGAAATAATAATAATATATACATAGGTTATAATGCTCTCTGGTATTTTTTATTGTAGTTGCTTGAGTCTTCTCTCTTTTTAATTTAGTTGCCTAGCTAGGTGTTTGTAAATATTGCTGACACTTTCAGAGAACTACCTTTGGTTTTATAAATTCTATTTTGTAGTTTTAGCCTATATTTAATTTATTTCTGCTCTAATGTTTATTATTTTTGTAATTTTCCTGCTTTAGGTTTAATTTGCTCTTCTTTTCTAACTTTCTTTATGGGATGTTAATTACTAATTTTAGCTTTTTGTTATATTTTAATGTAGGTATTTACAGCTATGAATTTTCTTTTAAGCACTACTTCAGCTGCATCACATAAATTTTTATGTATTGTTTTCTATTTCCTTTCTATCAATGCATTTTTACACATTTTTTTGGTGATCTCTTTGATTCATTGATTATCAAGGAATATGTGGTGAAATTCATATATTTGTGAATTTCTAAAATTTGCTTCTGTTTTTTGATTTTTAATTTTATTCCATGTGGTTAGAGAATAGATGTTAAATGTTTTAAAACTTTTAAAATTTATTAAAATAAGCTTTATGGTCTAAAATTAAGTATATATGGAGAATGGAGTTGAGAACAATGTATATTATGCTGTCATTGGGTGCAATATTCTATAAAGTTCTCTGAATTCTAGTTATAATCTTTGTTTAAGTATTCACTTTTCTTTTTAGTTATATAATTCATTTTTGAAGGTAGTACTTTATCTTCACTGTTTTATTACTGCTGAATTATCAGTCTCTCTTTGATTTTGTTGATTTCTATTTCATGATTTTTAAAAAATTATTTTATTTAACTTTATTTATTTTAATTTGATGAGAGAGAGAGGAGAGAAAGAGGTAGAGAGAGAAAGAGAGAAAGCAGTCAGGCCTGAACTGCGGTCGGCCATGTGGGAGTCCAGCACCCTTAACCACCACGCCACTTGCTGGCCCCTGTTTCATTTATTTCAATTGAACTATTTGTTTTATACTGGAGAGTTGTTGGAGTTCTTGTATATTTTGAATGTTAATGTCTTATCAAATGTATGATTCACAGTTATTTTTTTCTATTCCATAGTTGTATCTTCACTCTGTTGATTGTTTTCTTTGCTGTAAAGAAACTGTTTAATTTGCTATAAGCCCATTTGGCTAATTTTGTTTTTGTTTACAGTGTTTTTGGTATCATATCCACAAAGTAAACTCCTAGACCAATGTTTTTCTCCTATGAGTTGTTTTAGTTACATTTTTCTGCACATGGATATCCAGTTGTCCCAATGCCATTTACTAAGGAGACTATTCTCCCCTATTGTGTGTGAAAATGGGATATTTCAAACAGTAATTTGTCAACTCTGGTTATCAAATTTTCTCCCCTTAACTCAGTTGTTGCTGCTATTTGCTGTTATTATTTTTCAATTGTTTAGTGACTTTTCTGAACTAATTCTTCAATGTTTGTGCTCTTTGTTATATGTCATCAATAAAGTGTCTTCTTTACTAGTATAGAAGTCAGCAAACAAATGTGCAGATGTTCTTCGATAAAAGGGAACCAGTGACTACTGGTTTTATTTCTCAAGAGGCTCTGTATGCTATGTTGCTGCATGACACCAACACCCAACACTGCCTGGCATTTGACAGCTCTGACTTAACCTTCACTAATGCTCACCCAGTCTCAAAGTCAGTGCAAGATTAGAGTTTAGGGCCTTATAGGTCTTTTATTAGTAAGTACACAGCCCTGAGCATGCACACAGCCCTATTGGACAGGTTGTTCTAGTTCTTATGTGAACCACCACACTATGCTGTCATTTGAACATCAAGATAGAAAATTGAGACTGGCTTTGATAGTTACCAGATTTCTAATCTAGAATAAGTAAGTTATCTCTCAGTACTAGGGATCTTCTCAATGCTCAGGAATATATCAGACCTTTAAAATTTTCTGTGAACATGTAATTCCCCAGATTTTCCCTTTTTTTGATCAGCTTATTGTTTGCCCCTACCATTACCTATGCCTCAAGTACTTGCAAAGTTTTAAAAAAAACTTTTTCCTTCTATGTTTTCAACAAATATTCTTGGAAAAGCTTTTGAAACACTGAGTGACATCTAAGTTAGATCAAATAAAGACAGCCTTGCAAAGGGTCTTCTAGCAAACCATCCGGTAGGTAAAATAATGACAGTTCTCTGGGAATGGTCCTGAATGAACAACACCACTCTGCCCCTTCAGCGCCTAACAGGCTTCTGAAGTTCCCTGTGATTGGGCTATTGTTCTATGGCTCCCATGGAACTGGAGTGAGACAGGTGAGAACAGACAATTAAAGCAGCAGAAAGTCACTGACATTACTATTCTTGCTGTTTTCTTGAATAAGTACTCCTCACATTGTTGCAACTCTTAGCTAATTTCCAAAGTTCATAAAAAGTTGATATGACAATTTTTGCATATTTTCTTATTGTTTTTATGGGGCAGAAAATTTTCAGAGAATTTGATTCTGCCATCTGTGCTGATGTCAAGGGACTGCATTTTGAGAGAATAACAGGGGTTGGGGAGAAAGTAATGCCAGACTGAGGAGAAAAATAGATGTGGAAAGAAAATCTTTTATAATTTTTTATCAAAGAAATTTCTGCTATTGCAAATAGCCATGAGCCACGTGTGTCTAGGTACATTTAAGTTAAATCAATGTATTTTTTAAAGAATTATTTTATTCATTCATTCATTTATTTTAATTTGACCAGAGAGAGACACAGAGAGAGAGAAAGAGGAAAGTGAGAAAGCAAGCCACCAGGTCCAGGACTTGAACCATGGTCAGCCATGTGGGAGTGTCCAGCGCCTTAACCACCATGCCACCTGCCGGTCCCCAATTCAATATATTTTAAAGTTCAGTTTCTCATTCATTGTACAGCACGTCGAAGGGTCAATAGTCATATGAAGCTAGTAGCTACCATTTTGAACAGCACAGAAGTAGAACATCTCTACCACCATAGAAAGTTCCATTTGAAAATGCTGATTCAGTGTTTGTGAGGCATCATGATATGATTTGAACATCATGAAATGAGATTGAGACTGGTTATAATATTTGCCAACTGGCTCATTTGGAGCAAGTAAGTTAACTTCTGAGTATCAAGCATCTTTTGGTATATAGGGAGTATAATTATTTTGTTGGGAGAACACATAAAAACATCTTTGCTCAGATTTTTTACATGGTAGATAATCAATAATTGTTGCCTTCCTTCTTCTCTGGATACACTTATCAACCTTACCTTTCCATGTACACACTCACCAGATTTACCTGCTCCTGGAAACCTTAAAAAGGTAACTGTTTTCTATACCTGATGATATGGAGAACCTGTAACTCTCCATGTGAGAAGATACTAGTAAGTGGCAGAAAGAAAACAGCACGTATAGTCAACAACCTTCAGAGACAAAAAAGGTCACCTTTCCTTAGAAGTCCATTCATTATTTATGGAAGATCAGGCTAGACCTCATTGTGAATTATCTCAGTCATTATTTTCACGTTGTGGTTCTTCTTCTTTGATGACCTAGCTCTATCTTTGGTCCTGGACCATTCTAATTCTATAGTTCTACCCTCTTTTTAAAAGTAAGTCCATCACTACTAACTGGTCTCCAACAGTTTAAAATCCTGTTTCCATTTTTTATAAGTAAATACTATTTTCTCTCTTATAATTAGGCATACATCTTTTATTTAAAATTTTGATTTAAGGAATATACTCTAGGTTATTGGAAGATCACAATAATAATTCTCATTTATTAAAAACAAAAAATATATCTGCCTTTTTGCTACTAAAATATATATTCTCTCATTGTAAATGTTTTATTTAAAATTCTTAAACTAGAAGAAATAGGGTCAGACACTAAAAGCCATGGATTCTTTACTGGTGCACCTTAATGGTCACTTCAAGTCTGAAGAAAAATGAATATTCCTTATGGAATAACTGTAAGGATTTATTCAGAAAAGACAAGGCTGTCAACAGGATATAACTTTCCCATTAAGCTAGGATTACAAGCTAGAAAGATGGAACTCAGCTTTTCTGGGAAAAAGACTCAAAGGATAGAGCAGTAATGTGGCTACCCTTCCATAGCTGTCTCCTGAAAAATGAAAGAATCCATGACCATGATTATGGTGGACTTTTATAAAGATAATAGCTCTTATGTGAAGTTGCTTTTAAACAGTTTGGGATTAGGTTATTCCAAAGTATAATAAACTCCATACATTTTTCTCGAAGAAAAAAATGTAGTATTTTTGTTTTGATTTTTTTTTCTTTTTTCCAAGGAAATAGAACATTTATATTTTCAGTATGCTAGAAATCTGCTATATTGTTGTTTTATTGCTTAATAAACTATGACTTAAACAACTATCTTACCAGTCAAGAGTTTCAACATTTCAAATTACTCTCTTAGCTATTATATCTGTTCTTCATAACTCTTTAAAGGAGATGAAAAATTGTAATAGTTATTTCTATTTAACAAGTACAGAGACAACAAAGCAAAAGTAAACTACTTGAGACGAGTAAAAGAAGGGATAAGGGCAGTTTTCCTGCCTCACAGGTAAAGAGAAAGATGACTTGGCATCAGAATTAATAGTTAAACAAAAAACAGCTTCATGATTGCTGCTCATCTTTGCAGTAACCAGCATACTGGGCACTGTTGCATAAATTCAAAGCATGAAGCTGTGATGGAAGAAAGGACACAGAATAAGCAAGTAAACAGCTAACAACTCAGGAGGCACATGGCAGAAGCTGTTGCGTCTATGCCAGAAGGTAACATTGGATCTGCGTTGGTGGCCTGGAGCTTGCCATCTTCTTGTCTTCATAGAATTTATAGAAAAACATTGTAAGAGATAATGAAGGAGGGCTGGCAGGTGCTGTGGTGGTTAAAGGCACTGGATTCCCATGTGGTGGACCACAGTTCAAGTCCCAGACCTGGTGGCTTGTTTTCTCACTTTCCCTCTCTGTCTCTTTCTCTCTCTGGTCAGATTAAAAAAAAATAATAATGAATAAAATTATATTAATAATTTAAAAATGAGACAATGGGGGACATAGGTAAGAAATTTGTTGAGTAAACTTTAATTATAATTGGACAGTCATTTGGGACTACCCACCTAATCGATAGGATTTGGAGGCAAAGCTCATTAGTCAGTATTTCCCCTCTGTTTTCTAGAAGTAGACAGAGTTATAACACTCTGTGACTGTGCACTTACTTAGCTTAAAAAGAAAGCCATCTGATGATAAATGAATCCTCTTTGCCCTGGAAGTTTTTAACTTTATTTCCACTCAGGTAGTTTGCAATATACGAGAATTTTGGTGATCCTGTGACTCCTGGAGAGTGAGTTTAGGGAGTGATGCCATAATTACTGTAGTACAGGATGTGGAACTGTGCTGATCCTCTCACAGAACATGTGTTTTTAGGGTGCTGTAGCTACAGGCCTTGGAGAGCTCCCACAAACACAGTATGATAAGGCCTGGGTGGCTAGACTGGGACAGAGAGCAGAGTTCCGTCTTAAATGCTCCCAGAAATTTTTTACAGGTATATGCTACCGTGGAGTTAGAAACAAGACCTGAAGTAGGGTATTATAAAACTTTGTAATAGAAGAATTTTGGGAATGTCCGAAAGTCCTTGTTAAAGTCCTAGTTAAAGATGTATGCCTTAGGCTAGCAGGTGGTGGGATGGTTAAGGAACTGGACTTCCATAGGGATGATTGTGGTTCAAGTCCCCATCCTAGAGGCTGGAAATTTCATGCTTGCTGCATGTGCTTGTACCCAAAACCCAGGAGGAAAACAGAAGGAAAGGGATTGTGGAATGGCTATCCCTCCTGGAAGGTGACTTCTCATTTCCCCTCTAACTCTCTCTCTGTCTCCATCTATCTCCAGTGAGCACACATACCCTATAGCAAAAACAAAAACAAACAAAAATGTATGCCTTTAGGTGAGTTGCAGATATCTCTAGCCTGTGGTTTCATGTCACCAGTAAATAACTTATTGTTCTGTCATTCATATTAATCCTTTTGTCCTCTGTACTCATTACTCACAATGTGGTACTTAGACCTGAAACATTGACATCACCCTGGGAGTTTCTTAGAAATGCAGACTCTTTCCCTATATCTCACCAGTAACAAATATCAACTCAAAATGGATCCAAGATATAAACCTAAGACCTCAAACTATAAAACTACTAGTGATGGGACCAACAGTTGGCTTAATGGTTACGTTGGTGAACTCCCTTGTAGTCGATTGCAGTTCAAGTCCTGGACCCTGCAGCATATAACTCATGTTGGGGATATGTGCATGTGTGCCCAAAATCCTGAGAGGAGAAGGGATTGCAGAGTGGTTGTCCCCTGGGGCTTTAATTTTTCTCTTTCTGTCTCTCTGTCTCTCTCTGTCTCTCTGGTGAGCACATGTGCCCTATAGAAAAAATCTTTCTTAAGAAAAACAAAACAAAACAAAAAACTACTGGTAAAAAACACAGGGGGGACTCTTAGAGATTCATAGTAGGCAAAGAGTTATTAAATAAGACCCCCAAAACATACACAATAATCTCTGAAATAGACAAATGGGATTATATCAAGTTAAAAGGTTTCTTTTTTTTTTCCTTTTTATTTCATTTTATTTTTTTTTCATTTATTTATTTTTACATTTTTCCACAAACATTTACTTTACATAGCAAAAAATTTTAGCTCATACTCCATAATTCTTGACAGTTTACAAACAACTTTCAAAATCTCAAAATACTGAATTTTAAAGATAATGTTCAAAATAGGTCTTATAATTTTGTATAATTTTAAAACTCTATAACAACAGAAGCAGAATGGTTTCAAAAATATATATATACATATATATACAAATATATATATACAAACATATATATATATATATATATATATATATACACACACATTTAAAGTGCAGACACTCGGTATATATTAAGTGGGGACATACAGTGCCTCTCCTTCATAGCATGGCTTGCTTCACTCAACAGTGAGTCTTCCATATTCATCCACTTCCTTTCAAAAGCCAGGGATTTGTTGTTTTTTATGGATGAATAGTATTCCATTGAGTATATGTGCCACAGTTTTTCTAACCATTCATCAGTTCGTGGGCATTTAGGTTGTTTCCATGACTTAGCAATTGTGAAAGGTGCCGCAATAAACATCGATGTGCAAGCACTTTTTCGATTAAGTATTCTTCTGTCCTTTGGGTAGATACCAAGGAGTGGGATTGCTGAATCATATGGTAGTTCTATTTGTAGATTTTGGAGGAATCTCCAAATTGTTCTCCACAGTGGTTGTAAGGTTTCTGCACAATAAAAGAATCAATAATTAGAGTGAATTGACAACCTTCAGAATGAGAGAATATATCTGCAAACTATGCCTCATATAAGGGACTGATAATCAGAATATACATGGATCTCAAGCAGCTTAATCAGACAAAAAAAGTTATCCAATGAAAAGATGGGCAAATGAGATGAACTAAAGAACAGTCAAAAAGCATGTGAAAAAATTCTCAACATCCCTTACCATAAGGGAGATGCAAATCAAAACCACAATGAGATACCACCCAATCCCAGTTAGAATAACTAAGATTTAAAAAATAAAAAAAATGATAAATCCTCGGGAGGTTGTGGTGAAAAGAGAACTCTCCTACGCTGTTGATGGGAATGTAAATCAGTACAGTCACTATGGAGAACAATATGGAGGTTTCTCAAATACCTACAATTATAACTACAATATGATCCAGAAATTTCACTCCTGAATATCTACCTAAAGGATAAGAATGCTCTCAGTCAGAAAAACACTTGCACATCTATGTTTATTGCAGCATTATTCACAATTGCTAAGTCATGAAATCAACCCAAATGTTCATAGATGAATGGATTGAAAAAGTGTGGCACATATGGGACCAGCAGTTGGCGTAATGACTATGTCCCTGGACTCCATGTAGTTGATTGTGGTTTGAGTCCTGGACCTGGTGGCTTAAACTCACACTAGGCGCATGCGTGTGCATGCCCAAGATCCCGAGAGGTGAATGGAAGAGAAGGGATTATGGCGTGGCCATCCCCTAAGGGGGTGATATCTCGCTTTCTGTCTCTCTGTCTTTCTGGCGAGCACATGCGCCCTATGGAAAAATCCTCTCAAAAAAAAAAAAAATAGCATGGGACATATACACTGTGGAATAGTACTCAGCCATAAAAAACAATGAGACCCTGCCATTTAATAGAAAGCAGATGACTATGGAAGATTTACTAGTAAGCGAAGTAAATCAGACTATGAAAGAGAGGCATTATATGTCCCCACTTAATACATACTTAATGTCTGCATTCTGTGAGTGAGAAGACTGGAACTATAAAAACATGGAGAGCAACTATGGAAAGTAAAGACAGTGTGGGAGGAGGGTAGGGAATAGGGGAGGATGAGAGGGAGGAAAAAAGAAAGAAGCAAAACATTTAAGGGGCAGAAAAAAATGGAAAAAAAAGTCTGTTGATGATAATATGTATGACAATACCTTTGATTAAGTGAATATACAATGTATTCACAATGGGAAAATCCTTTTAATATGTTCCAGTGATATTCAGTACATGAATGTAAAATAAAACAAAACAGAAAACCAACAAACAACCTCAGAAATGCAGAAAATCAGGCTTCATTCCAGACCTACTGGACCAGAAACTACATTTTCCATTGACATTCAGGACATTTGGATACACATTTGGCAATCCCTGGTCTACAGTACCACAATACTCCAAGGGGCCATAGGTCCTAAGTAAGGAGTTGCTCCTGGTATCCAAGTATGAGAAGACTGCAGGAAGGTTTCATTAACAAAGAGGAAATGATGGTTACGTCAGATGGCTCTGAGAAGATTATCTTGTCCGTCTCTAAGACAGAGTGCATGATGGAAGTGAGTAGCAGCACTGGGAAAGATGAGAACCGCAGAGTCCAGTGAAGATACACTTGAGTAGGTTTTAAATAAGACCCAAGTACACCAATTTTAACAAAAATATTAGGATCAGTATAGAAAAGTAATTTTGATTTTCCACCTGGGCCTAGGGAAGAGACCTTGGGAAATCAGTCATTCATCTGCTGAATTAACCCAATAATTTTTGTATTTTTATGTGCACAATATTTGAAGAAAATAAAACATTTTTCATTTTCGTGTGTTTGCTTATATTTCAGGTAAGAGTTTTTGGAACTTTTGAAAGTCCTAGTCAAAAACACCTGCCTTTGAAATACATGCCTTTGGGCCAGCAGGTGGCGTGGGGTTGTGGTGCTGGATTCCCACATAGCCCACTATGGTTTGAGTCCCAGATCTGGCAGGTTGATTTCTCACTTTCTCTCTCTCTCTCTCTCTCTCTCTCTCTCTCTTTCTGTGTGTGTGTGTGTGTGTGTGTGTGTATGTGTGTGTGTGTGTGTGTGTGTGGTGAGCACAGTTACCCTATAGCAAATTTAAAAATAGTAATAATAAACAAATAATTTTAAAAATAAATATGTCTTTAAGTTAAGTTGCAGACTCAACTGGGAATACTGAAGAGATACAGTGGCAACTTTATTTGGTACAGCCTTTTTTTTTTTTTTTTTGGAGAGGTTTTTTGCTATAGGGCGCACGCGCTCTCCAGACAGACAGAGAGAGACATAGAGACAGAAAGCAAGAAATCACCCCCTAGAGGGGATGGTCACACCACAATCCCTTCTCCTCCATTCTCCTCTCGGGATCTTGGGCACGCATGCACACGCGCCCGGCGTGAGTTTTAAGCCACGTGAGTTTTAAGCCTGGTCCGGAACGCGAACCACGGTTGACTACGTGGGAGTCCAGCGACATAGCCATTACGCTAACTGCTGGTTCCCGGTACAGCCTTTTATATCTACTTCTTAATATGTTCTTTTTCTAATGATTGAATTATGATTGTTAAACAGTCCAACTCCGTCTGCCTCTTTGGACTCTTAGGTCCCACGAAGGTGAGGGATTTGTTGGTTGTGTCAATTACTACATTTCCAGTAGTGGAATTTGAATACATTTATTTCTTGTTGCTATGCCAGAGATAATGATTCCTGTGTAGGGTGGAGGGTACTGTGATGAAAGGAGAGCAAGAACTGAGGAAGTACAGGGAGGAGACTCTAACCTTCTGAGGGGTAAGTAAAATGAATGAGGGAGAAAAGAGATATGGATGAGGTAGTTTGGCAAAAATAAAGTAGAGCAAGGAGGAGGTGTTGGAAATAAAATCATTGTCACACTGGATGGGGAGTAGAGAAGAGAGAAGATACCATTCTTGCTGTCACTCTTTAAGGGAAAACTTTTTAAAAATTCTGAAAATCAAGGGTAGCTTTCAAAAACGGGCAGAGAAACATCCGTCCTAGTCTACTAGACATATAAATTACATGGTGTGTTAATTATTGCACTGACCCAACAAAAAGTGATAGGCAATCACCCTCCTTACTAAATATGATTTGCAATAGTTATACCATTTAATTACATTGTGTTTTAAAAACCATTGGGCAAAAGTAATAAAAGAATTACAAGAAAAAAATTCTTAAGTGGGTTGATCAAATTACCTGGCAAGTGAGTTAATTGGTACCAATTTCAAGCAATGAAATAAACTACTAATTACTCCAAACACCTTGGATTACACAGGGAATGGGTAAATTTATTTTCTACTATTAATGGTTTTAATTACTAACACAGCAACATTTAATAAATTCTGAAATGTTCAGTATAGTTATTCTTGTTTGTCATATTTAGAGCTTTTGATCTGTTCTCAGCCTGTGAACAAAATGACCTTGTTTGCAGAGTGTGAGAGTGATGGCAAGGAGGGACAGGCCAAGAAGCTGAGAAGCACTTGCTTGGGAGGGAGAATCTGAGCTCCATTTGTCTATAAATATTTATATACAGAATATACAATGAACTTCACACTATAAATCAACATCAGAAGCTGTATTTGGTGGGGAAAATACATAACTTGAAATTAGGTGCCAAGAGTTTGGTCTTGTTTTTCTACTAACAGGCTGTGACATCTAGAGAAGGCAAATGCTTCCATCAGAGCATTAGTACTCAACTTGTGATATTCTGACATTTCTTAACGCGATTCTCAAATTCCTTCCTGCTCTGAAATATTATGTATTTTTTGGAAAGAAATAGCTTATTAGTTCCATTTACATAATCATATAGCACTTTGAGGTAATCAATGTCTTTGCGATATGTTGTCTTACTTAATCTTTATGTCAGCATTTTGTCCAGGAAAATGGGCTAGGAGGATTTGTTTTGCCCTTTTATGGTATTTATTTTTTGTAGTTTAAAAAGGACACTCACAAACACATATGGTATTAAAAATTTTTAGAGAATGACAACACATTTAATACTCATCATTTTCTAATTATAGTTAGGGTTAATAACGCTGTTGACTTGACCATAAATTGTTAGAGAAGCATTTGATTTGTAATACAAAAACCCTTTGGCTACTTTGAAATCATGATTGCTACCAAGAGTCACAAAGGAGAAATAGAGTTCTAAAATGTGTATCCATTTCTGCACATTTTCAATTTTTTAATGACCAAAGTTCTGGCCATAATACCCTTCCCTGGAGCAACTGATTTTCAGAAAGCTTTAGAAAGCACTTTTAAATATTCCTATAAAGACCCACACAGTCCTCATCTTTCTATGTTACATGATATATCCAAGTTCCACCCCCACTCCAGATTCTGATTATTGTACACTATCTATACACATGTGTATAGATACTTCTTTATATAGTTGAGGGGTATTCGCAAAGTTCATGGAAAAGGCATATTCTGAAAACACTATGCAGAATTTAAAATATTTAAAAAAAATTTTTTTGGAGAGGTTTTTGCTATAGGGCGTGTGCGCTCGCCAGACAGACAGAGAGATACAGAGAGACAGAAAGCAGGAAATCACCC
Source organism: Tupaia tana (assembly GCA_026018925.1). Classification (NCBI taxonomy): domain Eukaryota; kingdom Metazoa; phylum Chordata; class Mammalia; order Scandentia; family Tupaiidae; genus Tupaia; species Tupaia tana. The sequence continues at coordinate 128,562,490 of JAKSZU010000001.1, read as the reverse complement.
CCCAGGGGGAATGGCCATGCCACAATCCCTTCTCCTCCATTCTCCTCTCGGGATTTTGGGCACGCACGCACACGCGCCTGGCGTGAGTTTAAGCCACCGGGTCCGGGACTCGAACCGCGGTCGACTATGTGGGATTCCAGCGACATAGCCATTACGCTAACTGCTGGTCCCTAGAATTTAAAATATTTTTGAAGCAAAGTAACCTTGTGCTTCAATTTAATTTTTCCACAAGTTTACACACACATACACACACACACGAGTATATCACGTCATTAAAAAAAGTCATGACAATTTTTTTTTAGTGAGAATTTTTTACTATAGAGCGTGTATGCCCACCAGAGAGACAGAGAGAGACAGAGATACAGAAGGCAAGAAATCACCTCCTAGAGGAGTTGGCTATGCCACAGTCCCTTCTCCATTCTCCTCTCAGGATTCTGAGCACACACACACACACACGTGCCTGGTGTGAGTTTTTTTTTTTTTTTTTTTTTTTTTTTTTAAGAATTATTTTATTTAATATTTATTTATTTGTTTGTTAGTTGTTTATTTATTTTTAATTTGGCCAGAGAGGGACAGAGCAAGCAAGAGAGAAGATGAGGAAGCAAGCCACCAGATCCAGGACTTGAACCATGGTGGGCCATTTAGGAGTCCAGCACCCTTAAATACCAAGCCACCTACCAGCTCCTGGCATGAGTTTTAAGCCACAGGTCCAGGACTTGAACTGAGGTCGGCTACATAAAAGTCCAATGACATAACCATTACACCATCTGCTGGTCCAATGTGACACATTTTTGCATAGAAAAATATGCCATGATTTTGCCGATGAATATATACACACACACACACACACACACACATACACACATATACATATATCTAGTTGAATATATATATATATATGTGTGTGTGTGTGTGTGTGTGTGTGTGTATATAATCTCTCTCTCTCTCTCTCTCTCTAAATATATATATATATATATGTGTGTGTGTGTGTGTGTGTATATGTATGGTGGTGTGATTATAAGCTTGATTTTGCAACTACCGCAGCACAGACATATCAAAAGTGAATATTTCTTTTTTTATAGAGAGAGGTTTTTGATGTAGGGTGTGTGTACTTGCTGGAGAGACAGAGAGAGACAGAGAGACAGAAAGCAAGAAATCACTTCCTGGGGGGGGTGATCACGCCGCAATCCTGGTGTGAGTTTGAAGAAGCTGGCCCAGGACACGAACTGTGGTGGACTATATGGGAGTCCAGCGACATAACCATTATGCTATATGCTGGTCCCAAAAGTGGATATTTCAGAAGACTGAGTCCCTCATGGGAGCTGAGATCTAGTGATTTCAGGGAATAAAATAAATGAAAGTGTTATGCTAAAAAGTCCCCATGCCTCCATGCACTGAGTGTCTAAACAGGTCTAAGTGAAACATAGCCAAGCATATAAATACTATTAGAGTAAACATATTCCTCAATTCCCATTGAATCAGTGGCACAAAGGGAGAAAGAGAATGGCAAAGAGTTTGCAGATCACCTCCTTCTGCGTGCCTCTGATTGCTCAGATTGAACTTCTAGAAATTAGTAAGAATCAAATAACCCATCAGATGACTAGAAATCACTGCAAAGGAACAAAAAATATGAGAAACCAAGAAAATACCCCTCCTCCAAGGGAAAAAATAACTCCTATTCATCCATAGACAGTACAATGGAGCTCACTGAAATGTCTAATAACGAATTGAGAATATTCATAGTGACAAAGCTAACAGAGATGAAAGAGAAGAGAAACAATGAGCTCCAGAAGAAAAGAACTGATGAGTTCCAGGATGTAAGGAAGTTCTTATGAGAGCCGAAAGAGAAAATGCACACCATAAAAAAAGAATCAAATGGAACTTTTGGAGATAAAGTCTGTAATACAGGAAAGTATTCCCTTGAAAGTATTAAAAGCACACTAGATCATACAGAAAAGTCAAATTTCAGATGTATAAGACACAATTGCTGGACTAATATAATCCGCCAAGAAGACTGAGAAAATAGACCCCCAAAATAAGAATAATATACAAGAAATACTAGATACCAATAAACATCCAAGCATCTGGTTAATCGGTATCCCAGAAGGTGAAGAGACTAATCAGGGCATTGATAATCTATTCCATGAAATTCTGGGGAAAAAAAAAAAAAAAAACTTTCCAAACTTACAGAGGCATTCTAAGATCCAGACCAAAGAATTACAAAGGACCCTAAATAGAATCAACCCAAGAAGATCTTCTCCAAGACACATTATAGTCAGATTGACCAAAACTACAGACAAAGACAAGATGCTAAGATTGGCAAGAGAGAAATGTCAAATTACCTACAAAGGATATTCCATCAGGCTAATGGCAGACTTCTCATCAGAAACAATATGTGCAAAGAAAGAATGGGAAAATATGCTCAAAGTGTAAAGTGAAAAAATTTTAACCATGAATACTATAGTCAGCAAGATTATCCTTCATATGGGAAGAGAAGACAAGAACTTTCTCAGATAAACAAAAAATTTACTGACACCAGACCTGTTCTCCAAGAAGTTCTGAAGGGAGTGCTATCTCAGGAAAACTAAAGTCAAACACACAGAAATAAGAATTCTAAAACAACTAAGAAAATAGCCAGCTTAATGGTAGGGACAAGTCCAGAGTTGAACGTTATCTTTAAGAGTTTCAACAGAAAGATCAGACCACAAGAAAAGATAAAGTACATGAGTCTGAACTGGTGAAATAGAATTTTATTACTTTTGACTAAAACATTACTGATCTTCTATGCTTTGTTTTCCAGACTTAAGGATTTTTGTCTTCTCTTGAGTTGTGAACTGGTCCATGTACCTACTATTCTAAAAGAATCCTAATCTTTTTCCTGACTTTAATATAAATATATATACACAAGAAATGGAAAACTATTTGTTGATGATAACATGTATGATTAAGCCACTTTACAGTGTATTCTGGAAGGAAAATTGCATTTTGTATGTTGTGATGATGTTCAGTGAAAGCATGGAAAATAAACTAAGAAAAATTAAAAAAAAAGAAGTTGAAGGGCATGGAAAAGGTGATGAGAGTGTAATTAGATTTTGTTAAGGATGCTTCTCTTTCCCATTCTCTCACACAAATGCTCATATTCTCCATTACAAATAAAAAATAAACTATAAAAAGTGGATATTTCTATTACTCAAGGCTTTGAAATTATCTTTTCCCACATAATAGTACAACATAAATCCATGTTTTAATAATCAGTTTGTATAAAGTTAATTAACATTCAATTATTATTGCTATTATGTGCTTTTTTAAATTTAAAGGACACTTTTCTTTTACCTTAATGTTAAAAAAACACATATTGATAATTGTAATCACATTGCATTATGTGTTAATTGTTACTAAAGTCTTTTGAAGGGCTTTTAAACAAATAAATAATATGGCATTTAACTAGGAAATTATTTTCTTGTACATATGAAAATCTTACAAATAGTTGCAATTACATTTACATATGGCAATAGTAGCTAATTCAAGAAAAAATATTTTTAGGCTATAAATTAAAAATGGAAACAGTTTTGGATCCAACCTTTAGCATGTGACTAGGCAATTTTCTCTACATCCTGACCTATGCTTAATGTTATCAATTCTAATAATCTTACCAGATGAATAGAGCAGTATGATGCTGTTTTAATTTGCATTTATTTCTATCACATTAAACATTTTTATATTTTTATGACCGTAAGTATTTATTATTTGGTTAATTAATTTTTCATGTCTTGGCTTGTTTTTTCTGTGTGGGTTCCACATATTCTGATTGATTTTTAAAAGCATTTTAATGACATTAACTATACTAGTGCTATTGTATCTTACAGCAGATGTATTCTCTACTTTAGCCTTTCTTTTGTCTATCATCATCATTATTGTTATTAATTGAGACATAACAATTGTACATATTTATGGGTTATGGTGTAATTTTTTGATATGTAAATACAAAGCATAATAATCAAATCAGTGTACTTAACATTTCTAGCACCTCAAAAATTTATCATTACCTTGTGTTAAGAACATCCAAAATTCTCTCTTATAGCTAGAATACACAGTGAATTATTGTTAACTATAGTTACACTACTATAAAATAGAACACTAGAATTTGTTCTTGCTAATTGTAATGTTTTGTCTGTTAACTAACCTCCACACCCTATCCTTCCTAGCTTCTGGAAATTCTATTCTACTCTCTGTTTCTATGAGGTCAACTTTTCAGGTTCCACATATAAGTGAGAAAGTGTGACTCTTCGTATGTGTAACTTATTTCACCTCATTTAATGTCCTCTGGTCTTGTTCATGTTGTCTTGAGTGATAGAATTTAGTTCTTTTTAATGACTGAATAGTATTCCATTTTGAATATAAACCACATACTTTTTTTTTTTTTTTGGAGAGGGTTTTGCTATAGGGCACGTGTGCTCGCCAGAGAGACAGAGAGAGACAAAAAGCGAGAAATCACCCCCCAGTGGGGATGGCCACGCCGCAATCCCTTCTCCTCCGTTCTCCTCTCAGGATCTTGGGCATGCACAAACACGCGCCCGGCGTGAGTATTAAGCCACCGGGTCCAGTACGCAAACCACGGTCGACTACATGGGAGTGGGAGTCCAGTGACATAGCCATTACACTAACTGCTGGTCCCTAAACCACATACTTTTAAAAAACATTATATACTTAATTTTATTTACTCTTATTATTCTTATTTAAATTTGCTATAGGGCATGTGCATTCAAGAGAGAGAGAGAGAGAGAGAAAGTGGGAAAGTAAACTATTAGGTCTGGGACTTGAACAACAGGCAGCGATGTGGGAGTCCAGCACCTTAACTATAATGCCACCTGCTTGCCTAGTACCACATTCTTTTATCCATTCATCTGTGAATGAGTACTTAGGTTTCACCTGACTATTGTGTACAGTACAGCAATAAACATGGAAGTGCAGATATCCCCTTGACACACTGATTTCCTGTCCTTTGCATACTATCCAGTACCAAGATTGTTCTATTTTTATTTTTTTTGAGCAAACTCTATATTGTTTTCTCTAATGGCTGTCCTAGTTTACATTCCCTTCAAAAGTGTTTAAGAGTTTCTATTTTCCTGCACCCTTTCCAACCATTTTTATTTTTCATTTCCTTGGTAGCAATCGTTCTACCTGGGGTAAGATGATAATTTACTGTAGTTTTGAGTTATAATTCCCTGATCATTAGTGATATTGAGCAGTTTTTCATATATTTGTTGGCCATTTGTATGTATTCTTTTGAGAAGTGTTCATTCAGATAATTTGCACATTTTAATAGAATTATTAGGTCGTTGGAAAATTCATGACACATTTTTCTATGTTTTTCTAAGCAAAAATGCATCATGACTTTTCAGACAATCCATTATTATTATTATTATTGCTGCTAATTTGTCTTAGTTCTTTGTATGTCTATTAATGCCTTGTTAGATGAACAGTTTCCAAATACATTTCCCCATTCTTTTGACTATCTTTTTAGTCTTGATTGTTTCCTTTTCTGTGCAGAACTTTTTAGTTTAATATAATCACATTGTCTATTACTGTTTTTATTGTCTGTGCTTTTGCGGGCTTACCCAGAAAAGCATCTTTGTTAATGTCCTCAGCCATTTCTATGTTTTCATTTAGATTTTTTGTAGTTTGGGGTCCTAAATTTTAATCTGATCCTTTTGAATTAATTTTGTAATTGGTTAAAGAAAGGGGCCTAGTTTCATTCTTCTACATATAGATAATCTACTTTTCCAGCCCATTTATTGAAGTCACTCTTTTCCAATGACTGCTGTTGGCAATTTTGTCAAAAGTCATTTGGCTATATATACAGAGATTTATTTTTGGTTCTATACTTTGTGGTCTATGTGTCTGTTTTTATACAAGTACCACACTGTTTTGTTACTACAACTTTGCAGTATGTTTTGAAGTCAAGTAGTGTGATGTTTCCTACTTTGTTCTTTCTGCTCAGAATTGCTTTGATTATTTGAAGTCTTTCATGGTTCCATATGAATATTATTATTATTATTTTTCTATTTCTGTGGAGAATGGCATGAGTATTTTGGTAAGGATTGTGTTGAATCTGTAGATTCCTTTAAGTAATACAATCATCTTTTCTTTGTCTTTACTATAGGGCATGTGTGCTCACTAGAGAGAAAGAGAGAAAGAAAAATCACCCCCCAGGGAGGATGGCCCTACCACAGTTCCTTCTCCTCCATTACCCTCTTGGGATTTTAGGGATGCATGCATGCATACATGCCCATTATGTCTCTCAAGCTGCCAAGTCTGGGAATTGAACTGTAAAATTGGCCATGTGGGATCTGGCTCCTTAATCACCACACCATATTACAACCCTGGTAATATGCTTGTTGTAACAATATTCCTTCAATCCATTAATATGGGATATCACTCCATTGTGTATGTGTTTGTGTGTGTGTGTCCTCTTTGAGTTCTTCCACCAGTGTTGCATAGTTTGTTTTTGTTTGTTTGTATTTTTCTTAAAGAGAGATTTTTGCTATAGGTTGTGTGCACATGCTGGAGAGACAGAGAGAGTCAGAGAGACAGAAATAAAGAAATCATCCCTTGAGGGGATGGCCCTGTTGCAATCCCTTCTCCTCCATACTGCTTTTGGGATTTTGGGCACGCATGCACATGCACCCTGCAATTTTCAAGCTGTCAGGTCTGGGACTCGAACCCTGATTGAGAATGTGGGAGTCCAGCAATGTAACCATTATGTCATCTGCTGGTCCTGTGTTGCATAGTTTTTAATGTAGGGATTGTTCATATCCTTAGTTAAATGTATTCCAAGGTGTTTTTGTACATTTGTGTGTGTGTATAACTATTGCAAATATGATTGCTTTCTTGATTTCTTTTTTACTTTGTTATGTTGTATAGAAATGCTACTGATTTTTATATGTTGATTTATTATCCTGTAACTTTGATAAAATTAGCTTTTCAGATCTAAATTTTATTTTTCTTGATGAGCTCTAAGTTTTGCTATATATAAGATTTTGTCACCTGCAAACAAGGACAATTCAATTCTCTTCTTTCTGATTTAGATGTACTTTATTTTTTTCTCTCATCTTATTGTACCTGCTAGAACTTCCAATACTATATATGTTGAATAAGAGTAGTGAGAGTGAACATCCATGTCTTGTTTCTTCTCTGAGAAAAAGATAAATAAAAGCTTTCAACTTTATCCCATTTAGTATGATGTTAATTGTGGGTTTGTCATATTTGGCTTTTATTGTGTTGAGGTATGTTTCTTCTATACCCAAGTTTTTATGGGTTTTTATTATGAAGGATTCAAGTTTGTCATTTTTCTCCCTGTATCTATTGAGATAATCAGATGGATTTTGTCCATTCTGCTAATGCAATATATCACATTTACTGATGTGTATATTTTGAATCATCCTTGAAACCCTGGAGTAAATTTTGTTTGATAATGGTCCATAATCTTTTTGATATACTCTTGAATTTGGTTTGCTTATATTTATTCAAGATTTTTGGATCTATATTTATAATGAATATTGATTGGTAATTTTCTTTTTTTATTGTGTCCTTGTTTTATTTTTTACTTATTTATTTTTTAATGAAGATAATGCTGACCTCATTAAATGCATTGCAGAGAATTTTGTCCATTTCTTTTTTTTTTTTTTCCCTTAAAGTTTGAGGAAATTGATTAGTCCTTCTTCAAAAGTTTGTCAGAATTCAGCATTGATGCCATTTAGTTCTGGACTTTTCTTTGCTGGGAGACTTTTTACTAATGATTTAATGAAATTGTTATTGGTCTGTTCAGGTTTTCTGTTTCTTTCTGGTTCAATATTGGTATGTTGTATGTATTGAGGGATTTAACTATGTACTCTAAGTTTTTCAACTTGTGGCATATAATTGTTCATAATAGCCTCTAGAAATCACCCCCCGGGGGATGGCCATGCCGCAATCCCTACTACTCCATTCTCCTCTCGGGATCTTGGGCACGCACACACACGCGCCCGACGTGAGTTTTAAGTCACCGGGTCTGGGATGCCAACCGCGGTCGACTACGTGGGAGTCCAGCGGCATAGCCATTACACTAACTGCTGGTCCCAACCCAGGGTTTCACTTCTAATGACACCTTTTTCATTTCTAATTTTATTGGGTTGTTGAAAAAGGCATGACACATTTTTGCATAGAAAAACACATCATGATTGTCCCGATGACCTAATATTTACTCAGGCCTTCTCTTTCTTACTTTAGATAATGTGCTGTTTATTGACCCCCCCAAAAAAGGTTTTATTTATTGATGTTTTATACATTTAGTTTAAATTTTTATTTCTGCTATGGTCTTTACTATTTCTTTCAACTAGTTTTTAGGCTTAATTTTTTTTCTTGGTTTTGTGGTTTTTTGAAGTGCAACATTAGATTGTAAATTCAAAATGTTTTTGATGTAGGTATGTATTACTATAAATGTCCCTCTTATTGTTTTTTTCTGTATCCCTTGGGTTTTGGTATATATTTTTCTATTGTAACTTATTTCAAATACTTTTTAATATCCTTATTAATTTTTATTGACTCATTGATAATTTAGGATATGTTTTTAAATTTCTATGCAGTTGTACTGTTTCAAACATTCCTTTTATTATTGATTTCTAGTTTAATTATGTTATGGTCAGAAAATTTTAAAATCAAAATAATACTTTGATTTTAAAAACATTTTTTTGGAGGCCAGATTCATGGTCTAGTGGTTAAGGCAGCTAGATTCCAAATGAAAATTCAAGTCCTAGACCCAGCAGCTTGAGAAACATGCCCCAAACTCCAAAGGGGAGAAACATGAAGGAATTGGGGCATGACCATTTTACATGGGGGATGCTTTCTCCTCACCTCTCTCTGTCTCTCTGTCTCTGTCTGGTGAGAGGATGTAAGTTCTAGAAAAATATATTTTTGTTGTTGAATCTTGTTTTGTGTTTTGACTTATAGTTTGACTTGAATAATGTTCAGTGTGTTAATGAGAAAACTGTTTAGTCTGCATGTGTTTGATAAAAAGTTTTCTTAAGTATTTTGTATGTTAAAAAAGAAAAGTATTTTGTATGTTTGAGCCAGCTGGCGGCATGGTGGCTAATATGGCTTAATCATAAATGGCTGACTGCATGGTTTGGGTCCTGGACCAAGTGGCTGAAAAATATGCAGATAAGCTATGTGCATGCATTCTCTGAATCCTGACAGAATGGAGAAGGGATTGCAGCTTGGTCATCTTCCCTGGGGGGTGTTTTCTTAATTTCTCCCTCTCTGTGACTGTCTGGTAAGTGCATGGGCCCTATAGCAAATTTTTAAAAGTTGTATGTTCAGGACCAGCAAATGGTGTAATGGTTACATCACTGGACTCCCACATAGTTGATTGTGATTCAAGTCCTGGATTCGATGGCTTAAAACTCATGTTGAGCGCGTGTGCCTGCATGCCCAAAATCCCAAGAGGAGAATGGAGGAGGAAGGATTGCAGTATGGCCATGCCCCATGGGGTGTGATTTCTTGATTTTTTTCCCTTTTTCTCTGTCTCTCTGGTGAGCACACATGCCCTATAACAAAAATCTCTTTCTAAAAAAAAAAAAAAAAAAAAAAAAAACCCACAAAACTATATATATGTTCATTTGGTCTATAGTGTTGATTAAACAAAATGTTTCTTTAATTAATTTCTGTATAAATGATCTATAATTCTGAGCATAGAGAATTTAAATCTGTTATTGTATAGAGCATTTTTAAAAATTTCATAGATAATGCATATTATGAAAAAACTATGCATGAATTTCAAAATCAACATGTACTTTAGTCCCATTTTATCATGGACTTTTTAAAGTACCTCATACTGGCATCTATTTCTCTCTTTATATTTAGTAACTTTTTTTTTATTCTTGAATGCTTTGGTGTAAGGGTCATATATATGTACAGTTGTTACATCCTTTAATTTAGCAACACAAGAAGAGACTAGGCAATCCCTTTATTATTTTATAGTGACATTCTCATCTCTTTTTGTTGTTTTTGATTTAAAGTATATTTTATCTACTATCCGTATGACTGTGCCTTCTTACTTTGGGTTTCCATTTACTTGAAGTATGTTTTTCTATCCTTTCAGTCTATGTGTCTTTATAGATGAAGTGAGTTTCTTGTAAGAAGAATGTAGTAGGGTCCTGTTTTTCAATTTTTAAAAAAATCCATTTAGTTATTGTATATATTTTAATTGAGGAACGTAATCTGTTTACTTTTAGAATTATTATTGATAGAGGAAGATGTTCTGTCAGTTTGTTATTGTTTTTGGTTGTTTGGTGTTTTTCCTTCCTCCCTCCCTCCCTCCCTCCCTCCCTTCCTTCTTTCTTTCCTTCCTTCCTTCTCTCCTCTTTCTTCTTTTTTCCTTGTTTCTTCTCTCTTTCTTTCCTCTCTCTTCTTTTTCTCCTTTCTCTCTCTGTCTCTCTCAGTGTTTATCTCTGCTGTTTGAAGCTTTTCTATAGTGATAAGATTTGATTTTTTCCCTCTTTTTATTGATTTTTTCCTCTATTAGTGAGTTTTATACTTTTGTATGTTTATATAATAGTAAATTATTATTCTTTTTCTTCAAAATGTGTTGTGGTTTTGATAATGATTTGTCCCTCAAGATGCATATTTTGGAATTTTGTTCCCTGTGTTATGATGTGGAAAGGTGGTAAAGCCTTTAAGAGGTAAGACCTAGAAGACAGCATTTGAATCATGGAGGCATCATCCACATAAATGGATTATTGCTGTCTCACAGGATAGAATGGGTCTGACCTCTCATGAGAAAGGCTCAGTTTACGTGACAGCAGCCTGTTTTTTTGTTTTATTATTATTATTATTTTTAAATTTTTTATTATCATCATATTCTTCTTTATATTACATTGGATTACATATAACTTTACAGTGTATTACATTGCTTTTTCAAAAGGGAATGCCATGCATGTCAGTCAGTACAGAGACATTAATCTCCCCGCTTCAACATTCAATATCTTTTCTATGTTTTCCCCAATCATTATTATTATTATTCTAATTATTTTTAAAACAGTCAATTGCTATTTCTCATTTTGCTTGTACAAATACTTTGCCCATCATGCAGCAATCCCACTCTGGGTATTTACCCAAAAGTCAGGAGAACGCTCAGTCAGAAAAGTGCTTGCACATCAATGTTTATTGCAGCATTATTCACAATTGCCAAGACATGGAACCAACCTAAATGTCCACAAACTGATGAATGGATTGGGAAAGTGTGGTATGTATACTCTATGGAATACTACTCAGCCATAAAAAATAACAAGACCCTGGAATTTGATAGAAAGTGGTCAGATACGGAGGATATATTGCTGAGTGAAGTAAGCCAGGCTATGAAAGAAAGATATTGTATGTATCCACTCAATATATACCGACTATCAGCACTCTATGATAGAGAGCAAAAAATTGTAGGACATAAAAGCAGTGAAGGTACTTAATGAGAATAGGACATTGTGGAATGGGGGAAGTGAAGAGAAGAGGATAGAGAAAGATAACAAGTGAACAATAGAGAGGCAGGACGTTAGTGAGAAACAGCTATGGCTTATTAACTGTTGATGTTGACATGTATAGTATTCTCAACTGGATTTGTCCGAGATGTATTTCATGATGGACAACAGCCTGTTTTAAAGGAAGATGATTGCCCCGGATCTCTCTCTCTCTGCATACATCTGCCATGTGCTCTGTTTCTATCAGCTGTACCATGACATAGCTGACCTATTGCCAGCCCCACACTTTTGGAATCGCCTGTCACCAGAATCATAAACCAAATATACCTTTACTCTTTTAAAATCATTATTTTTCATTGCTAGAGAGTATTTGTGCTTGTGCTTGTGTGTGTTTCTGGGGAGGGGAGAGAGAGAGAGAGAGAGAGAGAGAGCAAGCGCAAGCTTCTTCCGATGGGGTGTGATCACTCTACAATACCAATACCTTTCTTTCATTTTTTTTTTCATCTTCTTGGAATTTTGGGCATGAACATGTGCCTGGTGTCTTTTTCAAGCCACCAAGGCTGTGATTAAATCTGCAGTTGCTCATGTGGGATCTAGCTCCCTTAACCACTAGGCTATAGGGCTGGTCTTAACCTTTATTCTTCATTAATCACCCAGTCTCAGGTATTTCTGTTAGCAACACATTAGTGGACTAAGAAAAGTAAAGCTCTATTTACCATTTCTTCTATGGCTGGTCTAGTGATGATAAATTCACTCAGGTTTTGCTTGTCTGGAAAGACTTTTATTTTTCCTTCTGAAGACAGCTTTTCTGCGTATTCTCGGCTGGCAGTGCTTTTGTTTTTTGTTTTGTTTCCTTTTATGATTTTGAATATATCACTCAATTCTCTACTGTTCAGGATAGTTGCTACTGAGAAATTTCTTACTTGTCTAATGGGATTTTTTTATTTATATGTGAATTGATGCTTTTTTTCTTTTGCTTTTCAAATTTCCACTTTTTCATTGAATTTTGACAGTTAGTGAGGGCCTCTTGGGCTGAATCTATTTGGGAATCTATACACCTCCTATATGTGGCTGTCTTTATTTCTTCCAAGACGTAAAGATTTTGCAACTGTTTTATTAAATAATTTTTTGTGTGTGCCTATCTTTTCCTTTTCTCCACGTGGAATTTTCATAATGTGAATGTTTGCTCTAGGGAAACCCATAAATCCTACAGGCTGTATTCATTCTTTTTCTTCCTCTTTTGCTTTCTTTCTTTCTTTTTATTTTCTTAACTCAGAAAGGATTATTTCAAAAAACTTACCTTTAAGGTTAGAAATTATCTTCTGCTTGGTTTAGTATACTGTTGAGGCTCTCTATTTTATTTTTTATTTCATTCATTGAGTTCTTCAGTTCTAAGATGTCTTTTTAGTTATATTTTATTAATTTTATTCTTGCTTGAATTTCTCATTTAGATTTTTCTGATTTCACTGAATTGTTGGGCTTTTATTGTGTGTCTCATTGAATTTCCCTGTGATTATTATTTTGAATTTTTTGGCAGACATTATTTCAATGATTTCCTTTTCTTTGTAGTTTGTTATGGAAAAATTATTTTGTTCCTTTGGTCTCATGTTTTCTTTTTCATTCTGTGTCCCTGAATTAATATATGTGCATATGGTAAAACAGTCATGTCTTCTGATTTTATGGAACAGTTTTCTTTTTATTTTTTATATTTTTGCTATACAGCTTGTGAGCTCACTGGAAAGAGACAGAGAAACAAAAACACAGGGAGAAAGAATGTGAGAAATCACCTCCCGGGGGATGGCCACACTGCAAGCCCTTCTCCTCCATTCTCCTCTTAAGACCCTGTTCACACAAACACACAGACCTGGCATGTCCCTCAAGCTACTGGGTCTCAGACTGAAACTATGAACTGGCCATGTGTGATCCAGTACTTTAATCATCACACCACCTGCTGGACCCTGAAATAGCTTTCTTAAGAAATGATCTTTTTAAGGGGCCAGCAGATGGTGTGGTGGTTAAGGCACTGGACTTACCCATAACTGACTGTAGTTCAAGTCCTGTGTCTAGTGGCTTGATTTCTCACGTTTATTCCCTCTCTCTTTGGTGAGCATATGTGCAAATTAAATAATAATGAGAAATAAAATTAAATCATTATTAAAAATTTTTTTTTCTGAAGATATGTCCTACAATGTTGATTAGATAGGGTGCTTTGGTTTTATTTCTGAGTTGGCACAGTAGTCTAATCTCTGTGTGATTTCTTTGGTTGTAACCAACATCAGAAGTATTTGTGAGTACCTGTGTAGCTGAGTCTGAGTGTTTGTGGTGAGAGAAGCACAGCTTTGTTGGGAGTGGGGGGGCTACTAGATGGACCAGGTGATTATCCACAGTGACAGAGACAGTGACAGAGACAGGGAGAGCAGCTTGACTGTTTTGGGGAGTACACACGAGGCACAAGGTGGGGAAGGGGCACAATTTCCTGTGGTGCAGGGCCAAGGAAGCTGGCCCACAGGGCTTAGAGAGCTTGCACAAGGTACATAAACTTCTCATGTGGATCCAGCTGCACCAGCACTGCACCACCATCTTGCCCTTGTCTGTTCATGCACTGATTAACACATAGGTTGTTTGCAACCTTTAGTCAAGAGCAAATACTTCCTCACAACTTTGACAAGGTCCTTATGAGTATTCTACCCAAAGAGGAATATTTAGATCAATTCTGTTCTTTCTTTTGTTGCTTGTCGTTGTCAAGAAAAACTATAGAGTGTGCTGGAATATAATATCCTAAGATAAGGAAGAGCTGGCTGGAACAGCCCAGCCCAGTTTTCCTGTCCCTCCTACAACAGGATGTCTTACAAAGTTTTAGTTTATCATTTCATATTATCCTGGAGTATCAAGACCAGGATGGGCTACTTTCTGGGGTTGCAGTACACATGGGCATTTGTGGACAGTATCTCATCTCTCTTAGGACATTTTCCTGAGACTCAAACTTATTATTTTTCCCCTCACGATTTATAGGCTGTTTGTCTCTTCATTATAACTTTGTACCATGTGACTTGTGTGTGCTCTAATTGGACTTGTGCAAGTGATAGATATTGCATAACCTCAGATACAATGGATGAGATATTTAGAATCGTTCTCTGGAATGGATACCAATGCACAGTGAAACTGCTTTACACCCAATGTTCCGTGACTCATTACATTTTCCAGGTTGTTGGGTAGTCATAAGCACCATTACTAGCCCTGTGTGAGTTCTAAGTACTCTTCTGTCTAATCCTCTCAGGGTAGTCTTCTCAAATGCATGAACTGGTTAGTACCCTGTTGAATATGTGAAAAACATGGGGGTGAAGCAGGGGTGATCCACAGATATCCAGAGTCCATTTACAATTCTCTTTGTGTGTAACTCTTACTTGTCCGATACTCTTCTGAAAACTCTAGTCTCCTTTGGTCTCTCCAGACTGACTCTCAGTCCTATCTTTTGTTTTCTTTCCGGCTTTTCTTTTCTTTTTTTTTATTTTTTTATTTTTGGTTTAAAACTGTGCAACATCTCCTTTATTTATTTTTAAATGTCATTTTATGATGGGTGTATAAAGCAACAGTAGCAGTTGCAAATTGTGGTCTGAAGAGTTCTGAGGGCTCAACACAAGGATCTATATAGAGGCTGAATAAAAAGATGTTCAATTAATAGTGCACACTGTGGAACTTTAACAAACATCTTCAGTTGGAATTTTTGTGTAAACCATAATAGAGTTGTGACTCATGGAGAACAAGGGAAAATATCTTTGCTTGTACATTTAGTGAGATGGTCAGAAATGTTGCACATGAGAACTAGGCATATAGTATTTTGTGTCTTCTCTACAGAGGAGCAGAAGGGGACAGGAAGCCTAGTAGATGCCCGGCCACCACCCTCCCCAGGGGTGTACACCTGAAGATGGCAGTGGAAGCCTGGTAGCAAGCCACCTTTACAATCCTTTTTGGTTGTTTAAAATACAACCATTTTCTGACATTCCTCTCCCCAGCCTATGAGTCCCACCCCAACTCAGGATATAAGCCCACGTCCTCTTGCTTAGTTTTCTTCTTAGAATCATTTACAGGATGCCTACAGATACAGTATAAACTAGTATGAAATTAGTGGTCATTTGCATTTCAAGACATGCTCCTGTGTGTGGTTAGACAGCCCTATCTTTTCAACTCAGTGTATCTTCTAGGATTTTTCTGAGTTTTTTTTTTTTCCCCTGAACTGGAGCCTGAAATCTTTCTCAAGGCAATAATATGAACAATTACAGGATTTTTCAATTTTCATTTCTAACTCTTAGGGGCAACTGCCCTTCATTTCTTGCCCTCTAATGTATGGAAATTTTGTTTTGCTCATATATTTTGTCCATATTTGCAGTAGTTTCTGTTGAGAGATAAAATCTCATTTTTTAAAAACTTAAGTTTGGTGGCCAGCAAGTGGCTTAGTAGTTAATACACTAGAAATTCATTTGGCCCACTGCAGTTTGAGTCCTGAACCTGGTGGCTTGAAACTCACTCTGGGCATGTATGCATGCATGCCCAAAAATCCTGAGAAAAGAATGGAGGAGAGGGAATTGTGGTGTGACCATCCTCCTTGGGGTTGAACTCCCTCTTTTTCCTTCTCTGTCTCTCTCTATCTTTCTTGTGAGTGCATGAACCCTATAGCAAAAATCTTTCCATTAAAAAACAAAAACAAAAGCAAACTTTAGTCTGAGCTAAAATGAAGATGCAGGGTTAGTAATTGCTATTTGCTTTTGTTCATTGATTATCCCTTTTTGGTAAAATTTTCATATCTTGTCATCTAGTTTCTTGAACATATAAATTATAGCTATTTGGGTCCATCTATTCTAACTTAAATGTGTTTTCTCTGTAAATTTAAATTTCTTTTCTTTTTTCTCCTTCTCTTTCCTCTTTCTCTTCTCTTTCTCATCTACCTCCAGCTCTGCCTCTTCCTTCTTCTTTTCTCTTGGCATTGTTTCAGGGTTGGGATGACAGTTTATAATTAGTCTAACTGCATTTAGATAAGCTACAGAGCTGGGTGATATTATATAACTTTATAGATGATTTGATTTAAATTTTGCTAGGCAGTTAGAGAAGGAACAGATTAAAAAACTGCTATCTGAGAGCAGCCGTGTAGAGAACAAGTTTCTGTCTTTTAGTTATATTCTATTATTAGTTCAATTCAGTTTGTACTAATTCTTAGTGTTAACTTTGATGTCCAAACTTTAAGCTTCAATGTTTACACAATGGCTCTCTTTAGTTGGGCCCATATTTATTTTTGTGCCAAGTACTGTGAGACTCTCTAAAGCTTTGCTTTGGTTCTCATCCTCTTAGCTTCTTTCTCCTGGTTGTTCAGCCTCTCACTATGCTCTGCTGAAGAAACTGTAACAAATGCCCCTAAAGAAAATGTCAGAAGGTGTAGTGAGCTTACTTGAGGAGTTTTGTTCTCTTTGGTACCCTTGTTACCTTGAGAACCTAGAATTCAATCTGTTCAATCCCATGTGATTGCCAAAAATTTTGTTTGATTTTTGAGTATCTGTGGAGCAGATTCTGTCTGACTTGTGAGACTTTAGCCCAGTGCAGTGTGGTAATTAGCAAATATCTTGAGGGCAAAGGTCATTTAGAAGCTTACGCTCACGTCCATATATTTCTCTGCCTACTGAATTTTGGACTTTTTAGTTCTGTTTTTCTTGGTAACCCTCTGAAGCAGTTGCTTGTGTATGCATGAGTGTGAGTGTTTGTATGTTTGTGTTACATAGCTTCCTGATTTGTTCTGGCAGGAGAGTTGATCTGATAAGAGCTGCTGAATCAGCTGTGAGCAGAGGGTTGTGATACTGTTTTAAATGTCATCTTCATTAGTATTTTATTTATTTATTTTATTACTAGAGGATACATGCACATGTGTAAGAGAGAGAGGAGAGTGAAAGCACCTCCCCACACTCGGGCCTGATCAGGCATAATCCTTCTTCCATTTCTCCATTTAATCTGGGTCATGGGCATACATTTGTGCCTGGTACTTTTTTTTTTTTTTTTTAAGTTCTTGGCCATATGGAATTCAGTTACTCATGCACAGTGCTTAACCATTGCACTATAGGGCTGCTCATGTGCTATGGGGCTGGCCTAATGAATTTTAAAGTTATTGACATAGAAGATATTTTTATTTCCTTATCTTTAAAATGTGTATAATCTATTTTACAGAGTTGGTGTAAAAACAATGAAAAATCATTGCTTTGGAAGTGCTATGGGGACCAGCAGATGGCATAATGGTTACGTTGCTAGATTCCAATGTCGTTGACTGCAGTTTGAGTCCCAGACCCAGTGGCTTAAAACTCACGCCAGACATGTGTGTGTGCATGGCCAAGATCTCAAGAGGAAAATGGAATAACTATTTCCATTGCTTTTATGTCTCCAATATTTTGATCTCTACCATAAAGGCATTGCAGCGTGGCCAGCCCCTCCAGGGGGTAGTTTCTCACTTTCTGTCTCTGTGTCTCTGCCTCTCCAGTGAGAGCATGCAGCCTATAACAAAAATCTGTCTCAAAAAATGCTATGTAACATAAATATTTTTTATAAAATACAAGCATGATTTTTGTTAAACAAATTATTTATTTAATTTCTGTTTTTATTATTTTTAATTTGATTAGGGAGAGACAGAGAGAGAGAAAGGAAAAATGAGAAACCAAATCTCCAGGTCTGGGACTCAAACCATGGTCGGCCATGTTAGAGTACAACACCTTATCTGCCATGCCACCTATTGGCCCCAATCACCAATTTTTAGTAGCACAGTAATACTGAACTAATATTAATAACAACAATGGCTGCCATTTATTGTGCATAAACTAAACTATTAATAAATATCAAGTAATATAATACATTTATGACAATCTGAATTTTAAATATATAATATTTATTTATATCCTTATTGAAAGATATCATTGACCATAATGTTTTTATTTTAAATTTATTTTCACTGAGAATTTTTCAGAATTCTAAGCTCATGGTTGTAAACATAAAACTAGTAGTAGAAAAATATAGGCACTTCCATTTTTATAGTTTTGGTGAACTTTCATAGTGTTTGTCACAGTGGCTATAATAATTCATATTCTACCCAAAGTACAGAAAATCACTGTGTCAAATATACATTTGTACATCAATGTTCATTGCATCATTATTCATAATGGCTAAGACATACAATGAACCTAAGTATCCAACAACTGATAAATGGATAAAGAAATGTGGTACGTATACACAACGGAATATCACTCAGCTGTAAAATAATATCCTGTCATTTGACACTAAGTAGATGAACAAAGAAGACAAAATGCTAGGTAAAATATGCCAGGCTGTAAAATACAAATACCGTACATCTCTGGTTAACATGTAATGAACATTTGCACTCTATGGTGGAAACTGAAGGACTTAGTGGCATAAAAATAGAAAGAGTAATGATTGACAGCAGAAACTGCAGGAAAGTCATGAGAGGATTGGGAGAAATTGATTAACAGACACAAGAATGCATGCAAACAAGTGAAATCGGTTATTGTACAGTGTTCCACAGCAGGGTAAAACAATGACACTGATAATTTAATACATTCTTCTAAAAAAACCTACTGTAACTGTTTTTGAATGTTCACAACATAATGTAATTAATGTTCAACGTTGGACAGGATGAATCTGTCTTTCTTTATATATGTCTTTCTTCTTTTCTTCCTTCCTTTCTTCTAATTTGCCAAAGTACATGTGTGCTCATAAGAAGACAGAGAGGAAAAGTGAGAAAGCATGACCATCCCTCTCCCATAGGAGATGGTCATGCCACAATCCCGTCTCTCCCATCTCTCTCTTTTTTTGAGATTTTGGTTATACACAAACATGCACCCAGTGTTTTTATCTTTTTCCAGTGTGTTTTTCAAACCTCTTGGTCCAGGACTCATCCCACACAGTCAGCCACATGGAATTCAGCTGCCTTAACCATGGCACCATGAATTTCCCTTGCTTTTAATTTTCATGTTATGATCTTGGACATTGCAGTATCTCAAGGACCTGTACATGTCCTTCTTCCAGTTATTCAAAAAAATGTATTTTGTACTTTATAAATCTGTTTCTCATGCCAGAAACACCCTACCTAGGCACTACCCTATTTAGTGTCTCCAAATTAATTCCTATGCTTTCTTCTAGGTAATTTCAAATATAACCTGCATAAGAATATCTCTGCTAACCCAATAACATGAATTAGAAAACTTACCATCCTTTAGACTTTTCAATTGTATAAACTTTTATCATTTATTATAGTTGTATAAACTTTTATCATTTATTATAGTTGAATTGCTCTTTTACAGTCTTTCCTGGCCCATCTCCACTTTAAACTCTACTCAAAATTAAAGTACTTTTGCATTTTCAAGGCTTAGCCAAATGCTTGGCAAATGGTAGGTACTCAAGAGATGTTTGCTTCAGGCAAAAAATAAACTTAAAGGAACGAATGAGTGAATGAATGCATTATATAGTTTAAAATAAGGTTTATACAGCTTTGAAAGAAGCTAATTTAACGTATATTAGGTAGCTACAGCTAAACCCATGATTTCTAATCCTGACTGTATTTCAGACTTTTCTGGAGGGCTTTCAAAATACAAAATGCTTGTGGCTCTTACCCAGAGATTTTGATTTGCTTGACTTGGGAAAAGAGAGTTCTGGAATTTATATTTTTGAAAAGTTTCCTAGGAAACTAAAGAGCGTTACATTTGAGAAGCACTGATATAAACCATTCTCCAGTAAGGAATACTAGGCAAAAATAGTTGATTAACATATGTATTGATTCTTTATCTCTATAGGAAATCACAACTAGCAAAAGGAAAGTAGAAATAAATATAGCAGTGGTTGAAAAATATAAATGGTAGTTTGCACATATGAATGATTGTTATTATATTTTCTGAGGAAAGCTTTCATACACTAGGAGTACAAAAGAGCTTCCTTTGATTTAAAAATGCATTTAAATCTAAATGCTTTAGGGCCTATAAACATGAAATATCATTTAGTTCTAGCCGAAATCCAAATTATATTAATTTAAAAAAATCTTAGAAAATCTAGGATTTTCTACATGAATACTGAAATGAACATGGGGTTAGCAGTTAAGGTACTTCAGTTTAAGCAATGGATCTCCCACTTCTTTATTATAGAACAAAGTCTCTTATCACTTGAGCCCAATTTTTCCATGAGGACAGTTGAGGACATTGCAAAGTAAACATGATCACTGTCAACGTTCCTTGACACTTCCACAGGATCTGTGTAAGTAGATGTTCTTGGTTGGGTTTTCTGGAAAGCAGACTCTGAATGAAACGTAGCTGCAGGATATTTATTGGTCAATGCCTTTGAAGAGAGGAAAGAAGCAGGATTTGTAGACACCAAAGTTGAGGGTGAGGTCTAATGATAATCCCAGTCAGCTCCATGGAAAGCTGTAAGGTTGAAATGTCCATCAGTGTTATCCCCTGTTGAGTTGTATAGGCCTTACACTCCTGCCTTGGTTGATTATTAAATATGAGCCACCCTGGAAGTGCATGTTCATGGGCTAAGCATCTTTGCAGCTGAGGCAGACTCTCAATGGCCAGCAGGACTTCCAGTAGTCCAGAGCAAGTCCTCCTTGAAAGGGAATTCGAGAGGTTCATAACAGACAGGCATGGAGTTGGCATTGCAATGTTGCTAAATGATGAAAGAGCTAGCTGGCAAACCAATAAGCCAGACTGTCAAGCCTTAAGACTAGAGCTGAGGCCACTAGCAAGAGCTCTGAGTCCAACCAATCACAATGCAGAGGAGGATACTGAGTCCAGTGTGGGAAAAGATTTATCTAAGAAGCTAGAAGCAGTGCTGAATTCAAATCTCAATCCAGGATATTTCTTATTGCTTCATCATATCCTGGGAAAGGACCATTACAGTGGTAATGCATACGTGTTGGAGTCAGATAAATTCAGATTTGCTTTTCAGTTCTGACACTTGACAGCTTGATTTTTGATTAAAGTTTCTTTTAATCTCAATCTCTTCCTCTGTAGAATCAGGATAGTAAATCATTACTTTAAGGGTTTGTCTCTAAGGTGGTCACCATCAATTCTATCCCACCCTGGATGCATATGTCCTAATCAAGAGTTCTCTAAAGCTGGAGGTAGGACCAGCAGATGGCCTAGCAGTTACATCACTAGGCTCTCACATGATTGACCACAGTCTGAGTCCTGGACCTGGTGGCTTGAAAATCATACCGCAGTACCAGCATATGGCATAATGGCTACATCACTGCACTCCAATGTAGTCAACTGTGGTTCAAGTCCTGGACCCAGTGGCTTAAAACCACTCATGCATGGGTGTATGTGCCCAAGATCCCAAGAAGAAAATGGAGAAGAAGAGATTGTAGTGAGGCCATTCCCCCTGGACAGTGATTTCTCACTTTCTGTCTCTCTGTGTCTCCAGTGAGCGCATGCACCCTGTAACAAAAATCTTTCTTTGAAAAAAACCAAAAAAACAGAACATCATACTTGGCATATGTGCATGTGTGCCCAAGATCCTGGAAGCAGAATGAAGGAGAAGGGATTGAAATGTGCCTCCCCCAGCCACAGAGGGTGATTTCTTATTTTCCCTCTCACTGTCTCTGTCTGTCTCTCTCTCTCCAGCAAGCTCACATGACTTAAGGCAAAAATCCATAAAAAAAAAAAAAAAGATTGTTTCTGTTTGTCTCCCTTGAAATGCTTTGGGGGAAGACAGTCACCCTCTAAGTAGTACAACTACCTTGGGATCTCCAGAATGTGAGGAAATACAAACTAGATATACAGAGAAGTTTAATGGAGAGAGAGAACTGCTTGACTATTCTCCGGCTATTCCAGCCATTCTGTCTCAGCTATAATGCTGGTGGGTAACGAAGCCTTCAGGTAACGCTAGCTTCATTGATTATAAATACACAAAATCCCACAAGTGAAATTCACCCAGCTAGCCCTGTCTAGAACTAATAACAACACATACATTCATGTGAATCATCTCATGTGCTTAGCATAGGGCCTGGAATATTAAAAAAAAAACTTATTATGTTTAATAAATATGCATGCTTGTACTTTACTTATTTTATAAATTTTATTTTACTTATCTCTTTCGTGAGAGAGAGAAACCCTCAATAGAATCTTCCTACCAGAGTCAAGCCCCAGCCTTGGCCAACCCAGACCATGGGCACGTGTGCCCACTCTGTACAGGAAAGCCTAGGTACATATACCTAGGAACTTCCTAGTCCAGTAGCATGACTACTGGGCCACCATCTGGCCCACAGTATTTAAGTTCTTAAATTCCCATCTCGATTACTATCAGATTAGAAATGGTTCTACAGTGTCACATATCCATCCAGGAAGTAATGTGTGCATTACTTCTTCTATTTTTTCACTCAAACTACTAGCATTTAGACATATTTTTTCACTCAAACTACTAGCATTTAGACATAGTTTACTATGTAACTTGAATTTTTCTCAGAATTTTTACATTTAAAAAACTAACTTATTCTTTATAACCATGTCATATAGTAATATATGTGTGCCATAAAATATCAATATTATCTCACCTTTATGCATGAAAGAATTAAAGAACCAGCTAGAATTACACAGCTAAATCATGGTAAATTTGAGTCCAGGCATCATAATCATTGCATTGGTGCCTTTAACCACTGTACCATCACCAATGGAAGGTATAGTATTTGCAGATGGACTATCTTTTAAGCAAGTATTGAATTGTTAGGAAAGTCATGATGCATTTTTACATAGAAAAATATGTCATAATGTTCCCAATGACCTAATAAATTTCTGGAAGAAAACGCTGATGCTTCTGTTCTGTTTTTTTTTTTTTTTTTTTTTTTTTTTTTAACTCTTTGTACTCATAAACTATAGTAGACACTCAGGATTCCTTAAATAATATGGTAAGTTTTAGGGCTATGGGGATGGAAGGAAACAAGCAAGAGAGTTGGAAATTAAAAAAAAATAGTATTAAAATGCAATCTATAGGGAGAAATAGAGAGACAATTCTTGAAGGAAGATGTTTCCTAAAACCCTGCAAGGTTAAACAATGTAATCAAGATGAGGACAATTTTATTGAAACTGAAAGATCAATAGGTCTATTTAAACAGCTAGACACTGGAGTGTTTCATTTAAATATCTAAATGGATTTTCATAGTGATAATGTCATATGTTTATTGCCCCTCTAGCTCCCATTGTTAATTTCTTCTCTGTCCATATGTTTCCAGACCAGAGTGCAGCTCTGCGGAGATAATGTTTCTCACTTAGCCTTGGGGTGGGCATTCCATTCTGTCTGAATGGCATTCTCATGGCCACTAGCACCTTGGGAAGGAGCCATATCACAGAATTCACCAGGGCATATTAACAGATAAGCTACCTTCTAGATATTGCAATTAATATAATCACTCATTTAGATAAATCATTTATTTTAAATTCCTTTGAGTCCTTTAGTCCTAAGACATGATTTTCAAATTCATGCTTATTTTATTACCTACCAAGTTATGGGTTCCCAGCTAAATAGCTCTTGACATTTTGCTGGGAGAAATGATGAGGTTTTTAAAAATGCACTGGGAATAGCTCAATTTTACTGCAGTACTCTTTCCCCCTAAGGAGGGGTTGTGCAGAAAAGGGTGGACAGTGAACAGCGGGAGCTGTGATGTTTACCATCCTTTTGATACCAATGATTTACTCTCATAAGAATTGTAAGAAAATAGGTTTAGCTAAAAATAAATTGGAGGAGTGAGCATGAGAGGTGAAGGAAAATGACAATCAAAAGAGACAACCATCATATTTATTTAGCCAGCAAATATTGAGTAACTTCTATGTTGCAGGCACTATTGTACATGCTAGGAATGTGATACTGACAAAAGAATTAAGTTTCTAACTTTCCTGACTGTGATCATTCTTAGAGGGTTGGGTAAAATGAAGGGAGAAGGTCAGTTTTTCAGAGTTCATTGACTATGTTTGATGTCTAGCTGAGGAGCTTCAGAGTGTTTCTTACAGGAGATTTGTGGAAAATGAGTTAAATCACTGGTTCTCACACTTGAACATGCATCAGATTTACCTGGAGGTCTTGTTAGACCCCCAATTGGTGGGTACAATGCTAGCATTTCTTTTTTTTTTTTTTTTTTTTTTTGAGAGGTTTTTGCTATGGGGCATGTGTGCTTGCCAGAAAGACTGAGAAAGACATAGAAAGTGAGAAATCACCCCTCAGGGGGAATGGCCACACCACAATCTCTTCTCCGTTCTCCTCTCAGGATCTTGGGCATGCAAGCACAAGCTCCCAGAGTGAGTTTAAGCCACCGGTCCCAGGACTTGAACCACAGTCATCTACATGGGAGTCCAGCGACGTAGCCATTGCATCATCTGCTGATCCCAATGCTAGCATTTCTGATTCAGTAGGAATGGAATGAAGGTAGAGAATCTGTACTTCTAACAAATACTCATGCTGCTGGACTGAGATTCACTAATTGAGAATCACTGAATTGAATGCTAAGACTTGAAATAAAAGGCCCATCTGTGGTGGCACAGGTATTAGGGTGACACTACACAATGCTGGAACCATATAGGGAGGCCCTGGTTTTGGAGCATGGTTCTACCCAAACATACAAACACACCCCATGTGCACCTGTGATCCCAGCTGGCTGGAAGACTGGGATAGGAGTGCAGTGAGACAAGATTCTCTCTCTCTCTCTCTTATTAAATAAATAAATATTTTGTAAAAGCTGTTACACAAAGACGCTAGTACTTTTTCAGAAGAGTCAAGACTTTTGGTTAAAGGCATTGAGAAAAGTGGCTCTGTGGGCGCCCAGTTTTTCCATCTACTATTTACTATAATGCTTTCTTCTAAGAAGCACAGAGAATGTTGAACTTGCCTGCCCCTTTCCTACTCCCAATTAAATTTTATCTGTGTCAACTCTTGAGCACTCTTATTTCTGATAAAACTAATCACACTAGTTATATAGATTTGAAGTTTCCTTAGCCTCTCTTCACAGAGTCTCATCATTTATTTTCACATAATCCTTTTTATTTATTTCAAATATTTCTTTTTTTAAAAAAATAAGACTTCTGGTTAAGACAGGACTAGGTTTAAACTTGGTTCCATTTTTTACTAAGGCTTTGTATCTGTGAAAGTCCTTTAAACTGAGAATACTCTTTGAAACCAACATGATACTATTAAGGATGCTGGATAGGTTAATCAAAAAAAAAAATTGCCACCTTTTTTAATTGTTAGGGGGTGAGTGTGTTCACCACAGAAAGAAAGAGAGGGAGAAAGCACCGTCTGCGGGCCATGGTCACAACATAACCCCCCCCCTCCATTCTTCCATCCTGTCAGGATTTTAGGAATGCATGCGCACACATGGTGAGTTTTCTTTTTCTTTTTCTCTTTCTTTCTTTCCTTTCCTTTCTTTCTTTCTTTCTTTCTTTCTTTCTTTCTTTCTTTCTTTCTTTCTTTCTTTCTTTCTTTCTTTCTTTCTTCCTTCCTTCCTTCCTTCCTTCCTTCCTTCCTTCCTTCCTTCCTTCCTTCCTTTCCTTTCCTTTCTTTTCTTCTTTCTTCTCTTTCTTCCTTTCTTCCTTTCTCCCTTCCTTCCTTCCTTCCTTCCTTCCTTCCTTCCTTCCTTCCTTCCTTCCTTCCTTCCTTCCTTTCTTTCTTTCTTTCTTCCTTTCTTTCTTTCTTCCTTTCTTTTATTGTTAAAGGGCATGTGCTCTCACTGGAGGTAGGGAAAGAGAAAGAGAGACTGAGAAGGCATCCCCCATGAGAGATGATCATACTGCAATCCCTTCTCCTCTATTCCTCCTTTTGAGGTTTTGGGTGTGCACACACACATGCCAACATGCTATCTGAGCTGTGGGTCCAGGATTCGAACTGCACAATCATCCATTTGGGATCCAGTCATCTCACCCAATCACTGGCTGGACCATTTGGTGTGTTTTTCAAGTGGCAAGGATTGGGATTTAAACTATGGTTGGCCATGGGGAACCAGCTTCCAAAGTGCAGCATTTAACCATTGTGATACAATGTCAGTCCAACCATTTTTATTTATTTATTTTTTCTTATCAGTGTACTTTGAGAAACAACTTTAACCTCTGATTTAGACAGAAATTATCTTTTAAAAATCTTAATTCTTGTCACTTTAAGGGTTACCTGAGGCTTGTCTCTACCCAGTGAGATTTACAGATGTCAGGGGAGCTGTTGGGGTCTTGGGCCCCATTAATCCTCAACCTCCGAGACCAGCATAGACTCAAAAGTCCCGAGCTCCCTTTAGAGCTCAGAGCATTCCGTCTCTAGTGACCAACTCCACAATGAGGACAGAGCCCCCATGAGGAACATGAGGATGCCAGTCCTGGGCATTGTCCAGTGCCCTGGCTGCCCACATTGGAAAGAGCCTCTTCTGAGGCATAGCTCTTATTTGGACTTTTTACAGATCCTGCCTTAGGGGAAGTTCCCAGCCTTCAGAATTTCCACAAGTGACTCTTGGGTGTTCTTCAAGTGAAAATTAGATCACAGGTTAAGGTGAATTACCAATTTGTTATAACACTTTTCTGAGTTAGCTGAAAAATTTTCTGGATCTTTTCTGATCTGTGAGAGATTGTGCACTGAGAAGAGAACTTAAGCTCCATAAATCCCGTAAGGAGCAGCTAAGTATCACCAGGAGGGTGGAGCCCGTTTCGGAAGTTTTACAAAACATCTACTTCTTTGACTACAAAAGCTCTAGCTGGAGAATGCCATCTTAATTTAAGCTTTCATTTTTATGACTAAATCTCCTGATCATCTAACTTGTATTGGAGTCAGACCATTGACTTGTTCCAGTCCCTGAAAATTTTGCTAAGAGGAGAATCCAAAGGGGAGAACTTTCAATGAAGAGGATTCAGAGGGATTGCTTATTTTACTATTTTTTCCCCCTAGGTTTCTTTCAAGTAAGGATTGGATTGTTATTTCATCTTGGAATAAAATTGTTTTTGTTCATTTTTGCTTTCATTATAAATCTCACTTGCTCATATTATATTATTCTAATTTTTATTGCTAATTCCATTTAATAATCATTTGCTGAGTATTTTTTAGGTATATAGTCATAATTAATTGTATTGGCCATCACTTTTGATTTGTTATATGTGCTATTAGTATGATATTGGCTTCATTAAATAAAATGGAATAGCTTCCTTCTAATTCTATTTTCTCTGGAAGAATTTTTATAATTTTATATCTTTTACTTAAATATTAGGTTGATTTCAACAGTAAATTTATTTATTCCCTGATTTTTCATTGCAAAAAAATTATTGAAGAAGAATTAAGTATCTTGTATAGATATAGGACTGTTATGAGTGATTCTTCCTGACTGAGTTTTGATAGTTTTTGGACCTCAAGTAATTTATCCATTTTACTTGTTATCAAATTTACTGACATATAAAATTACTTCTGACATTAACTTACTCTTTTATAATCTGCAGCATGTATATAATATTCCCAACTTTATTTCTTTTATTTTAATAATTTTTGTAATTTCTGGCTTTCTTTATTCATCTAGCTACAAGTTTATCAATTTTATTTATCTTTTCAAATACCAGCAAATCATTTAATTTACTTTATTGTTTTTTAAAATTACTTTACTTCCTTTGTCTTTAATTTTTTATTATTTTATTTTTGCTTGCTTCATATTTAATTTATTCTTCTTTTTCTAGATCCCTAAAGTTGAATGCTAAATCTTGATTTGAAATCTTTAATAATTTATTTTTCTTTCTTTCTTTATCTTTCTTCTTTCTTTCTGTCTTTCTTTTTTTTTTTTTTTTTTAGGTTTTTGCCATACTGTGTGTGTATTCCCAGAAAGAGAGAGACAGAGATAGAGAGAAGTAAAGTGGAAAATCACCCCCTGGAGGGGGGCCATGCTGTGATCCCTTCTCCTCCATTCTCCTCTCAGGATTTTGGGCATGCACACACATGTGGCCAGTGTTTTTTCAAGGTTCTGGATCCAGGACTCAAACTGTGGTCGACCATGTGGGACTCCAGTGCCTTAACCACCTGTTGGCCTCAGAAACATTTTATCATTTCTAATGTAACAATTTCATGCTATAAGTTTCCTTCCACATCTTGCTCATTTGTACTCCAAAGTTTTGATATGTTGTATTTTCACTTGATATAAAACATCATATAATGTCCAATTAATTTCTTCTTTGATTCCTGAATTTTTATGTATATGGTGTTTAACTTCTAAATTTTTATATACTTTATAAATATTATTTTGTTATTGACTCCTAATTGAATCCCTATTTGTTTTAAGAACGTACTTTGGGTAGTTTAAATCGGATTAAATTTTATCTTATTTTATTTTATATGATCTATATTGGTGTATCTTCCATGGGCACTTAAAAAGAACATGTATTCTGCTGTTGATGGGTAAAATGTTCTATAAATCTCAGTTAAGTCATGTTGAGTAACAGTGTTATTCAGTTATTAAATATTTTGAAAGATTTTCAGTTTACTTATTTCTGAATTATTTATAAAAGAAGGTCAATGCCTCTAAATGTAATTGTGAATTTTTTTCATGAATATGCAAGAATTTAATGTGTAATTCAAATAGCTAGACAGGATAATGTTTATGATGCAAAGTAATGAGAAATGTTAGGAATGACAGATGTGTCTATTTCCCTGAGAACCACCTTTACATTTATTAAATGGGAAAGACCACCTTGACCCAGCTAATAGAGCTAAAAGACTCACTCACATATATGTAAACATGCAGACATTCCCTTATAATCACTTTTGTTTCAATATTAAAAGAAAAATGTGGGAGAAAGCTGGAGAGAATACAAATGTAAACAATGAACAATTGCACAAACATGAAAATATGATATATAAATTTAAACACACCAAATAAGGTAAAATGTGTGACTTTCATGTTCATAATTAATTACTTTTCCTAACTTAATGAACAAAGGCCACAAAATCAGAACCATATCTGCATTCATAAATGGGAGGCCCTACTCTATACCAGCCCATGGAGCTGAATATCTCCAAATTGACTTCTAGTTTCTTCTTATATTTACATGAACTTTTAATACAAAACGCCCTTACACGGGAGAAATTAAATGAATGGATTAAAAGGCATAAAGTCAGTTCACTTGAATAAATTTGAAATTTGTTAATTTCTCATTTTACTTTGAGGAGATTTTGCTTCAAATATTTTGAAACCCTGTTTAAGTGGCATATAAATTTGCAACTGATATATCTTCTTGAATAAGTTATTACATTACCATTGCTATGGATTAAATATGTACCCCAAAACTTCATGTGTTAAAATTTGGTGAGCATTGCAGTGGAACTGAAAGGGTGAAAATGTAAGTCAATCATGAGATTTAGAGGTAGAACCTTTGGAATATTGTTAGGATTAGGTAAGGTGAGGATTTCATCAAGATAGGGCTCTCATAATTGAATCCTGGTGGCTTTACAGGAGGGAGAAAGACCATAGCTGACATGGACATGCACGTACTTACTTTGTCTTGCCAAGAGATGTCCTGCACCACTTCAGGTCTTTATAGGGCACCCGCAAACAAGAAGACTCTTACCAAATGTGGAGCTTTGACTTTGAACCTCTAGAACCAGGAGCTCAATAAGCCTCAATTCTTTATAAATTACTCAAACTCAGAAATTTTTGTTACTTGCACAATAGGCTAAAACAATCATTATGAAGTATCTCTATTTATAACATATTATTTCTAGTCTGTATGATATTAATAAAGTCACTCTGGATTTCTTTTTATTATAATTTCTTAGGTATAGACTTTTCCATCTTTTACATTTTGATCTAGCCTTAACCTTAGATTTGATGTGTTGCATTAAATTTATTGTTTTTTCAATGTTGAACCAGCCTTGCCCACTTGGAAAAAATAATGACCATGGAGTATAATTCTTTGTATATGTTGATACATTCATTTGTTAAAGTTTTGCTGATGAATTTGTGTCTATGTTCATGGGAGTACATAGTTTATAATTTTTTTGTACTAGTTCTTGTTCCTGGTTTGGTGACTAATACTGACCTCGGTCAGGACTCATTCTGTCCTCTGTGTTTCCCAGAGGAGATTGTGTAACATCAATATTAATCCCCTTGCTGTTTCTGCCCATCTTCCCTCGAGTCTCCCAGAAGAGAATCTCATTCCTATGTCCTGTGGACATGCTGCCTGTTGTGGTTGGGTCCCTCTTGCTGATTCCTCCTGTATCCCTTTTTGTCTCGGAGGGGAGAGTTTCAGACTTGATAGAAAAAGAGAGTCACTTGTTCTGGACACTTACTGTTGGTGGGGTGCTTCTTAAGTCAGATGGACTTTCCTTGGGACAGGAGAAGTGAGAATAGCAGGGCTGCCTTGTGTTCAGAGGAAATGTAGGGTCAGGAAATGTAGGGAGCCTTCTTCTGTGGGATGAGGGGGCCTGAAATGCTCTCATGCTTAAGATGTCCTATTTCTCCTGTACTGGAGTTCCACACAGATCACCTTCATCTACTTTCTCTACCTTTCCTTTCATTGGCTTGGGTGTTATTTCCATAGTTGTTCCCAGTGGGAAAGAGCAGGGAGAAATGGATTTACATCACTGTGTCCCACCACACCATTTTACATACTTCATTTAAAAAAAAAACTTTTTTATTATTGTCAGAGGGCACATGTGCTCATAAGAAGAGAGAGAGAGTGAGCGAGCGAGTGAGAGAGAGAGAACTCTTCCTAGAAAGGTATGGCAAGAACCCTCCCTAGAAAGGTGTGGTCAAGATATAATACTTTTTCCTTCTTTTCTCTAACGCATCAGGATTTTGGGCACCCACACACACACTCCCAGTATATTTTTCAAGTTGCTGGGGTGCTGGGGCTGGGACTCAGACTGCAGTTGGCCACGTGGAATCAGGTTTCTTATGCACAGGATTTAACCACTGTACTATGAGGCTGATCTTGCACGCTTTCATTTGCATGCATTCTTTTTTTCAAATTTCACTGTTCATTCTTTAAGGAGGGTGTGAGAATTCAATCACCTGTGTCTACAAGGTATTAGACTATATCTGACATATAGTAGGCACTCATGAAGTATTCACTTACAAAACTGTTGGTTTTTGTTTATTTGTTTTGGTATGTGTTTGCTATAGGGTGTGTGCGAGAGAAAGAGAGAGAGAGAGAGAGAGAGAGAGAGAGAGAGAGAGAAAGAGAGCATGCCTTAGGAGGGATGGTTATGCCATATTTTGGGCATGAACACACATGCACTTGTGTGTTTCAAGCCACCAGAGCTGGGCCTCAAATCATGCAGCCAGCCATGTAGAATCCAGCACCTTAAACTACACGCCACTTGCTGCCCCCAAAACTAATGATTTTATGTTTATTTAAATAAAAAGAAAAAGGGAAGAATATTTTGAGCATTAGGTCATTCTTTTAGGCCATTTTATTTGCCAGTGTGAAGAGATACACACACACACACACACACACTCATCTCCTATAATCCACTTTCTCAAATAGGGAAAGGATATCATGGGTAATGTATTTTTTCATGACCAAGTTTATATACTTTATAACCATGGTAGTCTAGCCCTTACAACAACTAATAGCCACAAGTAACCGAAGGTGATATTAACTCACTAGGCAATATGACCAAGGCTTGTTCACAAAGCTTTGAGTGATCTAGCCATCATGAATGGCCCCACCTCTGCTTTTCTATCACTTATTCTTCTTCAATCAAGTAACCATCAGAGATGGAAGGCTAAGTTTGGAGGAAGGCAGAAAAAAGAAATAACTTTTACAAGAGGAAACACAGTATTAAACATTTCATCAGATAGTAAACATCAATTAGAGTGCATTAAAAAAATGAGTGCATAATGGAGCCAGCACTATAGCACAGTGGTTAAGTGCAATGAGTCAGAAGCCAGATCCCACATGCCTAACCACGGTTCGAATCTTGACCTCTGCGGCTTGAGAAACACTCTTAATGTGTGTGTGTACTGAAATCCTGATGGGAAAGAGAAATAGAGGACAAAGGACTGTGGCATGACCATACTCTATTGGGGGATATTCTCTCCCTCTCTCTCCCTCTCTTGTGCACATGCTCTACGACAACTAAAGATAAAAAAGAGTGCATTGTGAAATCAATTTCAGGAGTAATGGCATGCACTAATAGAAATAATTAAAAATGAACTATTGAAAGTCAGAACATCTTGTTTCCATTCCAGTGTAATATTTGTATTTGCGTTTATTTGATGTCTCTCCATATATCCACGAATTAACCAGAATGGACAGGTAAGTGCTATTGTTAAGTTAAACATTGTGTGTGGATCAGTGCTCTGTGATTAGGTGGGAGAAAATGCCATAAGAAACTACTTTCTTGGGACCAGCAGTTGGCGTAATGGCTATGTCGCTGGACTCCCATGTAGTCGACCGCGGCTCTAGAGGAAAATGGAAGAGAAGGGATTGTGGCATGGTAATCCCCCCTGGGGGGTAATTTCTTGTTTTCTGTCTCTCTGTCTGGTGAGTGCACATGCCCTATAGCAAAAAAATCTTGAGGAAAACAAAAAAACAAACTACTTTCTTGTTCTCCCAGGACTAAATTTATTCTGAAGTCCTAATCACAATTGCAGAAAAAATGTACTCTCACGTCTGGGGACATGGTCAGGACCGACATTTTTCAGGGATGATTTGCAAGGTACCATCTGTGTCATCCAACTCTACTCTAAAACTCTGTCTCAACAGCTTGTGACTGGTTTGAGAATCCATGGATGAGGCATTCATTTTGGATTAAATAACTGTTCTCTTAAGTATAATTCTTTAAAATAACCCTAGAAGCAAATGACCTTAAATAAATCATCAATTAGATGTTAATTTCTTATGAGCTGGGAATATATTTTAATCTGTGCTGTGCCCTTTTATTTCTTCAGTGTCCTTGGTTAGGAAGCATCTATGTGGGCTCTGAGGCTTGAGCACTGTAGAAGTAAACATGTCTCTGTCCTTGTGGAGTTTATTAACTAGTTAGTTCTCCTCAAACTTTAGCATGCATAAGGACTCTGAAAATTGTGTGAAAAACAGCATCCCAGACCCCACCCAGAGATTTGATTTTTTGGTCTGTGATTGACCTGGAAACAGAATTTCTTTCTTTCTTTCTTCTTTTTTTCCCCCTCTTTTTCTTCTTTTGTTTTCTTTTTCTTTTCTTTTTTTTTTTTTCTTTTTGTCTTTTTTAAAAAGAGCTTTTTGCTGGAGAGAGAGTGGGAGTCAGTGAGAGGGAAAGTAAGAAATCACCTTCTTGGGGGGAGGGCCATGCTTCAATTCCCTCTCCTCCACTTTCCTCTCGGAATCCCTAGCATGTGCACACATGCACCTAGCATGATTTTGAACCACAGGTAGGAGTCTTGAACTTCAGTTGGCTGTGTGGGGTCCAGTGGTGTAACTGCTATGTCATCTGCTGGCCCAAGGGAACTGCATTTATTATAAGCTCCCAGGTGAGGCTAGTGTTGTTTTCTGCTATCAGGTAAATTTGAGCTCTATTGCAGGTGATAAAGACTGATTAATTTATATAGGCAAAGGGAAAATTGCTGGTTCTAGAGCTTGAGAAGGACTAAAATAAGAACTGTTTAAAGCAGAACATCAGGGCTTGGAATCAAGTACTTACAGACTTCTAGAAGCTTCTCTATGCTGATCCCATCTCTTCTTGTTTCTATTCAGCTTGTTCATTGGGGATTGCTTTTCCTTGACCAGGTAAAGATGGCCCCAGTTAATGTGAATTTTCATCAAAAGACTCCAAAAAGGGCTAGTCCCATGGCCTGGTGGTTAAGACAGCCAGATCTCACATGTCCAATGACATGGTCCAAGTCTCAGACCTGCTGGCTTGAGAAATACACAGAGCATGTGTATGTGCATACGCAAAATCAAAAGTAGGAGAGATGGAAAAGAAGTGATTGTAGTATGACCCCCCTTTGTGGGAAGGGGAGCAGTGATTTCCGATCCTTCTATCTGTCTCTTGGTGAGTAGAAGTGAGGACAAAAAAAATAGAAAGAAAGAAGGCCAGCTCTGTGGCCTGGTGGTTTAGGCTCCAGATTCCACATGGCTGACTGAACAATTCAAGTCCTGGACCTCGTGGTTTGAGAAACATCTCAAGCACATGTGTATGTACATCCAAAATACCAAAAGGAGGGAGAAATGGAGGAGAAGGAATTACAGAGTGACCATTTTCCATGGGAAGTGTTTTCTCACTTTCTCTCTCTTCCTCATTCTCTCTCTTTGGTATGTACATGCACCATCTGTCAAATTAAAAAAAATCACAAATGAAAAGAAAGGGTTGGAGGGAGAACATTAACTATCAACAGAGTTATATCAGAAAATTCTAAAAGGCAACTACTTGTTAGAAAAAATAAGCATCTCAGATTTAAAATAAAATTTGAAAAGAATTATGAATATGCAAATTAGTTACCATATAGCTAAAATTTATTAATATATAGTTATTATATAATGTAAACATTTATTGATAAATTAAAATGAAAATACCTAGTATGCATTGGCAGGGGGCAGGGACTGTGACAGCACAGAACTAAAAATTAAGGGCTGGATTGTAATGCAGCAATAGAATGCAATGCTCTGTGAGGCTGATCCACCTGGAAAGGTTCCATTCTCACAATGTTCAGGCTTCTGATGGTGGGAAGTGGTTTCTTAAAGAAATGTTTTTTTTTCTTTATTCATTATAGAATATGCATAAGAGTGAGAGAGAGAAGGATAGAGATGAGCACCCAAGCACACCTGGTATGTTTCAGGCTGACCAGACCAGAGATTTCAAACACGATCACAATGTGGGAGCCAGCTTATCTTGAGCAGCACATTACCATTACACCACAGAACTGGCCAGTAAAAGACTGGTTTCTATATTGTCTGTATCTAAGTAGTGATAGGAATGTAGCCTCAAGGTAAGGGTTTCTAGAAAAAAAGACCATCGACCATTAAGGAGACTCTTCAGTACCAAATACAGATGCTAGGTAGAGCACCAGCATTACTATTTATTATAGCACCACGTCAGTCACACTATTGCAGACACCAGGAAATGCTTCTTAGTAGGAACCAACAAACGTCTTCGAATAGGATGACATAGACACATGCCCAGAGATACTGCAAACTCAGAAAAGGTTTGAGAGGTCTCTAGAATCTCTAGCCACACTATATACAGAAAACTTTCCTAGATCACAAAGTCTAGAAAAATTACTGATCCTTGAAATGCCAAAATCCTTATGACAAAAAAATAACAATGCAGACAAAATAACAAAAAATTCCGAGACACTTAGAGGCACCAAATAATTATCAGAATATAAATCTAAATAAATGAATGCACATGACTTATCAAATAAATAATTAAAAATTACCTTAAAAGTATGCTCAGTGAATTTTAAGAAGATAGCACAGGTAGGCAACTAAATAAAAATGGTAAAAAAAAATGCCTAAAAAATTGAGAAGAGCAAAAATGAGAATAGAAACAATAAAACAGAACCGAAATAAAATTTTGAAATACAAATACAATTCTGTATAAAAAATAATTGGGCCAGCAGGTGGCATGGAGTTAAGGTATTGGATCCCATGTGGCCAACTGTGCACTTTGAATCTTGGACCTGGAAGCTTGAAAATCATCCCAGGTGCATGTGCATGCATGCCCGAAATTCTAAGAGGAGATGAAAAGAGAAGGGATTGTGGTATAGCCATTTCCATTGGGGAGGGGGAGTGATTTCTCACTTTCCCTTACTCCCTCTCTCTCTTTTTCTCTTTGGCAATTGTATGTGCCCTATAGCATAAACAAACAACAGCAAGAATACAATAATTAAGTAAAAATCTTCACTAAAGACATTTGACAGCAGACTTTAGCAGTTGCCAAAAAAAATTTAGCAATTTTAAAGATGGGATTTATTATTTTTTTTGAGAGGTTTTTGCTATAGGGTGTGTGTGCTCGCCAGACAGACAGAGAGAGACAGAGAGATAGAAAGCGAGAAATCACCTCCCAGGGGGGATGGTCACGCCGCAATCCCTTCTCCTCCATTCTCCTCTCGAGATCTTGGGCACGCATGCACACGCGCCCGGCGTGAATTTTTAAGCCACCAGGTCCGAGATGCGAACCACGGTCGACTACATGGGAATCCCGTGACGTAGCCATTACGCTAACTGCTGGTCCTCAAGATGGGATTTTGAAATTGCTGAGACAGAGGAACAAAAAGGAAAAAATAAAAACATATATATATATATATATATATATATATATATATATATATATATGATGAAAACAATTGAAGAAAACCTGAGGAACTTACAGGGCATGATCAAGCAACACATCATACGCATTTTAAGAGTCCTAGATGGAGAAGTAATAGAGAAAGGGACAGAAAAATCTATTTGAAGAAATATTGAATGACTTTTTTTTTTTCCAAATCCAAGAAAAGAAATGGACTCAAATTTAAGAAGCTCATAGAACTTCAAGTAGGATAAATCTAAAGACATATATCCTGAGACACATCATAATCAGATGTCAAAAGTCACAGATAAAGATAGAATCTTTTTTTTTTGGAGAGATTTTTGCTACAGGGCACATGTACTCGCCAGAGAGACAGAGAGACAGAAAACAAGAAATCACCCCCTCCAGGAGGGATGGCCATGCCACAATACCTTCTCCTCCATTCTTCTCTTGGGATCTTGGGCAAGCATGCACACGTGCCCGGCGTGAGTTTAAGCCACCGGGCCCAGGACTTGAACCATGGTCGACTACACAGGAGTTCAGCAACATAGCCATTACGGTAACTGCTGGTCCCTAAAGATAGAATCTTGAAAGCTGCAAGAAAAAAGCAACTTGTTATGTGCAAGAAAGGCTCTATAAAATTACGAGATTTCAGGACTTGCAAGCTAGGAGGACATGGGATGATATATAAACCCCCAAAACTGCCAAACAAGATTATCTTGACAAATATAGAATCTTATAGTATGTTAATATAAAGCATAAATGTAAAGAATAAAAATCAATTACATATCTATAAATTATATATAGTAATGACTACGCCATATAAAAAGAGTTAATCCATGTCATCAATAAATAAATTAAACAAATCTATTAAAAGTAGATACATTGGATGGATCAAGAAAACAAGATCCAATGATATACTATCTAAAAGAAGCTCACTTTTAGATTTAAGGAAGCACACAGGCTGAAAATGAAAGTCTGGCAAAAGAAATTCCATGGAAATGAGACTCTAAAGAAAGCAGTGATGACCATATTAATGTCTGGTAAAATAGACTTTAAGATGTAAAAGGGTCAATTCACCCGAAAGATACAACAGTCAATCAATTAATCAGTTATTAACATTTATTAAGGTTATGTGCTAACATTATTATATCATCTAAGTATGAAACAAACACTGACAGGACAGAAAGGAGAATATGCAGATCTACAAGAGTAGGTGAATAATTCAATACCTTACTTTCAGTTATGAATAGTACAATCAAATAGAACAATAAAAAACAGGATGTGAACAGCACTGCAGATCATTTGAATCTCACTGACAAACAGAATACTCCATCTTATAATAGCAGAATACACATTCCTTTTAAGGGTACACATGAAACATTCTACAAGATAGATCACATTTTAGGCCAGAAAACAAAGTCTTAACAAATTTTAAAAAATTGAAATCATACAAACTATCTTCTCCTACCACAGTAAAATAAAGCTGGAAATCTATAGCATAAAGAAACAGAAAACTCTGTAAATATGTGAAAATTAAACAACATACACTTAAGTACCAAAAGGGGCAAGAAAAAGTCACAAGGGAGATTAGAAAGTAACTAAAGATGAATGAAAACAAAACAGAACATCTAAAACCTGTGGCACACAGCAAAAGCAGTATTAAGAAGAAAATTTAGCAGTAAATGCTCACATTAAAAGAGAAGAAAAGGGCTCAGCCACGGTAATAGATACAGCTAAAATTCTGCCACTTGGAAGATAAGACCATAGGAGTTCTAGATTGGGTTCTTGGCTCAACTTTATCAGTCCAGGAATTGTGACATATGTAGTCCTAGCTAGTCATGAGGCTATAGCAGGAGTATGCCGATGTGGTGAGATCCTGTCAAATCTCTCTCTCTCTCTCTTTGCTACAATCAATCTATAAAAGTTTACTTTAAGAGAATATTTTAAATATTTTGTTGTGAAGAAGCTTTTTTAGTTTGATGTAGTCCCACTTGTCTATGTTGGGCATTATTGTCTGTGCTTTAGGGGTATTATTTAAGAAATATTTGCCTACTCCAATATCTTTAAGTATTTCCCCTATTTTTTCTACCAGTAGTTTTATAGGTGGGCTTTACATTCAAATCATCAATCCATTTAAAATTGGTTCTTGTAAATGATGAGGGTGTCCAGTTTCATTTTTCTACAGATGCATATCAAGTTCTTCCAGTGCCATTTGTTGAAAAGACCCTTTTTCTCCACTATATTGTTAAAGATCAATTGACTATATGATTTTGGTGTATTTCTAGATTCTCTATTCTATTCTATTGACCTATGTGTCTATTTCTTTTGTGCCAGTACTCTTCTGTTTTGATTATTACCATTTTTTAACATATTTTGAAATCAGATAGTGTGATGCCTCATACTTTATTCTTTTTGCACAGTATTGTCTAGGTGATATGGGGTCTTTTATGATTCTAGACAAAATTTATGATTCTTTTTTTCTATTTCTGTGAAGAACGTCATTGACAATTTGATTGAACCTACATTGGAAATGTAAATTAATTTGTGTAGAACTGACATCTTGATTATA
The DNA here is from genome assembly GCA_026018925.1 of Tupaia tana. Taxonomy (NCBI): domain Eukaryota; kingdom Metazoa; phylum Chordata; class Mammalia; order Scandentia; family Tupaiidae; genus Tupaia; species Tupaia tana. Next base: position 128,523,169 of record JAKSZU010000001.1, on the reverse strand, counting down.
TTGATTCTTCTAATCTAAGAACATGGATGCCTTTCCACTTTTTTGTATCATACTGAATTTATTTTTTCAAAGTTTTCCTTGTAATGGTCTTTTATCCTTTGGGTTAATTTATTCCTAAATATCTAACTCATTTTTTTTTTTGCTATTTTTGCAAATGAGATTGTTTTCTTCAATTTTGTCTGAGCCTGCTCATTTTTGGTGTATCATAATGCTATAGATTTTAGCAGGGGAAACAACAATTAGAGTAAAAAGACAACCCTCAGAATGGAAAAATAAATTGCACATGTTTCAGACAAGAGATTAATAATCAGAATATCAAGCTGCTCACCCACTAGAAAAAATATTCCAATTAAAAAAGGTACAAATTGGGACCAGCAGTTAGCGTAATGGCTATGTCGCTGGACTCCCACGTAGTCGACCGCGGTTCGAGTCCCGGACCCGGCGGCTTAAACTCACGCCGGGCGCGTGTGCGTGCGTGCCCGAGATCCCAAGAGGAGAATGGAGGAGAAGGGATTGTGGCGTGGCCATCCCCCCTGGGGGGTGATTTCCTGCTTTCTATCTCTCTGTCTCTCTCTGTCTGTCTGGCGAGCGCACGCGCCCTATAGCAAAAAAAAAAAAAACCTCTCCAAAAAAAGAAAAAAAAAAAAAAAAAATGTACAAATTAACTGAATAGACAACTCTCCAAGGAAGACTTATAAATGACCAAAAGGTATTTAAAAAAGTGTTCAAAGTCTCTTGTCATAAGGGAAATGCAAATTACCACAAAGAGATACCATTTAACCTCTGTTAGAATGACTAAGATTAAAAAAAAAAAAAAGAAAGAGAAAAGTGCTGGTGAGGCTCTGGTGGAAAGGGAACCCTCTTTAAATCCTCACTGTTAAAAGAAATGCAAATTAGTACAACCTCTGTGAAAAACAATATGTAGATTTCTAAAAATTATGCAAATGGAACTATTGTATGATACAGTAATTCTACTTTTTGGTATTTACCTAGAGGATAGAAAAGCATTCAGTCTGAAAGACAGTTGCACATCCATGTTTCTTGCTGTTTTACTCACAATTGCTAAGATATGTAATCAACCTAAGTGTCCCAAAGCTGATTTATGGTTGAAAAACCATGGCACATATACATAATGGAATATTATTCAGCCATAAGAAATAATGAAACTATATCACTTGATCTAAAGTGGATAAATATAGAGGATTTAATATTAAGTGAAGTGAGCCAGATTTTGCAAGATACAAACTATATATCCTACCCAAAATGTACTGAATGTTTGAACTCTATGGCAGAAATGGAAAGACCTGAAGATATGATTCTATAGAGGATAACTGTAGATACCAGAGACTGTATGGGAGGGAAGTAGGTGGCAGAGAGTCATGGGAGACAGTGGAGAAAGGGGAGAAACATTTAACAAACAAAGGAATGTAAATTTCTCTGTGAAAAGAAGTTTTGTAATTTTTGCTTTGTATTGTATTGTATTGTATTATATTATATTATATTATATTATATTATATTATATGTGTGTGTGTCTCAAATCAGCAGCTTAGCCCTATACCTATACCTAAAGAAACTAGAAAGTTAGAAGAAAGAAGAAAATAACAAAGATTAAAGAAGAGATAAATGAAATAGAAAAATGTGAAAAAAATAAATGACACCAAGAGTTCAGCTTATTTTAAAAAGATAAATGAAATTGACTGAATTTGAGCTGTCAAAAATTACTTTCAGGAATAAGACTGATTACTGAAGATTTTCTGCTGAGATTTCACTCTTCAGATTCCAATTAAGAAAGCTGAGCGGCAGAAACTCAGATCTTTTGAGATGCTTCCTAAACTTGAGCTTTGAAAAGCTACGTTAAGGAATAAGACTGACTACTGAAGATTTTTTGCTCAGACTTCACCCTCAAGATCCCAATCTAGAAAGTGGCAGGGCCTCTGTATTCTCTCTCTCTTTCTCTTTCTTTAAAGTGTTTTTAATTTTTCTTATTTATTTATTTATTATTTTTATTTTTAAGGTAAAGTATTTTCTTGGTCTCAAATCCTCCTTTATGTTGCTAATTCTTTCCTCCCCTCCTCCCATTTAGGAGAGGCAAAAACTCAGATATTCTGAGATTCTTAACTGAACTTGAGCTATAAAAAGTTACTTTCATATGGCACTTGTGTGCAACACAGTTTTCATTTTTGCTTTTTGTTTTTTAAAACAATTTTTTAATAGTCTTTTCCTTTCTTTATTTTTTTCTCCTCTGTTTTCTTTTCCTTTTTATTTTACCTTCATCAATTTGATCCTCAGCCTCCACTGAGTGTCTAGACAGGTTTAAGTGAACCATAGCCAAATATCTGAATACTATTAAGATCAGAATATTCCTCAATTTCCACTGAATCTGATGCACAATGGGAGAAAAATAGAACAGCAGAGAGATTGCAGGTCATCTCCTTCTGCACATCTCTGAATGCTCAGATTGAACTTCAAGAATTAGGAAGAAACGTATAACCATCAGATGACCGAAAATCACTGCAGGAGCACAAGAAATATGAAAAACGAAAAAAATATTTATCTTCCAAGGGAAAAGAATAACTCCTCTTCATCCACAGATAGTACATGGAACTCACAGAAATGTCTGATAAAGAATTTAGAATATTCATAGTAACAAAGTGAACAAAGATGCAAGAAAAGAGAGACAATGAACTCCCAAAGAGACAGTAGAAAAGAATTGATGAGTTCCAGGCAATGAGGAAGTTCTTGCACAATCTAAAATAGGAAATGCACATCATAAAAAAAGAATAGAACGGAGCTGTTAGAGATGAAGTCTGTAATACAGGAAATCAAGACCTCCCTGGAAAGTATAAAAAGCAGACTTGATCACACAGAAGATCAAATCTCAGATGCAAAAGATAGAATCACTTGCCAAGAAAAATCCACCATGAAGACTGAGAAAATAGTCTAAAAAATGAGAACATTATATGAGAAATATTAGATAACATTAAACATCCAAACATTCAGATAATTGCTATCCCAAAAGGTGAAGAGACTAGTAAGGGCACTTATAATCTACTCCATGAAATTCTGTAAAAAAAACCTTTCCAAACCTACAGAGGCATTCAAAGATTCAGACTCAAGAAATACAAATGACTCCAAATTGAATCAACCCAAGAAGATCTTCTCCAAGACACATTATAGCCAGATTGACGAAAACCAAAGACAAGATACTAAAACTGGCAAGAGAGAAGCATCAAGTTACTTACAAAGGATCCCATCAGGCTAACAGCATACCTTTCATCAGAAACAATGCGAGCAAGGAAAGAATGGGAGCATATATTCAAAGTGTTAAGTGAAAAACAATTTCAACCAAGCAAGATTATCCATCATATGGGAAGAAAAGACAAGAACATTCTCACATAAACAAAACCTGAAAGAATTTACTGTCACCAGGCTGGCTCTCCAAAAAGTTCTGAACAGAGTGCTATACCAGGAAAACTACAGACATACAGAAATAACAGTTCAAAAGCAACCAAGAAAATGGCCAACTCAATGGTAGGGGCAAGTATGGAGTTGAATGTTATCTTCCAGAATTTAAATGGAAAGATCGAACCACAACAAAGGAGAGATTAATTACATGAGACTAAACTGGTGAAATAAAATTTTATGACTAAAAATTAATGGTTTTCTTTTATGCTGTATTTTTCTGAATTTAATGACTTATGTCTTCTCTTAAGATGTCAGTAGGTTCATGTACCTACTATTTTACCAGAATCCTAACCTGCTTCCTGGCTTTAAGTCTTAGCAAATTACTCTTAACATTTTTTTTATTTAGGTTTATTAAAGCTATATTTCCTCTTTTTCAAATTAAAAAATATATATATATTAAGAAAGAAGAAGAAGAGTACCTATTTAAGGACTGCAGTAAGCTATATAACCTCAGCTAGGTGCTATTTTATAGTATGTTCATTCTATTCATGGAGTTTTTTTGTCTAAAATCTGATATGTGTTCACAGATGTATATTTATCAGCTAAACTTTTGATCAAAAGTATTTAGGTTAAGATATCTTTGGAAGCAACAAAATGTGGGAAAAACGGAATAGAAAACAACTGCAGATACCAGAGACAATGTGGGAGGAGGTGGGAAATGGTGGAGGGTGACAAATGGGGGAAAATTTATATATATGTGTGTGTGTGTGTGTGTATAATGGGAAATTATTTGTTGATGATAACATGTTTGATTAAGCCACTATACAGTGTAGTCTGGATGGGAAATCATGTTTTATATATTGTGATGATGATCAGTGAATAAATGTAAAATAAATAATATTTAAAAAAGGTAAATGAAATCTACACTTACCTAGACTAATATAAAAGAAGACTTGATTAGCTAAATTTATAAATAAAAGAGGGGATACATTACAAGCAATGTCACAGAAATAAAAAGGGTTAAGAAAGACTAGTATGATGATTATATACCAACAAATAGGATAACATAGAAGAAATGATTAAATCCCTGCAATTATATGACTCATCAAGACTAAATCATAGAGAAATAAAAAAAAAAGAACAAACTGTAACTATTGAGGAGACTGAAGCTGTAAAACAAACAAACAAGCAAAACAAAGAAATGTTCAGGATCATATGGCTTCACTGGAGAATTCTACCAAATATTTCAAGAAGATTTAATATCAATTTCTTAAACTCTCTTAGAAAATGTGAATGAGAAAAGATTCCCAGTTTTTTTCCTGTGAGGCCAGCATTACCCTATATCAAAAGCTGACAAAGACACACAAGAAAACTACAGAAAAGTATCTTTGACTGTAATTGCTTAAAAATTCTCCACAAAATACTAACAATATAATTCAACAGTACAGTAAAAAAAACCAATATATCAAAAAAATAAAAGAATAGAAAAAAAAAGGACAACGTATCATAAGCAAATATGATTTATTGATAGGATGCAAGGATAGCTCAATGGACAAAAATCAATTAATGCAATACACGACCTTAACAAAATGAACAACAAACTCCACATCACTATTTCAATCAATATAGAAAAGTCATTTGACAAAATACGTAACATTTTATGATAAAAACACTCAATAAACTAGGAATACAAATCCAGGACCGCCCATGGCATGGCCGCTAATGCAGATGGATCCCCAATGGCTTACTGCATGATTTGAGTCCTGGACTTTGTGGCTTGATAAATATGCTGGGCAAATGCGTGTACATGCCTCAAATCCTGAAAGGTGAGAGAAACAGAGAAGGGACTGTGGTATGTCCATCCCCCAAGGGAGAAGGGGTGCTTCCTTACTTTCCCTCTCTCTGTCTTTTTGCAGCAAGCATCCTCTGGCAAATTATAAGTAAATAAAAAAAATAAAGCTCTATATCCAAGTCATGGTTTAGTTACTAAACTTGAAATCACATGGGCCAACTGGTAGTGTGATGGGTAAGGTGGCTGAACCCACATGCCTGATTGAGTAGTTTGTGTCCCATACCTGAGAACTTGAAAACATTCTGGGTGCATATATATGTGTGACCAAAATCCTGAGAGGAGAATGTAGGAGAAGGGATTCAGTATGACCATCTCCCTGGGAGTGATTTCTCTTTCTCTCTCTCGTGCACGTGCCCTATTAGCAAAAATTAAAAGAAAACAAAACAAAAATATAAAACATGACACTCTTAAGCAAAAAACAAAACTTTTTTTTTTTTTTTAATTAAAAGACATAATGATGGGGCTGGCAAGTGGTGTGGTGGTTAAGGGTACTGGATTCCCACATGGCCAATCACAGTTTGAGTCCTGGACCTGGCAGCTTGCTTTCTCACTTTCCTTTTCTCTCTCTTCATCTCTCTCTGGTCAAATTAAAAAAAAAAATGGAATTAAATAAATAAATTTTAAAAAAAAGAAATAATGATAAGTGAGAAGACAGTCCACAAACTAAAAAAGATATTGATACACACACAAACACACAAACACACACACACTGGAGATTTTATATATATATAAAACGTACACACACACACACACACACACATTATATACACATGCACACGCACATATATATGATTGAGAACTAATATCCAAAATTAATTAAAGTGTTCTAGAAACTGATAGAAAATACAAAATATCCCAATAAAAATGGAAACATACAAACAGATATGGCACGGATGAGGAAATATGAATGGCACATAAATGAATGAAAATTGACTCGATCTCTTGAGGTTTCAGAAAATTCCAATTAAAATCAACTAAAACCAGAAAGGGACACAATTTCATATCCATTAAAATCATTAACTGTTTTTAAAGCCATGAAATACTAAGCATTTTTATATCAGGGAGTAATGAAATAACCCATCTCCTTTTCATGGGAGTGTTGGTTGGTATAAACCAGCTTGGCCTTACGTAGTAAAAGATCAAGATGTCTGAGATTTAGACACTCTACTCCTGGGTGTATTCATTCACTTGCCTGCATGTGAGAACTAAGAGATATGTGAGATATTTGTGGCAGTTTTTAAATAATAGCAAACTAAACAAACACAAAACCTGAAAGTATCTATCAATAGTAGAAAAATACATGAATTGTGGCTTATACAAATAATAGACTAATGAGAAACAGTAAACATGAGAGTGTCACAGCCACTTGAATAATGTTTTTGAGCCTCAAAAACAAAACAAAAGGTTTAAAATAAAAGTAGGGAGATACAGGAGACTTACTGTATATAATTGATCTCATTTGCAAATCATTAAAAAAATCCCCAATACAAAGCTGTATATTGTTAATGGATATATATAAATATATATGTATATGTATATATATATACACACACACATACATACATACATATAAGCCATAAAATGTAATAAAAAGTATTATTATAGAAAAGATAGTATTTGTGATTATGGGGACCGGCAGGTGGCGTGGTGGTTAAAGGTGCTGGATTCCCATATGGCCAACCTTGGTTCAAGTCTGGGACCTGGCAGCTTGTCTTCTCACTTTCCCTTTCTTTCTCTTTCTCTCTGTCTCTCTCTGGTCAAATTAAAAAATAATAATAACAAATGAAAATAAATAAATAAACAATTTTTAAAATATTTTTAATTATATAAGGAGCCTGAAGGAAGAAGTTTCCATGAAGGCCAAAGAGGTGGATGAGATGTGGATGCTTCAAGATATTAGAATATTCTTTTTTTGTTTTATTTTGGAGAGATTTCTGCTATAGGGTGCATGCGCTTGCCAGAAAGACAGAGATAGAGAGACAGAAAGCAAGAAATCAACCCCTTGGGGGATGGCCACACCATAATCCCTTCTCCTTCATTCTCCTCTCAGGATCTTGGGCATGCATGTACACACACCCGGCGTGAGTTTAAGCCATTGGGTCCGGGACTTGAACCGCAGTCAACTACATGGGAGACCAGTGACATAGCGATTATGCTAACTGCTGGTCCCAATACTAGAATATTCTGTTTCTTAAGTTGGTGAAAGGTTAGTAAAAGTTTAGGTTTCTTATTCTCTAAAATTTACATATGTGCTCTTTATGGTATTTTATACATGTAATACACTTTCTCAACTGATTAACGGCCACTGGGATAAAGAAACCTTACGCTGGGACCAGCAGATTGCATAGTCATTATATTGATGGACTCTCATGTAGTCAACTGAGTTTCAAGACCTGAACTCGGCAGCTTAAAACTCATGCCAGGCACATATGCATGCAAGCCCAAAATCCCAAGAAGAGAATGGTGGAGAAGGGATTGTGGAGTGGCCATCATCTCTGGGGAGTGCTTTCTTGCTTTCTATCTCTCTGTCTCTCTCTGTGAGTGCACGCACCTTATAGCAAAATCTCTCTAAAAAAACTAAGAAAATCAGAAATCTTAGGTTTAATTCCCTTAAATTATTGATATTCATTCATGTCTTCCTGAATATAGATCTTATTAAGTAAATTATTTAAACCCGGAATATTGTAGTTAATACTCATTGTCTGTAGAAAGCCAATAAAATTTTAAAATTTCAAAGCTTCTTGATCAATAGCTCCCCAAACCCCACTGGCTCTGAGGTGCCTATTTGTCATTTACTTTAAACCTGAGTCCTTCTGTAATGATTGCTGATTAAAGGAGAACGCCTCACCTGTAAATTCATTATCACCCAGTTTGCAAGGGGAGTTTTGGGTGTAGCAATGAACTGAAATCCAGCCAAAGCAAATTTATGACATTGCATACTGTATCGATTTTGATGGGACAAAAGCAGAGAAGGTCAATAGGATGGCATCCAAAGCCATTACTGGGCAGAAGAGAAGGCTAAATCAAAATGAGCGATTAATTTTTTTCTATCCATTTTATGCTATGTTCTTGAAGCCTCATAAATGATCCCATATCTTGGTGTCAGAACTTTATAAGAAAATAATAATGAGACTGTGTTGAAAAATTCAGATTTGGGGACAAGAACAAAAGAATAAATTCTTAAAAAATGTTTTATCTATGAGAATGATTCAGAGTTTTCTATTTTAACAATAGTCAGCTTGTTTGGAAGCTGTTTTGCTTTCTAGTCCAAACTTGCCTTGAGGCCCTAATTCCTCTGCCTTGCTTCCAGTTTTCTCACCAGTGGGGGGGAAATTATACATATAGATACACACACACACACACACACACACACACACACACACATTTCTCTCTCTGGGGTTTCTTATCAATAAAATGGAGTCTGATATAGCATGGCAACTTTAATTCTGAGGACTTTTTTTTTTCTTTTTTAGGCTTAATTTCTTTCTTTCATGAGTTAGAGAGAAAGAGAGGAGAAGGAGAGAGAAAGGCATCTCCAAGAGAGTCCTCTTGCCACAATCCATTCCCAGCTATAGATAGCCCTGGATCATGGGTACATACACGTTTGGTATGTTCAGGGAAGTCTCCAGACATGAACTTGGAATCTCACCATATGGTTCAGAGTACTGATTTCCTTCTGTACCACAGTCTAACTCCAAATTCTGGTATTTAATACTCTTTTTTTAGAGAAAAATAGATGATTGCTCAAATAAATGTTTCATAATACATGGAAAACAATAGATAAATGTAAATCACAAAAAGGTGGTACTGGCATTAATTAAATCATACTAATTATTACATTGAAATTACTAATCAATTGCCATTTACTGAGCATTTAATTGTTCACTGACACTGTCTATTGTTACACTCATTTTATTTCATCCTTATAACAACTCAGAGGTGGAGATATTATCACCGTTTTCAAATAAGAAAATCTGACTCAGGAAGGTTAGAAAGATTAGCTCATTCAGCTCATACATACATATTAATGTAACAGATTTTGATGCAAGAGAACTGGACCTACATGTTTGTGCCTTTTTATGGGATTGACACTACAGTAGCTATAGATTAAGGATATTTGTCCAGACTAATCTTGAGATAATAAAACCTCTGCTATTCCCTGAAGACTCCAGAACTATATGAGTTTCATGGTTTGGGCCTCTTAGCTTCAGGTCAGAAAGCATGGACTTCTAGCATATTTGTTTATAAATATCAACCACCGAGGAGGCTTCTGACAGAGTTGTGTCAAGAGCTTCCATTCTAGACTCACAGAGTTTGGAGATTTTGGACAGTGATATTTAGATTCAGAAATCTTTTCCCAAGAAGTTCACATACATCTGGGATCTCTGGATAAAGAGCTTCCACAATATTTACGCCCTAGCTGTGGAACTCCTTCCATCTCAGACAAGATATCCTTTGCTCGCTGCAGTTTTTCCCTAATCTGTAGCCTCCACCTCTAATCCATCTTCATAATGGGCTTTGTCCCCTTTACTTTATTCTGCATGCTGAGTGATGTGTGATCTTCTTAATTTGATTTCCAGAAGTATTGACCCCAGGGCCCTAGCCCTGGCCCAGGGACTGTAAGATGGCTTCATAGCACACATCTCTTCTTTTCTCACTGGGGCATGACAGGAAGGACCAGTATTCTTTCCTGTTTTCCTCTCTCAGCTTTCACCATGTGGGGCTGATGTGCAGTTGCTAGCAGGAAGTCCGGGTCAAACTTGGTTGTTAAAGTTCCCATCTTTTCTTACAGCCCGCAGTACTGCTGTCTTTTCAAGTATGCTTCCCAAGAGCACTCACATGTGAGCTGCATTCCTTGGGCGTCATCTCCAATGTTCCCTTCTCTGAGAAGCTCTTCTGCTCCCCCCACCTTTCAGTTTCTTCTTCCATTCAGAATCTTTAAAGTTGACATTCTTTCTTTTTTAAAATCTTTATAAAATTGTATTTTTGCAATGCGAGAGAGAAATAGAGAAGCAGCGGGAGAGAGACTGGTACTTCAGCAGGTTTGTTACTCCATGATTCACCTCAGCTCCAACTAGTTTGGGTATTTTTGTGACACTGGAGGGGAAAAGTTGATTGTCAGAGATCCTGAGACATGGTGAGTACAAAACCACATACACTCTGAATGTTTTGTTATAGCATGAAGCCCTCACCAAAAGCCACCAGATGAGATCATCCCACCTTGAATTTCCCAGTCTCTACACCGTGAGAGAATACATTTCTATTTATAAATTAGTCTAAGGTATTTTTTTTTTGAAGAGGTTTTTTTGGTTTGTTTGTTTGTTTGTTTGTTTGTTTTCCATAGGGTGCATGCGCTGGTCAGACAGACAGAGAGAGACAGAGAGACAGAAAACAAGAAATCACCCCCCAGTGGGGATGACCATGCTGCAATCCCTTCTCCTCCATTCTCCTCTCGGGATCTTGGGCATGCACGCAAACGTGCCCGGCGTGAGTTTTAAGCCACCGGGTCTGGGACGCGAGTTGCGGTCGACTACATGGGAGTCCAGTGACATAGCCATTATGCTAACTGCTGGTCCCTAAGGTATTTTGTTTTAGTAACACAAAATAGACTAAGACATTGTCCCATGTTTACTGCTATTGCCTGTGCTATTGAGGTCTTATTTCAAAAATATCTGTTTACATCAATGTCCTGAAACATTTTCCCTATATTTTATTCTAGAAATTCCATGGGTTTTGGTCTTACATTAAGTGTTTAAGTCATTTTGAATTACCTTTACTATATGGTGAGAGATATGGTTTTAGTGTCTCTCTTCTGAATATAGATATCCAATTTTCCCAGGACCATTTATTGAAGTGCCTACCGTTTCCCTAATGAGTGTTCTTGAGAGCCTTGTCAAAAATTTGGTATGTCGAGCCACGTGGCATAGGCAATAGCTGCTGTGTGGTGCTGGAGACAATAATGAACGGTTTCAGGTTTGCATCTGTATCTGAACAAACCAGGCTCTCCTGGGGGCACATCTGTGGTTCTGGCTAACTGTAGGACTGGGGAGGAGGATCCTGGTATAAAAATCCTGTTTTTAAGTATTTTTTGAATGGGAGATTTTTTTCTTTTTATTTCTTTATTTTAGTTTACATTTTATCATGTCTTTACAGTATACATTTCTTTTTCCAACGCAAAACCCATGCATGTCAGTCATGACAAGGATATTACTATATACATTACCATCAGCAAATAGCTTCTCATTTTTTGTCAGTTAAGCATATTTTTACCCGTTATTTCCTTCCCCTTTCCCCTCCCTCCCTTTCTTACTAAGCTTTATTTTTCACATTTTATTGATTCACAAAAGATCTTAAATTATGCACAAAGCTAGAATCTAGTGACAACTGCACTGTAATTTTCTTCTGAAACATTTTTTTTTCTTCTTTCTTCATTCCCCCTTTTACTAAAGAGAGGTATAAATTAATATTTGCAAAAAAATATGTTAATCTCAATTTGGTCTGTTATTTGCACGAAACCCCATAAGAATTCAATTTCTGATGCAAGGCAACAGATACTATTGTATTATTGAACTTATGCAAATAACCATTCTGCCACAAACTAAGAATACCCTCAAATATTTCCCAATTGCAAAGGTATCAGGAAGGGAGAAGAGTTTATACTTCATTTAAAAAACTTCTTTAACAAATTGCTGAACCTGACAACTCAAAAGAAAACAAAAGTCCATAAATCTGGAAGACAAAGCATAGAAGTGGGGACTGAAACAATGGATATCAGATGCTGGGAAGTGAAAGGGATAGGTGGGTTAGGAAGAACTTGTTTAACAGATACAAGAGTGTAAGTAGATAAATGAAAAGAGTTCTGGGGGATTATAAACAGTAGAGTTATTCTAGTTGGTGAAAATTGAATGTACACTTCCAAGTAATTAGAAGAGAAGATTCCAGATATCCACAACACAAAGTAATGACAGATCTTTGAGATGTTGGATGTGTTTATTGCCTTGATTTTATCATTACACATTGTATAAATGTATTAAAAAAAACAAATCGCACCCTATAAAATGTAGCTATATGTCAACTAAAAATCATATATATTTATATATAATTTAAATATGTATATAAGGTATATATATACAAGATAGATATATGACTCTGGAAACCACTGATCATTTTATCCTTTGTTATTTTACTTTTTCCAGATAATCATATATTTGAAATCATAGCAATCATAGTATGTGTGACTTTTCAGAATGTCTGTTTTTTTTAGCAATATACATTTAAGATTTATTTATGTATCTCTGTGAGTAGTCTTTCTGTATTTATCCTTATATATTTCTCTCCCAGTCTTACTATCAGTTATTTTTTAAGATTTATTTATTTAAGTATTATATAAGTATATATTTTAATTTGACCAGAGACGGACAGAGAGAGAAAGTGGGAAGGCAAGACGCCAGGTCCGGGACTCAAACCATGGCGGACCATGTGAGAAACCAGTGCCCTTAACCAACATACCACCTGCTAGCCCAGTATCAGCCATGTTTCTAAGGAACCAGGTTCCTTTTACTGGAGAACAGTATGAGAAATTAAGATCTTGGGAGGACCAGCAGTTAGTGTAATGGCTATGTCGCTGGACTCCCACGTAGTCGACCATGGTTCGTGTCCCGGACCCAGTGGCTTAAAACTCACGCCGGGCACGTGTGCGTGCGTGCCCAAGATCCCAAGAGGAGAATGGAGGAGAAGGGATTGCGGCGTGGCCATCTCCCCTAGGGGGTGATTTCTCGCTTTCTGTCTCTCTGTCTCTCTCTTTCTGCTGAGTGCATGTGCCCTATAGCAAAAAAAAAAAAAAAAAAAAGAAATCAAGATCTTGGTGCTAGGTATGCTCCTTGACACTGCATGGAATTTTTATCCTAGCTTTATTTAACCAATGAAGCAAGAAAATATATGCATGTATCCTAACCCCATATGTGGATTATATATTTATGGTTATTTTTATGCAGATATTTATAAATTTTTATATATACATGGTGTCACATATAGGAATAGTTAAAGAGCTATATTTATATATGGCTCTACATCTATATCTGTATATATGGACCTATAAATATTCCTATAGTAGGTCAATGTGTATATATTAAGGTGAACATCAGTTCATACTGATGTTTCCAACTATAGTCTATTACCACGTAAATCACATGGATCATGATGGCTTCATTGCCTTGCTTATTTGTAACTTTCAACTGCAACAGTGAGAAAGCTGACTTGCCAACCAACGTTTAGTTATTTAATTGTTCAATTTTTTTTTTTCTTTTTTTTTGGAGAGGGTTTTTGCTATAGGGCGCGTGCGCTCGCCAGACAGACAGAGAGAGACAGAGAGACAGAAAGCGAGAAATCACCCCCCAGGGGGGATGGTCACGCCGCAATCCCTTCTCCTCCATTCTCCTCTCGGGATCTTGGGCACGCACGCACACGCGCCCGGCGTGAGTTTTAAGCCACCGGGTCCGAGACGCGAACCGCGGTCGACTACGTGGGAGTCCAGCGACATAGCCATTACGCTAACTGCTGGTTCCCTAATTGTTCAATTTTAATACACACATATATATAATGGTATCAGAATTATTCAAACATACCTTCATGGTAAACAGCTTTACCAGTTATAGTGTTTTATACAGTTTCTTTTGTTTTTGACTTTCAGACTCCATTCATTTCAGAAATTACTTATTTCCTCCGACTCCTTTTAGTGAGATAGTTTCATACCTTAGTAATATTTTGTTAGACTATTTTATCATATTCAAACATTCATCTCAGAATCCTGATCTTCTAAGTGACTTTTCAAAGATTTATGTATGTTATTAAGGTTCTCTTTATTCACAATAACTTTCTATTTTGACAAACGTAATATGCCATTTATCTGTGTGTATGTATTTCCACCAACTTCATGCTGCTTTATTTACTACAGTAAGTCCTTAAATTTGAAAGTGAGTATAAAAGATTAGTTCTTTTTAAAAACATGCTGGCTATTTTAGACTCTTTGATTTTCATTATAACTTTAGAATCATGTTATCAATATCTACAAAATGGCTTGCTAAAATTTTTATTAAATTCGCATTGAATGTATAGATAAATTTAGGGAAAACAAACATGTTAATATTATTGGGTATTCTGATTCATGATCATAGCATATCTATTTCTTTGAATCTTTTTTTTTAAATTTTTTTTTTTTTTTAGAGAGGTTTTCGTATAGGGCGCGTGCGCTCGCCAGACAGACAGAGAGAGACATAGAGATAGAAAGCGAGAAGTCACCCCTCAGGGGGGATGGTCATGCAGCAATCCCTTCTCCTCCATTCTCCTCTTGGGATCTTGGGCATGCACGCACACATGCCCGGCGTGAGTTCTAAGCCACCGGGTCCGGGACGGGAACCGCAGTCGACTACGTGGGAGTCCAGCGACACAGCCATTATGCTAACTGCTGGTTCCCTGAATCTTTTTGTAGAAGAAGTTTAGTTTTGTAATTTGGCGCATACACATTCTGTTATATTTAAACCTAAATATTTCAATATTTTAATTTTATTGTAAAGAGTGTTTATTCAATCTTCAAATTCCAATTTTCACCACTAAGATATAAAAATATTAAACTTGGGACCAGCAGATGGCATAATGATTACATCACTGGACTCCCACATCGCTGACCATGGTTCAAGTCCTGGATGTGGAGGCTTGATGCTCATGCCAGGCACATGTGCATGCGTACCTAAAATCCTGAAAGGAGAATGAAGGAGAAGGGATTATGGGATGGCTGTCCCCTGTGGAGGGTTATTTCTACTTTCTGTCTCTCTGTCTCTTTCTCTCTCTCCAGTGTGTGCATGTGTCTTATAGCAAAAAATCTTTGTTAAAAAAATTGAACCTATGTATAAGCTTCTATCCAGTAATCTTGTTATTATGCATTTCAGAAATTTTTGGTTTTATTAGATTTTATTATTTTATAATTTCTTATGTATATTTAATTGTTGTATATCTATGTGAGGTACAATGTGTTTTTTCAAGCTTGCATGCGGTTTGTCATGAACACATCAAAGATATTATCACATTAAGTATCTTCATCAAAGAACATTACATAATGCTATGCACTTTCAATTTTTTTATATAGACAATTAGGTAATCTAATAATAAGGTAGTTGCATTTTTCCTTTCCCATCTGCTTAAATTTATATTTCATTTAAAAATTGTATTTCCCATCAATGTTGCTAGTACAATTTTGAATAGAAATGATGGGAGAAGACATTTAGCCTTATTATCAGTCTTAGAAGAAAAGTTTTTATAGTTTTTCACTAGTATGTGTGATGCTATCTGGAGGTTCATTATCAATAATCTTTGTCAAGTTGAGGAAGTCCCCCGGTATTCTTCGCTTTATGGGAGATTTTTATCATGTATAGGTATTGAATTTTTAAAATATTTTTTCTAAATCTATTTACGTAAAAATAAAATTTTTCATCTTTTATCTGTTAATGTAAAGGATTACATAAATATAGTTTGAAAGATGAACCAACCTTGCATATCTGGAATAAATCCATCTTGATCACATTGTATAATACATTCATTTGTATACATTATTGGATTGAACAATTTCGTTGATTTTTTGCATCAAAGTTTATGAGAAATAATACTCTGTGTTTTTCCTCTATTATAATGTCTTACTTGGTTTTCAAGTAATGGTAATGATTACTTCATAATATGAGCTAACCAGTGTGCTCACTAATTTGACATCTTTTTCTTCTAAAATAATAGGTAGATTTTAATAGGGAAACCACAGGACCTGGTGATTTCTTGTTATAAGATAATTAATTTTAATTAAATGTATTTTAATACAGAATAGACATAGGACCATTCAGATGATCTGCTTCTAATTCTGTGAATTTGAGTAGTTTGTGTTATTCAAATGACTGGTCCATTGATTAACATCTAAGTAATCAAATTTATGGACATAAGTTATTTGTAATATCCTTTTATTGACTATGGGACCAGCAGTGATGCCCCCTCTGATTTCCTATATTGATTATTTTTTTTCTTGGTTAGCTTGTCTAAAGTTTACTAATTTTATTTACCTTTTCAAATAACTACCTTTTTGTTTTATTAATAATTTCTATTGTTTTCTACTTGATTTCAACTTATTCTTTCCCCTTTTTTTCCCCTAGAGTCCTAAAGTGGTATCTTAGATCAGTGATATTAAAAATTTGTTTTCATGGGACCAGCATTTAGCATAATGGCTATGTCGCTTGACTCCCACGTAGTCGACCGCGGTTTGCATCCTGGACCTGGTGGCTTAAACTCACGCCGGGTGCGTGTGCGTGTGTGGCCAAGATCCCGGGAGGAGAATGGAGAAGGGATTGCGGCGTGGCCATCCCCCCTGGGTGGTGATTTCTCGCTTTCTGTCTCTCTGTCTCTCTCTGTCTGTCTGGTGAACGCACGCGCCCTATAGCAAAAACCTCTCCAAAAAATAATAATAATAAAAAAAAATTTGTTTTCGATATTTTGGGAACAGCTTTGTTGAAATCCAATCACATGCCGTACAATTTATATACTGTTTTTCAATGTTTTTAGGATGTCCACAGAGTTTTACAGCTACCACTACAATCAATTTTAGAATGTTTTTATCACCTCAAAAAAAGATCCTCTGCCTGTGGCAATCGTCCATAAAGCTCCCAGTTTCCTCAGTCCTAAGTAACCACTTTTCTACTTTTTTTTTTAATATATATTGCCTATTCTGGAAATTTTATATAAAAAGTTACATTAATTGTGACATTTTGTTACTTGTGTCTTTAACTGATAATGAAATTCTCAAGGTTTATTCATGTAGTAACATGCATCATATTTGTTACCTGTTGATGGTGACATATATAGTATTATCAAATGGACTGGTCTGAAGTGTATTTCATGCTGTGTAAAGTCTTCACAATCCAAATGATATATAGTGATTGAATGTATAAATGATAATAGTAATAAATAATAATTTTTTAAAAGATACATCACTAGTTCATTTCTTTTATAGCCAAATAGCATTCTATTGTATGGATATACATTTTAAAATCTATTTCTTTTTGGAGAGGTTTTTTTCGCTATAGGGCACATGTTCTC
This sequence comes from Tupaia tana, assembly GCA_026018925.1. Classification (NCBI taxonomy): domain Eukaryota; kingdom Metazoa; phylum Chordata; class Mammalia; order Scandentia; family Tupaiidae; genus Tupaia; species Tupaia tana. Next base: position 128,505,786 of record JAKSZU010000001.1, on the reverse strand, counting down.
ACCAGACAGAGAGAGACAGAGAGACAGAAAGTGAGAAATCATCCCACAGAGAGGATGGTCACGCTGCAATCCCTTCTCCTTCATTCTCCTCTTGGGATCTTGGGCACACATACACACACGCCCGATGTGAGTTTTAAGCCACCGGGTCCGGGACGCGAACCGCGGTCGACTATGTTGGAGTCCAGCAACATAGCCATTATGCTAACTGTTGGTTCCCAAATCTATTTCTTAAATAATGGACATTTGAGTTGTTTCTACTTTCAAGTCATTATGAATAATATTGCTCTAAATATTTTTTGTATAACTTTTTATGTAGATATATTTTCCTTTAAGTATGTGCCTAACAACCAAATACATAAATTAAACTATAAACTTATATATCACTTTTTAAGGAGCTTCCAGACTATTTTCCAAAATGAAAGCATAATTTTATATCCTGCCAGCAGGATATGAGTGTTTCCATTTCTCCACATCCTTACTAACATTTGTATGCTTTTTTTTAAAAAAAAAAATATAGTTAGGTGATATCTTTTTGTGATTTTGATTTGTATTTTCTTGATGAGTAATGATGTAGTGTCCTTTTGTGTGCTTTCAGTTATTTGCATATCTTCCTTGGAGAAATGTCTATTAAGCCCTTTATTGCTTTGTTAAATGTTCATCTGTTGATTATTTAGTTGCAAAAGTACTTCATAAATACAAGACATAAGCCCCTTTTAAGAAATATAATTTATATGTAATATCTCCTATTCTTTAGGTTGGTTTTCTAAGCCACTGGGTCTAGGACTCGAACCATGTGGGACCGAGCTGCTTAACCACTAGGCCATGGAGCTGGCAAAATACTCTCTTTTTAATATAGTATCATGTTATCTGCAAATAGAAATAATTTATCTCTTCCTTTATAGTCAGAAAGCCCTTCATTTAATTTTTACCTATTTTCTCCCATTCTTTAGATTGGTTTGTTAAGAAGTCTGTTCTTTTTCCAATGATATGATTTGAAATCCATACTAAAGTTAATTCACTGTAAGTGTGAATATTTATTTATGAACTCTAAATCCTATTTTATATTATTTAAATGTTTATTCTTAGGCCAGTGCTACACTATCTTGATTAATGCTGTTTTATGATAAGTTTTGAAAGTGAGAAGTGTGAATACTTAAAGATTATTCATTTTTCAAGATTGTTTTGACTATTCTGAATCCTTTGTGTTTCCATAGATTTGTGAATTAGTTTGTCAATTTCTCCAAAGGTAACAGCTGAGATTGTAATAGGGTTTGTGTTAAATTTGTAAATCAATCTGGGGAGTATTGCCATTTTAACAATATGAAGTCGCTACATGTACATTGAATGTTTGTTCAATTATTTAGATCATCTTAAATTTCTTTCAGTAATGTTCTATAGTTTTCAGAGTGTGTTTTGTTTATTCTTCTTTTGATGAGTTCTAAGCATTTTGTTCTTTCAATGCTGTTGTAAATAACTTTTTAAATTTTATTTTCAGATTGCTTACTTCTAATATACAATTAATTTTGATACATTAATCTTACACAATTATTTAACACTTTTTATTTTTGCTAGAAAGTTCTTCACTTTTTTTTTCTTTTATTTTTTGGAGAGGATTTTGCTATAGGGCGCGTGCGCTCGTCAGACCGACAGAGAGAGACAGAGAGATAGAAAGCGAGAAATCACCCCCTAGAGGGGATGGCCATGCCGCAATCCCTTCTCCTCCATTCTCCTCTTGGGATCTTGGGCACGCATGCACACGCGCCCGGCGTGAGTTTAAGCCACCGGGTTCGCGACTCGAACCATGGTTGACTACATGGGAGTCCAGCGACATAGCCATTATGCTAACTGTTGGTCCTGAAAGTGCTTCACTTTTCAGAGTCAGACAGAGAGTCAGAGAGAGAGGGAAAGGAAAAAGCACTTTCCATGGGGGAATGGTCACATAGCAAGGCAACCCCTTCTCCTCTGTCTCTTCTACCTTTTGGGATTTTGAGTAAGCATGCACATGTAACTATCATGTTCTCAAGCCACTGGGTCTAGGACTCAAGTCATGTAGGACTGAGCTGCTTAACCACTAGGACATGGAGCTGCCAAAATAATCACTTTTTAATATAGTATCATGTTATCTGCAAATAGAAATAATTTATCTCTTCTTTAGAGTCGGAAAGCCCTTCATTTAACTTTCTTACCTAATTGCCCTGGCTGGAACCTCTACTGTAATATTGGTTAGAAATAATAAAAGTGGGCCAATCAGTGGCATGATGATTAAGGCAGCTGGAACCCACATGGCTGACTGCATGGTTTGAGTCCTGAATCTGGTGGCTTGAAAAGCATGCCAGATGCATGTGCATGCATGCCCAAAATTCTAAAGGAGTAGATGGAAGCAAAAAGATTGTGGTATGTTCATTCTCCATGGGAAGTGCTTTCTCTCTCTCTCTGCCTTTCTTTCTTTCTTTTTCTTTCTCTCTTTTTTCTTTCTTTCTCTTTTGTTCTTTCTCTCTCTCTTTTTTTCTTTTTCTTCTTCCATCTTTCTTTCTCTCTCTCTCTCCTCCCCTTTTTATCTCCCCTCTCTTTTTCCCAGGAGTGCACACATCCTCTAGCAAATTGAAAAAAAAAAAGAAAGAAAGAAAGAAAGAAAGAAAGAAAGAAAGAAAGAAAGAAAGAAGAAAGAAAAGACAAGACATAGTAAAAGTTTTGACTTATTTCTGATCTTAAGGGAAAACATCTAGTCATTTTCCTGTGAAGTACATCAGCTGTGGAGGTTTATTGGTTGATTTCCTTCATCAGGTTGTGAAATTTCACTTGCAATTCTAATTTGTTGATTGTTTTTATTATGAATGTGTATTCAACTTTTATTGAATGTTTTTTCCATGTCTGTTGAAATGACCATGTGATTTCTGGGTTTTACTGATACAGTATACAATATTAATTAAAGGGCCTACATTTTCTTTCTGGATTATGATTATTACTGTTTTAACATTTTTATTTGATGCAGGCCTATATTCTGCAGTACTCATAGATGTCTGTTAAGTATACTTGGTTTATATTCTTAAAATATGCTACTTGCATGTCAATATTCTATTTATTTGTTTTGTCCATTATTGAAACTGAGTTATTAAAATCTGAAACTATTACTATTGAATTATTTTCTGTCTGTCCATTTTGGTATTCTATTGTTAAGTGCACGTATGCTTAGGATGAATATATCCTCCTTAGGTATGGGTTCTTTTATCATCACAAGATGTCCTTCTTATTTCTAGTAACATTTATTTCTTACATGAACATCTATTTTGTATGATAGTGGGATAGCCACTGCAACTTTCTTGTGGTTGCTGTTTGTATGTGTATATGTGTGTGTGTGTGTGTGTATTCATTCTTTTACGCTTTGTCTATTTATCTTGAATCTCATGTATGTTTCTTATACAGAAAACTGAATTATACCTTTATTTTAATTTACTCTAACAATCATTGCCTTTCCATTAGATCATTTATTTTTAATGTTATTATCAGTATAGTTCAATTCATTTTTATTATTTTACATTTTGTTTTTTGTGTGTCTTTCTCTCTGTATACATTGTCCATGTATCCTTGTATACACCTATTTATTAAAATTATTAGCATAATAATCATAGTTGTTTTAAATTTCTTATCAATTCCAACATCCCTTACATATGTGATTATACTTTTGAGTTTACTCTGTCTCTTCAAATGATGATTTTTGTTTTCCTTATAGTATGTCCTGAAATTTTTTTCTGACGGCGGGATGTGAGGTACCGAGTAAAAGGAACAGTGAAGTAAGACTTTAGTTAAGTGGCGGTGAGCATGCAGGTGGGGAACGCATCCTCTGCCCTGTGATCTCAGTCCTTCACTAGCCTGTGCTGGACTATACACTTCACTCACGCTTTTCTCTCTTCGTGTCGCACCCCAGGCCTATCACCTTAAGCAGGACAGAATGGCTAGAGTGGGCTATTAGGTGTTTCCCTTCTCTCATATAAAAGGCTAGAGGGGGCTGGAGTTGGTACTTCCCTTTCCTCCGGTCAATTAACCTGTGGCAAAACCCAAGCAGGTTAGGCTCTACTTAAATAGTTTCTCCTAAAAATGTACTTTATTAAAAAGAACAGAATGTTCTGGTGTATTTCTTCCCCTTCCCCCTTGGCCCCTGATTATGTTATAGCTTTTGAAATTAGTTCCCAATTTTTGAATGTTCTGTATTTTTTAACTTTTTAACTTTTTCTTTTTTTAAAAAAAATATAATTAATTTTATTCATCATCATTGCTCTCATTTTTTAAAAAAAAAAAATTGCTACAGGGCATGTGAATTCACCAGAGAGAAACAGAAAGAGAGAGAGAGTAAGAGTGAGAAAGCGAGCCACCAGATTCAGAACTCGAACCGTAGTTGGCCATGTGGGAGTTCAGTACCTCAACCACACTACATATTGACCCCTTAACTCTATTTTTCTATTTTCATTTTAGTTCGGGTATTTTTCTTGATCTATATTCAATTTCATTGATTGTTTTGTTTTCTTTTTCCTGAGCTGTGGCTATTCTACCAAGGAGTCGATAACAGGTATACCTCACTTCTTTCACAGTGCTTTTATTTTCTATCTTTTTTTTTATTCTTTCTTAAAATTTATAATCACATTCTTCACCTATTCTTGAGTGTTTCTGCTTTTTTCAATTCGAATACTTAATGTACTAATCAATTATTTTAAATACATCTTTACGAATTCCATCATCAGTGGCATATCTGAGTCTGTTTAAGTTCCTTGTTTCATCACTTCAACCGTTTTATTTCTTATATTTTGGCTTCATGAAATTGTTGTGAAGGTAAGGCCATGCATTGCTAGAAAATAAAAAGATGGAGACAATAAGCTTCTAATGTGTGTATTTCTTTTAATCAGGCTAGGAGTTGTGCTGTGTGTAATGTTTGTTGTGCAATGAGTTCTGGAGGCTTCAAATTTCTCTAGTGTCCTTTTCTGTTTCCTCTTTTGACTATGGCTTACCTAGTATCCTCAGAGAGACTCAGTCTTTTACAGTCTTTTCATTTGTAAGTCACTGCTATATTACTGAATCCCCTTAGATGTGTAGTAAAGCATAGGGAGAAAAGGTTGTGGTACAGCTTTGAAATTTATGGTGTGTTTTGCTGATACCTGAGAGTGGTCAGGCCTTGAACGTTCAACCACAAGTTTATGTATGCCTGTGGATAAGGTCCCCTGGTCAAATAACTCTCCTTGTATCACATGCGCAAGGCACCATACTTGCTTATCCCTATGAGGGCATCAGTTTTGTGACAGCCCAAATTATTCAGATATGGGTCATCCCACTTTCTTGATACTATATAGTCTACCTCCCATAGGCCTTTCTTATCCAGTCCTTTCCTGAGTGCGAATCCTATGCAACTCTGCACGTTATACAGTATCCTCCAGGCTACGTGACTAATTGCATTTATCCCATCTGTCTGGAGCTGAGTGTTCTTTGTTTAATCAGCCTCATAACTCTAGGTTGGGAAACCTTCCTTTCCAATAGAGTGAAAATGAAGTAAACAAAACAAATGTGTTTTATTATATTGCAATTAAATTTCAGTCTTTTAGTAGGATTGTGGCTTTTGATCTTCAAGGTTGCTGACACCCCATTGTGGGTTTGTGTGTTTGGTTTTTTTTTTTTTTTTTTTTTTTTTCCACCTTAGATGAGACAATAAGGATAAAGGGGCCTGAAATGGGAATAATTCCCTTCACCTGACTGGAATAAAACTGGTAAACTCTTTCTTCTGGAATGTAAGCTTTTACTATGTATAATAGATTTCTTTTTCTTTCTTTTTTTTTTTTAGACATATTTTTGCTATAGGGCACATGCACTTGCCAGAGAGACAGAGAGATAGAAAATGAGAAATCGCCCCATGCGGGGTTGGCCATGCCACAATTCCTTCTTTTCCATTCTCCTCTTGGGATTTTGAGCACATGTGCTCAGTGTGAGTTTTAAGCCACTGGGTCCGGGACTTGAACCATGGTCAACTACATCGGAGTCCAGCGACATAACCATTATGCCATCTGCTGGTCCCTATACAATAGATTTCTCTAGGCAATCCACAGTGATTGTTCTTTTTCTTCCCCTAACAAAACTGTGAGGGCATATTTATCTGATCTTCATTGTGAGAACCTGGTAGGATAGTTGGAGATAAAAGCCTCAAAAGTTTGGGAAATAGCCTAAGTCTGAGTCCCCAGTAGTTCTCTCTCGTGCTAGTACATATTTGCGAAATTGTAACATAATAAGAAAGACGTATTTGATTTTCATACCCAGTTTCTAGCACAGAGCTCCTGAAAATTTTGGAATTGTTTGAGTAAAGGAGTGTCTCAGTCTGTTCTTATGTTGTTAATGGAAATACCTGTAACTGGGTGATTTATAAAGAAATAGATATTTATTGACCCCAAATTCTGTTTGAAAAGTTAAGAGGCACAGGGCTGGCATCAGACCGACCTACAACATGGCTGATGAAAGCATAGAGGATGGTAGGTTCAGAAAGAGAGAACTGGGGTAGAGCTCTCTTTTATAGCAGCCTACTCTCACAAGAACTAAATAACCCTTTCTAACAAGAGGTAGAACTCACTGGGTCTGAAGAGACATTATTAATCTATTTAGGAGAATGTTCCCTTTATGATGTAATCACCACGAACCAATTACCACTCACTAGGTCCTACTAGCTCCCAACATCAGATTTCAAAACATGAAACTTTTGAGGGACAAGCCATAATCCAAAACACAGCATAGAATGAAAGGATTAACTTTTGTTATTTATAATAAGCACCTTCAACTGTAGGAACAGTGACTAAGTGGGTGTAGGCTGGCTGCTAAAGAAATAAACCACATGATTAGAGGATTTAAACTTTGATCCCCAGCTTCTGAGCTCTAGGAAAATGGGGGTGGGCTGGAGATTAGATTCAATTGCCAAAAGCCAATTATTTAATCAATCATGTCTTCATAATAAAGCCTCAGTAAAAACTAAACAATGGAGGTCAGAGGGCTTCTGGGTTGGCAAATACACCTATCGAAAGGTGCGGAGGCCCAAAGAGGGTATGGGGGCTCCATGCCCTTCTTCCATACTTTACTCAGTGTGTCCCTCTGATTTAGCTGTTTCTGAATTATATCCTCTATAATAACCTGGTAACCATAAAGCAGTAACGTGCCTTCTTCAGGTCTCAGTCACTCTATTAAATTATTAAAACTGAAAAGGGGTTATGGGAACCTCATATTTATATTTTGTTGGTGATAGTGTAAGTCACAAGCTAGGACTTGTGCCTGGTATCTGAAATGGGAGCAAGGGCAGTATTGTAGGATTGAGTCCTTATCCTGTGAGGTCTGCATTAACTCTGGATAGCTAATGTACTCATTGAATTCTATGACACCTTGTTGGTGCCCAAAGTGTTGCGGAACTGCTTAATATGAGGGACACCCCTACAGATGTCCTGTCAGAAGTATTGTGTGCATAGAGAAAAACATCTGTTTTTCTTTTTAACAGTCTCCCTTCAGTGATTTGTCTGTTACCATTTAAGCATTCCAACAAGTTCATGCTCCAGCAAATTCTGCTCCAGGTAAGGATACCTCAGTTGGGACTCTGGATTTACTTATCTTTTCAGATTTCATGGTGACAGTTTGTATTAAAGTCTCAGCTCTGTAACAGGTATATGAAAAGCTGTTGATTTTCAAATTGTTTTGTGTTTTCTTATAAGAACTATAGTGATGATTTCTAAAATTTTACATGGAACTGAAGCCAGAAGTTCTGCACTTTTTAAAAATATTTTCTAATTGGGGACCAGCAGATTGCCTAATGGTTACATTGCTGGATTCCTATGTAGTCGACCACAGTTCAAGTACTGCACCTGGTGCTTTAAAACTTATGCCAGGTGCTTGTGCGTGCATGCTTAAAATCCCAAGAAGAGAATAGAGGAGAAGGGATTGTGGTGTTGTCATCCCCCTATGGGGTAATTTCTCACTTTCTGTCTCTGGCAAGCACACGTGCCCTATAACAAAAATCTCTCCCCCCCCAAAAAATAAAAAAGTTTCTGATTCATGTGCTACTTAATTACTCAACTATAAATGTGTATGTTATCAATATTATTTAAGGATCTATCTGTCTTCTTGGGACTATAGGAATTTTTTTTTTAGGGTTTTTGCCATATGACATGCACACACTCCAGAGAGAGGCAAAGAAAGACAGTGAGAAGGAAAGTGAAAAAAATCACCTTTCAAGGCAGATGACCATACTATAATCCTTTCCCCTCCATTTTCTTCATGGGATGTGCCCAGCATAATTTTGAAGCCTCCAGGTCTGGGACTCAAACCATGATCATCCATGTTGGAGTTCAACACCTTAACCACCACGCCACCTGATGATCCTGAGACCATGGGGTCTTTATTCTCTTTGAGCAAGCTATGGAGTCTTTATTTTAGTTACTATGACCTTCATGCATAATTAAGCTTTTTCTGATATAGAAATGGTAACCAGTTCAAATGATTAATTTGGCTTCTTACACATTCTTTAAAAATCTCATTAATATGGTAGTAGCATCAGATACAATTTCTGTTTGCTTTAGATAAACAGAAATTCTAATTTATGAGCTCTTTTATGTACTCCTACTACTAACTCTTCAACTATCTAGTTAATTTTCCTGCCCTGCTGGTCCTTCTAGGAAAACATACATGGCAGTTTATATTTTAATTTTATTTTCTCAACATATTTTCCCCATAGTAGCTCTGACTTGAGATATTGTAAACCTCTCCATTCTCAACTTCCCATTTAAACAATAATTCATTTTTTTCTGAGGGCAGAGAGAGAGAGAGAGAGAGAGAGAGAGAGAGAGAGAGAGTAGTAACCTTCATTGAGGTCTTTATTCCATAATCTACCCTCTGATTCAACCAGCCTGCATTCATGTGCACACTCAGCACTGGAAAGCCTCAGAATGAAAAATCTGGTCACTTTTCTGTGGGTCCAGTATTACGGAGCATCACATTACCACCATGCCTCTCTGGCTCTTTAAATTTCCATTTTTGATGTATCAAATATAGAGCCATGTACATAAAACATCAATGTTTCACTTAATAAACCAACAAAAAGCTAAATCCTTTAAATGATCACTTAGGTTAGGAAATAAGATTATAACCTTTCTAAAAAATTCTTCTGTATTCACATTTTCATTATTTCTGAGATGTACGTGATTGGTGGTGCTTCTTTAATCATTCAGTAATTCTCTCAAGATTTAATTCAAAACTCATTTTTTCCCTGAACTCTCCACCAAAAAGTCAATTAGAGAGAGAAAGGGGTCCTCAGGTGGAAATGAATGGGTGTCAGAGACTTATCTCTTCCCTTTCAGAATGATGCCAAAGGTCAGTTATTATAACAAGGGTACTGCTCTTAAATGAGTGTATACAATTGTAACACCTCTGGTTTTGATGTCCATGGATACAGGTGCTCTTCATAACCCAAATTACAGTGCAGTGTAGCCAGCTTTTCCAGAGCTTCCTTAGTAATACAGCAGTGCCTATTTCAGACTGACTCTGTAGGCCATGCCTACATGAGGCATGCTCAAGGTGATCTGAGGTGCTGAAAAAGAATGATAAAATTTCTACTTAGATGAAACTTTATAGCTTTCTTTTTTTATGTTTTATAATGTATGCTCTATATTGGATAGAAATACAATGTGTAAGACTTATGAATCACAAAATTAACATTTATAAAGCCCATGCACAGAATGTTTCCTGATATTTCTGTGATAAAATATTAGAGAAGGCTAATGTCCATTCCTTGGTACTCTTGACATCATTTGAGTTTCATACAGCTTTTTTCTAATTGACAGGATAATCATACATAATTCAGGGGTACACTGTAGTTTCATTTTTGACCCTGCATGGAACATTTTCAAAGACTGATCATATGATAGAGCACAAAACAAGCCTTTACATGTTTATTTATTTATTTTGCAAAAGCCGTCATCAACAGGGTTTTTATACTGAGATCTACCCTCAGCTTCAGTCATCCTGGATCACAGGCTCACTTGCAGAAGCCTGGCATGTACATGGACCAGAGTTCACAGCCGAGGACCTTCTCATGTGGGTCCACCATTGCAGAGTGTTGCATTATTGCTGAATCACAACATCTAGCCCACTTGTTACAGGTTTCAACTTAAAGGCTTTTGTAACTGACACAAGTATAGCTTTTCGGTTTTCACTTGTGTGTATCCCTTCACTTCCAGTCTATCAGTATCTTTACTAATGAAATGAGTTTGTTGTAGGTAGAACTTATTGAAGTGTGTTTTGCTTTGTTTTTAATTTGCAGATGTGTTCACTGGAAAGAGACAGACAGAGAGAGAGAGAGAGAGAGAGAGAGAGAGAAGGAAAGTGAGAAAGCATCTCCCCCCACCACACACAAACACACGGAATGGTCACACTGCAATCCCTTCTCCTCCATTTTTCTCCTGTTGCTCCTGTTGGGATTTTGGGCGTGCACACACACACACACACACATACACAGACACACAGACACACACACACACACACACACACACACACACACTCTTACCCAGCATGTTTCTCAAACTGCTGGGCCTGAGACTTGAACTGTGTGCTCAGTCATGTGAGATTTGACTGCCTTAACCACCAAGCCACAGCTAGGCTCAGGCTTATGTTTCTGTTTATTCAGCTGGTCTATATTGTTTCATGTGGGAATTTTTATTTTACACTCAAGGTTATTATTGCTAGGTCGTAACATATTAATTTCATTTTGTTCACTGTTTTCTGGTTATTTTAGTTTTCTTCATTGTTCCTTTCTTCCTCCCTTATAATTTTTTTTGCAATTTGATGCTTTTTTCCTAATGTTAGGATGGATTCTTTCCTATTTCTTGTTTATTCACATTACCAGTGTATACTTTCATGTGTTTCCAGAATAGTAGTTAACATTTTTTTTTTAATTTCCAGATATAGTATTCTTTAAATAGTTCTTGTAAAGCCAATCTCGTGGAGATAATTTCCCCAAATTTCTGCTCATGTGGCAAAGGCCCTAATTTCTTTTATATTTCTATATAGCTTTCTGGGTAGTATTCTTAGATAGAAAGTTTTTAACATTTTTTTTCCTATTTTCAGCATTTTAAATATATGATGATGTTCTCTTCTTGACAATATGGTTTCTGAGAAATCTACTATTAGTCTAATGGGAATTTCCATAATACGATGCATCACTTTTATTATTTTCAGAATTTTCTCATTGTTTTTGGCTTTTTTTTTTTTTTTTTTTTTTGGAGAGGTTTTTGCTATAGGGCACTTGCGCTTGCCAGACAGACAGAGAGAGACAGAGAGAGACAGAAAGCGAGAAATCACCACCCAGGGGCTATGGCCATGCCGCAATCCCTTCTCCTCCATTCTCCTCTCGGGATCTTGGGCACGCACGCACACGCGCCCGGCGTGAGTTTAAGCCACCGGGTCCGGGACTCGAACCACGGTCGACTATGTGGGAGTCCAGCGACATAGCCATTACACTAACTGCTGGTCCCTGTTTTTGGCTTTTGATAATTTGACTAAAGTGTTTCACACAGATGATCTTATGAACCTCTGAGCTTCCTGAATCTGAATGTCTATATCTCTCCCAAGATTTAGAAAGTATCAAGCTATTATTTTTTTTAAAAAATTGTTGTTCTATGCCTTTTCTCATCACTTTTTATTGAACTACCATAATGCAAGTATTTTTTTCATTAAAAGATATCCCATATTATTTCTTTATACTTTGTATTTTTTTCTTTGTCTTCTTTATTTTGGTCTAACTAGATTATTTCAAAAATCTTTTCTTTGTGTATAGAAATTCTTCTGCTTGATCAAGTCTATTTTTGAAGTTTTCAGGTTTAAAAAAAATTTTATTCTTCCATTGAACTCTTCAGCTCCATGATTCCTTTTTGACTCTTTATAATGATATTGTTCTCTTACTGAATTTCCTATTCAGATCATATTTGAAGGTTATTATGGTTTGGATAACGGTATGTCCCACAAATTTCATGTTCTAGAAGTTTGGTGCCCAGTGCGATGACTTTGTAAGTTGATGAGACCTTTAAGAGTCAGTGCCTTTAATGTGGTCAAGCATCTTGATAGACAAGATTGATATGTGAGTCAGTGGACTTTGAAGAAAATCTGTCTTTAATGGGCAAGTACCATTCAATTGGCAAAGAATGGACAAGGAGAGGAAGTAAAAAATTTGTTTACTCTTCCTTTCTCTTATTTTCTGAATGCCGACCTTCCTCTCTGTTTCTGTCAGCCATGTTTTGATGCTGGCCTCATGTCTTTAAGCATTTTAGCCCATAGAAGCGAGTCAAATAAACTTGTATTCTTTATAAATCACCCAGGTTTATCTATTTATGTTAATAATGCAATAACAGACTAAGACAAAGGGACTTCACAACATCCATAAACAAAAGGAACTAAAATATGAATTTTTTGGTGCAAAATTTTTTGAAAACCATGTATAGCTTTTTCATAATGTACATATCCACGAACTTTCTGAAGACTCCTTGTATTGTGTTCCTGATTTTGTGAATTGTCTGTTATTATGCTCCCATATCTCACTGGATTTCCTTGTGATTATTATTTTTAATTCCTTTTCAGAAATTTTATCATTATTTCCTCTTTGAGATGTTTTATTATAAAACTGTTGTGTTCCTTAGTAGACGCCATATTTCCTTGTTATTTTTTTCATGCTTACTGTATTTCTACATTGACATTAGTGCATCTGGTGGAAAAATGGCACTACCAGTTTTATAGGATTGCTTTTCTTGGTGAAAGACTTTCCTGTAGGTGGGCCCTGGGATGTTGGTTGGCTAGGATACATTGGCTTTTCTTCCAAGTAGGCATGGAAGTGTGATCTCCACATAGTGAATTGATCTCTAACCACCATCAGTAGTTCATCCTTCCTTTTTTTTCACTTTTTATTTTATTCATTTATTTTTTATATATTTAAACCCTATCTATCATTATGGCCTGCAAAATAAATTTTCCCAGTTTGAATGCACTGTATATTAATCCAGTTAAAAGTATTATCATATGCATTATTATCAAAAGATCAGTTGAGTTTCTTTAGCTTATGCTGCAGTAATTTGTGAGGCTGGTCTACCAGTTGGGACCCAGTTTTCCTAAAAGAAAGGTGTTTTTATGGGTATATTGCTCCGGACTTCCGTGTGCTCATGTAGCAGTGTGTATTGCCCAAATGTGTATTGTGCAGCTATTTTCAAGGACTGCAGTGGTCAGGGCTACTCCGTCATCTCCCATAATAGCTCATGGCTGTGACTATGTACATAGTATCTCCCATGTGGGATTAGGCAAGGCTCTTGGAGTGCTTGGCTATAGGTAAGACTCCTCACCTAACCGCTCCCACAGGAATGCAGGGAAAGGAGGAGTAAGGTCACTCCAGTGGCTTCCAATGTGGTCAGTTGTAAGTAGAGTTGCTTGCTGTACTTTTCCTGTGGGTCATAGATGGGTGTGGTTACAATATGGCTTTGTTCAGCTGTAGCCTGGTTGAGTAGAGCACAATTGGGTCTGGATTACTCCTCTAGGGCTATTTAATGTTGGCAATCTCCTGGCCACTCCCTAAATGGGCTCATGGCTTATGAAGGCTGCAGAATTCCCCTATAGTAAAGACTTCAGGTATTCAAAGTATTAATGGGGCCCTCTAGGGTCCTTTCATTTACCCTTTCCCGGCCTTACATGCTATTTTCTAGTTTCAAGCTGATTTCAACTGGGGAAACTAGGCAGATGCTGCAGGATACTTTTCTCCTTCCTCTCCCAGGTCATCCCGAGACTGTGCTCTGCTGTGTCTCTACCACTTCCTCACTGTATGCCAGTGCTCCCACAAACACTCTAGCTGAATATCAGTTGTTAATTCTTTGTTTTGATTCCTTATTAAAGGATCCTTTACTGTGGGGTGTAAGCACTTTAGGTATTTCTAGTAAGCCATCTTGTTAGAAGTCAAGCATCATATATCTTATGATCTCTATACTTAAAAAAACAAAGTGATACTTTGATATTTGCACTGGTATTCTTCATCCAAGGGAAGAAACTGTGCAGGAAACAACTAGGTAGTATACTGCAAAGTTAATGATTAGTTAGCCAAATTTCACAGTGTTCCATTTCTGTAAAAATAACAGCATCTCCTCTTATAGTGCTTGGCTGTGAATAGATGTATATCATCTCCTATGTGGAGTTGGGCAGGGCTCAATGGATGTACATGTCTCTTATTGTACATGAGTGTTTCTTTTTAAAATATGTATTATATTGAGTTGAATTGGCCTAAATTAGCTTCTGTTCATGTTGATGTCTCTATTTTCCAGTAAGGCTCGGGCTATTTATTATCTGTTCCTTGGTGTATATTTTTCTCTGTCTAGAATTCTCCCTTATGCTCCTGTATCTGGTAAATGGCAAATTGTGTTCTAAATTTTTTAAAATTGGTGTATCAAATATATAGACAAAACATAAATATTCCATCCAATGAATGAACAGAAAGTTTAAATCTTAATTATCATCATTGAATAAAATTATATCATCACTCGTATGTCTCCTCATGTCCCTCAAATGTCTCCCTTATGTTCTTTTCCATTCACTATTCCCATCTTCCTCTCTTAAGTATAATAATTATTTGGATTTCTTATACTAATGATATGATGGCTTGATTTTTTTCCTGTTTCTTTTTTTGAAATTTTTATTATATTTTTATATATTCAGTCACTGTATATCATTACAGCACACAAGATGGACTTTTCCCAACATGAAAACACTGTATATTAAGTTCAGTGAAAGATATTATCATACTTGTTATCATCAGCAGATAATTTTCCATTTTTGTGTCCCTTAAATGATTGCTTCTTTCTTTTTCCCCTTGATTCTCTTTTTGATCCATATAAAGATGTTATGTAGTATGCATTCTTTCATATTTGCCTTCTTTGTCTTGACCTTATCTGTAATATTTATTAATGCTATTAAGCATAGCTATGAATTGCTCTTTTTTATTGCTCTGTGATGTTCCATTTTATAGATGAATTCAGCATAATTTATTTACTCATTCTGTTGTTGATGGACATTTGTATTATCTCCAGCTTGGGGATACAATGAATACCACTGTTCTGAACAGATGTACACGTCCCTTACTATACATGCACAAGTTTTTCTTTTATAAACATATATTTAATTGAGTTGAATTAACCTAAACCAGTTTCTGGACTTAGGTAATAAAATTTGGCCTCTCATAGTCTCTGTAGATACTTAAGCATAACTTAAGATTGATGAGAAAGCAAGTTATAACCTAACCTAACAATACATCCTGGCAACCAAACAACTGAGTCTCAATCAATCACAACAACCAAGTTTTAACCAATCACAACAACAAAGCTTTACCTGTCATCTGCTGTCAACTGATCAGATCTTGTCCATATAAAGCAAATGCCAGCGATAGCCAGTTAGGTAAAATTTTCTGTGTCACTTCTATTTTATTTCTCTTTTTTATGTCTACAAATATAAACTATGTGGTTTAGAGGCCAACTTTGGTTAGGACAGCTACCCAGTTCTAGAATTTATCTCTTGTTCAAATAAACTGTTTAACTAGTCTCAGATCTTTATGTTTGACACATGGAATGGCTGAACCATTTGACATATGAACATTAATATTTCATAAATAATGTAAAAATTGCTTTTAAAGTGGATGTACTGATTTATGTTTCTATAAGCTATGTATATAAAGAAAAAATAAAATAAGATATGGCTATAAGAAGAAATAGACCAATCCAAAATAATGGTGAAGATTTTAATATAATTTCTCATAATATAGTTTAAGCAAACAAAGTCCATAAAGGTGTAGACAATTTGAAAAAAATTTAATATGAAGGATATGTATGTTACACTGCCACCAGCAGCTATAGACTACTCAGTGTTTTGAAATATCTACAGAATTAGGACCAGCAATGATATAATTGTTATGTAACTGGATTCATATTTAATTGATCATGGTTTGAAATTCAGACAGTGGTGGCTTAAACTCAAACCAGGCGTGTGTGCATGCATACCCAAAGACCCAAGAGGAGAATGGAGAAGGGATTGCAGCTTGGTCATCCCCCCAGAGATGATTTCTCACTTTCTTTCTATCTAATCTCTGTCTCTCTGGCCAGGGTAAGTATCCAATGGTAAAAATCACTCTCTCTCTCTCTCTCTCCAAAATGAAAAAATCTACAGAATATATTCAAAACTTAACCTAATTCTGGACTATAAACAAATAATTGAAATTATATAGAATATATTCTCTGACTAGAGTGTAATTAATCTAGTAATCAATAACAAAGGGTATTTAATACTCTTTTTTAAAAGCCTGCAGTCATAGAAAATCTATCATTGAAAATTATATCCTATAAAATTCCCACTTGAATGTCTGTCATTGAAAAGACAAATAACATCTAGTGCTGGCAACAATGAAGAATAGCAGGAATTTCATTTTTAAAAAACATAACTTCAAACTTGAATTCATCTCTTCTTTGAAAGCTGTTCTTCCTTCCTTGGCAGAATAAACAATTGTTTTTTTTTCCTTTGTGCCCTAACTATAGTCTACAAAGTAAATGTATTTACATGCATTTTTAAAAGCCTATTTGAACTTAATGATATATCTCGAATATTTAGTAAATCTCTAGACAAACAATAGGAATGCAAAGAATGAGATTAATGAGATAAGTGAGAGCTGTTTTCAGTTTGGAATCAATAGACTGAAGCAGCATAGCAGTTGCAGTGTACCAGAAACATGTACA
Source organism: Tupaia tana (assembly GCA_026018925.1). Taxonomy (NCBI): domain Eukaryota; kingdom Metazoa; phylum Chordata; class Mammalia; order Scandentia; family Tupaiidae; genus Tupaia; species Tupaia tana. The sequence continues at coordinate 128,488,981 of JAKSZU010000001.1, read as the reverse complement.
AAGTATTACCCATTGTTTATTTGTGGTCTTTTATTATTGCATACTTTTATGATTTTTAAAATAGTTCTTTTGATATTTTGATAGATATTACATTGAGTCTGTAGACTGTTTTCAGTAAAATAGACATTTTAACCATATTGATTCTTTCGATTCATGAACATGAGATGTCTTTTTTTATTTTGTGTGTGTCTTATTTGATTTCTTTTATCAATAGTTTAAAGTTCTAATTATGGAGTTCTTTTACCTCCTTGATTAAATTTATTCCTAGGTATTTTATTTTCTTTGTAGCTATTATAAGTGAAATTGATTTTATGATTTATTTTTCAGCTATTTAATTATTGGTGTATAAAGATGCTACTGATTTTTGTATATTGATTTTGTATCCTGCAGCTTAACAGAATTTATTCACCAGTTCTAAAAACATTTTGGTAGAATTACTGAGTTTTCTTTACATAAAGTCATACCATCTGGGAAGAATAACAATTTGACTTCCTCTCTTCCAATTTGGATGCCCTTTATTTCTTTCTCCTTTCTTTACCACTGTGGCTAGAAATTCTTTGTCCACTTATATTAAGGTAATCATGTGTTTTGTCCTTTAATTTGTTGATATCATGTATGGCATTTATAGATTTTCATATATTCAATCATACTTATGACTCTGGAATAAAACTCACCTCTTCTTGGAGTATAATCTTTTTATGTGCTGTTGGAGTCGATTTGCTAGTATTTTGTTTAGAATCTGTGTTTGTTAGAGATATTGATCAGTAGTTTTGTTGTATCTTTGTTTATTTTTTGTATCAGGTTAATGCTGACCATATAGAATTAGTTCTGTCCCATGCAATTTTTTTGAAGTAGTTTGAAGAGCATTGATAATAGCTCCTCTTGAAAGGTCTTATAAGCTGTAGTAGTGAAACCACATGGTTCTGGGATTTTGATTTTTTTTGAGACTTATTACTTATTCAATTTCATTTTTTGTTATTTGCCTACTCAGGTTTTCCATTTTTTCCTAGTATAGCCTTTGTGGATTGTATATGTCCAGAAATTTATTAATTTCCTCTAGATTTTTAGCTTATTAGTGTATATTTCTTTATAATGGTGTCTAATTATCTTTTGTATTTGTTTCTCACTTCTGGTTTTGTTTATTTGGACCTTCTCTTTTTTTTTTTTTTTTTCTGAGTTAATCTAGGTAGTTATTTGCCAATTCTGTTTATCTTTTCCAAAAACCCAACTTTTTACTTCACTGATTTTTTTTTGGGGGGGGTGGTATCAAATTAATTTATTATCTGACTTTTACTAGTTCAAAAAATACTATAAATCCATAGTAACAAAAACAGCATGATTGTGGCAAAAGAACAGGCACACAGAGCAATGAAACAGAACACAGACCTCAAAGAAAACTTCACACAAATAAAACCAAATTATTCTTGATAAAAGTTCTAATTCCAGCCATTGGAGAAAAGACATCCTCTTCAATAGATGGTTCTGAAAAAACTGGACTTTCACATGTAGAATAATTAAGCTAGACTGTTACATCTTACTGTAAATTAAAGAACTCTAAGTGATTAAAAACTTAGAAATAAAATGCCAGGCTGCCTACGTCTGCAAGCCCTAATGACCAGGACCCATGGCTCATCTCCCACACCCACTCACCTTTGGACCCTCAGAACTTCTGTGTTTTCAATAGTGATCTTTTATTTGCTCCTGAGGGGAAGCTCTTTAGTTCAGCTGGAGGTTCACTACTCTTTAGAAACAGGGAGGACTTTTGGTAACCCAGGAATTGCGACAACAGTACAGGGTACTGCTGAGCTACAGGGAGGCAGACCAGAAGAGAGATTGCCAAGCTTCTACTCTTGCACAACTTTGAACACTCAAAAGTACCTTGAATACTTTAGGAAGGTACGTGTAGACCACCAGATGACTAGGAATAATCGTAGAGGTACAAGAAAAATGAGAAAACAACAAAATGTCTATCCCCCAAGGGAAAACATCAATCCCACATCACCCACAGACAACACAATGGACGTTGTGAACTTGTTGGATAAACAATTCAGAGTATTTTTAGTGACCAAACAAACTGAGATGCAAGAGAAAAAAGACAATGAGCTCCAGGAGATGAGGAAGTCCTTCCATGGTTTGAAAGAAGAAATAGACACCATAAAAAGAATCAGACAGAACTCTTAGCGAGGAAGAATGTGATACAAGAAATTAAAACCTTCCTCAAAAGTATTAAAAGTAAATTAGATCATGCAGAAGATCGAATCTCAGATGCAGAAGACAAAAACTCTGACCTAGAAAAAATTATCAAGAAGACAGAGAAAACAACCTAGAAAAATGAGGTTAATATATGAGGAATACTGGATATCATCAAATGCCCCAATATTTGGATAATTTGTATCCCAGTAGAGGAAGAAAATAATAAGGGCATTGATAATTTATTTTATGAAATCCTGGAAGAAAACTTTCCAAAGCTAGAAAGACATTCAAATATCCCGATCAAAAAAATACATAGGAGCCCAGTTAGAATCAATTCAAGAAGATCCTTTACAAAGCACATCATAGCCACATTGGCAAAAACAACAGACAAAGACAAGATACTAAAATTGGCAAGAGGGAAATGTCAAGTTACTTTCAAAGGTCACCCTATCAGGCTAACATCGGACTTCTCATGGGAAATAATGCAGGCAAGGAAAGAATGGGGAAATATAGTCAAAGTGTTGAATGAAAAACAATTTAAACCAAGAATACTATACCCAGAAAGATTATCTTTCATATGGAAAAAAAAAGATAAAACATTCTCAGATAAACAAAACCTGAAAGAATGAATTTAAGGACTCCAGACCAGTTATTCAAAAGGTTCTAAAGGGAGTGCTATACCAGGAAAACTAAAAAGTCAGACAGATTGTTATAAGAGAACAAAAACAACTAAGAAAATGGCTCACTTAATGATAGGAACCAGAAATATCAACAATAATATTGAATGTTAATGGACTAAATTCTCCAATTAAGAGACACGGACTGGTCAAATGGGGAAAACAAACAAAAGAAAAGAAAAGAAAAGAAAAGAAAACAAAAAACCAGAAACCCTCTATCTGTTGCCTACAAGAAACAGACCTTATAGATAAAGACATACATAGACTAAAAGTGAAGAGCTGGAAAAAGATATTCCATGCAAATGGAAGTCAAAAAAGGGCTGGAGTTGTGATATTGATTTCAGACAAAATAGGCTTCAAGACAAAGACTGTAAGAAGAGATAAAGAAGGGCATTATATAATAGTAAATGTGTTAATAAAGCAAAAAGACATAATGCTTATAATATCTATGCACTCAACTCAGGAGCACCTAAATATGTGAAGGAAAGATTGCTGGAGCTAAAAGGAGAGATAAGGAGAAACACTATAATTGTGGAGATCTCAACACCCCATTATCTTCTTTAGACAGATCTTCTAGACAAAAAATAAATAGAGAGATATGGGACTAAATGATTCTATAAATTGAATGGCCTTGACAGACATCTAAAGAACTTTTCACTCTAAGACCACAACATATACATTTTTCTCACCCAACCATGGAATCTTTTCAAAGATTGACCATATGATAGGACACAAATCAAGCCTTTACAAATTCAAAGGCATAAAAAACTATGTCCAGGGGAACCAGCAGTTAGCGTAATGGCTATGTCGCTGGACTCGCACGTAGTCGACCGCGGTTCGCGTCTCGGATCCGGTGGCTTACAACTCACGCCGGGCGCGTGTGTGTGCGTGCCCAAGATCCCGAGAGGAGAATGGAGGAGAAGGGACTGCGGTGTGACCATCCCCCCTGGGGGGTGATTTCTCGCTTTCTGTCTCTATGTCTCTCTCTGTCTGTCTGGCGAGCGCACGCGCCCTATAGCGAAAAAAAACCTCTCCAAAAAAAAAAAAAACAAAAAAAAAACCAAAAAAAACTATGTCCAGCATCTTCTCTGACCATGATGGAATTAAACTCAATATTAATTTCAAGAAACACCCTCAAAAATACACAAACATATGGAAACTGAACAACCTACTTCTGAATGACTTCCTAACTACTGAAGAAATTAAGTTTGAAATCAAAAAATTTATGGAAACAAATGATAATGAGTACACGAGTTTCCATAAGCTATGGGACACGGCAAAAGCAGTCATAAGAGGGAAATTCATAGCAATTAGTGCACATAAGAAAAAGATGGAAAGGTGGAAAATAGATAACCTAACATCATGCCTCAGGAAATTTGAAAAACAACAGCAACAAAACCCAAAAATATCAGGCAAAAAGAAATAATAAAGATTAGAGTAAAAATAAATAAAACAAAAAATAAATGAACCATACAGAAAATAAATGAAAGAAAAAGCTGGTTCTTTGAAAAGAATAACAAGATCAACACACCATTGGCTAGAGTGATAAAGAAGAAGAAAGAGAAAAAATAGATAAATCAAATACATGATGAAACAGGCAACATTACAATGGACATAATAGAAATACAAAATATCATTAGAGGATATTATGAGTGACTATATGCCAACAAACAAGAGAACATGGATGAGATGAACAAATTCCTGGATGCATATAATCTACCAAAATTGAATCAGGAGGACATAGAAAACCTGAATAGACCCAAAACAAGCCATGAGATTGGATCAGTAATAAATAACCTCCTGACAAAGAATAGCCCAGGTCCAGATGGCTTCACTTCTGAATTCTACAAAATCTTTAAGGAAGAGTTAACCTCTATGCTACTCAAATTAATTTTAAAGATTTGCAAGGAAGGAAACCTCCCAAATTTATTCTATGAAGCCTCCATCATCTTCATTTCCAAAACAGATAAGGACATGACAAAAAAGGAAAACTAAGGACCAATATTGCTGATGAATATAGATGCAAAAATTCTCAACAAGATACTTACAAGTTGTATTCAAAAACATGTAACAAAATTCATCACTACCAGGTAGGCTTTATTCCAGGGATGCAAGGGTGGTTCAACATACACAAGACCATCAATATAATACACCATATTAACAGAAAGAAAGATAAAAAACATACGATCATTTCAATTGATGCAGAGAAAGCATTTCATGAAAAACAACATCCTTTCCTGATTAAGACTCTCAGTAAGATTGGTACTGAAGAGTCATTTCTCAACACAATAAAAACCATATATGAAAAATCTATAGCTAACATTATACTGAATGAGGAAAAGTTGAATTCTTTTCCACTAAAAACTGGTACTAGACAAGAATGCCCCCTTTTACCACTGCTTTTTAATATAGTGCTGGAAGTCTTAGCTAATGCAATCAGAAAAGAGAACAATATAAAAGGATTCAAATAGGCAAAGAAAAGTTGAAAATATCTTTATTCATGGATGACATGATGGTATACTTAGAAGACCCAAACAAAGATCTCCATGAAAAAAACTTCTCAAAGTAACAAATGAATACAATAAAGTGGCAGGATAAAATCAACGTCTAAAAATCTATAGCATTTCTATATATGAACAACAAGTTGAACAAAATAGAGCTAAAGAAAGGATTTCATTTTACCACAGCCACAAAACATATAAGATATCCAAGGATAAACCTAACTAAGGAAGTTAAAGTCATTTACAAAGAAAACTATGAAAATATTTAAAAATATATTCAAAAGGACATAAAAAAGTGGGAGGACATCCCATGTTCCTGGATTGGAAGAATTAATATAATCAAAATGGCAATTCTACCCAAATTATTCTACATATTTAATGCAATTCCGATCAAAATACCAGAGATATTCTTCACAGACCTAGAAACAATAATTATAGAATTTGTCTGTAATTATAAAAGATCTCATATTGCAGTCCTGTACAAGAAGAGTGGAGTGGGTGGCATATCACTTCCTGGCCCCAAGATATACTATAAAGCTGTGATCATCAAAACAGCATGGTATTGGCACAAAAACAGACAGGTGGACCAGTGGAATAGAATAGAGATCCCAGAAATAAACCCCCAAGCTTACAGCCAAATGATTTTTGACAAAGAATACCAAGCAACCCATTTGAAAAAGGAAAACCTCTTTAGTAAATGGTGCTTGAAAAATTGGGTATCCACTTGTAGAAAGATGAAACCGAACCCTCATCTTTTACCCTTAACAAAAATCAATTCAAAATGGATCAGAGATCTGAACCTAAGACCTCAAACTATAAAAATACTACTGGTGGAAAATATTGAAGAAACTCTGGGAGATATTGTGGTAGGCAAAACTTCCTAAATAATACTCCCAAAGCACAGGCAATAATCCCTAAAATAGACAGCTGGAACTATATCAGACTAAGAAGGTTCTATACAGCAAAGGACACAGTAACACGTGTGAATCGACAACCCTCAGAATGGGTGAATATTTTTGTGAAATATGCCTCAGACAGGGGAATGATAACCAGAATACACAGGGAACTCAAGTGCTTATTCAGAAAAAAATGATTAACCCAATTAAAAGATGAGAGAATGAGCTGAACAAAAATTTTTCTAAGGAAGCTATATGAATAGCCAAAAAGCATATGACTAAATGATCAACACCCTTCATCTTAAGGGAGATGCAAATTAAAACCACAGTGAGATTCCACCTAACCCCTGTCAGAATGGTGAAGATTAAAAATATAAAAAGTGGTAAGTGTTGGCAGGGATGTGGTGAAAGGGGAACTCTTCTACACTGTCGGTGGGAATGTAAACTGGTTCAGCCACTGTGGAGAACAATATGGAGGTTCCTCAAAGATCTACAAGTAGAACTACCATTTTATCCAGCAATCCCACTTCTGAGTATCTACCCCAAGGACAGGAGAATGCTCCGTCAGAAAAGTGTTTGCACATCAGTGTTTATTTCAGCATTATTCACAGTAGCTAAGACATGGAACCAACCCAAATGTCCACAAATGGATGAATGGATTGAAAAAGTGTGGCACATATACTCTATGGAATACTACTTAGCAATTAAAAAAAAAAAAAAGAAGACCCTGGCATTTGATAGAAAGTGTTCAGATATGGAGGATCTTTTGCTGAGTGAAACAAGCCAGGATATGAAAGAAATATATTGTATGTACCCACTTAATATATACTGACTATCTGCTCTTTATGGTAGACATGGAAATACTGAATGGCATAAAAGCAGTGAAAATAGTTAGGGATGCTGACGGCAGTGTGGAACGGGTGGAAGAAGAGAAGCGTATAGAGGAGGATAGCAAGAGAATAAATAGAGAGGCATGACATTAGTGGAACACAGAAATGGTTTATTACCTGTTGATGATAACATGTGTAGTATTCTCAACTGGACTGGTCTGAGAAGTATTTCATGTTGAGTAAATTTTTTTTTACAAGCAAAATGATATATAGTGATTGAATGTTTAAAAAATAATGAGAATAATAATAATAATCTGTAAAAAATGATGAAAAGCTATTTGATGTTGATGATGTCAATAGTAATGTCTTTGTCTTGACTGATATGCATGGTATTCCTCTGGAAAAAGAAATATAATACACTGTAAAGATATATGTGATTCAATGTAATATAAACAACATTATAATAATATAAATAATTTTTTTAAAATGGACAAAGTTAAGAAAATAAATTTTCACCCATCTTTTTCTCCATTCTCTTTTTATGAAATACATTAAATTGATTCTTGGGGTACTCTGAAAAAAAAAGACTTAGAAATAAAACCTGAAACTATAGAGCAACTAGAGAAGACCTAGGGGAAACACTTTTGGACATTAGAATGGACAAAGATTTCATGAATAAAATCTCAAAATCACAGGTATCAGACGTTAAAAGTAGATAAAAGGGACTATATCAAATTAAAAAAAACTTCTACACAGCAAAGTAAATAATTAATAGAGTAAAGATATAATTCACAGAATGGGAAACAAAAAACAGCCCTAGGAAAAATTGAGCAAGTGACGTGAATAAACAATTCTCAAAAGAAAACACACAAAAGGCCAACAAACATAATAAAACATACTCAACACTACTAGTAATTAAGGAATGCTAATTAAAATAACAATGATATATCATTTTATGATAGTTAGAATGGCTATTATCAAAAGGATTTAAAAAATTACAAATGCTAGAAAGGATCTGGATAAGGTGCACTATTTTACATTGTTGCTGGGAATGTAAACTAGTACATCTAGTGTGGAGGTTTCTTAGTAAACCAAAAATAGAACTTCTGTATGGGCCAGCTATCCCACTACTAAGTATATAACTAATGAAAAGAAAATCAATACGTTGTAAAAATATCCAAATCCTAATATTTACTGCAGTGCTATTCATGGTATCTAAGCTATGAAATCAACTCAAGTGTCTATCAACAGACAAATGGTTAAAGAAAATATGGTATACACACACAATGAAACACTATTCAGCCATTAAAAAATAAAAATTTTTTCAGTTGATATTGAATGGGTGAAACTGGAGGACATTATTTTAAATGAAATAAGCCAAGCACAGAGAACTTATCAAGTTTTCTATCATATGTGGAAACTGGAAAAAATAATGCCTCATAGAGGTAGAAAGATGAAGAATGACTGTTAGAGGCTGAGAAGGAGGCTGGGAATATGAGATGTTGATTAACAAAAATAAAATTGAAAATATATAGGAGGAATGATTTGTAATGTAATTAATGTTTTGGGGAAAATATAAATGACAACAACTCCCTGTGTATCTAGGAAAGTGAATGTTCCCAAAACAAGTAAAGACAAATGGTTGAGATGATGAGTGTTAATTATACTGATTTAATCATTATGCGTCCTATTCTTGTTCTGAAAAATCACCTGTACTGCTGAAAATATGCATAATTATTATATGTTAATTATATATATATATTTTTTCTTTTTGAGAGAGATTTTTAATATAAGGCACATGTGCACACTGGAGCAACAGAAAGAGACAGAGAGACAGAAAGCTAGAAATCTTTCCCTAGGGGGTAGGCCATGCCACAATACATTCTCCTCTTGGGGTTTTGGGCACACATGCACATGTACCTGGCATGAGTTTTTAGTTGTCAGGTCCAGGTCTTGAATCACAGTCAACTATGTGGGAGTCCTGCGATGTAACTGCTACACCATCTGCTGATCCCTTATATATTATTTATTTATTTTTATTATCATCATAATCTTCTTTATATTACATTGGATTGCATATAACTTTACAGTGTATTATATTGCTTTTTCAAAAGGGAATGTCATGCATGTCAGTCAATACAGAGACATTAATCTCCCCACTTCATCATTCAATATCTTTTCAATGTTTATATTTTCAAAAGAAATTGACTGTTGTGCTAAGAATTTCAAGCCCTTTGATACAAAATCTCAATCTTCTTGAGTACTAGGCTTCAGATAGAACTATTGATTTTAATTTCAATGTATTGTTCTCTCTGGGCATTAGCAAAATCTTCTTAATGTGTAATATCTGAATCATACCACAGGTATACTTAGACAAATGCATTATGTTTTCCATCATGAAACAAGAAAATAAAAAAAATATATAAACTCAAACCAATGCATTTAAAATTTGATACAATCAGAAAAACTTATTGGGGAAAAGTTGAGGGTACATTCTACTGTGGGGAGTTGATTTTATTATCTAAATTACATTTTTCAAGGGTATGTTAAAGAGAATTGTGTGCTCAAGAAAGCCCTTGTTCTTGCATTGTTTAGAATGTGAAACATTGAGAATAACATTCTTGTATCTTAGAGGCTGATAAATAACTTAATTTGGTCTTGATATTTCTTAGATAGATTGCTTTTTATCTTATCTCATTGACAGAGAAGCTGCAGGTTGCAAGGGGCAAACTTGAAGAGAAAATTAAAGGACTAGGTAATTATGTAATCAATGCCTCATTTTAGTTCATTAGGCAAGAAACAGCTTGCATAGAGCAAGTTATTCAAGGTGTGTACCTTGATCACCACATCCTTCTGAGGGAAATAATCACCCCTGCTAACCATGCTCTAATGGAGAAACCCTTGCCTACCACTATGATATTTTGCCCCTGGAGCTACAGATGACTGATTAAAAATCAGCACCAGGAATCTGTGTAAATTGATCAATGGCCTGTGAATTGTGTTTTTGGGGAGTTTATCCCATTTAAGGACAAAAGTAATAAACTTATTTCTCTGAGAAATTTGAACCAAAGATGTTAGGCTTATTGACTGATTCGAGAAAAATTAAAAGCTAAAGGACACATATACAGAAGTCAGAAAGTATGGACCTTGAGTAAAGTGGAATCAGGTGAAGTCAAGAATGTGTGAGAGTCTCCAGAGATGGCATCATTAATCCTTTCCTCCTTGTACATGAATGCTTCTCTTACCCATAAGAAGTAGAATCTATTTCCCACTTTCTATTATAGCTAAGTTTGGTTCATGATCTACTTTGATGAATAGAATGAGAAAAAGCCACAAAACTTCTGCTTTTGCTCCTGAAACAATTGGGCAAGTAAAACATCTAACTACTCAAAGACCACCATGATGTGAGGAAGACCATCTAGTGAGCTAGAAGAGGCTATCTATAGGTTTCTTTTCTTTTCTTTTTTTTTTTTTAGAGGTTTTTTTTTTTTTTTTTTTTTTTTTTTTTTTTTTTTTCCTATAGGGCACATGTGCTCACCAGACAGACAGAGAGAGACAGAGAGATAGAAAGCGAGAAATCACCCCCCAGGGGGGATGGCCACGCCACAATCCCTTCTCCTCCACTCTCCTCTCGGGATCTTGGGCACGCACGCGCACGCGCACGCGCCTGGCGTGAGTTTTAAGCCACCAGGTCCAGGACGTGAACCGCGGTCTACTACGTGGGAGTCTAGCAACATAGCCATTATGCTAACTGCTGGTCCTTATATAGGTTACTGTGATGCCAGACATATATGAGAAAACTTCTTAGACATGCCAACCTAACTTAGCAAAACACGGCCAAGTCAATGTTATATGGAGCAGAAGAACCATCCATCAAAGCCCTGTCAACTCCAAAAATTGTGAAAAATTATAAATGTCTTTTGTTTCTTGTCACTGGGATTGGTGGGTTGTTACAAAGCAATATATAACTGTGGGTAATGAGTAAGAAGACTTGATTAAGCAGAAACCAAAAATACGAAAATGAAGTGTCCTAAGGAGACTGTTATTCATTGGTAGGAGACAGGAACAATCAGAGCTGAGACATACAATCTAAGGCACATTAAATGAATGAGCCCTTACAAGGACATGTTGTTACTGGATAAGGGGGCTCGTAGGAGGTGTAAACACCTTTAGACTTGATCTGTGAGTTACTTAAAAGGTTTCTGTTTAAAATAATCACCACTATCCACCCCTTTCTTACTCCATTATCCATCTAATTATGTGGCTAACCATCTTTATTTTATAATTAACAAATATAAAATTAACAGTCCCAGCACTGCTTAAACATAATGCAGGAGGAAAGAACACTGATTACAGATTAGGTGGTTCAGACAGTCTAGTAGAATCTGGAAATTCATTTTTTTGCTCTAATGTTTATTTATTTATTTATTTATTATACCAGCACCATAAGTGTACTTTTAGAATTCTTCTGTTCTTTTCTGGCTATTGGTCAGGGGCATTGGTTCGGTTTCTTATCATGTAGAATTCTGTATAAGGTGACAAAGTGTTGGAATGTTCTGACATGGTCTTTGGCTTCCTCCAGAGAGAAAAATGAGAAAGAGAGAGAAAAGTGTATGATGGAAGAAGTAGTATTTTATTACTTAATCTTGGAAGTGATACACTGTCATTTCTAACATTTGTAATTAGGGACTACACAAAGGTATAAATATCAAAAAGTGGAAATCATTAGGAGACATTTTGGCTGTTGGCAAAAACAAGTAGTCATTTAATCTAAAAAAAATTCTTTTAAGATCATTGATCTTAAAATGATTACTAATCTTTTCAGCTTCATTAAGTTATACTTTCTAAATAAAATTGTATATATTCAAAGCATATGACATTTGATTTGGTATACATATACATTTTGGAATGATACCGTAACCAAAGTAATTAACATATCCAGCACCTTTCAGAGTTCATTTTTATTTTTAAACATGGGCACAATTAAGAGATGCAAAGATGAAAAATTGTCTGTTGATGATAATGTGTATGTTTTCTTTTTTTTTTTAGAGAGATTTTTGCTATAGGGTGTGTGCACTTACTGAAGAGACAGAGAGAGAAAGAGAGAGAGAGAACCCCAGGGGGGAATGGCCATGTCAAAATCCCTTCTCATCCATTCCCCTCTCAGGATCTTGGGCACGCTCACACATGCACCAAGCGTGACTTTTTATTAATTTTTTTTAGAGAGATTTTTGCTATAGGGCACATGCACTCACCAGGGAGACACAGAGACAGAAAGCAAGAAATCACCCCCGGGGGGATGGCCACCCGGCGTGAGTTTTAACCTACTGGATCCGGGATTCGAACCATGGTTTACTATGTGGGAGTCCAACAATGTAACCATTATATCATCTGCTAGTCCCTGATAATATCTTTAGCTGGATTAATATACAGTGTATTCATGCTGAGAAAATTAATTTTATAAGCCGTAATGATATATTGTGATTGAATGTATAAATAAATAAACTATGAAAAAATGAGAATGCTTAGAATTTACACTTTTAGCAAATTTAAAGTATACAATAAAGTATTGTCAATTATTGGCATCATGGCTTACATTAGAAACTCACTACTCATTCATCTTATAACTGAAAATTTGTATTTTCTCACCAATATCTGTTGAAGTAGATGATGATCTTGCTTCTGATCATTTTTTTCATATGTTTTCATGTCTTTCTGATATCACTGCTGTCTTTCATAGTCAATAGTAGATGTTGACACCTATTCAGGGTTCATTTCAACATTATTGAATAACAAAAAAAATTCGATGCTTAATTTTTCATCAAATTCACTTTCATTCTTTTTGTCTTATTATTACTGAAAATAGGTATCACAAGATAAGACAAAAATAGTTTCCCAAACATTGAACAAATAGTTGTAGATATGTACCATGTAGGAAATGATTAAACCTCTGTAGAAAGACAGTTCAGATAGAACTCTCTGTACATCTTTAGAGCAGGATTGCTCAGCTTTTAATTTTCTTTCTTGCCAATCACAATTTATCTATTCTTAAGTAGCAATTCCCCCTCATTTCTTACTGACGCCAGCCAGTGTAGGACCAGTGGCTTTGTGCATCTTTCTGGCTATGACAGGAGCCATGAAAGGCACTAAGTAACCAGCAAGGACAAAAATAATGAATAATTCTTCTTCTAACATCTTGAGAACTGAAGAAATTAGATGGTCCCAACCTTCCTGTATAAGACAGTTCCCTCATATTCTCCTTGAAAGTGAGTTGTTAGTTACTATGTCTCTGGGAGGGATGCAGGAAAGAAACATCATGACTAAACATCTTTCCAGTTTAAATAAGTGAAAACTTTTTTTGTGTGTGTGTGGGCCTCTTGTATGACCATAGGAGACTATGGGAGAAGCTCAAAGTGCCCAAAAGAACATATTAAAAAAACAATCCTGGCTTATTTTAGTGTCACTTTAACAATAGTAATTGATTATTATCCTACTTACATTAATTTCAGAGAGGCACAACTAACCTATGGTGTTAGAACTCATAATACAGATTTCCTTTGGGAGGCATGGACTGGAATACTCCATGGGAATCTGTTAAAGGTGCTAGAAATGTCTCTTTCTTTCTTTCTTTCTTTCTTTCTTTCTTTCTTTCTTTCTTTCTTTCTTTCTTTCTTTCTTTTTGAGAAGTTTTTGCTGTAGGGCGCGTGCACTCGCCAGAGAGACAGAGAGATACAGAGAGATAGAAAGCGAGAAATCACCCCCCCCAGAGGGGATGGCCATGCCGCAATCCCTTCTCCTCCATTCTCCTCTCAGGATCTTGGGCACGCATGCACACATGCCCGGCATGAGTTTTAAGCCACTGGGTCCGGGACTTGAAACACGGTCAACTATGTGGGAGTCCAGCAACATAGCCATTACGCTAACTGCTGGTCCCAAGGGTGCTAGAAATGTTTCTGTGTGCTTTGATTTGGACATCAGTCACCCATGTGCATACTTATCCAAACACACATTAAACTTGTATATGAGTTTTACCTTACTTTAAAAATATATCTAAAGAAGTAAAACTAAAAATGGTTAAATATGAAAAGTGAAGGGGAAATGCTGAACTAGATGGAGCACCAGAGCAACAGGCATAAATCTAGACTGTTTCAAGCAAAGACAAGTCCAGGATTCATACTCCTCTCTACTATAACCCAAGAATAGTGGAGCTCAAAGACTTTTTCCTTCTAGCTGTGGTGGTGAAGCAGTAACAAACTTTTTGTGTACCATGTTCACTCCCCAAGTCTACCTGAGCACCCTGAGCATAGAGGGCATGCCTGTGATCCTGGCTGGCAGGGGCTGGGTTGGGGGTATGATACAGATGTGATGACCCTGTTGGGGTCCCCTTCTCTCTCTTACACACACTCTATCTGTCTCCCTCTCTCATGGAAGAAGTAAATAAACTTAAAATAAACACATTTCAATTCTTTAGTATTTTTTCCCAATAAGAAAAGAATTTCTGTTATCTTACACTAAAAAAAAAAGAAAAGTTATTATAATCAACACAGGAAATAAAATTTTATGTATACAGATACATTTCATGTTATGAAACCCAGAAATACCAAAAAAAATTTTCACAAAACAGGAATATCAGGGGAAAGTAGGATTTTATCTATAACATCACTTGGTCATAGGAATCCCTAGCCATGATCTTTAGTCTCTAAAAAAGTATCAAATATTTAATATTAAAATTATTATAGAACTTCTATTATATTTAATGTTTAAAATAAGATGCTTTTACATGTCAAAATCTGGGTACCACTTGCTATTTTCAAAATTCTAAAGACTTGTGCATTCTAATTCTATATTTTTTGGGGAAAAAAGACTTAAACCTTGTACTGTGGTCATAATCATGCCTCTCAAAGATAGGGCACAATGACGGATACAAGGAATAATGACTAGCAAATATGAACTAGTGTTTCACTTACATTGATATTTCGAGAGACACTGTGTACTAGTAAAAGTAAGATTCATATATGTTGAAATGTCACCATTAAAAATCATTACTAGCTGATTTTGGAATGTATACAAGTAAGCGATGACTTAGATGGAAATTAGTCCCACCTGGAAATTGACAAAATCATTTATACATTCTCGCATTGATCCTAAAACTAATGGTGTGTAAAAAACTGGATTGCCCTTTGATTTTCATAAGTTTGAGAAATCTCAGGCTAAAGGCTGAGCCTGGAAGGAAGAAGTAGCTTCACATCCAAATGATGTCTGTATTGTCAATTGCATCATGTAGGACCTTATTACTATTACCTGTATTAATGATGTAAATTAAAAAATCTTAAATGAAACAAAAATGTTATTACATACGACAGCAAAAATACAGGTAGGCTTTTTTGCTAATTTATATTTATTCTCACATTTGGCTCTTAAGTTTAAGTTGATAAACTGTATTTTGGCTTTAAAATAGAAATCTATTTTCTTGAGTGATTAGAAGGTTATCATGGAGCAAATCTTACCTACACTGGTTAAACTTATCTTTGGTTCATTATTTTATTGATCCCTCTGTCAGCTTAAGAACTGACTCCATTACTTGTAGTGAAGAGAATTCTAGACCGTGAATGATGTCTTCAAATCCACAGGATTCAAAGTTGCTTGCTTCTCAAGAAAACTAATAATACTATTCCCCCAACATACAAGAAGCAAGGTACAAGAGTTAATAACCCTGGACAAATTTGTCCAATTAGTGGTACAATAAGGAAATGAGAGGGATATTTTAGGATGAGGCCACATTCCAGAGTCCAGAAGCTGAGGCTTAAATTCTGTATTCAACTAAACTGCCTACTCTCCTAGTCACCTGTGAATGTGGAACATTAACTATTTGCAAGGTTACTAGAAGGATTAAATGAAGAAAATGTATGCAAAGTGCCTAGAACACTCTAGAAATGATACCTACTAGAACAGGTGGGATAGAATATTAACTGCAGGGGGTACAAAATAAAAGTACTTCAGGTAATAGAGAGTGGAAACGTTCAAGGGTGAAGGGAAGATCAGCTCCTTCCCAGGTCTTTCTCATGCTCCCCTGAAATGATTGAATAATCTTTGTTTCCAAAATGTCATGTTTGCATAGCTCTCTGATTGCAAGCATTGCATAATTACAAAATGGCTATGTTAATAGAAGATTTAAATCATTTCTTAAAAAGTAGAGTTTTCACATTTTGCATCTAAATTCATTGATTATGCATAAAGAGGTCAGGAAAGCCTTGTGGCTTTATTAAATTGATCAGCATCTAATAACTTAATTATCTACAGAAACAGATGTTACTTCAACTGAAAACAAATTATCTTATACACAGGGAAGAAAATTAAAGCATTGAACACTGTGGAAATCTTTCAAATGACCATATTGAAGCTAAAGGGGGCAGGAAACAATAAAACATCAGGGTCTTGTCTTTCAGATTAATTTTATGTAATGCTTTCCAAATGAATTTTATTTCAAATAATTTTTATATCTCATTTGACTCCAGTTTAAGAGGTTGTTCTTGCACATGCATGCATGTGCACACACACACACTCTTTCTCTCGGTCTCTCTCTTGGTCTCTCACACACACACACACACACACACACACACACACACACAAACATCAGGATCTGATGCTGTTGGAATCCAGGAGATATAAGGCTTTTCCTTCTTTCAGATTCTTGACTGAATTGTGATCTTGTTTTGTCTATGAAATGAAGTGGTGCTGCCCAGTTCTGTTTATTTCTTTGAAAATAAAACCACATTTATTGCCTGTGAATAATCACTAACACAAGACAACCCCAGTGCTTTTTTTTCTGTCATTCTCTGACATTTTTCTTTATTCATGATAGAGTGCATGTGAGCACATGTGAGAGAGTGAAAATGAGAGAGGGTCAGGACATGCTGTGTTTGCCCTTCCTTCAGTTCTCCAGCCCACTGGATCTTGTGTGAATGCACAAGTGCCTAGTGTGTTTCAGGTGGACCAGGAGGGAGTCTAACCATGGTCTTGTAGGATCTGGCTTCCCTTGAGCAGTGCATTACTGCTGGACTACAGAGCCAGGGTGTTACCTGCCTTTTAATTAGAGCACTTGCTTCCAGATTGGCTCTTACATTGCTTTCTGTCTTAGCATCTGATTCATTGTTAATCTTTTTTTTAAGCTTATTAAATCTACTCCATAAGTGAGAGAGACAGAGAGAGTGTGAGAGCACCGCTGACCGTCTCAATGCCATGATCTACTTTCAGCTTCAACTGGCCCAGACCATGGGCACATTTGTGGCTAGTATACTCAGGGCAGTATCCAGACTGGAACCCAGAGCCTTCCTGAATGGATCCACCTCATAGAGTGTCTTGTCCCACCATTCCACATCATCCAGCTCCTTGTTAATCTTTATCCTCTAAGAAGAGGATCAGGTTACACTCTCCCATCCTGCTCACTTTCCTCAGGATAACTTTGGCTGTTCTTTAACCTGAATTGGGCCCACCCCATGGAGTTGATGCCCCAATTTGCCAAGGATAAGCACCTCGTTTTATGACCTAGATCCAAAGCTCTTTACCATGATAATGCTAACCTCCACTTCCATTTTGGGTGAATGTCTGTGGTGTTTATCTTAGACCAATAATGTTGAACTGATCTTTTATGACTCAAAGAATATAGTCATAAAAATCACAGGAAATTAAAATAGAAAATGAGCTTAGAAATAATTTATGTCTATATCCCGGTTATGGATGAAGAATTAGGCTAAACTATGGCAAGTGATGTGTCACATTCGTAGACAGAAGGGAGATGTGAGAATTAGAATCTGGAAATGTTTCATCTGAGGGAGCTGAGGGAAAGAGCTTGGTTTGAGAGGACTACTGCAAGGCCAGGAATTGAGGAGCAGGCAGTGCAAGAAGAAGAACCAGCTACACCAGAACACATAATTCAAGGTTATTGATGAAGGTAAAGATAGCCAGAAGGGTACCAAATGGCACATCTGGGGAGGAGGGCAGCATGGGGCGCCAAGTAGTAGTTGGTATCTGGAGATAAGAGGAAGCAGAAATGTGTCTGTCTTTCTCCTCATTAATATTTACAGTAGCTGTTACTTAGTGAGAAGATATAGGCATTGTTCCAAGCCACTAATTTGTATAAATTCATTTATCCTTCCAACAACCCTGTGGGCAGGTATTTTTCTTTAGTTTAGTTTTACAAATGAGAAATCTGAGGCATAGAGTGGGAGTTAATTGCCCAAGCCTTATGGTGGGCTTCTTGTCAAGACAGAGCTCATTCCTAGACAAACTGGTTCCAGAGTCTCAGACTTCAATCAAACCACTGGGCTGCCTCTCTGTATTCCATTGACAGAGCTGGTGTCTGGACTTAGCAAATATTTAGGGTCAATTGTTGCACCTCACAGCAGAGTAGTGCCAGGATTTAGTGTGTATGAAGCTACAAATTGTACTCACTACTCAAAGTCCAGTTCAAATTTCTCTCCACACTCCTCCACTCCCTCCCTCACACCATGCTGTAAATATGGGATAGCCGGTCAGCTAGAAGCCAACTGACAGAGCAGGGCAGACAGGTGACTCTGCAGCCTGCACGTTATATGAGTTGATTATCATCCTACTACCTGGTAGATGGGGATTGCAAAGAAGTCAGTGCCACGTAAGAGGCCTTTTATTTTTTTCTAGTTTTTGTTTTGTTTTCTTCTGTCTAGCTCCTGGAGCCTGTGTCATAACAGAGCAGCACTTGAGTCTCTTTCTTTTATGTTGCTAATGGATGTGTTAGAATGATTTTTCTGCAGTTCGTATATAGTCCCAGGAGGCTGACAGAACCCTAATCTCTTATCACTTGGGGCTCAGTAGAGAGGAGAGACCTCATCTTTCTAGAGGCTTGGAGATTAATACTACGTTTTGGGGATGTTGCTATAATTCTCTGCACACTATAGAAAAATACTATGAGGGAAACCCCAAAGATTAAAGACAAATAAGTCAGTGCACTTTCAAGAGGAAAATACGATTTCTTTTTTTTCCCTACAGGGAATGCGCACTAGTCAGAGAGAGGCAGAAAAAGAGAGAAAGGGAAAGTGAGAACTCACCCTCCAGGGTGGATGACCATGCCACAATCCCTTCTCAAGATTCCTCTTGTGATTTTTTTTTTGAGTATGCACACACATGCACCTGGTGTGATTTTCCAAGTTACCGGGTCTGGGATTCCAGCCACGCAGTCAGCTATGTGAGATCCAGTGCCTTAACCTCCATGTAATTTGTTCGCTCCAAAATACCACTTCTTAAATGTTAGTGACTTTAGTTAGAGGAGGCCATCCATAAACCTTCTGATAATTTTGTAGGAAGGAGTCTTGTTAGCAATGCTTTATGGCAAGTTTAAGCCATACAAGGTCAGAAACACTAGACTAGACATGAGTGGTCTCATAACCAGGCTGGTTCCGGAGCTCACCTGGAAAGATAAGTTGATCTTCATTATTTTGCCATGAGGCAGACAGAAGTCATCCAATAGCTGTCACATCGCTTATGCTAACAATTTTAAACCTATTTCTATCCATCACTACACAGGATAAAGAATCCTCACCATATTTCTATAAAGTGGATATTATGGTTTCATTGCTCATTCAGTAGCAAAGATGAGCATAATGAGCTTCAGAGAGAATAATCTGTTCAATATCACACAGTAGGTAATCGCCTGACCCAGGAGTGAAACTGTTTTTCTTGATTCCGCTTTGGCTCCCAATTTGCCCTCTGCATCCCACTGCATTGATGTTCTTCCTGCCTTTGGCTCTATGACCCACTTCTGAGTGTGTGCTAACCCTCAGAAAGGGAGGTTCAGAACTCCCCTTCTGGGTGTGGCTCCCAGGGGAACACCTAAATCAAAACACCTTGGTGCCGAGCTTGCATAAGGTACAAGAATTATCTGTTGGATGAGCTAATTTTATAAACAACCAGGGAGAAGGTCACATCTGCACTGCAACCATAAGTGTGTCTATGGTTACACCAGTTTTAATTGTGATGCATATTTTTAACCACTATACTGGCTGAGATGGTTTTTCTTGCACCTCTTCTGGGAAGGACTTGTTTGCATGATTTTTATAGGCAGAAAGGAAACATGGTTTATTTCCTCTTGAGAGTGTGTTGAAGTATTTTTAACTCTAAAGTACTATTTGATGGCAATGGAAAAATCTAGGAAAATGAATAACTTGTCATTCTGAAAAGGAATCATTTACTTGTTAATTCACTTGCTCATACATTTAGTCTTTTTACATGATTTTGAATGCTTAACAAAACTAAAACCCTGTGCTTACAATTGAGGTGTTTTTGAGATGAGTATGTTTTTCACTCACCCCCTTCCAAGAATGAATTTATAGACTAATAGAAGAGCTAAATATAAATATCACAGTACCATGGTTGCACGAAGAAGGAAGCCCTGAGTGTCATGGCAAAAACATACACTAAGGGGCTATTATTATCATCATCGTTATTACTAATTATTTATACATTCAATCACTATATATCATTCAGCATGTAAAAAGAATTTACCCAACATGAAATACACCTCAGACAAGTCCAGTTGAGAATACTATACATGTTATCATCAACAGGTAATAAACCATTTCTGTGTCCCACAAATGTCTTGGTTCCCCATTTTTCTCGCTAATTTTCAAGGAGATGAAGGTAAAATGAACTGTTTTAGGAGGTAAAGGTATTATTATAGTATTTTTAAGGGAGGGAGTGTGGTACACAGTACAAAGACAGAGGAGACAGTATTGGGGAACCCTAAGTTGCTCCGTGCTTGCATTGGGGGTGATGTGTGTGAGTGTTTTAGGAAGGGAGAACAAGAAGCCCAGGAGGTTTGCAGCAATATTATCTTAAAAGGTCTCATCAGAGGAGAGGCAGAGAGTAATGCAGACACAGGAGTAACTGAGGGGGCCAAGAAAGCTCAGTGTGCTGTCCTTGGGGGAAGAAATAAGGGTTCAACTAGAATTCAGCTCAAGTTCTTCTGAACAGCATTCCAAGCTCCAGTGAACAAGCATGTGGAAATAAGAAGTGGAAGTAGACTTTGTAAGAGGAGCATGACCAAGCAAAAAATGGGGCTGTACTGACTAGGGATTGTCCTGGGATCTCAGTGAGAGAGATGTAAATAGGCACCCACGCTATTCCTCTCCTGATTTCAGCTATTCACATTCCTTCACTGGAGCTCTCAACCCTATCCATACTATTTTAGTTATCTAATTTAACAGAGACAGATTAGCATGTACTAAGTACTATCACAGGTTTTATTCATTGAAGGCAGAATGATGGGCCAGAGCTCGGAAGGCAGGGTATACCTCAGGGACGATGATCAATGGGAAGCAGGGCGAGGAACTTGGATTGGGCAGAGAGAAGTTAAACTGTGATACAGCCTGACAATGCCTTAACAGCTTTGGCATATCCAAGGATGATCAGTGTCCCATATTGGGCTGGAATTCACTGGAAGTCATTAAATGTGGGCCACTCTGCACTGGAAGTGTCCCTAGGCAAGACAGCTCTCTACAGCTGAGGAAAATCCAAAAAGAAGTGGGGTCTATGTTCTGGTATCATCCTTAACAGCTGAAATAAGGCCTTTCTTAAAGGCGATCTGTATCACCCCCAAATGCCTACTGTAAGGAATACCGAGTTCTCATTTCTTCTTCCTCACAACTCCATGACACCTTACAGGTTAAGAAACTGATATTCAGAGACTGCTTTGTTCAGGTTACACAGGCTACTCCTGATGACCTCTTATCTCAGCTTCTACCATGCATCCCAGCGCTCTATGTACAATGCAGTGTGAAAGGGTCAGAGACAGCTAAGGCTTTTCTGAAAATTGAGAGTTTGTGTTTGTTGGGAGACAAGATTTAAAGTACAAGAAAGTACAAAATGTCTTTAGTCTTAACATCTTGTTTGGTCAAAATTCTAAATAGTTTGGGGTCAGCAGGTGGTGTAGTGGTTAAGGCACTGGACTCCCACATGGCCTACTGTGGTTTGAATCTCAGACTCACTGGCTTGAAACTCATGCTGGGTGTGTGTAATAAGTGCGTGCCCAAAATCCCAGAGAGGAGAATGGAGAAAGGATTGTGGTGTGGCTCCCCCCTCTGATGAGTGAGTTCTCACTTTGTCTCTCTGTCTCTCTGGTAAGTGCACACACACTGTAGCGCGTGTGTGTGTGTACACACACACCTCTATTTTTTTTTAAATAGTTTAAGAAGGACTTAACTCAGCAAGAGTTGATTTTGATTAGAAAATTTTCAGTGAGACAAGAGTTAAGTTGGGCTAGGAAGTTAGGCTGGATTTCTATAAACAAGTGCTTCCAAAGGCAGTAATGTAGGCCAGATGCTGGTATAGTGGTTAAGCTGGCTGGACCCCACACAGCCAAGTGCACAGGTGTGATCCGGACCTAATGGCTTGAAAAACATACCAGGTGTATGTGTGTATCCCGAAGGTCTTGAGAGAAGAAAAGATAAAAGTAAAAATTGCAGTGTGACTATGCCCTACGGGGGAGTGCTTCCTTACTTTCTCTCTGTCTTCAGTGAGTGATGTGCCCCTTGGCAAAACTTAAAAAAAAGAAAAGGAATAATGCTATATAATAGAACAGGGATTATGTAGTTACTCATTTGTGCCCAGTATCAAAGCTTTATAATCATTCCAGGGTCAGAAATTCAGAAACCTCAAAGAATCATGCTTAAAGAAAGTTTTAATTCACTGCTTAAAAATAGCAAGAATGGATTGAAAGTACTGCCTATTGCATTTTTCTCTGAATGGTTAGAACTGCAGTGAAATACAGTCTACAATGCTTTTGTTTTTTAGCATATTATTTCTACATCGCTATTTTCCCCTAGCATTTATTTGCACATTCTTTTTGCTAACCTGTATGTTACACTATAGGAGATAGGGTCAAATGTATCATAGATTCACATGTAAGAAAAACAGGAACCCTCCAGAGAGTGTAATGATTTGTTCCAGTAAGATGGAGTGGAAAAGGGAGAGGGAAGAGGTGTTATGGAGTATTAGCTAATGCTGCTCAATAATTCACCAATCAATTAAAATGCCATTATTATTCTCCTTTGGCACTTAACTTCTGTGATATTTAAAGACCACATGGGTCCAATTGGGGAGGACAGCTATTAGCAGATACATGAAAATAGCATTTCCAGTCTCTGGAATTGGGTGTCAAGGTAATTTGTGTCCTAGCTCAAGTTACACTCATCAGCATACAAGGGCAGATGTTTAAGAACTCTAGTATATTGAGAGAAATGAGAACGGGAAACATACTGATGAGGGCCTGGATAATCAGAGAGGTAAAGCAGAAACTTTGGATCCTCTAATTGAGGCCAGAATATTTCATAGTGCTCTAAGTCAATTTACACATTTGTATTAACCAGACTCTGACCAAGAATGAGTGACTCACTTGAGATCACGAACGTTTTAGCTGTAATTACAATTTATTAATTATTAACACTAGATTTTGTTGCATGCTTAATGTTTGTCAAAAGCTTTACATGTATAAAATATACTTTATATGTATATAATATACAATTTACATGTATGATGTCATTTGTTGCAATAACAATAAGGGCAATAGAATATTATTTTCCTCACTTGATAGGCAAGAAAACTGAAACAGTAATGGGAAGTAACTTGTTTAAAGTCCCATAAGTAGTAAGTGATGAAACCTTGGTCCTGTATTCTTAAAACTTCACAATCCCTTAGTTACTTACTTGGAATTGGTCTTTTATTCTCCCCAGCCCTATGTTCTAAATTTACTAACTAGTTATATCATAAATGACTTTGGTAGTATGGAGAGCCTTTGACTAATTCAATGAAATAGCCGGTCACGCTGGGCATGCAGCATATAGTGTAGGGAATACTGACAGCACAAATAGATATCTTTCTACTTTGGAAAGGCCGATCGATGTGTTGCATCCTCACACTCACATTCTTCTCCCTCGGTGTTGATATAAAATGTCAACACATGCTGCCGTGGTATAATGGTTTGTCCCTCAAACGTTCATGAGTTGAAATTTGGTCCCCAGAGTAATGGAACTGGGAGGTGGTGAGACCTTTAAGATAATGTTTCATGGGTGATATTTGGACCATGGGAGTTCTGCCCTCATGAATGGCTTAATACTGCCTCTAAGAGGGAGTGGAGTTGTCACTTTCATGAGGAGTTAATTCCTGCCAGAGTGCATTGTTATGGAAGGTGGCTGCCCCGCAGGTTATGCTCTCTCTGCACACATCTACTGACAGTTTTGCTTTTCCATGCTAGGTTGTGATGGAGCCAAGACCAGCCAGATACTGGCCCTATCCTCTTAGGCTTCTCAGTAAATATCTACTCTTTATAAATCACCCAGTCTCAGGTATTTCTGTTTAGCAACACAATAACAAACACATGCTAAACTATGACTAAAGAGATGGCTCAATCTGAAAGTTTGGGGTTGCCTCTGTATGCACAGTCATTTCAAGTCTGGGTGAAAATATAGTCTGACCAGTCATCAAATATAAAGTTTGGAATTCTCTTTGGCTAAACAGTTTATGTGCTGGGAGTTTCCACTTACATAGAAACAATTTGAAATATCTCGTTTGCCTTACTAAGGTTCCATAAGGATGAGACCTGGAAGTCTAGCAAAGTGGTATCTGCTGTAAGTGAACAGAAATGAGTGAGCTATGGGTCCCCCATCTCATTTGGTATCCCTCTTTTTTCAGTTCTCTATTCATTTCCACCTCACTCTACTTCTCTACCCAGGGCATTTTCTTCACAGTAGTGACATTGAAAAAGGCAGCTATGGCAAAGATGAAAGCTTACAGAAGACTTGGAATTCAGAGAATGAGTTTGAGGATCAGCTCTATTCCAGGGCTTTGTAAATTGGTACAAGCCACCTACACAGGCTGAGCCATATTTTTCTCCTATATATGATGTCATGTTTACAGTTTTTAAAAAGGGCTAAATAATACATTCCAATTATATTAAACTAATATAGATTCCCTAGAGTTGATATGCTTTCCTTCCTCATCTTCAGTCTTCTTACACGAACTGTCCTATAGCCTGAGTCCTTTCCTTGCCTCACCTGCTAACAATAGGATCAAACAATTCATTCATGAACTAACAGTTCTTGGAGGATAAAGGAAGATTATCAAAAGCTCAAAGGAGTCTTTTAAAAAGTCTATTATGTTTCTACCACACACTCATGAAATACTAAAAGCATCTAGAGGTGAATTTTGTCAAGAAATAATTAGATATTTATCATCTTACCATTAATAAGTTTGGTCTTCTTATCATAATATTTTAATTGACATTGAAAAAATATCCTTATTACATGTATTTTAAATTGCAACTGAAATAGTCTACATGGAGTTGCCTCTGCCATTTAAAAGTGAACAATGAGACTTGAAAAATTATTTGAGTTTCTAATTGAAAAATAATTGGACTTTTAAGAAGGAAATTATGTTAATCAGTAGGTGTAATAAAATGGAGATTTATGTTGAATTAGCAATTACAAATAAAAAAATGTAATCTCAAGGATGTGCTTGAGAACAAATTTATGTTCAATATTTGTGTTTTATAATCCCAAAATGACTTGGGGAGCAATGTGGGAGATCAGATAGCAACAGAGAAACATGTGGATTACTGTAAAATTTTATCATTGAGAACATTTTAAAGATAAGGATAAGACATTTTATTGATCAAAATCATTTTTGAGCCTATAAGGACCACAGTAATTCCTAAAATCAAACAAGTTTGAGGTGAAGCTCTCATGGTCGCTTGAATCTGTTCACATTTCATTGTGCTATAGCAGGGGATTGCAAGACCCAACATCTTCAACCTGTTCACTGGTCCAGAGAATATCCCTCTCCACCTTTCCCCTTAATAATAGCTTTATTGAAATATAATTCACATACCCTCATAAAGTATATCACTCGATGTTTTTAGTGTATTTGCAGAGTTGTGCAACCTCCACCACTATTAAATTTTATAACATTGTCATAACCACAAAAGCAGCCTGCACAGGGGCCAGGAGGTGGTATGGTGGTTAAGGCATTGGATTTCCACATGAGCACGTTCAAGTCCCTGATCTGGTGGCTTGAAAATCTTTCTGGGCACATGTGTATGTGTGCCAGAAATCCAAAAAGAAGAATTGGGGAATGGAGGAGAAGGGATTGTGGTGTGACCATCCCCCCTGGGGGGCAATTTCTTACTTTCCCTTTGTCCGTCTCTCTCTTTCTCTGGCAAGTGCACATGCCCTGTGGAAAAATCAAACAAAAAAGGAGGAGGAGAAAAGAAAAAGAAGCAGCTGCTGCCACTGCTGCCACCGCCTGCACACATTTCCAATGACTTCCAATTTATCCTCCCCTCCCATCTCCTGACAACCACCAGTCTACCTTCTGTTTCCATGGCGTCACCCATTCTGGCCATTTAATATAATTAAAGTCATATATTACTTGACCTACTGTATCTGGATACTTTCCTTTAGAATAGTATTTTAAAATTTATCCAAGTTGTGGCATGTGTCAGTATTTCATTCTTTTTTATTGCTAAATAATACTCCACTATACTGATAGACTATATTTTCTTTATCCACTTATCAGTTGATAGGCATTTGAGTTGTTTCTACTTTTATCTGTTAAGAATAAGACTATTAGCAACATTCATGTACAGGGCTTGGTATAAACACACAATTTTAATTCTCTTAGATATAGGCCTAGGAGTGAAATCACTGGTCATGTAGTAATTCTCTGTTTGATATTTTCAAAAATAACTGGGACCAGCAGTTGGCGTACTGGCTATGTTGCTGGACTCCCATGTAGTCAACTGCGGTTTGAGTCCCAGACCTGGTGATTTAGACTTATGCTGGGCGCTTCTGCGTGTGTGTCCAAGATCCCTAGAGGAGAATGGAGGAGAAGGGATTGCGGCGTGGCCTTCCCCCCTGGGGGGGTGATTTCTCGCTTTCTGTCTCTCTGTCTCTCTCTGTCTGTCTGGCGAGCGCACACACCCTGTGGCAAAAACCTCTCAAAAACAAAACAAAACAAAACAAAAACCTAAACTATTCTACAAAGTGGCTGCATAATTTACAGTCCCAAGATAAATATTTGAGACTTACAATTTCTTCACATTATCACCACCACACATATGTGTCTTTTTTATTTTAGTCATGGTAGTGGTAGTAAGAGGTATTTTACTGTGATTTTAATATGTCATTCTCTAATGACTAATGATATTAAGCATTTTTTTCTAGAATTGTGAGCCAAGTATACATCTAGTCTTTATAAATCACCCAGTCTCAGCTATTTCTCTTTAGCAGCACAATAATGAACACACACTAAATTGTTACTAAAGAGATAGCTCAGTTGGAAAGTGATATAAGTGATAAGAAATTGTCATTTTTATATCTTCTTTGGAGAAATCTATTCAAATTATCTGCCCATTTCCTAACTGGATTATTTGTAAGAATTTTTATTCCAATTAGTTGTCACTTAACAGGTGTATGATTTGCAAATATTTTCTCCCATTCTATGAATTGCTTTCTTTTTTATCTTCTTGGTGTTATGGCACCACTTTAAAAAATTTAATAGAATCTAATTCATCTACTTTTTAAAGTTACTTGTGCTTTTGGTGTTATATTTTTAGACCTCTTGGTCTGATCCAAGGTCATAAAATTTACAGTAATATTTTTCTTTTCCTAAAAGTTTTAGAGTTTTACACTTAAATTTATGTCTACAAATTGTTTTAGGTTATTTTTTCATATGACTTAGAGTAGGGATCCAAATCCATTCATTTGCATGTAGATATCAGTTGTCTCAGCACCATTTATTGAGATTATTCTTTTCCCCATTTAATTGTCTTGGTACTTGGTACCCTTGTTAAAAATCAGTTGACCATAAATGTGAGAGCTTATTTCTGGCTTCTAATTTGGTTTTGATTGCATTAACCTATATATCTAGCCTTATACTATACTGTCTTGGATATTATAGCTTTTTCCTTTTTTTTTTTCTTCAGAGAGATAGTTTGATATAGGGTACATGCACCTGCCAGAGACACAGAGAGAAACCAAGAGAGAAAGTGAGAAATCACCCCTCAGGAGAATGGTGATGCCATAGTCCCTTCTCCATTCTTCTCGGGATTTTGGCCATGTGTGCACATGTGACCATTGTGAGTTTCAAGCCACTGCTTCCAGGACTCAAACCCTGGTCTACCAAGTAGGAGTCAGGTGCTTTAACCACTCCACTATCTGCTGGCCCCAATTTGTACAATTTTATATCAGAAGGCCTGGGTCCTCTAAATGTTTCTTTCTTTTTCAAGATCGTTTTGGCTATTTTGGATCTATTGCATTTCCATTTGAATATACTATGACTATGTTACTCTCTACAAGAACATCACCTGAGGTATTTTTCCAATTTACTTTTAATCACTGTACATCTTTACAGTGTACAACATGGTTTTCTCCAGCATGAATACAGTGCCTATTAGTCAAGTCAAAGACATTATCATATACATTATCATCAATAGATAATCTTTCTTTTAAGATATTTTATTTTATTTTAATTTCTTTTATATATCCAATCACTATACATCACTTAGCTTGGATCCATGTCTTAGTAATTGTGAATAATGTCACAAGAAACATAGATGTGTAAGCATTTTTCCAACTGAGCATTCTCCTGTCCTTTAGGTAGTGGCCCAGTGGTAGAATTGCTGAATCATATGGTAATTCTATTTGTAGATCTTTGAGGAGTCTCCATGTCATGTTGTTCTCCACAGCGGCTGGACTAATTTACATTCCCATCAGCAGTGTCAGAGAGTTCCTCTTTCATGACAGTCCCATCAGCACTATTCATTTTTGTGTTTTTAATCTTCACTATTCTGACTGGTGTCAGGAGGTATCTCATTGTGGTTTTGATCTGCATCTCCCTTATGATGAGGGATGTTGAGCATTTTTCATATGTTTTTGGCTGTTCATATGTCTTCCTTAGAGAGTTGTTTGTTTAGCTCATTTTCCAATCTTTTAATTGGATTGATTTTTTTTTTTCCATGTAAGCCACTTGAGTTCCCTTTGTATTCTGGTTATCAGTCCTTAATCTGAGGCATAGTTTGCAAAAAATATTCTCCCATTCTGAGGCTTGTCAGTTCACGCTAGTTATTGTGTCTTTTACTATGCAGAAACTTCTTAATCTTATGGAATACCATTTGTCTATTTTGGGGATTATTGCCTATGGTTTGAGGATCTTATTTAGGAAGTCTTTGCCCACTCCCATGTCTTCCAGTTTCCCCAGTTATTTCCAGCAGCAGTTTTTTAGTTTGAGTTATTGGTTTAGATCTTTGATCTACTTTGAGTTGATATTTATCAATGGTGAGAGATAGCGGTCCAGATTTATTTTTCTGCAAGTGGATACCCAGTTTTTTCAGCACCATTTGCTAAAGAGGTTTTTATTATCCCACTGGATTGAGTGGTACCCTTTGTCAAAAATCAGTGGGTTGTATGTCTGGGAATTTATTACTGGCATCTCTATTTTCTTCCGTTGGTCCACATGTCTGTTTTTGTTCCAAACCATGTTGTTTTGGTTATCACAGGTTTGTAATTTATTTGTGGGTCAGGTAGTGTGATACCTACTACTCCACTTTTCTTGAGCAGGATTGCTATGGCAATATAAGGTCTTTTATGATCCTAGACAAATCCTATGATTTTTTTTCAAATCTGTGAAGAATGTCTTTGGTAATTTAATTGGGATTGCATTAAATATGTAGATTAATTTGGGTGGAATTGCCATTTTGGTGATATTAATTCTTCTGACCAGGAACATGGGATATCCTTCCACTTTTTTGTATCATTTTCAATTTCTGTTTTTAGCTTTTCATAGTTTTTCTGTGGAGGTTGGTTAGATTTATTCCTAGGTATCTTATACTTTTTGTAGCTATGGTAAGTGAGATTACTTTTCTTCTGCTTGTTATCTGCTTGTTGTTCACATATAGAAATGCTATAGATTTTTGAATGTTGATTTTGTATTCTGCCACTTTAGTGTATTTGTTTATTACTTCCAGAAGTTTTTTTCATAGATATCTTTGTGTCTTCTTTGTACACAATCATGTCATCTGCAAATAGAGATAATTTCACCTCTTCTTTTCCTATTTGAATGCCTTTTATTTCTTTCTCTTTTCTGATTGCATTGGGTAGGACTTTTAGTATTATATTGAAAGGGAATGGAGAAAGTGGGCAGCCTTTTCTTGTACGAGTATTTAGTGGACAAGCTTTCAGCTTTTCCCCATTCAGTATGATGTTAGCTATAGGTTTTTCATAGATAGCTTTTATTGTGTTGAGGATAGGTCAATTTTTCTGAGAATCTTAATCATGAAGAGATGTTGTATTTTATCAAATACTTTTTCTGTATCAATCACTATGATCATATAGTTTTTATCGTTCCTTCTGTTAATATGGTGTGTTATATTTATGGTTTTGCATATGTTGAATCATATTCATCCACTATATAAAAAATACCAGGGTCTTTGTTTTATTATGGCTGACTAGTATTTCATAGAGTACATGTGCTACATGTTTTCAATCTACTTTTCTGTTCTTGGACATTTGGATTGAGTCCATATTCTAGCAATTGTGAATAATGGAACAATAAACATGGATGTGCAAGTGTTTTTCTGAGTGTTTTCCTATCCTTTGGGTAGATACTAAGAGTTGAATTACTGGATAGTATGGTAGTTCTATTTGTAGTTTTCTGAGGAAACTCCATGTTGTTCTTCACAGTGATTGTGCTCATTTACTTTCCCACCAACAGTGTAGGAGAGTTTCCTTTTTTCATTGCAGCCTCACCAGCACTTATTATTCTTTTTCCTTTTTCTTTTTTTAATCTTAGCCATTCTGACTGGGGTCAAGTAGTATCTCACTGCGGTTTTGGTTTGCATTTCCTTTATGATAAGAGACACTGAATATTTTTCATATGATTTTTGGACATTCATAAGTCTTCCTCAGAGAGTTGTCTATTCAACTTATTTTCCTATCTGTATAATAAGCAATAATCTTCTATTCTTCTATTTTGGGGTCAGGAAATGAAGTTTCTACTACTTTATTCTTTTTGCACAATATTGCTTTGGTGATATGGAGCCTTAAATGGTCCCAGACAAATTTTGTGGTGGTTTTTTAAATTTCTGTGAGAAACATCTCTTGTAGTTTGATTGGTATTACATTGAATTTATAGATTAATTTGGGTAGAATAGACATTTTGATTGTATTTATTCTTCCAATCCAGGGACATAGGAGGTCTCTTCACTTTTTGGTATCATTTTTAATTTCATTTTTATTGTTTTCTTTGTAAAAGTCTTTTATTGTTTTCGGCTAAGTTTATTCTTAGGTAGCTTATATTTTTTGTGGCTATTGTAAATGGGATCAACTGAGATCTTGAAAGGGATGATGTTGAATTTGTAGATTAGTTTTGAAGAATCTACATCTTAACAGTATTCTTCTGAAGCATGACTATTGGATGTCTCCATTTACTTAGGACTTCTTTAACTTAT
Organism: Tupaia tana; assembly: GCA_026018925.1. Taxonomy (NCBI): domain Eukaryota; kingdom Metazoa; phylum Chordata; class Mammalia; order Scandentia; family Tupaiidae; genus Tupaia; species Tupaia tana. Next base: position 128,457,355 of record JAKSZU010000001.1, on the reverse strand, counting down.
TTTCACACTGTTTTGTACTCTTCATTATATGAGCCTTGTACTTGTGAAATTTATTCTTAAGTCATTTATCTTTTTGTTATATTATAAGTACAATTTTTTTTAAATTTATTTTTAGGTTGTTCATTGTGTATGTATGGAAATACAGTTTATATTTATGTATTGATTTTTTTATCCTGTAAACATGCTGAACTCATTTAATAATTCTAACAGTTTTCAGTGAATTCATTAACATTTTCTGTATACCCAAATCATGTCTTGTACATAGGCATATCTGCAAGTAAAGATAGTTTTTTATTCTTCTTTCCAGTTTAGATTTATTTTATTATTGTCTGTTGAATGGAAATGCTGAAAGGAGAAAGCTTTACCTTATTCATCATATATGTATTAGTATAAGGGTCAGTTTTTTAAGTTAATTTGCATGTCTCATCATTTTATTGAAAATAAGCATTTAAATAATATAATTTGGCAAGTCTGGAAATCAGATTTTCTCACTGTCTCCAGGATTTGTTATCGAAGCCTTTTTAACTTCTGAATTAATTCATTAAAGTCTATCTTTTTTTCTTGTGTGGCCAATGTAGTTCTGCTCAGGTACTTAGTGGTCAACAAATTATTGTACAGACAGACAGTGGATCATCAGAAAACTCATGACATGTTTTTCTATGTTTTTATGCAAAAATGTGTCATGATTTTCCCAACAACCCAATATTACTATTATTCTTAAAGCTTTCAACTAACAAATTTCCCAGCCTCTGCTTAGGGCCTTTGTGTATATTCTGGTGGTTTACAACTCTGTTTTAGTCTTTACTTCCAACTTGCATAGAACCTTAAAATCACTCAGTGGTGACATCTAGGACCTTCTTCTAGATGAGCACTAAGCCCTACGCATTGTGCCTGACCTTCCAGATTTTCAGAAATACATTGGGAGTTTTCAAAATCTCTTATAGAATATCTCATTCTCTAGCTTTCCTTTTAAGGTCGTCAGTTATACTTTTGTTTGCCCCACCTTTTACCATCAACTTAGGCAGGCCTAATATTAAATAATTGCCACTTATGTTTTCCAAAAATTACCATGAACTAACAAATAGCTTTTTTCACTGAGCAAATTCTGAGTAACATCAAATAGAGACAAAATTGTGAGGTGGGTAGGGTTGCCGCGTAGCTACCAAATAGGTCAAGTACTTACAGTTTTCTGAGAACTTAATTATTTTGGGAGCACCACATCCCTCTGCCCACACTAACTGTGGCTAGGCTGCTGGTTTTCATTGTGATTGGAAGGTTCTTGGTTTCAAGGTGACTATGGAGGCTGACAGAGGAAAACTAGGAACTAGGCAAGTTTAAACATCATAAAGTTCACTGCCCCTACTGAGAATCAGTCTTTCATTTTGTTTTGTTTTAAATAAACATTTCTCTGGGTTTATGTCTTTTGTTAATTTTGAGAGTTCTGAAAAAGTTGATTTTCACAATTTAAGAGTAAGAAAGCAAACTCAATTTAGAAATAGACAAAGAAACTGCATAGGTTTATTTATTTATTTTTTTTAAAGAAAGAAGAAAAAAATAAAAATGAATCAGCTACAGTGGTGCAACCAAGAGGCTGATACCACATGTGAGGCTTCGGTTTGGATCCCAGACCAACCTAAACAGGCCAATGATGGTAGAATACACCTATAATTCCAGCTAACTGGGAGGCTGAGGTAGAGGACTACGACAATGAGACCCTGTCAAAAGTAACTTTCTCTCTTTCATTAAAATAAAAAAAAAGAAAGAAAGAAGATATATCAGTGACCCACAGGTATATGAAAAATTACTCAACATCACTAATCATCATGAAAATGCAAATTTAGACCATGATTAGATTTCACCCCATGATTGTTAAAATGGCTGTTATCAAAAAGACAAAAGATACCAAATATTGGTCAGGACGTGAAGAAAGGGAACCCTTATATATGTACATTTTAAATTGTAATATAAATTAAGATAGACATATGGAAAACAATATGGTGGTTCTTAAAAAAAAGTTGAGAAATAGACTACCATATGATCCAGCAATCTCACTATTTGCTGTCTACTGAAAACATATTGTACTCCCATGTTCATTGCAGCACTATGGAATCAACCTAAGTGTCCATCAACAGATGAATAGATAAAGAAAATGTGGTATAAGTACATAACGGTGAAGGGCCAGGAAGTAAAGCAGCTGTAATGAAACTGGACCCACTTGGAAAGGTCCTTGGTTTGAGTCCTGAGGCTTCCCTGGGCAGGCACATGTGTGCCTGTGATCCAAGTTGGCTGAGATTGCAGTGGACTGGAGCGTTAAGACCTTGTCAAAGGTTTCTCTCTCTGTCTCTCTCTCAAGAAATGAATAAATAAAAACTTTTAAAAATTACACAATGAAATTCTATACCACCTAACAAAAGAAAACACTGACTTTTGGGACATCATGGATAAACCTAGAGGACACTGTTAAGTGAAATAAAGTAGGCATAAAAAGACAATTACTGTGTATATATGGAGTATAAAGAAGTGAAATTCAGAAACAGAGTGGGGTTACCTGAGGCTTGGGGATAGAAGGAGTGAGGAGTTACAGTCAAAGGACACATAATTTTAATTCGATAGGAGGAATAAGTTCAAGGAATCTATTGTATATCATGGTGACTATAGTTAATAACAATATACTATACATTTGAAATTTGCTAAGAGTAAGTATGAAGTGTTTTTAAGCATAAAAAAGTAAGTATGTGAAGTAATGCATATGTTAAGTAGCTTGCTTTAGCTGTTTTACAATGCATACAGATATTAAGCATTATGTTGTACACCATAAATATATGCATTTTTTGACAATTAAAAAACAAATTTACAAAATAACTATTGACTTTTCTTCTATCTTTTTGCCAGCATTCTTGTTGCTTTTATTGGTAATGAGATATTTGGAGGTCTTTTTATTGCTATTCTGGAGGAGATTCTTAATAAGATCCTGAACATAATATCATCTACATCTTTCATTTGAACATACATCACCACCCCTGCCCTTTGCCATTCATTGTCCTGTTGTAGAGATTTATATGAGGTGAGTCTTGTTGTATAAAATACTGGATATGAGAGCTGTAGCATGCATGGGACTCATAGCATATTTGGCAACTAAAACTCAGGTGAGCTGAAAAATTGGTTGTTGAGATAGTCTTAGAAAGCCAACTACTCTCTTTTTCTGGTTTATTTACTTTTTCTATGAGACAGATAGAGAGAGTTCCACTGACAGGGTCCTGAACCGGAACTGTCCCATGTGAGTAAACCTTGCAGAACATTACATTTTACCACTGTGTCACCACCCAGTCCCAGGATATCTGTCTTAATGAAAGTGTTAATATATCCCTTGAAACACATTTATGGAAATCTTCACTCCCTGACTCTTGCTAATAATACCAGCTATTTACAGCAGGCTAGGAGTTGCTAAGAGTAATAATGCTAAGAGTGATGATAGGGACTTGTCAAAGTAGGGAATATTTTGAGGAAATAGTGTAATGAAACACAAAATCTCTGAAAGATTTTCTCTTTATGGATGAATTGATTGTGTGTCAAGTAACCTTCCAGGTACCAACATTGTTAACTCAGGCTGAAAAGGCAAGCAGCTATATCCAGGGATCCTGTGGTTACTAAAGGGCCACATCATTAAAGGGATGAGGGATCTTGTTGGTCATTGAAGTTCCTTCCATGACAGAGTCAAGCTTGAACCTCTGTTGTTCACACCAGTCATGTGATTGTGGAAAAATTTCTTACAATTCTCTAGTCTTAAGTTTCTTTATTTGCTCATGACTATGTGTCTGTATGTCCAGAATTTATTTTCCTATGAGAAATAAAAATATAAAGAGAGAAATAGGTATTTTTGACAGAGACTTGTTTAGTTGCAGCTCTCCTGCTCCAGCCTCCCAATTAACTAGGATCACAGGCTTGTGCAGCCATGCTCAGCCTGTCCAGGATGTGCTAGGAACTGTATCTGAGCTTCTCATGTAGCTTCTATCTCCAGAGGGATGGTCCTATCTGTTTCCCACTATGGCTGAGTTTCCTAAGATTTAAAAACTAATGGCTATTTTCATTCTTTTGTTCTTCTGGAGTGCAGGTATATATCAAAGACAAATAAAAATGCCCATCAGAGAACCTGAATATTTTAAGACAGCTACACTACACATTCTGTGGGAGCATGAGACACCTGAAACAAAGGAATTTGATCTCTATTGTTAGCTTTTGCTTTTTATATTCTCAACAATACATTTTGATCCAATGATTACATTGTATTATTTGTTTCACTGGATCTTTCTACTCCATGAACTAATTTATTCTCTCCTGAAGATACTCTTGACACCTTTGAGAACAGGTTCTTTTAAAGTAATTCATCCCTTACCTCTCTCTCTTTCTTTCTTTCTGTTTTTTTTTTTTTTTTTTTTTTTTTTTTTTTTCTTTTGAGAGAGGTTTTTGCTATCTACCATGTGTGCTCTCTGGAGAGACAAAGAGATGGAAAGATAGAACGTGAGAAATCACCGGCTGGCAGGATGGCCACATGGCAATCCTTTCTCCTCCATTTTTCTCTTGGGATTTTGGGCACACACATGTGCCTGGTGTGAGTTTCAAGCTGTGGTGTCTACGATTCAAACTACAGTCAACCACGTGGGAGTCCAGCGCCTTAACTGCTACGCTGCCTGCTGGTCCCAGTTCAGCCCCTTTCTTAGAGCCTTTCCTCCCTTTATGGCTGTTATTTACAGGTGCTCTATTCTCTACCTATTTCTGTGTTAATGTTCACATTTTATCTGGCCATTTGCAAAAGCCCTTAATGATTTAAACTGCCAACCAATTGTGCTGATGACTCTTACACTCCTGTCTGGCTATTTTGCAGAGTTTACTCACCTAGTTTTAGACAAAACTGTTGTTTCCTTCTGCCCATCTCCTCTGTATCATACTCTGTCGCAGCATTTCACCATTTACCCAGGCACCCAGTCAGAAACCCACAGCTGTCTTGCATTCCTTTCTTTGCCGTTTTCTATAGCAAGTCAATTGCCAAATATTAATTACTGTTTTTACTCTTGAATGTTCCTTAAATCAATCTCATCCTACTTACTATTTCTTACTACCAGCTTGATTCCTCTAAAACATAAATCTGGCCATGTTATGTCCTTCTTGAAAATCACCAATGGCAAGTACAGTTTCTGCATTGAAGGCCCTACTGGTTAGCTCAAACCATTCTATTTTCACCCTTAGTCTCATAATCTGATGAATGACTATGTGTCACTGTGACAGATGCTATTTATGGGGAGGTTAGTGCTCAGGATTACGAAGTAGCAGATAGTAGGGAAGGGTTTTCAGGGAAAATCACAATGAGCTAAATTTACAGGTTGAGTAGAAAATTAAGTGAAGTATAGATGATTGTATAGAAGCAGGGTGGCATTCTGAGTAAAACAACATTTGCAAAGACCCCTCTGTCAGAAGGGGTCAGACTTTTGCAGGGAACTGAGAGGAGGCTGGTGTAACTGGCATCAAAAGTAACTAAAAGGATGTCATCAACATGAAACTGCTTTAAAAACTTAGAAACCTGTGATTGTTGCTATACATTTCAGTACATGAAATAAAATAAAATTAAAAAAACTTAAATTCAATTCAGATCCTCTGGTTCAAAATGAAGATAGTAGGGCAATAATATCCCAATTATCATATAGCAATACTATGTAATCCCATATTCTCTAATTTGTGTAGACAATGTCAAGGTTAGCAGTTTAAAGTACCCATATATGCAGATATGTATTATTTGTACATACAAGCCCATATAGACAACTAAAGATAATAAATGAACATAGTTCAGACCTTCACACTAAAATCGCACTGGATGATTTTAGTAGAACTCTCATACTTCCATTTTAGATGCTATTCAAAGTGGAGAGCACATCGGTGACAATACAGTACATCTCCAGTTGAGGCTAAACAAAGTGGGGCAAAATCTCCTTAACTCCATTTATTTTCATAAAAATGTCAACATAAAATAAGCGTCCATGATAACTCTGAGCTCATATCCTATTATAAGTGGAAAACAGCCAGCTTCACATCTTGTGAAAACACTTTCAATCACCTTTTATGACCATGTAGTTGCTGTATTTGGCAATTAAAAAATTAAAACATGTAGATTTCCATAACGATCCATAACTGTTGGAATCAGGATTGTTTGTGGTTTCATATTTCATTCAGAGCTGAGTCTCTCAGAGCTGACTTGAAGAAGGTAGCCATGGTTTAAAGGTCACTCGAAGCTGAATCTCCTCAAGCTGCACTTTAAAGACATTACTGAAAATGCATTCTACTTAAATAGCTATTTGGATAATTAGATATGTCCAATCAGTGGGAGAAAACCACAAAAACAATCATTAAATGGAAAAATGCTCACATTTAAAATGCACTGGTGTCAGAAAGAAAGAAAATGATTTATATTTTCAAAGCAACTGGAGTTTGGGGAAAAGTGCTGAAAAATCAATTTATTTTTCAAAGGAATGGGCTAGACTGATTATGCATTTGTTAGTTCCATCGGCACTGTTTGGATACAATATAGATGCATTGATTTCCATGCATATGCGATACGTCTTTTTTCTTACACAGAAAATATGGTGTTCACAAAAAAAAGAGATGAGGTTTTTTTTTCCTGTGGTTAAAATAATAAATTCAACTCTCCACCTCATCTTCTTAAGTTATTTTCCTTCAGAGTTTAATAAATTATTCGTGATTTATTATGGGGAATATTTGCCCAGGAAATATAATTCCAGCACAGGGTCAGGCCTGAAACCCCTCATTTTATAGCTTCTTTCATCTTTAAATGTTGTTTTGGAAAAGGAAGCAAGGAAAAGCATAATTCACTGCACACAGAGCCTTCCTCCAGTGGATGGCCAGCCCAGGTGAGAGCCTTGGTGACTGGGATTCCATAGAACAGGGAAATATTTTTTGAATCCCCTCCATAACCTGTTGTGAGATGCTTCAACAAGTTTTTGGTGGCCTCCTTCTACTCACCCCAAGATCTCCAATATGCTTGAATATCATCCTTACTCCTGACAAAGATTCTTTGCTTGGCTCCTAAACCTTCTCCCAGGCCAATCTGTACACATCCTTATAAAATTCAATTTTAGTGAGAATCCTACTAAATTATTCCAGTAATACACCACTACCACCCTTGATATCTGACCACCCTCCAGGATATCTGATCAGATTCCTCATCCCCTCCATTCCCCTAGCAATATCTTGGTTCATCTTCACTAAGAATCCTGTTAAGTCAATTTATCCAATTTCCTTTATCCTTGATATTTCCTCTTAGTCATTTTCCATCCACTGACCCCTACTCTCCTCCTTGCTATAAACTCCCACTTCTCAGTGCTGTGTTTTGAGTTGACCTAACTTCTTTATCCCAGTAAAAAATGCATTTTCAGTGGTCGTTTTACAGATCACGATGATTCTGCCTAAAGTTGTCCTTACTGTGCTTTAGCAAGTATCATTGATTAACTTTTCTTGAACATCCCTAAAAACACTGAGCTTATCTTGTAAGATTTTTACCTTTTGGTATCTGAAGTTAGTTTGGTTAGTCACTCCTAAGGGTGCCTGTGTAGTAGAATTGTCTGGGAATCTGTTGAACATAAGGGCCCCAAGGCAACTGTCAATATTGAACAATCAGAATCTAATGGAAGCAGAGAAAAGAGAGAGGTGACAGATAGGGTTTCAGAAACTGCTTTAAAAAACTTCTAATTGATTCTGACATAATTCTTCTTTGGATTTCTGGGTATTAGTGAGCTGTACAGATGAAAAAATATGATTGCTAAACTGACCTCTGCTAATCAGAATACACAAGGAACTAAAGAAGCTGTTTGGAAAAAAGATGATCGACCCTATTAAAAAATGGGAGAAGGAGTTGAAAAAAACTCTCTCTAAAGATGACATACAAATAGCCAAAAGGCATGTGAAAAAATGTTCAACATCCCCCATCGTAAGGGAAATGCAGATAAAAACAATGCGGTACCACCTAACCCGAGTCAAAATGTCTAAAATTAAAAAATAAAACAAAAAATGATAAGTGTTGGCGGGGGTGTGGTGAAAGGGGAACTCTTTTACACTGCTGGTGGGAATGTAAATTGGTCCAGCCACTGTGGAGAATAATTTGGAGATTTCTCAAAAATCTACAAATAGATCTACCATATGAGCAATCCCACTCCTCATTATCTACCCAAAGGACAGAAGAATTCTTCATTGGAAAAGTGCTTGCACATCGATGTTTATTGCGGCAATTTTCACGATTGCTAAGTCATGGAACCAACCCAAATGCCCCCATATGGAGGAATGGATTGAAAAACTGTGGCACATATACTCTATGGACTACTACTCAGCCATAAAAACCAACAAAACCCTGACTTTTGACAGAAAGTGGAAAAATATGGAAGATTTACTGCTGAGTGAGGCAAGCCAGGCTATGAAGTAGAGACATTGTATGTCCCCACTTAACATATACTGAATGTCTGCACTCTATGACTGAAACTGATTGACTAATGGTTGTATAAACACAAGAGATGGGTGTGAATGTCAGATGAGGTGTATGTGAAGGAGGGGGGCCTAACGAAGGACATTTGGAGAAGGGATACAAAGGTAGAGCATTGACGGGATGGGGAAGTGTGGTGTTATCGGTTGAAGATATTTTGATCAACGGGACTGGGGAGAAATGTTCACATATTGAAATGTTCACATTTTAAGCTAAACAATGGCAATTGAATGTATATACAAAAAGAATAAAAAAAAACCTTCCTTTGTAGATTTTATAGTGTCATAATTTAATTGAATATATACTTGAAAGGACCCAAAGGAGAGGAATAAATTATAGTCATTTAACTCAAGAGAGGTATTTTGTTATATTAATATTTACCTGTTCCCCCAACACTACTAAATATATATGTGAATTTGAATAAAAGGAAGTCTTTTGGGTGATTCTTATTTATTATTCTTACATATTATGAGTGACTTAGGTTTGGCTATCATTTTGAGTGTCTCCAAGATTCTGGCCATCTCTAGGTATGTAGGAAAGGTTCCCACTGTCCTGGGTGTGAAGTAAAGTCAAGAATGAAGGGACAATGCATGTATGCTTTGAAAAAAAAAAACAAAAAACAAAAAGAACTATTGTATGCTGTTAAAATGTACAATGATTACATGTGAGAAAAATCAATCAGTCAATAATTTAAAACAAAAGAAGTGAGGTTGAGTCATGACAAATTCAAGAAGGTACTCTGGGCTGGCCACAACTGTTAACAGTTTGTAATGCTCAAAAAACTTTATGATGTTATTTTTATCATGTGATATTCACAGTAAATCTGTAAAGGGGACTTTTTTGGATGTCTGCTTTTAAAATATCAGATAACTTTTAGTACTACTTAAATATCAAATTGACTGTAGCTAACTCTGCCTACCTGAGATGGAGGTCTCCTGTGTGGAATAGTACATATCAGTGAAAAATAAATCTGGGAGAGTAACAATGTAAAAGGTTCTGGTGGTTCCTGCGTGCTCTTCATATTTGGGTTCATGAAAAAAAGCACAGATTAGAGTCTGGAATGTGCAAAGAGATACTTGCAAGTGAGAATGGGTTGAATAAAACATTTATTTTTCAGCAAAAAGAAGAAAAATCGATGGTAAGAGAGGTCTTGGGAAAATCCATCAGGATTATACACAGATGAGGATTGGTGCTCCGGAAGGCTGACTGACAGGCTCAGGGTGTCCATTGCAGAGCAGGGTGGTGCTGAGTCTTCTTCCTCCAGACTCCATGTCCTTGGGTGAAAACACATATTTCATGAAACCATAGGTATATATAAAACAAATTTTGTGATTTGGGTTAAATTAAGGATGTTTCAAGTGGTTTAAAATATATAGTCCAGGTGGATCAGCAGGCAGTATGATGGTTAAGACACTGGACTCCTACATGATCAACTGCAGTTCAAGTCCTGAATCTAATGGCTTGAAAATCATGCCAGGTGCATGTGCTTGTGTGCCCAAAATCCCAGGAGGAGAATGGAGGAGAAGGGACTGTGGCATGGCTATCCATCCTAAGGAGTGATTTCTCACTTTAACTCTCATTGTCTCTCTCTAGTGAGTGCAAACACCCTATGGCAAAAACCTAAAAGGAAACAAAAAGATCCAGGGCCCATCCAAGGTAGTGGGTAGCAGGGTAGTGGTGTGCAATGCTGGAATCAATGGGAAGCCCAGGTTTGGGTCCCCGGTTGGTCTGAACATGCTGGGTGCACCTGAGAGCACCTGTGATCCTGGCTGGCTTAGGAGGCTGGCCAGTGGGTGGGGCTCTGTCAAGAAACTATGTCTCGTTCTCTCGCTCTCTCACCTCCCTTTCTTTCTCATTAAAAAATAAATAAATAAAAGAAGAAAATAATGTGAAATTGTCAACCTTATCCTCAAGGAGCTTTAAAGCTGACTTGGATGATGAGAAGTACTCATTAGAAATAGAAAGTGAAATGCAGTGGCTAACTGCAGTGAGTTTGTTAGATTCCATGACTAGTTTTCTGAGTGCCATAACATGTTACCAAAACTGAGTATATTAAGACACCATAAATATATTGTGTCACAGTTCTGGATAGAAGTCCAACATCAAGGTTTCAGTAGTGCTTCCTCCCTCTGAGAACTGTAGGGGATACTTGTCACATGCTTCTTCCAGCTTCTCATGGCCTGTTAGAAATCCTTGGCATTTCTTGGCTTGCAGCTGTGGCATTTTAATATTTGCCTCTATTGTCACATGACTTTCTCACTCATGTGTCTGTGTCTCTATGTTTCTTATTATTATCTTATAAGGACATCAGTTGTGACGAATTAAGGTCTAGTATGACCTCATCTGAAGTTAGTAAGTCTGCAGTGACCCTCTTTCCAAAACTAGATCACATGAGGTCCCAGAGATTAGGACATCAACATATCTTTTTAAGGGATACAGTTCAACTCATAACAATTTATTTTTCTTAAAAGTCATAAAATGATTCTGATATTTTCCTTTCAATATTTGCAGAGTGTATTGGATGTCCTTTGATGTTAACCAGGGCAGAAAACAACAGTAAGGATTTAGTTCAATTTTCTGGAGTCCTTACAAGCTATTCTGTTTATGATTGAAGCACAAAGGGTAATAGACTCAGGTTTTCCTTTAAGCAATCTGAGAGCGGTAGTACATGGCGGAGAAAAACGTGAACATTTCCATGTACAAATTTTAATGAGAAGACTGGAGAGTGGACACATTTGAGCTTTCCCAAGTCAGTAACCTGGACTACTGGGGGCATTTGCTTCAGGTCCATACAACGAAGAAGGAAAACTGTACTTCACATCAAAGGACTAAATGCTTTCTCCATGGAGTGATTACAGCTTTCGTCACTGCTATTCTAAAAGTTCTATTCATTAAAATAGAGAAAGAAAAATAAACAATGAGGATACATATTGGAAAGGAATTAATAAAAAAATCTCTGTTTTCAGATGATGTAGTTGTCCATGTAGAAAATCTCAAAGAATTTACAAATTACCTTCTAAAACTAATAAGTAACTTAAGCAAGGTTACAAGATATAAGCTCAGCACAAAATAATCACTATTATTTCTATATAAAAAACAAACATGGAGCAACCAAAAAATATATACTGGTTACAATTGCTGCAATAGAATTTTTAGGCATACATTTAACAAAACACGTGTAAGACTGGGTTGGCTTAGTGGTACAGTGGAACACACTGCTCAAAGGTGCTGGCTCCATATGGAAGATCCCAGGTTTGATTCTCTGTTCAACCTATTCACTCTGAGCACACGTGCCCACGATCCTGGCTATCTCAGAAGTCTGAGGAGGGTCTCATTGTGAGATCTTATTTGGGGTGTATCTCTCTCTCTCTCTTTCACTCTCATGAAATAAATGAGTAAACTTTAAAAAAGGTACAGGATCAGAAAGAAGTCCACATGAATACATCCAGTTGATTTTTAACAAAGGTATAAAAGCAATTCAATAGAGGAAGGATAGCTTTTTCCATAAAATACAATCAAAACATTGTATATCCATGGATTAAAAAGAATCTTGACCCAAATATCATACCTTACACAAAAATTAATTCAAATGGGTTGTGGACTTGGATACTGAACAACTTCTAGACAAAATACAAAAGAAAGTCTTCAGGATCTAGGGGTAAGCAAAGATGTCTTAGGTTTGACATGAAACTCACAACATATTCAAGAAAATTGATAAATTGAAAGACGTTAAATTAAAACCTTTTGTTCTGTGGGAAACCCTGATAAAGGGACAAAAAGACAAGCTACTAACAGGAGAAAAATATTTGCAAATCATTTATCTGACAAAGGGCCAGGATAGAATATAGAATATACCTTTCACAGTCAACAGTGAAAATACAAATAATCTGGTTAAAAGTAAGTGAAAGACATGAGCAGACATTTCACCTAAGAGGAAAAACATATGGCAAATGCACAAATGAAGGGGTGGATGTTTGACATCCTTAGCCATTAGGAAGTATGCATGAGTCAGCCCCACAATCTAATGGTTAAGGGAGCCAAATCTCATATGGCTGACCACACAGTTTGAATCTCAGCCCTAGAGGCCTGAAAAACACACTAGGAACATGTTCAAAATCCTGGTAAGACAGAGAAATGGAGGAGAAGGAACTGCAGTGTGACCATGTCCCATTGGGGATGCTTTCTCCCTCTTCCTCTCTTTTACTCTGGCAAGTACATGCACTAACAATGAAAAAAACAATAAAAATGCATATTAAAACCACAATGAGATATGATCACACACCTATCAGAATGCCTAATATAAAAAGTAGCATAAAAACAAAAATTGGATTGAATGCAGAGAAATTGGATTACACATACATTGTGGGTAGGAATGTAAAAAGCACAGGCCACTGAAAAGTCTGGAGGTTTTTTATATAATGAAACACATAATTACCATATGGTCCAGCAGTTGTACCACTGGCCATTTAAGAGATATTAAACTATTTCACACAAAAACCTATGTGCAAATATTCATACAAACATTCCTTGTGATAGGCAAAAATTGGAAATAGCTGAGTTGTCCTTTAATGAGTAAACAGTTAGGCTAAGTGTGGTGCCGCCATGCCAGAGACTACTGCTTAGCAATCAAAAGGAACAAACTATTAATAGCTGCAACAATCTGGATGAATCTCCACAGAATTATGATGATTAAAGAATGCCCATTTCCAAAGCTTATGTACTGTATAGTTCCCTTAACATAAAATTTTTGAATGCTAAGGTTATAGAAATTAAGGACAGATTGGTGGTCTCCAGGCATTAAGAACAGCAGGAGGAGTAAGGAGGTAGAGGTTTCTATAAAAGAGCAGCATGGTAATGGAGTTGTTCTTCATCTTGACTGTAAGAGCAATAATACCCTGGGTGTGGCATTGTAATAGAGTTTTTCAAGATTTCACTACTGGGGATAACTAGGTAGCAGGCAAACAGGTTGTATTATTATTATTTGTATTATTTTTATACCTGTGCATTTATCTGTATTGCCTAAAAAAGAAAGGTTCATTAAAAGCAGGAAAAGAAAAAGTTTGTTTTATGTGATCATGTCATAAACTTGTACTCATTTCCTATAGTTGTAAGCAGATGCTTCCAAAATTTTTGGTCTCTTGGGGCTGGCAGGTGGCGTGGTGGTTAAGGGTGCTGGACTCCCACATGGCCAACTGCGGTTCGAGTCCTGGGCCTGGCAGCTCGCTTTCTAACTCTCCCTCTCTCTTTCTCTCACTCTGTCTCTCTCTGGTCAATTTAAAATAAATAAATAAATAAATAAATAAATAAATAAATAAAGTTAAAATAATTCTTTAAAAGAATTCTCAGTCTGTCATTGTAATAATAATTATCTCTATAATTTATTAAATTCTTTCTATGAAAATGGCCATTGCCAGTTACTGGCCATGCAGTATCCCAAATCATCACAGTAAATCTACAAGGCACATAAAACTATAAGCACTTCACTAAGACGGTGTCAGTGACTCAGTGATGCCATGTCACTTGCCCAAGGTGACAGAATTGGTAAAAGCCAAAATGGCATGGAACCTGCCTAGGGTGTCTGACACTGAAAATTGCAAGCTGGTTCAGGCCAGCCTCAGTCAGCACAGGCACGAGGTCAGTGCTCTCACTGGTGCATGCATCCCCTTTGCAAGTAGCAGCCACTTGGCCACGAGGAAGATACCAGCATGACTTTCAAGGTGGTGAACCATAAAGCATTCAGCATGGCAGGCTGGAGTCTGCCTTGTTTGGAAAGCATAAGATAAATTTCAGTGAGCTGTGGTTTGTTTGAGAACGCCAGGAATAATCTAATCTGCTATTTCAAATATAATTTAGATTTAAGAGGTGTTTTAGTGTTCTATTTCTAAAGTGCCTGAGGACCCGGCTGAGTGTATTACACAGCACATTAGATTAAGGTCAATTAGCAACACAGTGAGGAATTTTTCTCCTTCATAATGAGATGGCGCTGCAAATTTGTGATTAAAGCCCTATATGTTAGTGCAGAGGGTCGGAAGGATTGTGTACAAGCTTCAATTATGATGAAGGCTGAGGTGTGCAGTCCAATAGGTCGTGGCATGTCATACTCCCTGATCTTTCTGATCAGTATTTATTGATTAGCTTTGCACTTAGGGTCCCACCGGCAGAGGTGACTATTGTGCTGAACGGCACATGTTTTGGATTTTAGATTTATGTGTGTTGGAAGCAGCAGAGTCCATGTGGAAAAAACGGCTTTTGCCACAGTGAGGCTTCTGCACATTAGAGCTACCCTTTGGGTGAGACAGGATGTCACCACAGGGCACCTTCAGGGTGAAAGAGATGGGGAGAAGCGGGTTATGTCTTCATGAGGGAAGAGTGCAGGATTTGACATTTGGCAGGTTCAGGTGCAGATAACTCCTCTGTCACTTAAGAGTTGTACAAATCCAGGCGATTACTTACCTGCCTGAGCTTCTCTTTATCAGCTGTACTGTGGTGATGAGACTCTGTTCCTTTTATTCTCCTGCAGATGATGTGAGATAAGATATATAAAACAGCTTGCACATGGTAAGGGGCTTAATACATGGCAGACACTCTCAGCATTAAAAAGAACAGCAGCTATTACCCAGCCCATCCACCACTGTCTCTGCTCAAGAGGAACCTAGAGATATTTTTTATTGCCAGGTAATTGTTACTCATTGGGAACCTTTTGTCTGTTCACTTGTTTGCTCATTTACTTCTTCCATGAGAGGGAGAAGCACACAGCACCTCCAATGGAGTTTTGATGCTGAAATCCACCCTCAGTCTAAGCCAGCCCTGGGTCACACACAAGCACTCAGGTGTCAGGGGTACTCAGGAAGGTCTCCAGACGTGAACCAGTAACCTTCCCATGTAGGTCTGCCTCACTTTACCACTACACTACCACCTGCCATATGAGCTCTTGAAAAAATTATCTAAAATTTATTCATTAAGAAAATATTGATTAAATACAGATTATTATAAAGTGGGCAACAGTTGCCAATTTAAAGGACTACAGTTAACCCAACTGCATATGACGTAAATCAGAATATTCTCATGGACATAAGCATCAGGCCTTCTGACATGCTCATACACTGTGTTACTCATAAATAAAGGTGCTTCAGGAAGTTACTTGGACTCTCTGAGTCTCAGTTTCCTGCCAAGTAGGAGGAGTGGTTCTTACATTTCAGTGTTGGGAGGATTGAGAGAGATGATGTGCTCAGTATGCCTGTATTAGAGAGACAGGCAGCTGAGTAAGCTTCAAAGCCGGAAGCATGAAGGGAGAGCTGGTGGCATCAACCACCTGGTAACTGCATGTGGGGCACCAGAAGGAAATTCCTTTTATATCTACTCTTTGTCTCCGAAGGAGCTCATCTGCCTTTCCTGCTCAGGACACACTCTACCAATGCTTCTCACAACTGCAGCTTGGTCTGGGCTCCTGTGCGAGCCTGTGCTTATCGGTTTACTTAATTTCACAGTGCCCACCTAAGATTATCCGATCACTGTTGAGCGTGTCCCTGGGGCTGTGTGTGTGCTCTGTGGGGTGTTGTTGTTTATTCACATTGACTCAGGAGAGCTAGTTTGTAAATTATTAACTTGGGGCCAGCAGGTGGTAAGTGGTTAAGGCACTGAACCCTCACATGGCCGACTGTGGTTCAAATCCCAGACCCACCAACTTGACACTCGTGCTGGACATGTATGCATGCATGCCCCAAATCCTAGGAGGACAACGGAGGAGAGGAAATTGCAGCATGGCCATTCACCTTGGAGGGCGATTTCTCACTTTCCCTCTCACTGTCTCTCTCTATGTCTCTCCAGCAAGCTCACACACCTTTTGCCAAAACAAAACAAAACAAAATGGAAAAAAAATTAAAATAAAGTAAATAAATAAATAACCAGGACTTGTTGAGAGTCATTTAAAAACAAAAAAGGAGTAAAAATGAAAAAAAAAAAAAAACAGCTGTTTAAAATTGGCTAGGTGGGGACATTCACACCATGGGAATCTGCAGAAATTACAAAGCAGTTTTCCTCAACCTCTGAGAGACAGTTGACAAGCCTTGGCCAGCACACCATTGTGTCAGTTTCATCGTGACTTCTGAATTTCACTCACATATCCACACCCATGGGCATATGGACATCTCTTTGCACTTGGGTCCTCACTGGTGGATTAAAACTTACCTGTTCTTCACTGAGGTTATGAGCTGTGACCGTTTGGCGAGACATATTGTCAGTCCCAAGTCCAGCAGTTACGGAGATGAGGAGGGGACAGATAGGACTGCTTTTTGATTTGGGAGGGTGATTTTGTAGGAGAGAGGCAACAAAATATAAGTTAAAAAATAAACTACACTTCAGCCAGCTAAAAAGTACACCATACAATGTTCCTGTGGGGGTGACTCCAGGTTTATCACTCCTCCTTGGTCCCTGTTGCAGACTCTGCTTCACACCTACATTTTCCCTCCCTTTTCAGGCTTGTAATGACCAGCCACCTGCAGAGTCCTCCCCATTTCTCAGTGAGCTCCCTTCATGCCGTGCAGCTGTGGGCCAGTGCAGCTGCCACCCATGGGTCCAAATCCCACTTCTGTCTAGGTCTCTGGCCCCCATCATCACTGATAATGTGTGGGTGGGTTATCTGGAGACAGTCCAAATGCTGCCTAGACACCACAAGGGAAAAGCACCTTCCCACCCTTTCACTTCAGTCTGCAATGAGCAACAACCAGGGAGTGTTCAACAGAAGAGCCAATGAGAGGAATCAGTCATGAAGGATAACCTGATTCCATTTAACAGACTGTGTGCTTTGTTTGGAAGACAGAGGAACCAGGCATGGGTTTTCAGGATGGCCTTGAAGGGCTGGATTGTGTTTTAGAACATCAGAGTTTTAAGGATTGTTTTGATGAGAATACAGAAGACAGGCTGCACGCAGGAGTGATAGGAGGTAGACACTGATTGCAGCAATCAATGAAATGGACTACAACTTACCTATGTGAAGATGGTGTTTTGATTTGTTTTCCTTTGGCAAGACTACTGAAATCACTCTTGGGATTTAAGTTGATTTTCCAAGTCCCAAAAGTCTTGTTGCAAAATAGTTGATTATATGTCTATAAAGAAATGGATTGACTTTGAATTCTTATTTTCCACCAGTGTTATACCTTCTGCTCAATTATAACAGATCAGATGCACCATTTCCCTCCAAGCAACTGTTGGGAAAAAAAAAAAGGCACATAAAACCAGAATTGAAAACTTGTCAATAAGAAGTTTTATTTACAATGTGTATCTTTAGTAGGAGCTGGTATCCAATTAATTACCTTATTAATTTTCACATTATCCTTCTGAGACAGTGGCAAAGAAGATATCATTATCCTCATTTCACAGATGAGAAAACGAAGGCTGAGGCAGGAAGGCTAAATGATTTTTACTTTCTTAGTGTTACTGAAAAGGATGCAAATGATTCCTTCCCAGGGAAACCCAAGGGACAGAAGAATGTAATTGACTCAGCCTTTGAACAATCACTTAGGAAAACCACAAACTAAAATAAATGATAAAGATAAACAGTGTCATGTGTCCTAATTAATCCCATAGCTAGTGTGGAATGAGCTACATGGACTGCAGAAGCAGCATCCCTGCTAAATTCTCACCACGTGTCCAGTGAAAGCCACAAAGCAATGGAGAGGTACAGAATTGCTACGTCCACAGAAGGCCTTTACCAGGAGCTTACTCTCCACTCTTGGTCCTTATGAGCAAATATGTACAGGTGTGCATAAATAGATATTAAAATATATACAAAGGATTGCCAAAAAGCACATGGAAAATGAGCATTATGAAAAAACTATGCACTAATTTCAGAAAAATCTTTTGCATCAAAATAAATTCGTATTTTAATTCCATTTTTCTATGAACGTTCTGAAATGCCCTTGTGTGTGTGTGGGGGGGGGGGGGGCGGTGACTACATTGGTTTATACTACAGGCGTGTCATGTGACTGCATTCACTTGATCGTGTCATACACAGACATGAGACTTGTACAGTTTTGCTTCTGCCGTACTTTTACTCCTCTGGTCATTCTACTCTCCTTCCCTTCCCCACTGAAAGACCCCTTCCTTGTCAGTAAACCAAATTTATAGCCACATCTAGGCACATTTCTATATTTTTCTTTGATGTTATATCAACTTTTATAAATATGCATATATAACATATTTTTCTTGCTCAACATCATTGCTTTATCCACAAAAAGACATATTATATACACTTTTTAGAAGTATGGTAGAAATCCTTCTGAGTTTATTGGTGATATTCCAAGTCACCCTTTTCAATGTTTCTTAATGTTCTGTGTTATAGATAAGTGCTATTTTATTCAAACACTCTCTACTGATGGCAAGTTCCTTTGTGAAGTATAGTTTTTAATCTCTCTCTCTCTCTCTCTATATATATATATATATATATCTTTTTTAGCATATTTGTTTATTTCTTCTCTGAGTATGAGAGACAAAGAGGGAGAGAGAGGCAGAGACAGAGAGATGAGCACTTCCAACAGGGTATTGATTCCATGATCCAGTCCCAGCCTCAGCCAGCACTAGGTCATGGGTAACTGCATGCCCAGCCTACTCCAAGCTGTCTCTGAATGAGAACCCAGAACATTCCCATGTAGGTCAGAGCCACAGAGCATCTTGTTAAACCACTGTTTGGCCTTAATCTTTAGTTCTATGGGAGATTCCTAGAATTGTATTTCCTGGGTCAAAGGGAATATGTGTTTTTAATTTTTAGAATGTTAAAAATTGTTTCTTAAAAATTGTTAGATTATTCTAGCAATGTGTAGGTCCCCTATTCCTTACATGTCTGCCCTTATTTAAAAGATATATTCCTTTAATACTATTGTTCCTTTAAAAACAAGTTTCCAAGGAACGAGCCTGTGGCCTAATTGTTAAGTGAGCTGGATCTCACGGAGAAGATACTGTGGCATGACCATTCCCCACATGGGGATGCTTTCCTGTCCTCTCTCTCTGTCTCTATCTGGTGAGCATATGTGCTCCCTAGAAAAATTTAAAGAAAAAATAATTTCCCAGATGAATAAATGTAAATATGTATTTACTATTACTTTAATTTTCATTTCATTCAGAATTATTTTATTCGAGCATCTTTTCACATCTTTGTTGGCTATTCAGATTTGCTCCTGTATAAATCGTCTCTTCTAATCATGTGACATTTCACTATTTATATGATTTATACTTGTATAAAAGATCCTAGTATTTTTTTTTTTTTGGAGAGGTTTTTGCTATAGGGCATGTGCTCTCGCCAGACAGAGAGAGACAGAGAGACAGAAAGCGAGAAATCACCCCCCAAGGGGGATGGCCACGCCACAATCCCTTCTCCTCCATTCTCCTCTGGGGATCTTGGGCACGCACGCATACGCGCCCGGCGTGAGTTTTAAGCCACCGTGTCCGGGATGCGAACCGTGGTCGACTATGTGGGAGTCCAGCGACATAGCCATTACGCTAACTGCTGGTCCCTATCCTAGTATATTTTTAACAATAGTCATCTGTCTGTTTTCTTCATTGCAAATATTTTCCCAAGTAGTTTAGTTTTTTGTTTTGACTTGATTTATGGCAAATTTCATTATATTTATTTACTTCCTTAAGTTTATTATTTATTTAGTTATTTCTCCCATTGGAGAGACAGAGATAAAAACAGAGAGAAATAGGGAAAGAGGCATCTCCATCAGGGTCTTCACACTGATCTCTGCCCTCACTTTAGCCAGCCAAGGTCACAGGCATGCATGTGTACTCCTGGCATGCACAAGGCCTTTTCACGTGGCCTCTGGATCACAGGACATTGTGTTACTGTAGTGACACTGAATCTGGTTCAATAGATAATTTAAATGATCATTTTTCATAAATTGAAGGAGGTTCATATCTACTTTGCCATGAGAATATTCATGCAGTCTCAGATTTTTGTTCATTTTTTTACATCTAAGTCTTTAGCACACTTGTAATTTATTTTTAACATAATCTAAGGAGGGGGCTCAGTTTTATATGCATCCTGATAAGTAGTCACGATGCCTGTACCATTACTAAACAATCCTGTAACTCTGCATTAAAATGTTGCCATTGCCGTTTATCACATTCTGATATATATTATGATCTGTTACCTTGTTCTCTCTTATAGTCCACTAATATATTTGTGCATTTCTAGGCCAAATCATAGCCATGCAATTCTAGTGGTTCTCTAGTACAGATTTGCTAAAATCAGCTATTCAAAATTCAAAAGAAATTTCAAAATGTCTTTAGTCTTAAGTGTTTACATGTTCATTTAATTTTTCAAGAGCTATTATTTAATTCTTGCACATATTATTGAAGTTCTAATTTTAAATTTGTTGCAGGAGACAACTTTAAGAGTTAATAGAGCGGACCAGCAGGTGATGTAGAGGTTAAGGTGCTAAATCCCACATGGCTGGCTGTACAGTTTGAGTCCTGGATCCAGCAGCTAGAAAATCATGCTGGGATCATGTGTGTGCATGACCAAAACCCTGAGAGAAGACTGGAGGAGAAGGGATTGTGGTGTGGTCATTCCTTTGGGGGGAGAAGGTTTCTCACTTGCTCTCTCTGTCTCTCCAGTAAGTGCACACATTCTACAGAAAAATAAAATAATGGAAAAAGAGTTAAAGTATGACTTTATTTTGGTGCAAAAATTTTGAAATACATACATAGATGTTTTTATAATTCTCACTTTGCATAAACTTGTGGACGACCCCTTATATTTATGCATTGAGTATGGAAGCTTTGACAATTTTGTATATATTATTTATCTATCATGATGTACATTTTTTCCTCTACTTTTTGATATCTTGTGGTTTGTCTTTGGCCTTGGCAGCTGGCAGATGCAGACAGATAGTAGCCAGCAGCCTAGGGGAAGAGAGCACCTGGAGCTCACTGTCTCCCAAGACTCAGCTCCTGACCTTTTCATGGTCCCTACACACCTTGCTGAAAGCCTGTGCTTTCTTGTTTTCTCTCATCTTTATTTCCTCATCTCTTGTTTTTGCATCACAAAAAACTTTATTTCCTACAACCTCTTGCCTTCTGGTTTCCTGCTAGGTTCACTCAGTGGGAGGAACTCACAGATTTGAGGACAGAGGAAGGGAAGAGAGGTAGTATTTCTCCCTATTTGTTCTCCCTTCAGCATCCCTAGCAGACGTGCTTCCACAGGGTGATTCTAACTCCAATTAATCAGTGTCCACCATGGTTTAAGTTCATGTGGGTAGCCCTGGCTTTTTAATCCTGAAGGCAGCGTGTCTCACCACCTGCCCTGCATCCCCAGAGTCCTTGGAATATTACTGATATACTTGTTAAGTTCAGGGGTACCTCACTATTCTCTGGTAAGTTGTCCAGTTCTACTGTCCTTAGTAACTGATTCTCTGCATTAAATTCTGTTTGAAGCAGTTAGACTTATTTGCATTTTCCTACCTGAATCATAATTAAAACACCCTCCAAACATATTTCTCACCGATCTCTACCTGACACCTTAGACTTCCTTGGAGCTCAATGACAACAACATGAGCTTTTTCTTTTTCTTTTCTTTTTTTTTTTTTGGGGGGGGGAGAGGTTTTCGCTATAGGGCGCGAACGCTCGCCAGACACACAGAGAGAGACATAGAGACAGAAAGCGAGAAATCACCCCCCAGGGGGGATGGTCACGCTGCAATCCCTTCTCCTCCATTCTCCTCTCGGGATCCTTGGCACACACGCACACGCACCCGGTGTGTTTTAAGCCACCGGGTCCAGGACGCAAACCACGGTCTACTACGTGGGAGTCCAGCGACATAGCCATTACGCTAACTGCTGGTTCCCGACTTTTTCTTTTTCATGTATGTGGTAGGTCCTCTCTGACTGCATTATGCAAGGGTGCACACACTTTCCTTGCTACTCGCACTGCATCTTCTGAATGCTTCCAAAAATCATCTCAATCGTGTGCTCTCTCTATACTAACTATTGAGAAACTGGAGAGCCCCAAGCATAGTTTCATTTCTTCCCAATGCTTAACTTACCCTGTAGTAGTGGCAGGTGCTATATTACATGTAAATATACCCTTTATCTCCTTTCTTCTCTTGATCTGTATCTGTCTGTCTATCTATCTATCTATCTATCTATCTATCTATCTATCATCTATCTATCTATGTATCCATCTATCATCTATATCTATCTATCTACCTATCTATCTCTATCTCTATCTATCTATCTATCTATCTATCTATCTATCTATCTATCTATCTCTATCTATGTCTATCTATCTATCTACACCTATCTATCTATCTATCATCTATCTATATCATCTACATATATTACAGTTGCTCCCCATTGCTTGCATTACCACCTGAATTCCACCTCCTGTCAGGTCAGCAGTGATATTAGATTCTCATTGGAGCCCCCAGATTAGACTGTCTATTGCAGGAAAACAAGCTTAGGGCTCTCACTGATTCTACATTACGGTGAATTGTATGATTGTTGATTACAATGTAATAATAATAGAAATACAGTGTACAATAAATGAAATGTGCTTTAATCACCCCAAAAATATTCTCCACCACACATACATGGAAAAATTGTCTTCCACAAAACAGGTTCCTGGTGCCAAAAAGGTTGGGGACCACTGTCATTGACCACTATGGCTAACTGAGCTTATGGCAAGGTAGAGTCATGTACAATAGAGATTTAACAGTTATATATAGCTTTTTTTTTTTTCTTTTTTCTTTTTTTTTGGAGAGGTTTTTGCTATAGGGCGCGTGCGCTCACCAGACAGACAGAGAGAGACAGAGAGATAGAAAGCAGGAAATCACCCCCCAGGGGGGATGGCCATGCCGCAATCCCTTCTCCTCCATTCTCCTCTCGGGATCTTGGGCACGCACGCACATGTGCCCGGCGTGAGTTTAAGCCGCCGGGTCCGGGACTCGAACCACGGTCGACTACGTGGGAGTCCAGCGACATAGCCATTACGCTAACTGCTGGTCCCAGTTATATATAAAGCTATAGCTTTTGAGAAAACAAAAAGTGAATTGATATGGACTCAGTATAAAGTCTGTGAGCCTTGGTTTCTTCACTTTCATAAGGGCAATGATAGTATTGATAGGTGTAGTGCTGTGAATTTAGAATCTGATCACATATGCAAAAAAATGCGCCAAAAGTAATTTTATAAATATGTGTTAAAAGTCACCTGTCTGATATCACTATATGTGTGTGAGGCAAAAAATAATAATAAAATAATAAGCATAGGGTTTGGAAGCAAGAAGTAAAATTGTCTCTGTTTATAATCTAAAGTCCTGTTATCTCCAAATGTTACTAGAAATAACAAGTGACCTTAGAAAGGCTTTGGTATAGGAGGCTACTATTCAAAATAAATTGGTATTATACATCTGTACAGGGAAAAATTAGACACAGATACTAAAACAGTAATGTACACTACAATAGCAATAAAAATGTGAGATACTTAGGGATGAATATAACAAAATATATGCAAGAATGATACACTGAAGACTATAAAATATTGCTGAGAAAGTCTTAAAAGATCTAAATGACTGAAGAGCTGTTCTTTGGTTGTGAATCACAAAACTCCACGTTATTAAGAGATAGTTGACCTATAGACTCAACATAATCTCAATCAAAATCCCAGCAGGATGTTTGTGGAAATTAGAAAAACACTTATAACATTTATATAGAAATATAAAAAAACATATCAAAAACAAAGACCAGAACAAAATTGAATATCTTATACTATCTATTTAAAACTTCAGTACAAAAACCACAGTGATCAGGCCAGTCAGTGTTGTGGTGCTAAGGTGGCTGATTCCCACAGGGTCAGCTCTGGAACCACTGGGCAGAAAAACACACTGAGCATGTGTGCATGTGTGTCCCCAATTCCTGGAAGTATGGAGAAGAAGGGGTGCAGCATGAACACCCCTAGTGGCGGGGGTGGGGGGACTTGCTATCTCACTTTCTCTCTCTCTCTAGTGAGTGCATTTGCCTCTGGCAAATTACCAAAACTACCCCCCCCCCCAAAAAATAGTCCTACAGTAATCAAGACAGGGCGGTACTGGTTTAGGGATGGATGAATTAATGGGAAAAATGTCAAGTACAAAATGGACTCATATATTTATGGCCAATTGATTTCCAACATAGGTGCCAGGCATTTTAATATGAAAAAAATAACATTTTTAACAAACAGTGAAGAAGCAAATATCTGCATTTAAAATATATAAATAAACTTTAACTCTTACTTCACAATATATAAAAAACTGACATGAACTGAATCATAGACATAATTGTAGAACTAATAAGTACAAAAACTCAGAAGAAAAAAATGGAAATATCTTTGTGACTATAGCTTAGGCAATAGTTTCTAGAGAGGAAACAGAAAGCATGATTATAAAGCTTTACCATGTGTACATAATCAATATCATTAAGCAATTATGCTTTTCAGAAGACACTGTTAGGAAGTTGGAGATGCAAGCCACATGTAAAAGCAAATATTTCCCAAAATCATGGTTGACAAAGTACTTGTAATCAAAATGCCTAAATAATTTTTAAAAGTTAATAAGATAACCAGCACATTTAAAAAAAGTTATAATCAGGTTATTCATCAAAGAATGTGTATAAAGTCAATAAGCGGATGAGAAGATGCTTATCATTAGTTGGAAAAATGCAAAATGAAATTGGACGAGATACCACTACACACCCTTAGAAACAAAAAGCACAAACTGACATAAACCAATTGCTGGTGAAGATTGACGTCAACTGAAAGAAACTCTCACTGTGGAAAACAACTATATAGCTTTTCCTAGAGTTAAATATATGTTTACCATACTACCTACTCATCCAATTGGCAAACATTTATCCATGAACAATGAAGACATGTCCACACTAAAGCCAGACATCAGTATCTACACCTGTATTCATAATAGACCCAAATTAGAGATAAACCAAACACCTATCATAGTTGAACAGATAAACGAATCACGATACATCTCTACAGTTGGAATATTTCTCAATAAGTTTTAAAAACGTGAACTTACCTTTTCAACAACATGAATGAATTTCAAAGTATGTTAAGTAAAAGAGGCCAAACCCAATAACTATATAGAATGATTCAATTCATAAATCACTCTAGAAAATACACAAATGGGGGACAGAAAACAGATCAATCATTGATAAACACAGGTGGAAGGGTCAGAAGAGATACTTTGTGGAAATGGAAATGTTCTGTATCTTGATCATGATCATAGTCACTCATGCATACTTTTATAGGACTCATCCAATTTTATACTTTTAAAAAGTGAATTTGGGGCCAGCAGGTAGTGTGGAGGTTAAGGCAACTGGATCCCATATGAATGACTTTGCTGTTTCCGTCCTGGATCCAGCAGGACTTGAAAATCCTGTTGTGCATTCATGCCCAAAACTCAAGAGAAGAATGGAGAAAGAAGGGATTACTTTGTGGCCATCCCTCTCAGGGTTGATTTCTCCCTTTACCTCTCTCTCTCTCTCTCTCTCTCTCTCTCTCTCTCCTCTCTCTCTCTCTCTCTCTCCTCTCTCTCTCTCTCTCTCCAGTGAGTTCATGTGCCCTACAGCAAAAAAAGTGAATTTTATCATATGTAAATGATACTCTAAAAAGAATTAAAAATGCTAGTTTTCATTCACATGCGTATATGTATCATTTTCACCTACCACAAAATACATAATGTATTTTTTAAACTCCTTAAATTGTTATTGGTAGAGAATCTAAGTTAAGATGTAAAAGGAGTCCAAATAATGGAAATAAATATGTTTTGTTGAAAATATTTCTTAAGTATGTTTCATAAATCTCTGCATACTGAAACACTGTTTACACAAATTTATCTGAATAGCTAATTGAGGTACATTGATATTACCATGGGCAATGGGAATTGAATTAATGTACACACGACATGTGGATAGGGGATATTTGATATAGTCCCAAATTATATATTTTGTTTTTTAAAAAAAATTTTCCCAGTGGGTGCAGTCACTTGCCAGAAAGAGACAGAGAGTGAGAGAAAGAGAGACAGAGAGGGAGAAGGAGAGAAGGAAAGTAAGAGAGCACCCCTCACGAGGAATGATCATGCTAAAATCCCTTCTCCTCCATCTCCTTTCTTTCAGGATTTTGAGCATGCACTCACATGTGCTGGGTGTGTTTTTTAAGCCACAGGGTTCAAGACTTAAACCATGCAGTTGGCATGTGGGATTCAGTTATCTTAATTACCACAACACTTGCTGGCCCAATTATATGTTTTCTATACATATAAAACGCAGGGTATAGATATGAGTCCATTGGATAGAGCCCATGCTCTGACCCTAAATCTATGTGAACACTTTGAAATATGAAATTAAATGTTGATGTTTTCAACAAATCTAAATGTATTCATAATCTTTTTTTATTTGTTCCAGAATTATGTATCTGCACACGCACACGCACATGTGTGTGTATGTGCAAGCTGAGCAACCAAATATTGTTTTGGGGATTAAATGTTTATTATTCACTCCAATTGGTCTGGATGCCATCATATTCTATTTTATTATGCTCCCTAGATATAGTCTTAGTTATTGCCTTTAATATTCATTAGCAAAAAAATTTTACACCAACCCATTTACCCCAAAAAAGAACTATGGCGATGTCAAGTATACTCATGCAAAAATAAATAGCATTAAGGAATGTGAAAAATAAGAATATTATGGGTTAGAGAACCTTATCTGCAATTTTCAGAAAAGGTTTTAACTGTCCATAAAGATACCTGGAGAGACTAATTAAGGGCTGTGTGATTTCTTTAAAATGGTTTAGTTGAAGATAATTAGCTAATAGTATGGAGAAAGAAATGTATATAATTTATGACTTCTCAACCACACATAAATATACTTAATATAATATAGACTGGGTTCTTGATAATGACTGTTATATCTTCACTAAACAACAATAAAAAAAATTGTAATATTCAACTTTTTTCCTACCTCATATTCTTTATTTTTTTTATCTCTGAAAATGAGCTTCATTTTACAATGTCTGTACAATACCACTGTAAATCTGCATACAAAACCAAACATTTATGTATAGCAAAACGGTACTTCACAAGCTGTTCAACTTCTGAAGTTAAGTAAGAGGTACAAACAAGTTTGTGTTAATTTGTTCTTAAATGTACTTTCTTGATTTTTTTTTGTTTTTGTTTTTGTTTTCTTGTATTTACACCAATTTATTGTGTTTGTATATTCTTTAGTCAATCAGTGTCAGTCATAGAGTGTGGACATTCAGTATATATTAAGTGGGGACATACAATGTCTCTCCTTCATATCCTGGCTTGCCTCACTCAGCAGTAAATCTTCCATATTCCTCCACTTTCTGTTGAAAGCCAGGGTTTTGTTGGGTTTTTTTTATGGCTGAATAGTATTCCATAGAGTATATGTGCTACAGTTTTTCAGTCCATTCATCTGTTCGGGAGCATTTGGGTTGGTTCCATGTCTTAGCAATTGTGAATAGTGCCGCAATAAACATTGATGTGCAAATACTTTTCCAATTAAGTATTCTTCATCCTTTGGGTAGATACCAAGGAGTGGGATTGCTGGACCATATGGTAATTCTATTTGTAGATTTTTGAGGAATCTCCAAATTGTCTTCCACAGTGGCTGGACTAATTTTCATTCCCACTAGCAGTGTAAGAGAGTTCCCTGTGAACTCTGGATTCTGGAGGAAGACGGAGAGAGGGAAAGGGAGAAATCACTCCCCAGGGGTTATACCACAATCTCTTTTCCTTCATTCTTTTTGGGATTTGAAGCACGCACAGACACAAACACGTTCCTGGTGTGTTTTTCAAACATCCAGGTTCAGAACTCAAACTACAGTCATTCATGTGAGATCCAAAACCCTAACTAATATGCCACCTACTGGCCCCTTACCTCATATTCTTACACTGGGATCACGGTCTACTTAATTTAAGTCAGAACTTTGTCACAAGACTTGGGTACATCTTTATTATACATTAAATAAGTGCTTTAAATTTAATAGTTCCAGAAGTACTTTTTTAATTGTTCACAAAAACATTGTTCCAATGTGCTCTCTGAAGTAGTTCTTTGTTTAACTCACCATACATGAATTATGTAATGTGTGTCCTCTACACACCACAATAGCAATATTATATTCCATTCCTTTTGACAGGAGGAATCGCTTCTGGAATAAAATTTGAGCTACAAAGAGATTCTATCAATGGACAAAAAGAGGTGTGTGCCATGTCTGGTAAACACCATTGCGCACTCTTTCATCAAGCCGTGGGACAACATGTTCACAGGCTCTAGGAGAGGGTGAATCCCTATCTGTGAATTCTCCTAACAATGACTTGGGTGTGGAATGTGGTCCCTTCTCTCCTGAGCTTCCATATCATGAGTTTTAAAATATTTATATCTGTATAGGCTTACTTTTAGAAAAAGCACACAGACCATATGATAACAAACTATAATGTAAAGTGAAATAACTCATTGTTGAATAGGACTGAGCTTACATATTATCTTATTTTCTTTCAGGGATAATTGTTTCCATTAAAAATCAATTAATTGACCATCTCATTCTTTTGTCTATAGTAGTATTTTCCAAATTGTATTTTGTGGAATATTACTGTCTACATGTGATGTTAATTGATGGTCCAAAAGGATTTCAAGGTCAAATCACTTCTAGCAAAGTATTCTCAGAGCTCATTAGCACAAAAAAGCCTCTGAGGTTTCTCAGATAAAGAAATGTGTTTAAAGTATTCTAACCCAGTTTTTCCTTACTTAATCATGAATTCGTCTACCCATTCTTGCCAATAAAATCATATTCTTTTGTTGTTGGCAATAGCGTGGGAATTGCTGATATCTAAAAATGTATGGGGCCTGACTAAAGCTGGGGTGGATTGTGGCATTAAGACTCTGCCAGAGGGACCAGAAATTAGCATAATGGCTATGTTACTGAACTCCCATGTAGTCAACTGCAGTGCAAGTCCCAGACCTAGTGGCTTAAACTCACGCTGGGTGTGTGTGCAAGCATGCCCAAGATCCCGAGAGGAGAATGGAGGATAAGGGATTGTGGCATGGCCATTCTCCCTGAAGGGTGATTTCTCACTTTATATCTCTCTGTCTCTCTCTGTCTTTCTGGTGAGCACACGTGCCCTATAGTGAGAACCTCTCAAAAAAAAAGACACTGTCAGAGATGGTGTACCTCTGTCTTTGTATGTCATACTCATGGAATAAACAAGTGCGCTTTTATTTATAAGATCTTTGCTAGAGGGTGCATGAGGTTGCCAAAGAAAGAGAGAGAGAAGGAAAGTGAAAAAGCATCCCTCATAGAGGATGGTCATACCACACTCCCCTTTCTTCCATCTTTCCCTCATTTCATGATTTTGGGCATGTACACACATGCCCTGAATATGTATCAAGTGACCCGGTCTGGGACAGGAACTGCCCAGTTGGCTATGTGGAATACCACCACCTCAACCACCAGGCAACAGATTGGCCCTAAATTTAAAATAAATAAATGAAATAAAAGTACCCAATAAAGGACTTAAGAGAGTGTTCTGTCTTCAATGCCTTGCAATGTGGACAAGGTCTATCTATGTGTGCAGCTATAGAAAACTGAAGACAAACACTTGATCATTTGGTGTCAATATTCCAGCTTGCTTAACAGATAATCTCAGATTTCTCAGCATTAAAATGTGAGTAATAATTCTTTTGTATTGTATTGACTGTTCTTAAGGATTAAATGAGAATATTGTTCAAAACTTCATACTTGGTGTATAAGTAATCTTCAAAAATATATGGAAAGTGAGTATTTTGAAAAGTACATGAATTTCAACAGTTATTTTATACAAATTAAAGTGATACACTAATTCCATTTTCTATGAACTTTTAAAAATCCCTTTATATAGTGTCTAATAACTGATGATTATTACTATGACTACTATTAATATTTTTGTTCCTAACTTCACTTACTCTTTAGCACTATAAAACTTTGTCATTATAAATAGAATACCTTAAAAACTATATTTGCCTATCTAGTTACTGGAGAGAAACAGTTACCTTGTTTTTTTTTTGTTGTTGTTCTTTTTTTGCTCCATTTATTGTTCATCTAATTTTATTTCAGAATGATTACTGATGTTTAATGGTATATGATTAGTCTATATAGAATCATACTGACATTTCAGCTTGTGGGGCTCTCACTCCAAAATTCACATCCTATATCTTTTAGTTATTCATTGCTGTGTAACCAACTACTCTAAATCTTGTGGTTTAAACCACATGTTGTATTTCTCAGAATTCTATGGATTCATTGGTCTCTGCTGGATCTACATGGCATCAGCTGAAGATCCTCATTTGTCTGCAGTTGGTGCCTGGCCTGGTCTAGTGTTGAAGAAGGCTTCACCTCCATGACTTGTGCCTAGGTGCTCTTCCATGTAGCCTTACCACAGAGGTACCTTGGGCTTCCTCTCAGTATGGTCATCTTTGGGTAGTTGATTTCTTCAATGGTGTCTGATTTGCCAGAGTGAAAGCAGAAGCTACAAAGCTTTTTGAAGGCTAGACTCAGAACTGGCTCAGCACCACTTCTGCCACTTTAGTCTGATCGAGGTAGTTCACGAGGAGAGAGTCAAAGAGAATGGAAATAGTCGCCACTTCCTGATAGGTAGGTAGAGTGGTGTACCTGGACAAGGAGTGCAGGGACTAATGAAGCCGCTTTGGCAACTATCTATGTTCTTACCGTCACCAATTTGGCCCCATCCTCCACCTTGACTATTTCTGACATTTAACAAAAGAATTCTGGAACTAGATTCCCACAACATGTAATCCTCAACATATACTTGTTGGATTTATACCTCCTCACTTGTGCACATATCTTGGAACAAATAAAATTTGTTCTATCCCAGAAATTATGCCAGTGCGGAGGCACAGTGTCACCCAAATCTGTTCTTGCCCTATCCTCATTCACAGATGATACAGATACAGACTTAATGCAGAGAAGATTCAGACCTCAGGGGAAACAGAGAGCCCTGGGAAGTCCTGAAAAAAATGTCAAGGAGACTTCCGTAAAGAAGCACCTGTTTAGAGTTTAGGATCCTGAGTACTGGGTCCTAGGTTTGGATCAGTAGCAGCTGGGTACTGAGTGGGAACAGGAGAAAGATGCTTACCTGGTAGTTTTCCAGACCAGCAGCCTCTGCATCTTTGGGAGCTTGTCGGAAATGCATATTCTCAGGCCCTCAGTGGTCTTTCTACTCAAGAGCTCTGAGTAGGGCCAGCATGAAGACGAGTGCGGAACACTGAGAACAGCTACTTTAGGCAGTGAGTATAGTGTGTGTGAAAGTACAGAGGGTAGGGAAATATGATTTACTGTTTCTTGGTGGGAGAGGTAATCTGATCCAACTTTCTTTGTCCACTGACATATGAACTCAGGGTTCAATAATCATATTAGAGTAAAGAATTACTTGGCTGCACTCACGACTCATTCTGGAGAGTGTCAATGTCATTGCTCTAAGTTTCACATGGGAGAATGAGTTACAGAAGCATAAAATCAAAGGAGGAATTCAATAAGAAACAATATTCCCACAAGGTCAAGTGAAGTCAATGGATCTCACACATTTAGATGAACTTTGAAAACCATAAAGCTCAAAAACCTATTGGGGGTCCAGCAGGTGGCATGGAGGTTAAGGTGCTGGGTCCCACATGGACAGTTGTGTGGTTCGAAAATCACACTGGGTTGATTTTTTGGTTAGAACAATAAGGTATATAGTAAAGTCTTTGACTTTACTAACATGTGTTGTATTCATGCTGGGAAAAAGCCATGGTGTACGTATACAGATGTATAGTGATTAAATGTAACAAAAAAAAATCTGATGCATGTCATTTCCAGTATCTATGATAAATATTCTGCATTTTTAAAAAAGAAACTGAATATTAACAATATTAACAATAAAAACAAAACTAAAAACACAAATCTATTGTGGATTTTAATTTTGATATTAGTATAAATGCGTATATTAAACTAATGTAAGTTTTGGCCTTAGTTGTGGTACACTGTGTTTCAAAGACAGTCTGGGTATTACCTGCTAATGAAAAGAGTGGAATAAGGATTGGGAGTTGTGATATCTTAATATATATAATATATTTATTAATTTGCTAGAGGGCACATATGCTCACCTGAAAGAGACAGAAAGGAACAGAGAGAGAAGGAAAGTGAGAAAGCATCCTCCTTGAGGAATGGCCATACCACGATTCCTTCTCCTCCATTCTCTTTTTGAGATTTCAGGCACACATGCACACATTCCTGGCATGTTTTTTAAGCTGCTGGGTTTGGGACTTGAAACATACATTCAGCCATGTGGGATACAACTGCTTGAGCCACCACACCACCATCTGGCCTATAATCTTAAATATACAGTAACTTCCTGTGTGAGCTTAGGGAATTACTTAACCACTCTGAATCTTGGCATATGTATCTAATAGGAATCAGTACTCTCTGATCTTGCAATTCAATTTCAGTTCTAAAATTGCATTCTCAATCTCATTTTCCTTTCCAAGAAAAAAAAATCTTTTGTGAATCTTTCTTCCCCCATCTACTATTTATAAAAGTAGGACATCTATTATAAATTCAGCTGGAAAAATATTATTTGAACTTTTTGATGAGATTGAGTTGGAGCACTTTCCAAGGGCTATTCCAGAGAGAGGGGAAGATAAACAGGTGAACCACAGCAGAAGACAAGGCTAATAGAGAGAGACAACTGTTTGATTACATGTTTAGATTGAAATGTGGAGATGAGCTAAGAGGTCAGGGAAGATGAGTTTTTCTTTTTCTTTCTTTTTAATTTTTTTTTTTTAGGTTGCTGAGGTTCATTTTGAAGTTTAGGTAATTGGGAATATCATAAAGATTTAGAAACAAAAAATATGATGGGCACAGAGGTGGGGGACACTCAGAACAGAATTATCTGACAAGTCTAATAAAGATGCAGGCAATTTATAGTTTTGGGGATACACAGATAAGAAATAAGAATTTTAAAACGCCTGATGATTGACCCAATGGTGAATTAATAGGCATATTAGCTATAGTATATTTTTTTCATAACTTAGCTCACCAGAAAAATTACTGCAATTTAGTCCCCTATAAATGAATGGAATTTATATTTTATTATAACATTAAATCTCCTGTAAAAGGGTATTTGATCTTTTTCTTAAGTTTTCTAAATGTAGTCTTCAAGGTGGGCACATTTTAAATTTACAACTTATAATTTTCGGAAAACCTGTGCTAAAAGTACATGCTGCCCGCTGCTGCTTTGGGGAGTTTAGCCCACATTCCATGGCTGTCAGTAAGAGAGCAGTGTTCAGTGAGCACCTACTCTGCCAGGCCACGGGGTGGGTCTAGAGATACAGAGGTATCAGAAGGTACAAACATTGCCTTTGAAGAACTCACAGCACCTCCTTCCAGGAGTGACTTTGAGTACTATTATGGGAGATGTCAGACAAGCAGGAATAGAAAAGAATGAAGTATTTAGGAAAGAAGGTACTAGAAGCTCAGTGTCCCAAGCTCCTCAAGGGGCTACATTTCCCTCTCCATTGCCCCAGAGCCTCTGAGACATATTGCCGGTGGTGATGGAAGACAAATGAGAGCACAATCACAGTTCCTTTGGAAATTCTACATTGTCCCAAGTTTTCCTCTCTGCTCCAGCTACCTAAGAGGGATGAGGGCCCTACATCCCTGCTTCCTCTTCCTCCTAGCTAACTCAGGTGGCCTTTGGTGAGTAGCTCATTTTCCCAGAGTAAATTAAGATGGTAAGTTTTACTAGTAATGAGGACAAAACTGTCTCTATTTTTTGTGAATAAAGGATTCTATCTGGGAGGAATATTGATCAACCTGGGCTGTGGATCACAGGGACATTTGCTATAAGAGATCAATACAGGGGAAATCCTGTGGATTCAGCAGAAGAGCTCAGGTTCATAGGTCTGAGATCAGTGTCTCAATTCTTTTGCTTTTATATATATATTTTTTACTTTATTTATTTATTTGTTTTAATTTGACCAAAGAGGGACAGAATGTTGGGGGAGGGTGAGAGAGCAAGCTGCCAGGTCCTGAGACTCAAACCATGGTCAGCCATGTGGCAGTCCAGTGCCTTTTAACCACCACACCACCTTCCAGTGTCAACTTCAGCCTAATTTTTAACTAGCCATGGGTAGATCCCAAGGAATGTTTCTCAGGATGATTTTTCTTGTCAGTGGGAAAAAACTGAGATGTTTCTAGTTCCAGTCCTATTTTTTTAGAAATCTCTCTGCTTGATGTGCCTGCTTTCTCAGCCAGAGCTCCCTCTATCCTTAAGATACTAAACACTGAGTCTGTCTCTTACACCGTGGTTAAGCCTTGTGCACTGGGAGCTGGATCCTACACAACCAACTGCAGTTGGAATCCTGGCTCTGGACACTTGAAAAGCACACCCAGCAGGTGTGTATGCCTAAAATTGTGATGGGAATGAGAAATGCAGGAAACAGAATTGCAACGTGACCACACTCTGTTGGGGGAGGGGGGGTTCTCTCTCTCTCTCTTTCTGCTTCTCTCTGGCAATTGTATGTGCCTTCTATAAATAAATAAATAAATAAATAAATAAATAAATAAATAAATAAATAAATGCATGTCAAAGGCTTTGGTCAGGTTTCTTTTCTTACCTGGGTGTTTATTTCCATGATTTCTAAGGTGAGACTGGAGAAGACCTGAGAAACACACTTATTCTCTTTCTCTCATATTAGCAGTATAAGGGTTGAAGGTTGGAGGAGTTGGATGGCAGGGTGTAAAAATGGATTAGTTACAGTATTTTTATCATCCACAGTCCCAGAAGGAACAGATTACATGGTCAACATGGTTTTTAATTGAACAGTTTTTGTTGTTGTTTATAGATGCATGGCTTCTGTTCATTTTGTTGTTTCATGTTGTTGTTCCATTATTGACATATAGTTACTGTATGTATCTGTAGAGTACAATGTGATTTTTCAGTACAAGAATACAATGTGTATTTATCAAATTTTGGCAATTAGTATGAATGATATCTCAGCCATCCATCATTACTTTGTGTTGAGAACATTCAAAAATCCTCTTTTTTTGTTACTCTGAGGTATATACTAAATTGCTATTAGCTATATTGACCCTATGGTATTTTATAACAGTAGATATTATTCATCTTATCTATTATTTTTTCGCTTCAAAAAAATTCTTCTAGTCCCACTTCCTCCTTCTTTCCCCTTCCCAATCTATAGCAGTCATTCTTTAATTCTCTACTTATAAAAGTTTTTTATTTGTTTGTTTTGTTTTTCAGTTTTATGTGAGTGAGAAGAACATGTGGTATTTCTTTCTCTGTGTCTGGCTTATTTCACTTAACACAACATCTTCTAGTCTCACACATTTTACCTCAAATGAGAGAATTTTTTTATTTTGAATGTATGAGTATTTAATTGTGTATGTGTTTATAAACATTAGGGAGCAGGTATATTTTTGGTGGGTTTCCTTTGTATATATGCCTAATTGAATAAATTCTAAGGAAAGAGCTATTTCCAAAGATATGAGCTAAGAGAATAATAGATTCAAAGCACCCACCTA
Source organism: Tupaia tana (assembly GCA_026018925.1). Taxonomy (NCBI): domain Eukaryota; kingdom Metazoa; phylum Chordata; class Mammalia; order Scandentia; family Tupaiidae; genus Tupaia; species Tupaia tana. Next base: position 128,421,183 of record JAKSZU010000001.1, on the reverse strand, counting down.
CTGACAGTGGAAGACACGACTACTGTTGGTTGAAACAAGGATGAGAAGGATTGTGCCACCAGTACATGGTGACAGTTGCAGCCATATTAGAGTGGCTGCCTGAGAGATACTAGGGGCTGATCATGTCGATAAACACATGTCCTCTTTCTTTTCCTATCTGCTTATGTCCCACAGCTCTTTTTATCTTCTAAATTGCTGCCGCTGTTGTTGTCCTGTTGGCCAAAGTCAAACAAAAGCAGAGACCAATGAGTCTGGAGATGCAGTGCCTAGGGTTGAGCTTCTCCAGGCACAAGGCAGACCAAAGGGATCCCAATGTGCCCATGCGAGGCAACTGAAGCATCGCCAGCACCGTGGGATGGTTGCTGGAAGAAATAACTCCTACATGTTATTGGTAAAAACAACAGCAGAGCTGTGAAGGGACTTAGAAACATTCGTGGAAAAATCAAATTAAAGTCTAAATTCATTTTGGTGCCACAAAACTTTGAAACCTATGTGCAGTTTTTTTGTTTGTTTGTTTCCCCATAATATGTGTTTTGTTGTTGTTTGTTTGTTTGTTTTTATGAACTTTGTGAAACCCTTTGTATTTCTTCCTCAGGAAGTAGTCCAGAATGGATTTTTCTGCTTGGCAGTTGCCTTATTCCACTCAGTGATTCAGGGACTCAGGACCCCTCCAGCTGGTCACTTCACCATTTGCTAGGACATTATCTGTTGGCTTTTACCATATGAAGAAGTACGGGGGGGACCAGCAGTTAGCATAATGATTATGTCTCTGAACTCCCATGAAACCAACTGTAGTTCAAGTACCAGACCCGGTGGCTTAAACTCACGCCAGGCGCATGCGCGTGTGTGCCTAAGATCCAAGAGGAGAATGAAAGAGAAGGGATTGCGGCATGGCCATCCCCCTTGGGGGGGGTGTGATTTCTCACTTTCTATCTCTCTGTCTCTTTCTGTTTTCTGGCGAGCACACGCGCCCGATAACAAAAGACTCTCAAAAAAACAAACAAACAAACAAACAAACAAAACAAAACAAAAAAAAAAAAAAAAAACAGAAGAAGTAAGGGAATGGAAGACCTGTGAAAGTTTCCCAAGGTCCATTTGAAATTCACAGTTATCATCTACACTCACATTTCACAGGAAACATTTTGGTAACATGTCCACACCAGACTTCAAGGGATACAGTGCAAAGGAGAGAGTTCTGTTCCTCCCAAAAAAGAAGGAAATAAAGGATAGAATTCTGTGTATAGCTGGTGTCTGGGAGAGGATTCTGTTGAATAAAATTTTCCAAGTTCTCTAATAGACCATTTTATTATTATTATTATCTTGGACCCTGACCTCTTTGAGTGAGACAATGTTGAGTTCAGATTACCGAACCCCAACCTCACCCCAACATAGCAAGAGAATCTGCTAAGCTGGCTCTTGAGCCCTGCTTCAGGTGAGCAACACTCATAGAGTGATGGCTACTCCTCCCTCCATCCAGAGCAGCACACACACACACACACACACACACGTGTGTGGAGGATTGCCGCATCACTGCCTCTGTCAGCCACTTCTTCCTTCCTCCTCATCCTTTCAAACTGTGGATTCCCTCTTGTATCGAGCTTCACGAGCTAACTTTATCCACAATCTATCCCAGTCTCAGGGATCCCAGCTGCCACAGACCAATATTCCTTTGGGTAAGATTCAAATCATGGAACTCAAAACTGGTTATAAACTCTTCCCTCGACCACTACCACAATGCACAGCAGAAAACAAAAACAAAACCTTCAGATGTAAATATTTTTGTACAAAGTCCTCATCCTGTATCATTTATGAGATAATCTGACTCATTAAATATCCAACCCTGAGAGAGCAACAAGAATTGATTTGCTGAGACATTAATCCACAATAGATGTTTTTGGTATGTGTTTTTGTTGTCATTTAATAACTTATTTGGATGAACATATATTTATTTTCATAAAATTGCTTTCAGTCTATTCAAGAGGTGTAGCATGAAGAAGAGCAAAAAGCCATGGTGGTCCTTGTTTGTGAGCCTGGTTATTTTTCTTAGGTTTTCTAAGCCGGGTCTCAGACCATCACAGAAAGAGTGATATTAGCGGAGGATCATACATCGGGTGAAACCATCCTACCTAAAGTGAGGTTTCCAGTACATGATTGTCTCTGACCTTTGGCCATAATTTGAACCAGAGCAGACCCCTTTCATTTACAAGAAATGTTCTACAATATTTGGAAATCCCCAAAGCTGCATATATTGTGGCATATAATACCCATCTTAAGATGGAGGAGATATAACTAGAAAATGTAGCTGAACCCTATAGTCACTGAATTGTTTTTAAAATATTGAACCATGGTAATTTATAAAGCTATTGGGTCACCAGAAAAGTCATAATTCATTTTTGCATAGAAAAGCAGGAAAAAAGTTATGACTTTTCTGACAACCCAGTATGTCCTGGTTAAGGCTCATACTTTACATGAACAGTACACTCATTAGCAGTTGTCTTTCTTTTCAGGGTCATTTTCTGCAAAGAAATAAAGTCTTCCTACTTTCACCACAGTCTGTGCTTAAGCAATGAGGAGAATAAAGGCCATATAGTTCCCCTGTTCCACAGTTCCACTGACTTCCACAGCTCAGCAACTCTGGGTCTTTAGCCCTGAGCAAAATTATGTACTGTTCCAAGGATCCAGATCTTTGGGCATCTGCATCTGTGAAGTGCAGGCTGCTCTGCACCTCGCCTTTATCACTCTGTATGAGGGTTAACATTCTCTGAAAAGTCTTTCTGGGCCTCTGGGGTCAGCCATGTGCCTTTATGAATCTGCACAAGGTCCTGTGCTTTTCTGTGTCCAGGATGTCACTAGATGTGCTTGTCCCCTTTACTCTCGAGAGTTCTGAAGTACAGACACTGTCTCTCTATCACACAGGTTTTGGATTCCTTCCTAGAAGAATTTCTCTGAGAATCTGTGGACATATTTTATCAACCTTTATACTACCGAGTAATAGGTGTCAGAGCTGGGATTTGCTCCCACTGACTCTGAAACTGCACTGTCTTACGCATCCTCTAACCTCAGGAGCCTCTGATGGTGGCTATGCAGTTGCAATTCAGCGCCTTCCCAGGGGCTGTGTGGAGTCGACTGTTGAGATCCTCTGGGGACAGAAACAGGAAAGAAGTACTGCATCTTTTATGGAGTGCTTGCACTTAAAAAAAAAAAAATTCCTATCTCATATTAAGGCAAAATAAATACATTATTTTTTATAGTATCATCTTTCTCTAATACCTAACATCCTTTCTTATGACTCTAGCCACGTTTCTAGATTCCATTCTACCATTTGCACATCTTTTTTCACTGCTGTGCGCTGATAAATTTTTAAGAAACAGTGTGGTCCAGGAGAGGGGAGGGAGACCTAACTTGCAGTGTTTACCAATCTCAAGCTAAAACACTTGTTCCCACATTTAAAAGCAAATAAAAGAGAGTGAAAGGCTTATCAAAAATTATGTGACAGGACCAGCAATTAGCATGATGGCTATGTTGCTGGACTCCCATGTGGTCAGCTGCGATTCGAGTCCTGGACCTGGTGGCTTAAACTCAGGCCAGGCACGTGTGCATGCATGCCCAAAATCCCAAGAGGAGAATGGAGGAGAAGGGATTGTGGCATGACTATTCCCTTCGGGGGGTGATTTCTCGCTTTCTGTCTCTCTGTCTCTGTCTTTCTGGAGGGCGCATGCTCCCTATAGCACAAACCTCTCAAAAAATATTATGTGAGAAGGCAAACATCAAGACTACAGAAAGAAGTATAAATAACAGTTTCAGCTGTGAGCATTTGGAATAGGAGATTAATGATAAGACAGTTGTGCTCTGGCCAAAGCAAGTTAAGGACTGGGTCTGCAGTTGGACTCTGCACCTGTGGCCTAAGTGTGTGTTCCCGTCTGCTCAGAGCTACCTGAGCCTGTTAGTCTATGTGCTGGCAAAGCCAGTGCTGAAGAAGACAATATAATCAATAAAAAGTATCCCTAGTTGTTAGATGTACAACTCTTGGGTGCAACTTGCTCATGTTTTTAAAAAGCTAACAATGACTAAAAAGAGCTCTGTGCATTTTGCACTGGGAAGGATAAAATATTCCAATGATTGTTTTCTAAGTCTTACTCTTTATGAAAGTTTCAAGATATTTCTTTATTAAGAAAAGAAATAATTAAACCTTCTCTGGGACTATTTAATAAATACCAGCAAACCAACAGGAAAAATGCAAGGAGCAGGTTTGAAGAAAATACCTTAAGGAAACTTGTGAAGCAACTAATTATTTTCTCCCTCTGGGCAAAGAGTTTATAATAGGATGGAAAAAATGGTCAAATGTTATATAGCGATGCCTATAAATAACTTGAGACTTCACAGACTCTGTGACTTCAGGAGTGCATTCCTATCTGTGATGTATTCCCACGTGGCAGATGCAATGTAGTCAGGTGTTGGCAGGTAAAGATGGGAGGTCAGTCGTGTGTGACCAACCCAAAGATTGCTATGGGGTTTTGTGGCTTGCAAGCCCATCATTATATGTACGTTTGTAGAAACTGGCTAAAGATTCTGTTTGCTAAGTGCCTCCATTTATATTACTAAGGAGGAACCGCTTAGTGGCACAATTACTAGTGACACCACTTTGCACCCTGCCTTTCTACTATGATGGCATTTTTTTAGTTTACTTATTTATTACTTCAGATAGAGAGAGACAGAGAAAGAGAGGGACTCCCCAACAGGATCTTCACATCATGATTCAGTCTCAGTCAGCCCTGGCTCACGGTCACACAAGTGCCCAGTGGATTCAGAGGGGATGTCAGACTTGAACCCAGGCCCTTCTGATGTGGATTGGCCTTAAGGATTATTGTGTTTTACTGCTACACATGGCCTGGTACCCTTGACTGCGCACTTTGGATCAACTGAGGACCTATGCAGAAAATACCATCTGTATGCCTTTCTTGGATATCTGATAGAACTGAACAGAGCTGAAAAGTCTGGGTGGAGCCTGAGCAGGGAATTTAGAAAGTCTAAAGAGATGTAACCCCTGAAGAGCAGAATATCATAGGGTAAGTTCCTGTGGATAATTTCTGAATGAATTTCTACCTTGTTATGATTTTTAAATCAGAGCTAGCAAAGGAAAGTTTATATTGTGACCACATGGGGGCCCCCCATGACACAATTGTCTGCTGACTGTCTCCCTGTGCAATAATTCTTCCTAAATGTGCTGCATTTCCCACATTCAAAACTTCAGGCAAGGCTAGGGATGTCAGACTGGTTTCATTTTGCATGTCACCTCTAATAGATAGGTGGTGAATGCCTGAATGCTGTGCTGCGAACAGTTGGAGCCTGCATCTGACCAGAGCAGTGAAAGCTGCCTGATCAATTAGTAATGTCTGCCATGGGTTCTAGAAATGAGTAATACGTATATCTAAGACAGGTTGTGCCATTTTGAAATAACCAATAAAGCAGAGTACTGTCTCCAGATGATCCTTATTCATCTGTACACTTATATTAGACAGTTCCCTATTTCATCAGCATATTAAGATGTATTAGGTTTACTTATGGAACTAATCAATATCTTAGAAGGTCTTTAAAGCCTAGTCATAGAAAATAAACACTCATTAAGTAACTATAGGTTGCTTTTTCTTTTTGATTTGTTTTGTTTTGTTTTCTTTCATAAAACACTGAGTGCAGAAAACACTGATTATAAAACGCTTATAGCCTCACTAGAATGAGAAAGAATATATGCAGGCAGCAATTAATGAGCACAGTATTATTCATCCTGACAGAATTATGTACTGATATAATAAAGATGATGAAGAGAATAAATTGATAATTGTGTGGTCCAAGGACCAAACACTAATTCGAGAGTACACCAGCTGCTGCTTTGACCAAAAAGACCTTGGAGGCTCTCAGGTGCATTAGCCCACTGGACAGAGTTGGGTTCTTTCTCAATTACAGCACAATGCAACACACAAATGTCCCATGTTCTTAGCACTGTATAAAGAACAAAGGTCCGGGAATCCAACAAATCTGGTTCCAGATCTCAGCTTTGCTACCGTTCTACGTAATTTTTGAAGTTTGCTTATTACTTCCAAGAGACAGAGAGAGAGAGAAACAGTTGCCCCCAACAGGGTTCTCCTACTGCTATCCACCTCCAGTCTGGGTCAGCCCAGATCACAAGCACTTATGTGCATAGGGAGTTTCTAGGTCACAGCCCAAGACCTACCCAGGTGGGTCCAGTTGAGTTACCATTGGATCACTGCCTGGCCCAAATGATTCTGCCATTTATCTGATGGTGTGGCCTACCAAGAATCTCTGATTTCTGCAAATCTCTGCTCTCACATACAAGGTGGAGATACAACATCCTCTCTTGCAAAACCATTTTAAGATTTAAGGGATATGCCAACAATCTGGTGATTAATGGTTTTTATTAAATGGTGAGATATTACATCATTTTCTCAGTTCAAAAGTGACACTGATTTTAGTATGCACCTTTGAGTTAATAGAATGTTTTCATGAGGAAAAATAAATCCCTTCATCATAATGTACATTTCATTGGAATCCACATCAGAATTTTAGAAACTGTACCTTGTGAATAAGACATGCATGTGAGACTTGATGTTGCATATCATCAAGTCTAGCAGAAAGAGACAGAACAAACTTAAGAGCAACAGCAAATGTCCCTGCAGAGGTTCACCATGGGTGGATCTTACAGCCATTGAAATGTAGTGAATTGGCTAAGACCTCCCAACTAGAAGGTGGCAGAATCTGAATTTCAACCTGGCAGTCTGGATCCTAAGGCCCCAGCACCATGCTGCGCTCCCCAGGGCTGCATGCTTCAAGTGAGCAAAGGAGGTCAGAGGGGACACAGGGCTGCAGTGGGAATGTGGAAGCAGAATTGAGGGGAAACTGATTCACATTTGAGAGATTGACCTGCAAGCCAAGGAGACAATGGGACAATGAAACTGGCAACCCAGGGAGTCAGAAGAAGATGGAAGACCAGTCATAAAGCAAGTGAGGACAGTGGCTCCAGGAGCACTCACATTTTCCTACATGAAAGCAGACTTTGGGTCTTACTATCTACTTCTTCTTAGGCCATGAATATCTCAGTTGGGTTATGCTGTGGGTTGAACTGAGTTCTCTCCCAAAGGCCATATGTTGAAGTCCTAGCCTCAAGTACATCAGTATGTTACCTAATTTAGACATCAGGTCTTTGAAGAAGTAATCAAGTTAAAATGAGATCACTAGGAGGGAGAGAGGGAGACTATTCTAGTATGACTGGTATCATCATAAAAAAGTGGAATTTAGACGCAAACAAGCCCATACAGGGAGACCACTGCGTCTGTCTAAGAAGCCAAGAAGAGAAATGCTGAGCAGGTTCACTCTACAGTCATCAGAAGGAACCAACCCTGGTGACACCTTCATTTCAGACACCTGGATTCCAGGATTGTGAGAGAATAAGTTAATGTTGTTTAAGCTGCCCTATTTGTGGGGTTTTGCTATTTACATTAGCCCTAGCAAACTAACACAGGTTATATTATGAACACTTGGATATCAATGGGGTGATTTTCACATTCAGCATATTAAAAAAAAAATGATGTGTCCTGATTCTGTATTTTCATATACAACATATTGTTTAAAAAAATGAGAGGGGACATATTTCTAAAAATATATTTACGGAATTTTTTTGTATTTTTTATGAAATTCAAAAAGGACATCTCTCCCTCTGCCTTTTCTCAGTCATATACTGCTCCTATACAAAGACCAAGGGGTATGACTATAGACATGCATATTTAACAAAAGAACATGGGCCAAATTCATTTTTTAAGAGAGATTTTTTCCTCTGGAGACAGAGAGACAGAGAGCATCCCCCAAGGGGGATGGCCACACCACAATCCCTTCTCTTCCATTCATTTCTTGGGGTCTTGGACATACATATATACACACCTGACATGAGTTTTAAGTCACTGGGTCTGGGACGCATACCTCGGCCAATTATGTGGGAGTCTAGCAATATAACCATTACACCATTTTCTGGTCCTAATTTTTTTTTTGTTAATTCAATTATTCAACAAATTGTTCTCTGTTGAGACTACCTAGATGTCAGCATGGTCTATTATGAAAACCAAAACATGTAAGTAAGTCAACAAGTGTTGGGTTAGGTGATGATATGGTCAGATAATCAGGAGAACTAAAGACTGGAAGCAGGCAGGGGAGTTAAGGAGGAGCTTCCCAGAAGTGCAAACCCCTGAGAGGAGTATTAAGATACGCATCTCAAAATTCAATTATTTTTTATTGCTAGAGGGCATATGTTCTTTCCAGAGAGAGAGAGAGAGAGAAAGAAAGGAAAAAAGTAGCATTTTCCTGATGTATTTTGATCATATCTCAATCCTTTCTCTGTTTTCCCCATCACATCAGGATTTTGGACATGTGCACACACAGGCCCAGTGTGTTTTTCAGTCTGGCAAGGCCAGGACTTGAACTGCAATTGGCTGTGTGGGATCTGAGTTCCCTGACCACTAGGCTATGGGGCTGGTCCTCAAAATTGAACTTAGCAGCTATTTGCCCTCTCATTTCCTCCTTGCTCTATTTTCCTTTTGGTGGTGGTTCTCACAACCAAGCAGGCATTAGTATCATCCGGAAGATTCCTGGGTCCCATCTCAGCATTTCTGACATGACAGGTCTGAAGAGGGCCCAAGTATCTTTAGTTCTAAGAAATCCCCAAGTGGTGTGGCTACTGCATGTTCAGGACCCACCTTTGGATTCACTCAGTAAGCACTTAAAAGCATCTCCCTGAAAGCAGGTTTCTGTCCTGATTAGATCTCAGGGATGGAGTATGTATACCACAGTCCCACCTTCATGAAAACAGCAGATAGTCATCAATTATCCCCTTTATAATGCAGTTACATTCTTGAATTGATTTCTTCACGGAGAAACCTATGAAAGCTATTTCTCCAGCAGCATGTTTGTGCTAACAGAGGAAGGATATTTCTAAAGTGAGAATCATTTCATGTCTGTTCTCTTTTGTTTTAACACTTAAACAGTGGGATCTGGTGAAAGCAGGTCTGGTCCAGAAGGTTAGAATCTGCAGATGTAGAGTTTGATTGAGAGAACTTGGTAGCATAGGAAGATGTCGGGACTTGCCTCCTCACCACTCTCCTTTCTTGGAGGGAAATATTTGGAGTTAGCGGTGCGGAGCTGTCTCACCACTTTGATACTTTCAAAGGAGGAAAAGATGATCTGATGTGCTTGTCGAAGGCTGCCAGTACTGGTTAGTCACATGCTTATTCTCTGTGATGTAGGTTGAAAGGACACGAGAACCAGCTGGGCACAGTGGTGAACCAGTCTATTAAGAGGAAATCATGTCAATGAAGAAACGAAAGCATGGTCTGGGAGAGAGGGCTCCAGTTTCTTCTAGTTTATATGTGCGGTGGCTAATATTTGTATTTGTGTTCATTGTTCCCTGAAATGGTCTTGGGGCCAGCTGTGTAAAGATGTGCTTGAACAACAGGAAACTCTGAACAAATGAACAAATTCTTCTTATTTTGAGAACCAACCTCTCAGCTTTAGAAGGAAGAGATTTCTGTGAAATGCTTCCCTTTAATCACTGTTTGCCAGTGCCCCCAGAAGACACTGGTTTCTCCTGACTTGGACTACCTACTATCTATCTCTGAGAAATTAGCCTGATTTTTAAGAGAATGGCAAGGAGTTCATAGCAGGAGCTCAAAATCCAGGTGGAAGGCCATTTCTCTAGTGATCAGATGATCAGGTTCAGAATCCATAAATAGCTATTGACAGTCTCTTGTAGGTGGTTAAAATGCTCAGTGCCGTGGGAATAAAGAAAAACAAGGACTCTCTCCACCTTTCTTGCCCTGATACATTTCAGAGATATTTTATTTTACAAAGAACAAAGCCTCGTCTATGTGGCCAGTCTGAATGAATGTGGTGATTGATTTTTTAAAAATGGAATTTGTATTGAATGTCCAAGAAAACAGATTTACTCAAAACTACATGCTGAAAAATGCATCCAATTTAGTACTATTAATACTTTCACTCTGCTGCTGCGGTTGTTCCTTTTTGCTTCATTTTGCATTCAATTCCCTTCATTCTGAATACATCTCTGGAGCATTTTCTAGGTGCTAAATACTTAGGCACTACGAAAATGAATGCCTGGGTTCTTGATTTTAAAATCTGTTTTCCATCTTAATGATATAATTTCAGTTAAACATCAACTAAAACTTATGCATAGAGTTCTACATTTGGTTAGAGCCTCTGTAACACAAAGCACCTCATTCGCACAAGCCCATTATTCCTTCTCATCTAAAAGCACAGGGGCGATACCTGTCCCAGGACATCCGCGTATTCATTCTCAGTGGCTGCTCTTGCCATGTCTAGTGGTCCCTGATTTGAAACCACATGCCTTGGCTTTAGGGGTTTCCTTAGATAACTCTCATGCTATTAATAGTCTAGATTTCCTGTGAAGTGGTTTTAAACGATTTGCTACATTTCATCATATAGAAAGTTTTCAGATGTGTGTGTGTGTGTGTGTGTGTGTGTGTACATAAACAAAATAAAAAACACAGATGACATATAATGATGTATTGAGAGAAAATGTTTTTAACTTACATCAATTATAAAAAGTTAGCTTTCAAAACTGTTAAAAATAACAGAAAGAGGGACAGCAGATGGCATAGTGTTTACATCACTGGACTCCCACATGGCCAACCGCAGTCCAAGTCCTGGCCCTGCTAACTTGAAACTCATGTTAGGCACATGTGTATCTATGCTCAAAATCCCAGGAAGAGAATGGAGGAGAAAGGATTGTGGCATGACCATTTCCCCCGGGGGTGATGATTTCTCACTTTCCCCTCTCACTGTCTCTGTCTCTCTCTCTCTCTTCCCAGCAAGCACACGCACCCTATGGCAAATACCTCTAAAATGAATAAATAAATAAATAAAAATAACAAAGAAATTAATAACTCTATAAAAAGGGGCAAAAGCACAATTTATAAAAAAAATTTACAAATCATTAAATATGAAAAATTACTCAATTTCACTAATATATATACACACAAATTATAACAACATTAAGATATCATGTCCTATCTCAGAGAGGGCAAACATATAGAAGCTCAACAACATATTCTGTGTGGAATTTGGTGTAGAAATCACTGTTTTCTGCAAACGCTGATGTGAACACAGGGTAAAAGCATCCTAAGGAAGGGGACTTGGCACTGTCTAACAAACTGCAAATACATTGATCCTTTGACCTGGTACTGATGCTTCTGAGAATTTACCTTGAAAATACACCTTCAGAAATACAAAACATCGGGACCAGTAGTTAGGTAATGGCTATGTCGCTGGACTACCACGTAGTCGACTGTGGTACGAGTCCCAGACCCAGTGGCTTAAACTCATGCCAGGCGCGTGTATGTGTGTGTCCAAGATCCCGAGAGGAGAATGGAGGAGAAGGGATTGTGGCATGGCCATCCCCCCTGGGGGGTGATTTCTCACTTTCTGTCTCTCTCTGTCTGTCTGGCAAGCGCACGCGTCCTATAGCAAAAACCTCTCCAAAACAAAGAAAAAATAAAAAGAAATACAAAACATCATACGCATGTGGTTATTTTTAGTGACGTTGTGCCAGATGACAAGGAATTACAAAGAAAAATACCCCTTTGTAAGAAATTATTTGAATACACTATGATACCTTAGCACTGTTTTGAAAGAATAAAGACAAAGAAATGAGAAATATTGAGTTGCAGGAAAAGTCATAACCTATGTTTCATTTTTTTCTATGCAAAGATGCATCATGACTTTCCAATAACCCAATATCTCTATTAACTGATAGGCAGTGACTTTGGGGATATAGTATAAAATTTAAAACACAAGATATTCACATATTCATCCATGTATAGTTGTCTCTTGGTATCTGCGGGGGATTGGGCTCAGGAAACTCTGCAGACACCAACATCCACAGATGCTCAAGTCCCTCATATAAAACGGCATTCTATTCGCAAGTTACTTATGCATCTCCTCCTTTATACCTTAAAACATTTTGACATTATTAATGATACCTAATATAATAAAATTTCAATTTAAATAGTTGTTATACTTTTTAAATTTGTATTTTATTATTTTATCGGTGTATTGTTATTTTTCTAATTTTTTGATTTACAGTATTTCTGGGAGAACTAAGAAAAAAATGAGAGGTTGATATTTTTCTCAAACCAGAAGTAGAGGAAACTTTATGAGGGGAAAATACCTGGTTGACAAAATAAGACGGAAACAAAGTAAAAAGACCCACAATGACTGCCATGAGCTGAATGCTGATTTGTACTGACTAATGCACCAGAAGGGCATGCCTGGGTTAGTCTCATTTGAAGACATATTATCAGGTCATCTAAGAAAGAAGCACTTTCAGATGGATACGGGTGGAATTGTGTCATTATATATCCAAGTGTAGGGGAGATCTCAGCTCTAGCTAGGGTTGTATCACTGTACTTCCAACAAGCTGTTGAAAAAGACCCAGTACACATCTTGGTTCATGGATATCAAGGGTCCTCCCAAGAAAAAGTGAAGCAAGGGATGTTGGAGGAGAATATGCCTGAGACACAAAAACTGGAGCCCATGAGGAGAGGAGGGTGGGGATTTTCATAACATGCTCATCACTCTAGGTTTGCTGTGTGCTGGTGCACAGACATGCACGTACACTCACACGTGTTTATGTACAATATAAAATGTAAAGAGGTAGAGAGCCAGAGACAAAGATAAAATCAAATGGGAAAGAACTCAGAAAAAGTAAAATATATTAATTCGAACACGCTTTGAATCTAAACATATTGTTTTGGAATAACTCAACAGAATGATCCAAAAATGAGCATGCTATCATCCTCTCACACATTTCTAACTTCCTTATGCCTCCAAATTTGATTTGCCACCACTCCTGTCAAGCATTGTTACTCCAGTAATTTTGTAATATCAGCTAATTTTAGGATGGTGCTCCACCAGCAGCACATGGAAGGCACCTCCTGAATGCACGACAAGGAGGGACACTCAGAGGAAGTGAGACACTTGGTGTGCAGAGGACAGCATCAATCATTTTTAAAAAGTACATTAACATGGGACCAGCAGTTAGCGTAATGGCTATGTCGCTGGACTCCCACGTAGTCGACCGCGGTTTGAGTCCCGGACCCGGTGGCTTAAACTCACGCCAGGCGCGTGTGCGTGCGTGCCCAAGATCCCGAGAGGAGAATGGAGGAGAAGGGATTGCGGCGTGGCCATCCCCCCTGGGAGATGATTTCCTGCTTTCTATCTCTCTGTCTCTCTCTGTCTGTCTGGCGAGCGCACGCGCCCTATAGCAAAAACCTCTCCAAAAAAAAAAAAAAAAAAAAAAAAAAAAAAAAAGTACATTAACATGACCTATTGCCACATGAAAATAGACATACCAATGTGAAAGTCAGCCTCTGGTTTGGGAGAGAGCTTTCCTAATATTTTAGGTAATTTTCTATATCTGTGCTGTCCAATATGGAATCCACTGGCCACATGCGGCTGTTAAGTACTCGAAGTATGGCCCTTGTAACTAAAAACTGATATATAATTTTACCTATCTTTAACTTAATTCAGTTCTAAAGAGTTACCTGTGTTCAGTGCTCGCCATATTCGACTGCATGGATTGAGAGCTTAGTGGGTTAACCTAGGCTCAGGAACTAGACACCATGTTATGAATCCAGCTCTACCATTTAGTAGCTAGAAATTCTTGGGCAACTTATGTTTTTCACAAGCCAATTTTATTTGTAATAAGGGGGAAATGATCATAACCCCCTCATGGGACTGTTAGAAAGATTAATTGATAGTGTTTATGCAAAGTGCTTGGAAAATATGTGGCACATGCTGAGCACTCAATAAGTTAACTAATTTAATGGTCCATGGATATCAAGGGTGCTCTCAAGAAAAAACTGAAGCAAAGGATGTTGGAGCAGGATATGCCTGAGACACGAAAACTAGAGCCCACGATGAGAGGAGGGTGGGGAATCTCAGAACATGCTCATTATTCTAGGTTACATAGTAGTGTCATTACCTTTATTATTCTTTTTCTTTTATCTGTTGGCTGTTACGTAGTTTTATATACTGTCACTATATATCCTTAGGGACTGTCCAATACTCTATGGATCATTTTCTTTCACTTCACATTGAAATAAAAATAGTTTTTGGAGTGAGAGAAGGGAATGTGGCTGAACCTAGAAACCTTTACCAATCATGATATTGAAACTAGGATGAGGAATAGATCATGGAATGAACAGTAAAGACAGATGAGAGCCCTAAAGAAGTGTGCTATTCAGAAAATCTATAAGCTCTAATAAATTATGGGACTTTCTAAAGACTATTTACACTTAATAATTATGCATCCACTAGAAATACCTGGGTTTTTTGTTTTTTTTTTTTGACCAATGAAAACACTCAAATCAAGATAGAGCATTTCCATCAATGTATCAAGTTTTCTCATGCCCAATTCCAGTAAATTTCAATCTCCAGTGGGCAGACATTTTCTCATTTATTACTACAGTCTTTTTGTGTCTAGCTAATTTCTTTATTGATATTACAATGTGATGTTTCTGAATCATTCATTTTTCTTTGTTATACAAGAGATCTTCAAAAGTTTAAGAAAAATGAGTGTTATGAAAAAACTATGAATGAACTCCAAATTTTTTTTGCACCAAAGTAAACTTGTGCTTTAATTCCACTTTTGTTTTTTTACAAATTTTTACAAAATTTTTAAAGTACCTTATATTCATGGTTTGTTTTCTTTAATTACTGAGTAGTCTTCTATAATTTGTTTATCCATTGTTTTGTTCATAAGCAATTGGTTTGTTTCCATTTTGAGTATTATATTTGCAATGAACATTCTTGTGCAACTCATTTCGTAGAAACATGTTTTGCTTATCTTAGCTAAATACCTAATAGTCAAGTGGCAGAGTCATAATGTGGGTGTTTAGAAGAAAATTACCAAACAGCTTTCAAAAGTGGTTGTCCTATTATACGTTCTTACCAGCAATGCATGAGAGTTCTGGAGGCCTCATATTCTCATCCGTATTTGATACTGTCAGTTGTTTTCATTTCAGTCATGCTAAGAGTTTTAAATAGTATCTGATTGTAGTTTTGTATTGTATTTCCCTGATGACTGATTATATTGATATATAAACTTGGTTGATTGGTTTTTAAACTTTCTCCTTTTCTATTATTTCAAGCTATATTTTTTTTAGGTTGTACTTTGTGTATCACAAATTTTTATATGTTGTGTTTTCATTAATATTCAGTTTTAGAAAACTTATTTTTAAGAATTATTTTATTTAAATTTATATATATATATATATATACACATATATATATATATATATTTTTTTTTTTTCATTTGACCAGAGGGACAGAGAGAAAGAGAGAGAGAAGGAAAGTGAGAAAGCAAGTCACAAGGTCCAAGACTAGAACCATGGTCGGCCATGTGGGAGTCCAGCGACCTTAACTACCATGCCACCTGCCAGCCTAGTTTTAAAATACTTTCTAATATTCCTTACAACTTCTTATTTAAACCAAGGTTACTTAGTGGTATGCTATTTAATTTCTATATATCTCATAATGCTGATGTTTAATTATATTCAGAGAAGTGACTGTGTAATATGTTGAATATTTTTAATGCATTGAGAATTGTTTTTATGGTGTAGCACATGGTCTATTTTGATAAACATTTCATATGAACTTGGAAAAAAAACACATGTTCTAAAGTCATTGAATGCTGTACTCTGTAATTGTCAGTTAGGTCTAATATTTTGTAATATTGTGCAAGATTTTATGTATTCACTAATTTTGGATAGTTTCTAAACCAACTTCTGAGAGAAGGGTGTTAAAATTTCCAGCTAAGGGGACCAGCAGTTGGCATAATGGCTATGTAGCTGGACTCCCATGTAGTCGACCGCAGTTTGAGTCCTGGACCTGGTGGTTTAAACTCATGCTGGGTGCGTGTGCGTGCATGCCCAAGATCTGGAGAGGAGAATGAAGGAGAAGGGATTGTGGCATGTTCATCCCCCCAGGTGATTTCTCGCTTTCTGTCTGTCTGTTTCTCACTGTCTTTCTGGCAAGCGCATGTGCCCTATAGTAAAAATCTCTCAAAAAAAAAAAAAAAATCAGCTAAGATAATTTGTCTATTTCTATCTCTATTTAGTCAGTTTTTAACTTCATGTATTTTGAAGCTTTATAATCAGGAGAATATGTATTTATGATTATTACTGTTTCTTAAAGAATTGATAATTAGTCTACCGTTGATGGAATTCCTTGGTTTTTGCTTATTTTTCCTATAAGGTTTGTGCACTCACCAGAGAGACAAAGAGAGACAGAAAGACAGAGAGTGAGTAATCATCCCCCCCAAAGAGAAAGGATGGCCATGCCACGAGCCCTTCTCCTCCATTCTCCTCTCGGGATTTTGGGCATGCATGCACACATGCCTGGAGTGTTTTAAGTCATTGGATCTGGGACTTGAACCCCAGTCAACTACATTTGAGTCCAGCAATGTAACCATTATACCATCTCCTGGTCCTAAAATTTTTCTTTTTTTTTTTTGAAGACTCTTTTTACAAGACGTAGAATTTCTAGGACCTATTTTTTTTTTTTTTTTTAGAGAGAGATTTTTCTATAGGATGAGTATGCTCACCAGAGATACAGAGAGACAAAAGTGAGAAATCACACCCTCCTGGGGGGGATTGGCCATGCTGTAATCCCTTCTCCTCTATTCTCCTCTTGAGAGTTTGGACACACACACACACACACACACACACACACACACATGCCTGGCGTAAACTTCAAGTCAGCGGTTCTGGGGTTCAAACTATGGTCAACCACATGGTAGTCCAGTGCCTTAACCACTTCACTGTCTGCTGGCCCCTAAGTTTTGTTTTTTTTTTAATGTCTTTCAGAACATAGAGATGACATTTCACTGTTCAAGTATTACTGTTTGTTCACTTTGGATTTGTGGAAGCTTGATTTTACCCTTTGACGGTAGCAGATCAGTGGAAAGCTAAAAGTGTTTTCCATGACCCTCTAACTTAGCAAGAGTTAGACTCGAAACTCTTTGCCCTTGGTATAGAAACTTTTTTTTTTTTGGAGAGGTTTTCGCTATAGGGCGCGTGCGTCGCCAGATGGACAGAGAGAGACAGAGAGACAGAAAGCGAGAAATCACCCCCAGGGGGGGATGGTCACGCCGCAATCCCTTCTCCTCCATTCTCCTCTCGGAATCTTGGGCACGCATACACACGCGCCTGGCATGAGTTTTAAGCCACCAGGTCCGGGACGCGAACCACGGTCCACTACATGGGAGTCCAGTGACATAGCCATTACACTAGCTGCTGGTTCCTGGTATAGAAGCTTTTTTTTTTTTCTTTTTTTGGAGAGGTTTTTGCTATAGGGCACGTGCACTTGCCAGACAGAGAGAGAGAGACAGAGAGACAGAAAGAGAGAAATCACTCCCCAGGGGGGATGGCCACGCCGCAATCCCTTCTCCTCTTGGGATCTTGGGCACGCATGCACATGTGCCCGGCGTGAGTTTTAAGCCACCAGGTCCAGGACGCGAACCACGGTCGACTACGTGGGAGTCCAGTGACATAGCCATTACGCTAACTGCTGGTCCCAGTATTGAAACTTTTGATTTCCTCCAGGTTTCATGAAATTTTGCCTCCATGTGCATAATGCCACTGAGCTGTGAGGATCTGAGAAGAGTTCATATTTAAAATTTGGGTTGCTCAGACTGGCTCCATGACCCTGTAGTAATGCACTGTTCCAAGGGAAGTTGGACCCTGTGTGGTGACCATGGTTCAAATCCCTCACCTTGTTTTTTCAGAAATATGTCAGACACATGCATGAGTGTGTAGGATCTGATGGCCTGGCAAACTGGAGAAAGAGTATTGTGTCATGACCAGACCCTGTGGAGAGTGCTTCGTCTTGCTCACTCTCTCTTTCTCTAATTTTCATATGCTGTATCATGAATAAAGAAAAAAGATTTTTAAAATAAAGAAAAAAGATTTTTAAAATTATTTTTTTATTTATCTATTTATTTGTTGTGTTGTTTTTTTTTTTTTTTTTTTTTTTGGCTGCTGGGTCTGGGACTTGAACCATAATTACCTATATGGGAGTCTAGTGCCTCAACCACTATGCCACCTGCTGGCTCTAAGATAATTTTTTTATTATTATTAAAAAAGAAATAAGGCTTGGGGACCAGCAGTTAGCGTCCTGGACCCAGTGGCTTAAAACTCACGCCGGGCGCGTGTGCGTGCGTGCCCAAGATCCCGAGAGGAGAAGGGATTGCAGCGTGGCCATCCCCCCTGGGGGGGTGATTTCTCACTTTCTGTCTCTCCATCTCTCTCTTTCTTTCTGGCAAGCACACGCGCTCTATAGCAAAAAGCTCTAAAAAAAAAGAACAAAAAAGGAATAAGGCTTTTCCCTTTGGCGGCTCTCTTCTTTCCAGGATTTTTTTTTTTTAAATCTCAATTTTCAATTGCTCCAATAGTCTTGCAGTCTGTCTTCATGAGTTTCACTGTCCAATTTATTTATTATCTATTATTTTTATTATTTATTCATAGTTATTAGATATTATCTGTACTTTATCACCTTGGCACACCTCTCTTTATTCTTCTTACTCAAAATTGATTCTCTATTTTCAGCCCAACACTTCACATGAGTTTTTGAATCAATTTGTCAAAATTAAGCAGGTCATGCCCTGGAGACCATGGCGTTCACTTAAGGGAAAAGTCCCTTCAAAAGCAACGGGTGTGGTTCTTTTCTTTCAAGGGTTGACTTTTACCGGGCTCTGTCAGCTTGTATCAGTTCCTCTCACTCTTATTTTTGTGACCCTGAGTCCTATACAAGTTATTTCCATCATTACAGACACCACTCCGGTCATATATATTTCTTTGTTGTCCTTTCTTGTACCTTATAAAATAACTAGTTTTAATTAAATATTTGTTTATTTCACTTTCTATTTGCTTTATAGGAGTACTTTAATTTGAAAAGATGTTGAAAGGCCATTAGCATTCTATTGAAAATAGTAAAAGAAGATATCTCAAAGAAATAAAACATTTAGACATTAAATAGCACAGTTGTATGTAACTTGCAGCGAAAACATCGACACTGATTGTAGGATTTCATAAAAGGAGTAGAAAATGTCAACATTACCATGCCCTCAGGGTTGCCAGATTTAGCAAATAAAAGCACAGGATACTCAGTTAGATTTGGATTTAGATATACCATTGATCATTTCTAGTATAACTATGATCAGTGCACTATTTGGAATATGTTTATGCTAAAAAGTACTAGTTGCAAGTCTGAATTCAAATTTAACTGCGCACAATGTATTCAGTTGCCGCCCCCTCTTTTCTTGCTTATTGCTTCCTTGCACACAACAATCCCAGACCATAAGCTATCATAATTCATGAGCTTTGAACTTTGGCCACTGTGAGAGATGTGACTGTGGAATGGAAGAAACACTTTGGCAGACTTCCTGCTCATTTGCTTTCTGCATTTCTACTCTGAGCATTAGGATATAGTGGGAAGTGCAGACACTGTGAGGCCCACAGCTAAGCTTAGAATTCCCCCAATGAAAATCTCAGCCTGATTGGCTGCCTGAATCTGGAACTGGCATGTCCACAATGGCTGTGGCTGAGGAGAAGAAATAAAGCCTCTGGCAAATACCAGTGTTCCTCCTCTTTTAGAAAGCATTTGAAAGAAAATTTGTATGATGCAGGGTCACAGTTATGACAGCTATCCCTCCCTCAGCTAATTTATTTACAAATTACTCTATTTGTAGCTGTACTTCCAATTTTCCATATATGGAAGACCAACCAAATACAAATGAGAAAGGGCTATTTATTCAGAGTTTGCTATGGCAAGGGAGTCAATCAGTCATCACTTGTGTTTTGACTAAGATTCAAAGGCAAGCAGAGGAGAAGAAAAGCTTGTACCAGGCACATCCAAAGCTTCAGATGTGCCCTGAGTGAAGGCCATTGGCTTGGGGATGGAGCAGTGGGCCAACTCGAAGACCTATGAGACTGGTGAGGGAAGCACATTTGTGTTTGTTTTTTTTTTCCCCTGCCTGCTCCTAAGTTGGAAACATGGACAAAAATTAGGGAAGCTGTTAGGGTTTAGTAAAATCTTAGTCATCTGGGGCTGATCGTTACAAGCATAATGATTTAGCTTCCTAGACTAGCTGCTATAGTAGTAATCTGATTTACTACTAATCTTGTTTATAGACAAGCAGTTTGTCTTCCTGAACTGGTTACCATAGATAATGGATTAGTTTTCTGGCCTGGATGCTACAGGTTTTGGGTCAGAGTCCTATGTTTTAATTTTTAGGCACACTCTGGTTATTGTCTATTTGCATGTCAAGCTTATAACTACTAGACATTATTTCTAATTTATCACCTTGGTGCACCTCTCTTTGTTCTTTTTACTCAAAATCGGATTGTCTATTTTTAGCTCAACAATTCACATACACTTTTGAATCAGTTTGTAAAAATTAAGCAAGAGTGCCTGTACACACACATGCACACACATACACAATGAACTATTTGCATTTGCATTCTAAAACTCTAAAACAAAAACCAAATCTAAACTAAAATCTTGTTATGAATAATTAGGAGTTTTAATACGAATTTTCAGTTGTATTGTTGGATTAATAGCAACTTTTCTGAATTCTTATTTCTACTTGATTATCTTTCTTTTGTTTTATTTCATTTTCTTTTATACATTCAATCACATTATTTAGCTTACAAAATGAATATTTCAAGATGTGAACATTTCTCCCTAGTCCAATTGATTAAACTATAAAATAGCTTCAACAGATAATAATCACATTTTCAAATCTCTATTTTAATATATAGAAATGTAACCAGTGGCTTTTAATTCAATTCCTTTGCCCCTAATATCTGAGCCGCCACAGGGTATATCCTAGAGTCATATGCATGCATAGATTGTTCTGAGTCCTTCATGGATCTTTAAAGCTTAGGTTAGAGGTTGGGAAATTACAGCCCAAAGGGCAAATCTAACTCACCACCTGATTTCTTGATTGGTCCAGAATCTAACATAATGTTTACATTTTTAAATGGAAAGAAGGAAGAAGAGGTTGAGAAGAAACAGATTTCATGATACATGGAAATTATAGAAAATTCAGATTTCAATGTTTATAAATAAAATGTTAGAAGACAATTAGACTCATTCCTTTATGGGGCCTGCAGGCACTTTGGTGCTATAACAGCAGAGATGTGTACTTGTAGCAGGGACTGAATGTGAACATGGCTGCTAGAGACTGAACTGTATGTTCTTGTGTATTTTATGGAAAAATTGCTGACCTCTGGACTAGTCTTACTTAATCTCCATAGCTGAGTAAAATTCTTGAAATTTTTCTTTGATAATTTCTGCTCTTCCATATCAAGTTCTCTTTTTCCAAAAAATTGTTATGCAGATAACGTATTTCCTAAACTGATTGCTATACTTTTCTCATTTTCCCACCACTTTTCCTCCCTCATATACAGAAGTTTAAAAGGTTCTATAAACTCTGTGACAAGTTTCCTTATTAATTAAAATTATGAAACACTGAACAATCTTTTGGGCCTATATTTTTATTATAGAGAAAGATGACTATTACATATAATTATGATGCTCAATAAAACTACTAAAACTGTCTTCAAACTAGATGATGCTGGAGAGTAGGAAAATTCATTGACATTAAGAAGACATGTTTCTCAGTATGGCTCCGTGGCATCGCAGTAATGCACTACTCAAGCAATGCTAGATCCATATCGAAGACTGTAGATTCAGTTTCCTGGGTAACCCGACATGCTGGGTGCACACACCCATGGTCCACTGGCCGGAAATGCTAGGGATGGGAGGGGGGCACGAGCCCTTATTGAGGGTGCTTATTCTTATTGCTCTGTCACTCTTTCTCTGTCATTTGCCCTCACGAAAGGAACAGACTTTAAAAGAAAAAAAAAAAGACACATTTCTTTTAAAAAACTTCCTTGAGTAATAATTATGAGTAGAAATATAATACAGCAAAATAAAATACTTAAACATAATGAGAGATTCCATTTTTCTCCTGATTTTCACTGTGTAGTTTCCTGAGTTAAGACTCAAAAACTAAGAAAATACATTAAATTATATGTTTTTATTGAGGTGCAAAATTTGTTTTTCATAAAATAGCAAAACTCTGTCAAAATAACATTCCATCATTTTCACGCCCTCATGTTCTTTAATTAAAGTGGAACGTTTCAAATATATTATCATAGACAGAAACTATAAAGTCTTTTGTGCATATCATGACTACAGAGCTGCATGGTTTAAAGAATTGATATAAAAATACATTATAATTTCCCTTTTTAACAGCCCAGGAAAATACATTAATACATTCATAGTATTCGTGTAGCATCATGTGTATTCAGATTCTTGGTGAAACGCTTCATAACTCTGAAACTACCATGGCCTTTTATTTACTGGCACAAAGCATTGACAAAGTGTGGATTCTGGTCACCTCCCATCTGCAATCTTTGTCTTAAGCATGTGAAAGACATGGGCCCCCATCCAGCACAGACATAGACATGACTGCCACCTTACAAACTATGAGCCTCGCATACTGAACTGGCCATGACTGACACTCTCCATGCTATCTAGAGGACCTATAAGCACTCTGTCTGCCAGATTGGTGGGTAGGCATGCACACACATGCACACAGGCACAAAGGTATTCACACACATCACCCAGGTAGGTTGCTGCTCAGTGCTTAGGGTAGTGGCTCATTTTGCCCAGTATCCAGGTTGCATACCTGAAAGCAGAAATAGAGCAAGAGTGAGAGAAAAAGAAGAGCAGAAAGAATGAAAAACACTTGCACTATTACCTTACATTAACTTCCCATGTATTACAAGCAATTCCAATCACCCAGAACCTTACTAGTGGGTTCCTTTCCTCTTTGTCACTTATACAGTTATTCATTTGTAAACCAGATGCTTCCTTTTTATTCAGCAATTACTTACAGAGAGTCTATTAATTATCGGTACTTATCCAGATTCTGGGCGCACTGTGGGGAACAAGACAGAAAGTCCATGTCCTTAGAGAGCACATAGTATGTAATACAGGAGGAAGCAGATACATAACATAGACAATATCAGTGTGATAAATGCATTAAAGGCAACAGAACACGGCAAGATGATACAGCATGAACAAGGGAATGGACTGCACTTTTTAACTGGTGGTCAAGAACTCACAGTATTTAAATGATCCAAGATCAGGAATGATTATAAGCCAATCATGAGGAGTTCCCAGGAAGAACATGTCAAAGCAGAGGGAAAGAAGCTGGGCCTTAGATGGCCTGGGGACAGGGCAGGGTGAAGAAGAGCTGAGAAGTCAGAAGGTCAGAAGAAGAATCAGGGAAAAGGTCAGTTGGTGCAGGCCAGGAAGGAGCTGTCCCAGAGCCTCCTGGCCCTTTACTATTTACTTACAATGGGTTCATTCTCCATTTCACGGTCTCTGAGAATCCATCCTCTTCTCTCCAAGATGCCAGTACATTTCCAGGGAATGCTGCAACATCAAACATGCCCATTCTCACTTCCACTGAAGCAGAAGTGGGTCACCAGGAGGTCATCACTTTGTCCTGTGCAGGCTGATCCAGTCAACCTTGGCTTTGGCAGGGGATGGTGCACATCTGCAGTGACACCTGTGCCATTGTGCCAAGACACTGGCTGCAGGGGCCATTGTCAGCATCAGTTTGGAAAGACAGAACACCTTAAATTAAAGCTGTATCTCAAATGAGTAAGGTGAAGAGTGAGAAGAAGGGCGAAAAGGGAGAGAAATAATAATTACTAGATAGTCTAGATCTTTAGAGAAATCTTCTGTCTTCTGCTTCTCAGTCTTGCTCTCCCACCCCTCCCTATCTCCTCCTCATTTCTGTTTTCTCTCCACTCTCTCTTTCTGCTCATTTGTAATTCAGAGAAGTTTATACAATTCTGATCTCCTTAGTTCCAAAGTACTTATGCCCTCAGGAATTTACTTTTTATCCTAGGCACTTCTTTTTCCTAAAGAATTTTTGTAAAGATATATTTTAGAGTTAATTTCTTAAAATATATTTCAGTGACAGTTTTTAAAATAAGTTTTTCTCCTCATTTATTCAATCATTTTTTAAAAATCTAGTGTGTGTCTGAGTTTATGATAGATTCTGGGAATATTGATGAACCAGCTATTTCATGAAAATCTCAATTTATTGGAAAAAACAGACTACTGGCTAAATAGCTAAATAAGCAAGTATAATGGTGGTAAGAACTACAAATAAAATTGTATTGGGGAAAAACACTTGCTCTTATGGTTTAGGTATTTCTTGCCAATGAAGAATTATTTATTCTAAAATACGGAAGGAGAATAAGAACTGCCAAGAAAAATATGGGACAGGAAATATCCAGGACAGAAAAGTCAGAGGAGAACACACTTTCCTGGTAGAAGAAATGTCATGTTTGAAGGCACCAAAGTGATATCTTTGGGGAATGGAATATAACCTACAATTATATGAAAATCAAAAGAATAAAGCTTCTAGGATCTAGGAGAATATGTTCATGACATCAAGAAGGCACAAGTTAACAAGCTTATTAAAGAGCAGATAAAAATGACTAATGACAGAGAAAAAGATTAATACATTTGATTATGTTAAAAATAAGAGCTGCTGTTCATCAAAAGGATACCTTTAAGAGTATTTGGAAACTCTGCACTATGTTTTTTAATTCTTAGAATCATTTTAGCTTCACAGAAAAGTAGCAGAGATAATATGAAATGATCTTGTGTACCCTTACACCTCCATTTCCCTGCTGTTGATGTCTCACTATTAGAATGACACGTTTGTTAAGACAACTGAAATGATATTGATCCTTTATTATCAACTAGACTTCGTAATTGCTTTGGGTTTTCTAGTGCCCTTTATCTGCTCAGGAATCTCATCCAGGAGGCCACATTATGTTGAGTCATTACATCTCCTTAGGCTTGTCTAGGCTGTTACTTTTTCTCAGACTTACTTTGGTTTTGCTGACCTTGAGAGTGTTGGGCAGTACTTGACATCAGCCTGGTAGAAACTGGCATTTTATTTTTCCCCCAGGGTAATGCTGGGATTGTGTTCTCTGAGAGGAAGGCCACAGGACATATTTATCAACTGTCAGGAAGTTCTATTACTGTGGATGTTAGGCTTGATCACAGAGCTGAGGGATGGCTTTCACTCTTCCCCACAGTAAAGTTTGACTTCCCCTCTCCTGGGCAGTATGCATTATGTGCAGCCTGAACCTAAGGGATAGGGAGTCATACCTTACCTCTTTGAGCATAAATAACTTAAAATTCTTTTATCTTCTGCTTCTCAGCCCTGCTCTCCCACCCCTCCCTATTTTCTCATTTCAGTTTTCTCTCCACTCTCTCTTTCTGCTCATTTGTACTTCAGAGAAGTTTATACAATTCTGATCTCCTTAGTTCCAAAGTACGTATGCCCTCAGGAATTTACTTTTTAGAGAATTTACATTTAGAGAATTGTCTCCCTCACTCAAACTACTTACCTGTACAGCCATTTCTTTATATTAGTATGGACTCAAGGATATGTAATTTTATACTTTTGGTTATAATCCAGTACTAAATTATTTATTTTGTTGCTCTAATTGTTTTGGCTTGGACCATTTGGCGCTCTTTCATTTGGCTCCTGTGTCTATGACATTTCCCCTTTGGTTTGCTTTTCTAGCACTTCCTTGCTTTCTGACTTAAATAATAAAATTTGGATAATTTCACAAAATTCAAAGTGGAAAGTTAGAGGAAATCACTAGTTCTATATGATAAAGTACTCGCCGATATCAAAAGAGCCCAGTTTCCTTCCATTCTGTGACTGGGTCTAGTGTCATCCTAGGATGGCTTTTCTTCCTAGGCACAACAGGGCCTTGCACTTTCTTGTTTTTCTCTAATTCAGGAGGTTTCTTCCCCTCCTCCTCCTCCTCCTCCTCCTTCTTCTTCTTTTTCTTCTTCCTCTTTTCTTTAAAACAGGGGAAAGCATGAACACAGTCCCTCACTACCACAAATTATGCAGTCAAGTTTCCCACATTTGGGGAAATCACAGGGGTCAGCACATCCAGAGTGCAATGGGTATCTCCCCTGCTAAGTGAGTATTCTAATACATGAGGCTGAGAAAGTTTTTCTCTGAGGCAGAATATAAGCTATCCCTCAGGAAATAAGATGGAACAGGTAGAAATATTTGTTGGATTTGCAAATAGAGGTATCCATTCCACATTGGGACTAATCTCAACAACAATTCTCATGTCTATGAGCGTCTAATCCAAGACAAAATGAATTGGGAAGAAGTCCAAATAAGAATCTGAAATTTTATAAGGAATCCTATATCTACGAATACAGAGACACTAAGCTTTGAAGAAGTACCAACAGTCAGGAGATCTTAGAAAATAAGTATCAAAATTCAACACTAGCTTGTGTGATCCTTAGATTCCAAGGCTCAGCTCTGCAAATAAGGAAAGGTAAGGTGACATTCTGAAATATATGTGGATGGAAATGAGGGAGAAACTCAGGATATCATCAAATAATTTATCCCAGATGAAATACATGCAATGGGAGGCATTGTACTAATGAGAACAACCAAGAATCATTATTATAAAATTAATGTAAGTATAATGGCAAAAAAATCAATCTATAAAATAAAACAAAAGTGTCAATAGTCACCCAGGGTGCATTGTGAAAGGAGGTAAAAAGTTACGTCCCTTTTTCAAATGAATTGCATTTTGAAAATAATCATAAACAACACCAAAATTTGATACCTTAGCTAAAGAAATGTGACCATTCATTCATTCAGTGGCTATTTAATGAGCTGAAATAATGTACCAGTCACCCAACTAGGTATTGTGTCTCAAAGACAACATGAAAAGTAATAAGAATGTTAAAGTGGAATGAAATAAAATTGAACATTTTCCTTCTGGACTCCCATCTTGCTCCTATTAGGACAATTCATGGAAGAATTTTTCTCGAAGACTCACTAGACATCTTAAATCTTTTCTGGAATTATTGACATGTTTTCTGAGATATTCCAATTCTTTCTTGAACCTGTTTTCAACCAGCAGTGAGGTGGTGAATAGTGGTGATGCTTGCACAACTCTGAATATCCTACCAACCACTGAACTATATACTTTAAAAGGGTGAATTTTATGACATGCAAATAATCTCTCAATAAAGCAGATATGAACCAATTTAATGAGGTAGAAAACTGCATGTGGCAGCTCACTGTCTCTGAGCCTGTGCTTAGTCAAGCCACAGCCTTTCTTTACAAAATCTCCTACTTATGTCACATTCTCTGTAAGACTTTGGGATTTACCACAGGACGAGGGTACTCGGTTTGTCAGCCCCACCCTTTGCTCACATCATTCTCTGCATATATCATTCTCTTTTCCTTCAGTGTTTCTAGAATCTACTTAACAAATGAATGGCCTCTTGCTTCAAGGAAGGCTGGGGAGATAGCACTTTCATGGTGTAAGGAAAGTTAGAATTTACCATCTCTAGGTTCACATTCTAGACTAGCTCCCTCACACTCACCTTGAAACACACTTTCCCCCTTAACCATTCTGGTCCAAATGGAACCTTAATATTACCCTCAAAGCCCTACAACACATCAGGGTCAGGATAGAACCATAGGAGGTTCCAAAAGGCTGAGAGAACTTGAAACCAGGTAACATACTTTAGATCATAGAATCCATAGACCCAGTGGTATACCTCCAGGTGCCTGTAAGTGTATCCTAGGTGTACTCTAGGCCCTAACACCAGGGGCTTCAGCCACCCTATAAAAAATATTAACCTCTTATACTCAGGGCTTTCTGGGGTACTCTCCCAGAGTCTAGACCCAGAATAACAAAATTCAAGGAGATAAGAGCTCCTTTTCATTCAAATCTGACATCCTTTTTCTAAACAACCCATCAAAAAGAATTGTCAGCCTCCAACTCTTATGCTATTTTATTTTTCTATGTAGCTATGCAGTGCCATGTAATTGGTCATATTCTTTCTTTGTTTAATTGCTTGGTTTCCCCTGAGGGCTTTTAAGTTAGTTTACTGGGGCTTCCATAAGAAAGGACCAAAAACCGAGTGGTTTAGGCAAATCAGATCTATTTTCTCATACTTATGCAGGCTAGAAGTCCAAGCTCAAGGTTTCAGCAGGGCTGGTTTCTCCCAGGGATTCTCTCTCTGACTTTCTAACTGTGTCCTTACATTGTCCTTGTGCATCCGTGGTATGTCTTTCTGTGTCTGGATTTCTACTTCTAATAAGGAGAAATTGGATAAGGACCTCCCTGGTGACCTCATTTTACCTTAAATACCTTTGTAAGGGCCCTATTTCTAAACACAGTCACATTTAGAGGTACTTGGGGTTAGGACTTCAACATATGAATAGAAGAGAGGTCACGATTTAGTCAACAATAGCTTCCCTCAGCTTTATGAGACTGAAGACCATTATTATCACCTGCATCAGGAAAAATAGGCTCTCAATAAATATAGGTTTAATGAGCAAAGTCCCTTTATCTTGTCTATGGTAGACAGAATCTTCTGCATAAATCCTCTTTCTGGAGTGTAGGCAGGGCTTGTGAATATGATAGAAAATTCTCCCCAAATTGGGTTATGTTGAATAACAAAGGTAAGGAGGTTTTGCAGATGTAATAAAGGTTTCTGACAGATCAGCTCTGAGAATCATTGAGGATATTATCTTGAATTGGCTTTCCCTTGTCACATGAGCCTTCTCAGAGAAGACATGTAGCTGCAGAGAGACTCTTCTCCTGGCCTTTAGGAAGAAATTTATCATGTTGTAGAGAGGCCCTTATGGCAGGGTACAGTGGGTTGCCTCTCAAAGCCTAAGGGCTCAGTTCTGCAACCACAAAGAACTGAATTCTGCCAACAATCAGTGAGTTGGAAAGAGGACCCCAAGTCTCAAGTGAGATCCTAGCCTTGGCAGACACCTTGACTTTAGCATGAGATCTGAGTAGAGAAACCAAATAACTCAGGCCCAGAATCTCAAAATATGGAAATCTGGATGTTATATATGTGCATTGTTTTAAAAATGAAAACACTATCTCAGGATCTTTCTTGCAAAGATGACTAATATTTGGAATGTTCACACTTTGTGGTTGAGTCAACAGCTGCTACAGATTTAGGAGCCATAGAAATGACCATTGCAAAGCACAGTATGGAATGGCTCCCTTCAACAACCATATTTATAGGTGGTATATATTATATAAGGCATATAATAATAATAATAATAGTAATAATAATGTAGTATGTTATATATACTGTCATTAATTTTGATTTCTGTTTCATATTATTGGTCATTGACTTTTTTTGTCTGTCTTTCAAACTGGTATTTAAATTCAGAGTCAATTCAGGGGTCTCACAGGTGTTAGTATGTTAATGTAGAAGGAGCATGGTCTTGATGCCTGAGAAAAATCCAAATCTGTTGTTTTATGATTCCATGCAAATTATTGAATCCCATGGTTTTAACTCAAACTTATTTGTTTCTTTAGGTTAATAAGTTTGATGTTGATTGAGAAATAACTACCAGTAAATATCCTATCACAGAGCAGAGATCTAACAGATAAAGCTATTCATATTAATAACTTTGTCTCTTGATCATTGTCTTATTCCATTTTGTGTGGCTTTAAGAGAATACAGTGGACTGGGTAACTTATAAAAAAAGAAAAATAAATAAATTTGAGCCAGTTAGTGGTCAATGGTTAAGGGAACAGAATCTCAGATGCCCAGCTGCATGATTTGAGTTCTGATCTGGCAGCTTGAAAAGCATGCCAGGCATGTGTGCATGTGTGTTGAAATCCTGAGAAGAGAATGGAGAAGGGATTGCAGCATGTTTGTGTGTGTGGGGGGGGGGATTTCTCACTTTCTCTTTCTATGTCTCTCTCTCTCTTTCTCTCTCTCTGTGATAAGAACATGCATCCTGTAGAAAAACAAATAAGTAAATAAAAGCAAAAGAAAGAAAGAAGAAAGAGAGAGAAGTAGAAAGAAAGAGAGAGAAAGAAAGAAAAAGAAAGAAATGTATTCAAATCACTGTTTTTAAAGCTTAAGACTGAGAAGTCCAATAGCATGGTGCTAACACATATTGAAGGCCTCTATGCTGGATCATCAGAAAGTGGAGGGTAGAAGGTCAAGTGAGCTTTCAAACAGAGAGAGAAAAGGCTAGACTTTTACTTTTTTAAAATTAAATGGAATATTTTAGAGGTTTTTTGTTTTTTTGTTTGTGTGTGTGTGTGTGTGTGTGTGTGTGTGTGTGTGTGTTTGCCTTAGGGTGCATATGTTCACTGGAGAGAGAGACAGACACAGTGAGAAGGAAAGTGATAGCCACACTACAATCTTATCCTTTCTTTTTCATTCTCCTCCTGAGATCTTGGGCATGCATGCACATGTGCCAGGAGTGAGTTTCAAGCCACCAGGTCCAGGATTCAAACCACAGTTGGTCATGTGGGAGTCCAGCAGTACAATTTCTATGCCATGTGCTGGGCCCTGACTACGATTTTTCAGCAATTTTATTAGGAGCCCACTACTGCAATAACTAACCAAGTCCTGTAATATTAGTATTAATCTAGTAATACAGGCAGAGCCCTCATGACCTAATTATCTCTTTTATTTATTTATTTATTTTGGAAAGGTTTTTGTTATAGGGCGCATGAGCTCGCCAGACAGAGAGAGAGAGAGAGAGACAGAGAGATAGAAAGTGAGAAATCACCCCCCAGAGGGGATGGCCACGCTGCAATCCCTGTTCCTCCATTCTCTTCTTGGGATCTTGGGCACACACACACACACACACATACACACACACACACACACACGCTCAGCGTGAGTTTAAGCCACCGGGTCTGGAACTCGAACCACGGTCGACTACATGGAAGTTCAGCAACATAGTCATTATGCTAACTGCTGGTCCCAACCCAGTTATCTCTTAAAGGTCCCAACTCGTAACATTTAAACATTGCTACAGTGCCAATCAAATTTCCACCTGAGTTTTGGAGGGTACAGACAAATCAGAGCAAGCACTATCATAGTTTTCTGTATATATTATGTAATAGATAATAATTTTGATTAATTTATTCTTTAATTGCTTTGAAAATCATCCTATGAGACCCTGTTTCAACAGTTTCTATGAAAGTTTTCCGTATCTACTCAGCTAAAAATCCCCCCTTTTCCTTCTTCCTAGATGACTTGATCCCATTGCTTTACAACTATTTTAACACATTCTGTCTCTGTTGAGACAAGACCTTCCTCAGAAGCAAGAGTTTTTGCTTTATTTATCTCTATGGCAAATACATAACTTACAAAGCTATGCATTTGATGAATGAATGAATCAATAAATAAATCTTTCCATCAATCAAAAGTGATTGCAAAATTGTTCAAGCAAAGGGTATTTCAATTTTAATAGGCTTGCTGCAAGACTACGTGGTAATTATTTCCACCCAAAAGAAGGAAGAAGTTACAGTTTTGATGGATGGGAATTGCTTGTATGATATAAAGATCAGTTCTGGGTGAAAATGTTGTCTCATTTAGTTACTAACCTTTCCTAACATTTCTTTCTGGTGAAAGAAATACCTCAGAATTCTAGTGATTCTACATGTTTCAATTCTTAGTGAAATTGGACAAGCAATTTAGGTTCTGTAGGCCAGATCTTCCATTTCCATCAATGAACATGATTATACTTTTTAAAAAAGACTTGCACTCTGTAAGATGAAACACATGCTAGGCGATAGTACACAGTAGGTCTTGCACTCATAGCCACTACCATCGTCTCACTTTCTTTTTTTTTTTTTGGAGAGATTTTCACTATAGGGCGCGTGCACTCGCCAGACAGACAGAGACATAGAGACAGAAAGCGAGAAATCACCCCCCAGGGGGGATGGTCACACCGCAATCCCTTCTCCTCCATTCTCCTCTCGGGATCTTGGGCACGCACGCACACGCGCCCGGCGTGAGTTTTAAGCCACCGGGTCCGGGAGTCGAACCGCGGTCGACTACGTGGGAGTCCAGCGACATAGCCATTACTCTAACTGCTGGTTCCTGGCCATCATCTCACTTTCTTCCCAACGCATAAACTCCTTACTTACACTCTGTAGCCCTTTCTTTCTTCTTCTTCTTCTTTTTTTTTTTTTTTTTTTTCTTATTTTGTGATAGGGATCATACACTTGCCAGAGAGAGACACAGAGAAATGGAGAGAGGGGACTTGAGAAATCACCTCCTAGGGGATATGGTGATGCTGTAATCTTTTCTTACATTCTAATTTTGGGACTTGCACATGCATCCACACATGCCCAGTGAGATTTTCAAGCTGCTGAGCCCAGTGCTCTCTTTTTCATAGTCTGACTTGCTTCACTCAGCAATAAATCTTCCATATTAATCCACTTTCTATCAAATGCCAAGGTCTTGTTTTTTATTACTGAATAGTATTCCATGGAGTATATGTGCCACACTTTTTCAGTCCATTCATTTGTTGATGGACTTTCAGGTTAGTTACATGTCTTAGCAATTGTGAATAATGCCACAATAAACATAGATGTGTAAGCACTTTTCTGACTGAGCATTCTCCTGTCCTTTGGGTAGATACCCAGGAGTTCAAGTTCTATTTTTAGGTCCTAAGGATATGACAAGAAATGAAAACCACAGACCAATATCTCTGCTGAATATAGATGCAAAAATTCTCAACAATATACTAGCAAATCATATCCAACAGCATATAAAAAAAATTATTCATCACAACCACGTAGGCTTTGGTCCAGGGAGGCAAGGGTAGTCAACATATGCAAAGCCATAAGTGTAATATACCATATTAACAGAAAAAAAGATAAAAACAAAAAGACATATGATCGTTTCAATTGATGCAGAAAAAAGCATTTGACAAAATACAATATCCCTTCATGTTTAAGACTCTCAGCAAAATTGGCATAGAAGGATCATTTCTCAGCATAATAAAATCCATCTATGAAAAGTCTATAGCTAACATTATACAGAATGGGGAAAAGCTGAAAGCTTTTTCACTAAAAACATGCAAGACAAGGCTGCTCACTCACTCTTCAATATAGTGCTCGAAGTCCTAGCCAATGCAATCAGACAAGAAAATAAGATAAAAGGCAATATGAAATTATCTCTATTTGCAGATGATATGATTATATATATAGAAAACCCAAAGGTATCCACCGAAAAACTTCACAAGGTAATAAATGAATACAGTTAAGTGGCAGAATACAAAATCAACTTAAAAATCTATAACATTTCTATATACAAACAGAGGCAGAACTGAAAAAAGTAATCCCATTCACCACAACCACAAAAAGTATAAGAAACCTAAGAATAAATCTAAACAAGGAAGTCAAAGACCTCTACCAGGAAAACTATGAAAATCTTAAAAAAAGAAATTGAAAATGACACAAAAAAGTGGATAGACAGTCCATGTTCCTGGATTGGGAAAATTAGTATAATCAAAATGAGACTAGGGTTTTTTTAATCTGGGTCCAAGAGGCCTTGTTTAGGCTTGTTTTCAGGTGGGAATCATGCATGCAGTTCCTGTGCAGTGGGGAGGGGCACATGCTGGATGGGTCCAGTTACTCTTCTTCTAATTTTGGAGTGAGCAAGAAGGTCAGAAGATTCTTTGACTATAGATTCTAATTTGTGAAATGGTGGTGATTATCCCTTTCCTATAGGGTTGTTGTGAGGTTTGGTGTGGTCATATATACCTTGGTGTTAATATTTTGAAGTAAGATGTTTAAGTAAAAGATGTTAGCAGCTCCAGAATCCTCATGAAATATTACTGACCAAGCCATCATAGCTATTCTCAGCAAGATGATAGTAACAGCAGGGGCTTCTATACATAGATGCCATGTTGACAAATTGGGGTACAATCTTGAGACTTCAGAACACAGCAGTACGCTTTTATTTCAGGAATAATAATAAAAAAAAGCATTGTTAAATGCAAATAAAAACTCTATCTGTACCTATAAGGATACATAAACTACCTGAAAATGAATGAGTGGCCTTTCTTTTTTTATAGATGAGATAAAAGTAGAAAATTGGGTATTTTCTCTTCTATTGAAATAGTAGAAGAAGAGATTTGAAATATTTGCATTTTAACAAACCATCTGTAGGAAAATCTAATGGAGACAAAAGAAAAAAAGAGACAGGAAGAAAGAGAAAGGAAAAGGCTGAGGTTTGATCAATCTTACAAAGAAATTCTGAGAAGTACAGGTACCCTTATTGCACATTCTCTGCATTCAGTGAGGTGCTTTCTCTTTCCCACAAAACATTTCTGCCCTTCTCAGTGATCTCAGAGTGATCCTCCCTGACTTTCTTCAGAGCTGCTGCCGAGGCCTGAATCCTTTCTGAACTTGTTATTTGCTCCCTTCCCATGATCATTCTTGTAGTAAAATCTCTGAAAAGGCATAGGCAAGGGAGTACAAGTCAGTTACCAAAATTGCTCTGGGAACTATTTTCAGGTATCTAGGGGGTCATTGTAAGGGAGAGGCCTGAACTTTGGTAAGTAGCCTTTTGATCACGGTCATGCAACTCTAATAACCTGGGTTTCTTAGAATGGGAAAAGGCAGCTTTGCAAAACAGTAATACTGTCATTAAAGGTGTTCTAGCAGAAGCTAAATGATACGGTGTTATATAGTAGTTGAGAGTTTAGACTAGGTTGTTCCAGAAAAAAATAGTCTTTAGACTAACAGGTATATATATGTGTGTGTGTGTGTGTGTATGTATGTGTGCATATGTGTGTGTATGTGTGTGTATGTATGTGTGCATATATGTGTGTGTGTGTGTGTGTGTATGAGGAAACTTCAAGAAGTTCATGAAAAAAAGGAACCAGAAGATGGTGTGGTGGCTAAGGTGACTGGATTCCCACATGACTGACCACAGTCTGAGTCTTGGTCCCAGTGGCTTGAATATCACACTGGCACATGTGCATGTGTGCCCAAAATCCCAAGAGAGGAATGAGAAAGAAGAGAGTGCAGTTTGGCCATTCCCCCTGGGGGGTGGGTGATTTTTTCACTTTGTCTCTGTCGTTCTCTGTCCCTTTCCTCTCCAGTGAGTACATCTGCCCTATGGGGGGGAAAAAGAATTACAGTAGGAGTTTACTTTGATGCAAAAAGATTTTTGAAATCCATGCATATTTTTAAAAGAATTATTTTACTGTATTTTATTTATTATTATTATTTTTTAATTTGACCAGAGAGCGAAGGAGGGGGTGGGGAGTGGAAAAGCAAACTGCCAGGTCTGGGACTCATACCATAGTCAGCCATGTGGGAGTTCAGCGCTTTAACCACCATGCCTCCTGCTGGTCCCTTTTATATATATATATATATATATATATATGTATGTATGTATATATATACATGTATATACTTTTTTTTTGAGAGGTTTTTGCTATAGGGCTCATGCACTCACCAGACAGAGAGAAACAGAGAGACAGAAAGTGAGAAACCACCCCCCAGGGGGGATGGCCATGCTGCAATCCCTTCTCCTCTGTTCTCTTGGGATCTTGGACATGCACACACACACACACCTGGTGTGAGTTTTAAGCCACCAGGTCCCAGATGTGAACCGCGGTTGACTACATGAGAGTCCAGTAACAAAGCCATTATGCTAACTGCTGGTCCCCCATATTTATTTTTATAATACATATTTTCCATGAACATTTTGAAGACCCACCCTCTGACACATGCATCTGAGCATGCACACACACACATGCACATAACCTACTGATAATAAATAAAAAGGAAATGCATAGAGGAGATAGTAAGTGATCTATCAGAGAGGTGGGTTAGAGGAGGATGCTGTTAAATTTGGCCTTTTATCCCTCAGAAACTCTTCCTGCAGGCAAAGGTTCTTTGCCTATTTTATAACATTAATTTAGTAGTTTTCCTTCTCACGAATGCAATAATCTGCCTAATTTTCCTTTCAATGATTTCCAAACATAGAGATATACTCTTTAAAAGCAAATTCTACTGTGGTGCTATAGTCAAATATGTGTGTTAGCTTCACCAGCATTTTCCCTCTGCCAGTAGCTTTTCACATTTCCCTCATGGGAGGACCTCAGTCATAAGGATTGCTTCAGGGCTGGGCATCTCCCAGGTCAGTTCTGATGAGCAGGAGTCCCAGGATGTGTGCTAGCCTTACTGAACGGAGGCATTTGCCCTCTTTTTACCCGCCCTCCCACTGGACATGAAAGAGAAGGAACATGTAAGCCTGTGGTTGTCTGAAGCCAAGAAAAGGAGCCTGCACTAAAAGCATGGCAGCAGAAAACAAAGCTAGAAGATGCAGAAAAATGAGGCTTTGCATTATTTGAGTTTCCTTATCAAGTTGAACTTAAAGTAAAAACTATACTATTTTTTTTTTTTTTTGGAGAGATTTTTGCTATAGGGCGCGTGCGCTCACCAGACAGAGAGAGACATAGAGACAGAAGGTGAGAAATCACCCCCCAGGGGGGATGGTCACGCCGCAATCCCTTCTCCTCCATTCTCCTCTTGGGATCTTGGGCATGCACGCACACGCGCCCGGCATGAGTTTTAAGTCACCGGGTCTGGGACGCGAACCGCGGTCGACTACGTGGGAATCCAGCGACATAGCCATTACGCTAACTGCTGGTTCCCTATACTATTTTTTTTAAGAAAGAAGAATTTTCACAGGGTCTTACCATATCATGATCCATCTGTTGCAGCTTCCCTACTAGCCATGACAACAGGTATTTGCCCCCATATCACATAGGTGTTAATATGGTTCAGGAAGGAAATTTGGGCCTCCTATGTGGCCTCCAGCTTTGCACAGTGGCACCCTACCATCTACATCACCATGACTGGGCTATGGACTTTTTTTAAAAAAATCACTTAGGGACCATTAGGTGGTGTAGTGACTAAGGTGCTGGACTCACAGGTGTCTGACCATGTTTCAAGTCACAGACAGAACCCATGCTCAAAACTCACACCAGGCTCGTGTGTGTGTGTGCCCAAAATCCCGTAAGGAGAATGGAAAAGGGATTGCAGCATGGCAATCCCCCCAAGGGGATGATTTCCACTTTCTGTCTCTTTGTCTCTGTCTCTCTGGCAAGAGCACATGCCCTATAGCAAACATCTCTCAAAAATTTCTATTTATTTATTTATTCCACTTGTGACTGAGAGACAAGGAGAGACAACAGGGTCTTCACACAGAGATTATGGAAGACCATGGGCACATGTGTATACAGCATATTTAGGGAGATCTCAGATTAAGAACAAGCAACCCGCACACATTAGTCAACTTCACAAAGCGTTGTGCTATCCAGATGTGCCACTGTCCAGGCCCAGCTTTTTTTTTTTTCTTTTTTTACTATTTTTTTCTTTACTCATGGTAGAGTGTGTGCATGCCCATGAAAGAGAGAGAGGAACACTCCACAGGATCGGCTCACACTCTTTCTGTTCTCCAGTCTATAGGATCTTGGGTACTTGCAAACATGTACCCAGTGTGTTTCGGGCTGACCAGAAAAAGCAATTCAAATCATGGTCATCATGTGGGATCCAACTTCTCTTAAGCAACTAATTACTGGTGTGCCATGGAGTTGACATTCCAGACTTTTCATTATGTGAATTAAGTTATTTTTTAAGTTGATTTAAATTTTCTATTCATGGTGATCTAAAATGCCCTCACCAATTAAGACCCAAAGAAGGCATTCTCCTTGAACTGGCTTTTGCTCTATTTTAAGGCCCATAAATTTGAAGGGTTATTTCTGGGAAAATGTAGAGAAAAATGTAGAAGAAATCAAATGGATTCATAAAATATGCAGTCTGAATTTGAACTCTCTCTGCTTCAGAAAAATCCTGGTAACAACATCTTCCTCATGGGTTGGGAAAGGGTCATGAGCATTCCCACCTTTATGTCCATCTCTCTACCACTGCTTGAAGGAATGAGGACATTTTGCCCCTTCTCCCTTTGTCACAGAATCCTGGGAGGACCTTCCATTTCTCCTTTTGCCCTTCTACTACCTTTCCCCGTGTACAGAAGTATTTTCTAATATAGGGATATTGCATTGCTTATGGGAAGTGCACATTATAAAAAAAAAAAAACTATACATGAATTTCATCTTTTTTGCACCAAATAAACTCATACTCTGATTCTATTTTTTAAAGAACTTTTTAAAGTCTCCTTGTGTAAAATACTTCTAACATCCGTATTGGCTATATTTGGCATGTGGGCAGTGCCCCAGGCTGCCATTTTCCTACCCTTGTTTCCTGCATCCAGGTGTTAAGTTGCTACTGTTCTTCCTGCTTACACGAGTAATTGGCACAGAACTGGGGACTCCCAGTGCCAAGCCATCCTCTTTTCTGGTATTTCATTCTGATCAGCTCAGGGCTCCTCTTGGTACCTGTCACATATTTCTTTTTCTTTCTTTTTTTAAGTCTCCTCACCCCAGTCTTCTATTACAGGCTTTCAAAGGGTCATCAACCGCTTTTCCTCTAAAAACTCTTTCTTTTGCGTCTCACACTGTTATTGTGTCCACTTACTGTGTTTCTTTTGATTGAGAATCTCAAGGAGGGGAGAATGGAGTGGCTTATATTTGTAAAATCATATGAAATATTATGTAGTGTGTCCCTTATAATCTCTGCTTCTCCATACAGTTGTTAAGATAAATGTTGTTTTCTTTTTTAAAAATGAAATCGAGATACATAAAGGCTAGAAAAGCTAGAGTAAGTTTTATGGCAAGATAAAAGTAACACAGGGATAACACAACTGGATTCACATCAAAAGCTCCTGGCTCATGTCCCAGGACATCCCTGAGCACACGAGGCACTCGCCTGCTGACTGAGACAGGGTGGTGTCCTATAGAATCACAGCGTGAGGACCACACGGGGAGTCTCATATGTTTCTCATGGAAGAAAAAGAGAACGATTTAAATTAATGTCTTCTGAATCTATGTCCTAAAGGTTCCACCTGAGGTTGCTCCAATTAGCGTCACTCCAAAATTACACTCAAAGTTAAGCCCAGATGACAGGTACCAGGAATTGCGAGATCAGAGTTCCCAGCTGCATGGGGCAGTAAACACTCATGAAATGAGACAGCCATATGACTCTGGGACTTTTTGGAAACTTAGAGAAAAAGGGCTAAGGAATTGTTGACTCTGAGCCAGTAAGACAGAAATTCACAAGTGAGGGGCTTGAAAGGCATTCAGGTCACTTTTAAAAAATAATTATTTAATTTTATTTATTATTATTATTATTATTATTATTATTATTATTATTTTAATTCACCAGAGAGAGACGGGCAGGGGTGGGGTAGAGTGAGAAAACAAGCAGCGACCAGGCATAATCACCTCACAGGAAAGAAGTTCAATGAAAAAGCTGCAATTTGAGCCAGCAGGATACAGAGAGAAACAATTGTAGGAGATAAAAGGGTGATCAGTGAGGATAAATGTATGAAAATACTGAGAATTCTAGCTGAGTTTTCAACCAGCGACTGAGTACCTTTAACATGCTCATCACGTTTAGGCACTGGAGGAGATAAGAAAGGTAAACAGGCCTTTTCTTGATGGGATGGATGTGAATATTCTATTTACTTCAATTCTAAAAATATTTACTGAATGTTTATTATACGCTAAGTGCTACGTTAGAAAAAAGGATACGATAATTAACTAGAGCGTCTTCTCCTCACTCTAGCAGGGCTATCAGAGAAGAGGGAAAAGCTTTCTTGGGTTGACAAGCATCCTCCGTGTGAGATCGCGCTGATGTTCTTGGAATAGAAGACGGGATGTGGGGTCCCCCTGTGACTGGGGGAGGACGCTTCTCTAATTCCAGTCAGCCCTCGATCTCTAGCAAATCATCAGAATGCTTAGGTTAATGTTCTCTTGGCTCGTCGTGTCCTGTAGGTTCTTCTCAGAAGACAGAGAAGGTGGAGTTAGACGTGAATATGCTCAGGACTGCCAACCGCCCTACATCCAGCCCAGCACCTTCTAGGTCTTGTGTACCAGCTACCCCCTGTGGCCCCAGTCTCTCCAGCATCCATCGAAACCAGCTCCACTTCATCAGTAATGGTTCCAGCAACATCAGGATGCCATGGCAACTGGTTGCTAGAATTACCAACGTTACTCATGTCCAACTAAGGGCACCAGGTTATGTCTGTAACTGTTTGAAGAACACATTTTCTATGATTATGTGGGTGTGTGTGCATGTTTGTGTGAATAGTGGTTGTCATCATCATTGTCACCATAATCATTATTCTCTTTTTCTCAGAGAGAGTCAAGTATAAGGCTTTAAAATATGTATATTGAG
This sequence comes from Tupaia tana, assembly GCA_026018925.1. NCBI lineage: Eukaryota > Metazoa > Chordata > Mammalia > Scandentia > Tupaiidae > Tupaia > Tupaia tana. The sequence goes on along the minus strand of JAKSZU010000001.1, from coordinate 128,380,819 downwards.
AAAAGTATATACTAATTAGTGTCCCCAGTTTCTTTTTCTTTGCATCTAAATCCTGTCTACTTAAATATGGCTTCTTACATTTCTAACAGCATTTAATACCTTATCAACATAAGGTATTAAATAAAAGCATAAAACCCTGCTGGATTAGTAACAGTTTGCCCATGGATTTTAAATTGTTTACAATTATATCAATTTATTAGATTTTATTTATACAGACTTATGCCATACGAAAATTGTAAAGTATATACAGTCTCAATTACATCTCTATTTACATTTATGGTGATTTTATCTGCCATCTTTCTTTTTTTTAATATTTTGCCATATAGTGCATGTACTATAACAGTAAGAAGGAAAGAGAGAAATCACCTCCCAGGGAGTTGGCCATGCCACAACCCCTTTTCCATTCTCCTCTTGGGATTTGGGGCACATGCACGAGGACTTGAACTCTAGTTGACCATGCGGGAGTCCAGAGCCTTAACCACTACTCTACCTGTGAGACCCGTTTGCCATCTTTCTTAACAAATTTTTCCCAAACTTTGAGGTTAAGCACACATATTCCTTTACTTTTATACCTGTGACTTTCAAATAATTGTAGATTCAGTGGAAGTTGCAAAAATAGTAGAAAGAGGTCCCACATGTAGCTCTGTTTATTTATTACCTACGTAGGTTGATAACCACCACCTCAGTCAAGATATGGAACTATTCCATCACCACAAAGGTCTTCCTCTTCCTCATCTACTACTTCATAGCCATACCCACCTCCCTTTGCTACACAGTCTCTAAGCTCTGGCAACTAGTAGTCTGTTCTGTATTTCTAAACTTTTGCCATTTCCAGAATGAAGTGTCATGAAATCATGTGTTACATGACATTTTAAAATGGACTTTATTTGTCTCTCCATAAGCCCCTGAAACATATCTGAGTTGTTGAGTATATAGTTTATTTCATTTTATTTCTAATAGTATTCCATAGTATTAATAGACTGCAATTTGTATAGCCATTCCCTTATTGAAGGACATTTCAGTTTTTCTCAATTTTAAATTTTGACTATTATAATCAAAGCAGTTATTAACATTAAAAAAGTAATTGATAAGAGGAGTTAGCAGGTGGCGTGGTGGTTAAGGGCTCCATCCCACATGACCGACTGTATTGTTCAAGTCCTGGGCCCCACGGCTTATCAAACTCATTGGGCATATGTGCACGCGTGCCCCAAATCCTGAGATAAGGAAGAAGAAGGGATTATAGTACGGCCATATGCCCTAGGGGGAGATTTTTCACTTTCCCTCTCTCCCTCCTATGTTTCTCTCCGGTAAGTGCAAGCACACCATAGCAAATAAAGAAAGAAAGAAAGAAAGAAAAAGAAAGAAAAAGAAAAGAAGAAAGAAAAAGAAAGGAAAATACTATCTTTAGGAGTGACACAATCTAGCTAGATATATATTTATTCCAAATTCTAAAATTACTGACCCAGCCTCTGTGACATAGCTAGTAGTGCAGTAGTGTTCTGGACTGAAGATATGGAAGTCACATGACAACTGCAGTTCAAGTCCATGGCTGAGTTGTCCTGAAAGACATACTGGATGTGTTCACACCTAGGATTCTGGGGCTGGAGGAGAGAGGAAGGGGATTATCAAGTCCTGTGGATGTGCTTCTTTCTCTCATCTCTTGTACACGCACGTGCTCTATCATGAATAAAGGGAATTGTGAAGGCCTTTCTTCTCCTTGCACTATGATACATACATATATATAATGTTATTGGCTAGGCTACAGCTGCTAGTTATTTGACTAAACCCTGAGTTAGATGTTGTTGTGAAGGTATTGTGTAGGTGTGGCTGAAGTCCATAGTCAGTTGACTTTAAATACAGAACATCCTGTGTAATTATCTAATAATGTGATTGGGGCTGATTTCATCAGCTTTAAGGCAGAGCTGAGGTTTCCCAATGAAAACAAACAAACACACAATCTGCCTGTGGACCACAGCTTCAGCTCATGCCAGCAGCAGTCCCAGGCTTTTCCCCCTAAAGGCCTGCCCTGCAGATTTTGAACATGCATAAGCAACTCTCACAATTGCATGAACCAATTTCTTGCAATAAATATCTTAATATAGATCTCTTAGTGTTTCTGCTTCCTTGGTTGAACTTGACTAACACAGGTAGAGAGAGAGCCTATTGATCATTTAGTCTAGGGAATTTTCCAAATATTCAGTAACCTCAGAGTTTTGACGTTATTTGAAGTCATATCTGAAAGCCCATTTTGTAATGCAGACATGCATGAATATAGTTGGGCTTTTAAGGTTGTTTTTGCCCAATTCACCTCTTCATATCTAGTTCAGCCACAGGTCCTAAGAAAACTCCATGGATTCCATTTAGAAACTTCTGAGCTAATGGCTCTGAAAATAGGAAGGATTCTGGATTATTTCATGCAATTATCATACTGAAATAGACTGGAGGTATTTGTCTATTTACTTATTTTTTAAAGACTAGCGTTGGTATTGTGGTAGAAAAAACAGGAACTTTTTAGCCTTAAATTACCCAATGATGGCCATTCTCAATTTGTATTTAAAAATCAGTGATCCCAAACACCTAGGTATTTCAAAAAATTAGTGAAACATTAGTATAAAGATATATGGGGACCAGCAGTTGGTGTAATGGCTATGTTGCTGGACTCCCATGTAGTCGACTATGGTTTGAGTCCCAGACCTGGTGGCTTAAACTTACGCTGGGTGCATGTGCCTGCGTGCATAAGATCCCAAGAGGAGAATGGAGGAGAAAGGATTGTGGTGTGGCCATCCCCCCGGGAAGTGATTTCTCGCTTTCTCTCTCTCTGTCTCTGTCTTTCTGGCAAGTGTACATGCCCTATAGCAAAAATCTCTCCCCCCCAAAAAAATTGTATATATATATATATATATATATATGTATATATATATATATATATATATATATATATATATATATATATATATAGAGAGAGAGAGAGAGAGAGAGAGAGAGAGAGAGAGGGCCAGCAGATGGTGTGGAAATTAAAAGCACTGCCACATGGCTGACTATGTGATTTGAGTCCTGGGCCTGGTGGCTTCAAAATTATGCTGGTATGTGTGTATATGTGCCCAAATCCTGAGAGGAGAATAAAGGAGTAGGGATTGTGGTATGGCCAACCCCCCTAGGGTAATCTCTCACTCTGGCAAGTACACATGCCCCCTAGAGTTATATATGTATGTGTGTGTGTGTGTGTGTGTGTGTGTATGTACATAGATAAAATCTGTAGGCAAAGGTATTAGTTATAAAATTGCTTGCAGCAACAAAAAATTAGGCATGAGCCACAAATATGTTAATAGTAAGATTGTATATTTATTTTATGGAATTCTATTAGGCCATTCAATAGAATGAATGGTATTGATGAATGCTGGCTAAACTAATATTGATTCTCATGTTTTCTTGTAGATAGACTGATTTCTTTTTTAAGTTCTTCTTTATTTCACTGATTGTCTCGTTGTTGTGAGGTCTGGCGCATCTATACAGGTTTTTTTTCTTAAGTAAAAGTATAAGAGAAAAGAAGGTGCTCCTAGCAGGATGTTAAAAACTATTCTCACTCTCCCAAAGAATTATCTCTTCTGCTGGTGATAAATGCGCAAACAAGAAATTAAGGTTTGGGGGGGAAAAGGCAAACTGAGTGGCTGCCATTTCCCTGTGTGTTCAGAATCAGAGGCATTTGGTATGACACCACTGCATGGTTTGTGTTGATTGTGTGTGTATTATTCACGTGTGACAGCACACACAGGGGTCTTCACAGACTTCCTGGAAAGTCTATATTATGAAAAAGCTAAGCTTCAATTTCATTTTTTTCCCACCAAAATAAAATGGCATTTTAATTCTATTTTTCCACAAGATTTTGAACTCCTCAGTCAAAAAACAAAAATATTGTAGTTTGGTGGTAGTTTCTCCACTAAGGAAAAATTTTTTTTTTCTTTTTTTTGAGAGGTTTTTGCTATAGGACGCGTGCGCTCGCCAGACAGACAGAGAGAGACAGAGAGATAGAAAGCAAGAAATCACCCCCCAGGGGGGATAGCCACGCCGCAATCCCTTCTCCTCCATTCTCCTCTCGGGATCTTGGGCACGCACGCACACGCGCCCGGTGTGATTTTAAGCTACCGGTTCCGGGACGCAAACTGCGGTCAACTACGTGGGAGTCCAGCAACATAGCCATTTCGCTAACTGCTGGTCCCCTCCACTAAGGAAAAATTTGATATCAACATTGTCTCAAAATACATATAATGATGACATATCTCACAAGTGACTTCACTGATATGACTTCTGTCATGTTTCATATAATATTACATTTTTGATGCTGGAAATACTCCTGATGGAATGTAAAATTGAGACATGGAAGTATGGACAAGTCTTAGCTTACACTTCCTTTCTTTCCCTTCCACTATCATTATTATTATTATTATTATTTCTTTGTTTTTTTCTCTTTTATTATTGTTATTTTTATTTATACATTAAATCATTGTATAATATTACAGCATACAATATTAATTTTCCAACGTGAATATTCTTTAGTTCAGCAAAAGATATTACCATACACATTATCATCAACAGATAATTTTCCATTTTTGTGTTCCTTAAATGTTTTGTTTCTTCCTTTTCCTCTTGATTCCCTCCCTCTCACCCTTTCCCATTTCCCAGCCTTCTCTCACACTGTCTCTAGTATCCACAGTTGCTCTCCATGCTTTTATGTTTTCCAATCTTTCAGTTTCTGCCATAAAGTGCAGATATTTGGTACACATTAGTGGGGACATACAATGAGTCTCTTTCATAATCTGGCTTACATTACTTAGCAGTAAATCTTCTATATTCATCCACTTTCTGTCAAATGCCAGAAACTCATTGTTCTTTATGATCGAGTAGTATTCCATACTGTTTATATGCTACATTATTTCAATCCATTCATCTATTTGTGGACATTTGGCTTGGTTGCATGTCTTAGCAATTGTGAATAATGCCACACTAAACATGAATGTGAAGTGTTTTTTCTGACTGAGTGTATTCCTATCTTTTGGGTAGATACCAGGAATGGAACTGCTGGATCATATTTGTAGGTCTTTTTGCAGGTTTTTCAGGAACCTTCAAATTATTTTTCACAGTGAGTATACTAATTTACATTTCCACCAATAGTGTTGGAGAGTTCCCTTATCACCACAGTCTCACCAGTACTGATCATTCTTTATTTTTTTAATCTTAGTCATTCTGATTGGGGTTAAGTGGTATCTCATTGTAGTTTTGATTTGCATCTCTTTTATGATAAGGGATGCTGAGCATTTTTTCATATGCTTTTTCGGTTCTTCATATGTTTTCCTTAGAGAGTTGTCTGTTTAGCTCACTTGCCCATTTTTTAATTGGATTGATTTTTATTTTCATGTAAGCTGCTTAAGTTCCCCGTGTATTATTATTGTTTCTTTGTTTTTTTTTCTGGTGTATTCTGGTTATCAGTTCCTTATCTGAGGGATAATATGTAAATATATTCTCCCATTCTGAGGATTATTCATTCACTCTAACTATTGTTTCTTTTACTGTGCAGAAGTTTTTTAACCTGATGTAATCCCACTTGTCTATTTTGAGGATTACTGCCTGTGCTTTGCAGGTTTTATCTTAAAAGCCTTTGCATACTCTGATGTCCCCATGAGTTTCCACTGTGTTTTCATCAGTAGTTTTATAATTCTTTTTTTTTTTTTTTTTGGAGAGGTTTTTGCCATAGGGCACGTGCACTCGCCAGACAGAGAGAGACAGAGAGACAGAAAGCGAGAAATCACCCCCCAGGGGGGATGGCCATGCCACAATTCCTTCTCCTCCATTCTCTTCTCGGGATCTTGGGCACGCATGCACACATGCCCGGCATGAGTTTTAAGCCACCGGGTCTGGGACTTGAACCACAGTCAACTACATGGGAGTCCAGCAACATAGCCATTACGCTAACTGCTGGTCCCAGTAGTTTTATAATTTTAGGTATTAGATTTAAATCTTTAATCCATTTTGTGTTGATTTTTATTAATGGTGAGAAATAGGGATCCAGTTTCCTCTTTCTGCAGGTGGATACCCAGTTTTTCCAGCACCATTTGCTAAAGAAACTATCCTTTTCCCACTGGATTGTCTGGTGATCTTTGTCAAAAATCAGATGGCTGTATGCTTTGGGACTCAATTCTGGGTCTCTATTCTAATCTATTGGTCTACATGCCTGTTTTTGTGTCAATACTATGCTGTTTTGATTATCACAGCCTCGAAATATATTTTGAGGTCAGGGAGTGAAGTGTCTGCTACTTCATGCTTCTTGCACAGTGTTGCTTTGGCAAAAGTCTTTTATGAGTCAAAACAAAATATATGATTATGTTTTTCTAAATCTGTGGAAAACATCTCTGGTAGTTTCATTTGGATTGCATTAAATTTATAGATTAATTGTGTATAATTAACATCTTGATTATATTTTGATTATATTAATTCTTCCAATCCAGGAACATGACATGTCTTTCCACTTTTTTGTGTCATTTTCAATTTCTTTTTTTTCTTTTTTTAACTTTTTCATAGTTTTTCTTATAGAAGCCTTTGACTTCTTTGGGTAGGTTTATTCCAAAGTATTTTATACTTTTTCTGGCTATTATAAATAATCAGTCTGTTCACTATTAGTGTATAGAAATGCTATAGATTTTTATACACTGATTTTGTATCCTGCCACTTCACTGTATTCAATTATCACTTCTAGGAATTTTTTGTGTACTTTTTTTAGGTTTTCTGTGTTTCTAATCATGCTATATGCAAATAGAGATAATATCACTACTTCTTTCCCTATTTCAAAGCATTTTATTATTTTCTCTTATCTGATTGCATCAGCTAGAACTTCCAGTACTATATTGAAGAGGAGTGGAATAACTGGGCAGTCTTGTCTTGTTCCAGTTTTTAGTAGAAAAGCTTTGAATTTTTCCCCATTCAGCATGATGTTAGCCATGTGTTTTCCATAAAAGGCTTTTATTGTGTTGAAAAATGTTCCTTTCATGCCTAGTTTTTTGAAAGTCTTAATCATGAAGGGATGTTGTATTTTATCAAACACTTTTCCTGCGTTGCTTGATATGATTATATGGTGTTTCTGTTATTATGTTATATTACATTTTGTTTGTGTTGAAACATCCTTGCTTACCTGGAATAAAGCCAAACTGGTTGTGGTGTGTAATATTTTTAATGTGTCATGGAATCTATTTGCTAGTATCTTGTTATGTACTTATCTGTTTTTGGGATATGGGTGATGAAAGCTTCATAGATTAATTTGAGAAGTTTCTTTTATTCAGATCTTTAGAAATAAGTGGAATAGAATGGAGGTTAGCTCTTCTTCAAAAGTTTTGTAGAGGCACCAGCAGTTAGCGTAATGGCTATGTCGCTGGACTCCCACGTAGTCAACCGCGGTTCGCGTCCTGGACCTGGTGGCTTAAAACTCATGCCGGGCGCGTGTGCGTGCGTGCCCAAGATCCCGAGAGGAGAATGGAAGAGAAGGGATTGCGGCGTGGCCATCCCCCCGGGGAGTGATTTCTTGCTTTCTGTCTCTCTGTCTTTCTCTGTCTGTCTGGTGAGCGTATGTGCCCTATGGCAAAAACCTCTAAAAAAAAAAAAAAAAAAAAAAAGTTTTGTAGGATTCAGAAGTGAAGCCATCAGGACCTGAGCTTTTCTTTTTTGGGAAGTTACTCACTACTGAGTCTATCTCATTGCTTATTATTGGTCTATTCAGGCTTTCTATGTCTTCTTGATTCAATTTTGGTAGATTATATGTGTCCAGGAATTTGAACATCTCATTCAGGTTTTCTTGGTTTATAGTCACTCAGAGTATTCTCTAATGATGTTTTTTATTTCTGCTATGTCTGCTTTAATATTACCTATCTCATTGCTAATTTGACTTATCTGGTTTCGTTCCCTCTTTTTCTTAATTAGTCCAGCTAATGTTGTGTCAATTTTGTTTATCTTTTCAAAGAACTTGCTTTAGGTTTTATTTATTTTCTGGATAGTATGTTTATTCTCTATTCATTTGTTTCTGCTGAAATCTTTATTATTTCTTTTCTCCTGGTATTTTTTGAGGGGGTGTTCCCCCTAGTTCTCTGAGGTGTGTTGTTAGGTTGTCTATTTACCACCTTTCCATCATTTTCTTATGTGTACTAACTGCTATGAACTTCCCTTATGACTCCTGTATACTTTCAATATACTGGGAAATGTTAACAAAACTTCATCCTCCTGATAGGAAAGCTAATATAGCAATGAATTAACTGACAGAGCCAAAGTAAAATATACTTCTAGGTTTTTTCCTGTGCCAGGCATTTTCCAGTGTCTTCAGTACTCGTTCATTTTAGGAAAAAAGCATTAAGAAACATTTTATTGCTTTTTTTTTAAAAGGTTATTTATTTCTTCAATGAGAGATACAGAGAGAGAGAGAGAGAGAGAGAGAGAGAGAGAGAGAGAGAGAGAGAGAGAGAGAAACAGGTGCACCCAATAAGGGCTTTGCACCATGATCCAGTCTCAGCTGGCCCATATCATGGTCATGCACATGCCTGGTGCATTCAGGGAGGTTCTAGAACATGAACCCAGGACATTTCCCTTATAAGTCTAGCTGTGTTACCACTGTGCCACTGCCTAGTCTCTTATTGTTCTTGGATGTTTCCCTTATATCTAGTTAGTTTGACTGAATCTTCTAGAGTACAGAAACAGAGGCAAGGATAAGAGAATACTCTTTACTGAACTGACTCTGTGGCCTAGTGCTTAAGGGAGCTAGAGCCCACGTGACCAACTGCACAGTTCAAATCTCAGACACTGTGACTTAACACTCCAGGTTGCATGTGTGTACATGCCTCAAATACTGAGAAGATCAAGAAATAAAAGAGAAAAAAGACAGTGTACTCTTTATTTGTTAAAGGCAAGCCCAGGGTCAGGGTGGTGAGGAGGAACGGGCATGGGCCAGGAAGGCAAAAAAGCAATTAGTGCAATGCACTGCTGGCCAGGTCACTAGTGTCACTAGGAAGCCAAAAAGAGATTAGGGTGGAACTGGGAACTCCAGAGAATACTTGCTTCCCTGAGGATGGACAATGCCCGTGGTAGCGCCAACTCTTCCAGGGATGGTTGGAAATGCCAGAACCCAACGCTTGGTCTCTGCAAACCTCAGCAAACCGCCCAGAGCATAGTGTTGAAGTGAACAGAGCTGCCTCCTATGTAATGGAGCTGGAGCTTACTTTGACATTCATTTTAACCACATTTTGCCAGGATAAAGTGAGTGAGGGGCAAGCAGTGTGATCTGCCTCATATCCCCCAGCCTTATCTGGATCTTGACTGCAAGCAGAATGCAAATAACACCATCCTCACACATTCTCCAGGGCTAGCCCAGCTCAGTTAGAGGACAGAATAAAGTCTGTCTGATGCTGGGGTAATATTTCTGTGTTTGTCTTCCATTTTGCTGCTGACTGCTGGTGACCTTGGGTTGAAGTTCCTAAAATTCTTCCATCTGTAAAATGTGAAATATGATGCTTTTGACCTACCTTGGTGTGATAGATGGCTCTGGACTGCATGAGAGCTAATGAGTTAACATTTACAAAATGCTAGGAGCTATTTTAGAGAATGGCATTCTCTGAGCACAAAAGATCGTTATTCATTACCCAGAATGCATACAAATAAAAATAAGAGTGTTTCAGAATAAGAGTGATGCAGGGAGCTGGATCTGCCCTGTGAGAAAGACAGGTTGGAGATTAATTTAACGGGATAAACTGTTGTAAAAACCGGCAGTTTCACGCTAATGAAAAAGAGGCCTGCAGACAGTATTTTGGTCTGGCGGTCACAGCAGAACTGGAAATGTCAAACTGGTATGATTCACTTCGAGTGTTCTCTCTCAGTTTTATTGAATACCTTCAGGCTATGCAGCCTAGGATTCCTGGAAGGAAAATTATGTTGTATATAAGTGTAATGATATGAAGAATACAGTTTTCTGCATCTGTATCACTCATAATAGATATGATATAGAGGCTGCCTCCATTAGAGATCAGGCATCTGATTACACAGCCCTGGTGCTTTCCAACTTCTCTTTCTTACACCAGGTTTAACTCGTTCACCACCGTATTTTGCTAGGCAGTTAGTATCATATGTAATACTCTGAGTGAGTCCCATGAAAGGTGGAACCGTAGACCTACCACTTCATAGTAGTATCTCTCTGTGTATCTCTGTCTCTCTCTCTTCCTTTCCCTCTCTCTCTATGTATACATATATATGTGTGTATATATATATATATATATATATATATATATATGGGTACTTCTGAAGTTTATGGAAAAATGGAAATAAAGTATGAGTTTAGGGCTGGTTCCATGACCTCATGGTTAAGACAGCAGGATCCTATGTACTTCATCCTGCAGTTTGAGGCTTGGATCTTACAGCTTGAGAAATATGCCAGATGCCAGGTACATGTGCATGCATGCCCAAATCATGAAAGAAGGACAAGATGGAGGAGAAGATACTGTAGGATAACTATTCCTCTTATTGATTACTATCTCACTTTCCCTCTCTCTGGCAAGGGTACATGACTTCTGGGGGGAAAAATATGAGTATATTTTGATGCAAACTAATTCTTAAATCCATGCATAGTTTGCTCATAATACATATTTCCTATAAACTTTTCAAAGACCTTCCTCCATATAGTGTGTGTATACCTATGTATATATACACACATGCACACACACATGTGCATATACAAATAGATGCAACTATTTACATAAGAGAATCTGATTTTGCATTTCTATACTACTTTTTTACTTTATACAAAGTTTCAGTACATTTTATCTCATTTATTTGTTATAAGAATCATTTAATTAGACACAATTTAAACTTTTATTTACTTATCCCTTGAACTAGTACCATGTAACCATGTATATGCCAAAAGTGATCCAAGAGCTAAAGATACCACAGACTTCTTGCTCACATGGGACTTGAGATGAGTTGGTTGCTGTGAGGATAACTGGCAAAGAATAAAAGGGCCAGAGTGCTATATTTGCTAGAATAACTAACCTAGGCTTCTAAGAAGAGGTCCTATATTATCAGATTTGTAGGGAAAGTTAACTGTACAGAGAGGGAAAGAGTGCTGTGGGCTGAGTGGCCAGGAAATGCAATGTCCCAGGAAGCAACAGAACTTGGTTGGCCTAGCAGCCTGGAGCAAGTGAAACAAACCAACAAGGTATGTCTGACAAGGAGCCCTGTGAACACAGCACAGAGTTCATAACCTGTTCTTGATAGAACTGGGTGCTGTGGGAGGATTTTAAGAGGACTGTTGAGATTCCATCTAGTAGAGTATCCAAATATCCCAGTTTCCCAGGGACAACTCCAATTTACAACTGTTGTCATGGGAAAATCATTAGTATTATTGTTTCACTCTCCAAAGTGTAGGTTTGGGTGATACATTTTGTTCTACTGTAACTCAAGGGGACAAGAGTAGAAGCAGAGAGGGATGAGTTTGCCTATTCAGTGCGGCTGCTGGAGAAATCTAGAGGAAGATAAAAGCTGATTTTCTTCAAATCGAGTAATGGCTGTAAGGGGTCCAGTGCCCCAAGCCGCATGAATTAGCTCATTGTTGTCCTCAGTTTTTGTATCAGCATGTCAGGTGACACTATTCAAAATGTGAATTCCCCCTTAATTACTTTCCCATACAACTGCATATTAAATTGTGTTAGGAGTAAGGGTAAACCAGGCAAGGCCAAAAGAACATGTTGAGGAAGAGAAAGTTACTGTTTTCCAGTGGCAATAAGAGAGGAGATAGAGGGAGAAAACAGCATTCTAAAGATTTTTGAAGGTAGATCATAGAGTTAGCAGATAGATTAGATCTATGTTGGGCAAGAAAAAGGACAGAATTAAAAATGACAAGTTGGCAACAGCAGATGGCATAATAGTTACTTCACTGGACCACCACATAGTCAACCGTGATTCGAGTCCTGAACCTGGGGGCTTGAAACTCACGCAGGGCACATGTGTGTTCATGTCCAAAATCCCAAGCGGAGAATGGAGGAGAAGAGATTGCAGTGTGGCCATCGCCCCTGGGGGTGATTTCTCACGTGTCTCTCTCTCTCTCTCTCTCTCCAGTGGGCACCCACACCCTATCTCTTTGTCTCTCTCTCTCTCAAAAAAAAAAAAAGGAAGAATGAGAAGTGTTTAAATGTTTTAGCCTCAACAACTAAAAAAGAGTTGCAGCATTCCTAAATTTGTAATAAGCTGAATTCTCAACACAATAACTCTGAATATGTATTTATTTATTCTTTTTTTTTTTTTTTTTTTTGGTTTTGGAGAGGTTTTTGCTATAGGGTGTGTGTGCTCACCAGAAAGACAGAGAGAGACAGAGAGACAGAAACAAGAAATCACCCCCCAAGGGGGTATGGCCATGCCACAGTCCTTTCTCCTCCATTCTCCTCTCAGGATCTTGGGCGTGCACGCACACACGCCTGGCATGAGTTTTAAGCCACTGGGTCTGGGACTAGAACTGTGGTCTACTTCATGGGAGTCCAGTGACATAGCCATTATGCCAACTGCTGGTCCTTGTATTTACTTATTCTTGATGGCTCAGGATCATTTTGAAATACATTACAAGAAAAAAAAAAAAAAGGTTAACTTTGTGGTTATTTTTGTCTTCACTAAATGCTCCCTGGGGACTATGCCTTGAAGTTCTTCCTCGAAGGTCTATCTCTTCTTCTACAATAAATGGTCAATTTCTAGCAGTTTCCACCCAGTCTTATTTGTGATTAATATTCTGAGTTTTGAGTACTCAGTCCATTGGATGAACTATAATCTGTACCTTTCTACTGTATATTAACCCTGCCTGGGATTCTTAATTTAAAAAGTTGAAAAAAAGTTTAGGTAAAAGTATCATACATTAGCTTAAAGGATAAAGAGACCTACTAATCCTTAGCATAGACATATTGGCTTACAGGTGCTATGATTTGAATGTGTCCCCCTAAAGTTCATGTTATGATGTGAAGACAGGAATTAGACCAGTGAGTAAGTAAATAGGGCAGAGAGCCCCAAGGAAGTCACTATGATAGGAAATGGAAACACACATATATAAGATAGAGTCAACTTATAAAATGGAGTAACTCTGTGCAAGCTCTTGAGAAGGGTGGTTTACTGCTCTCACTAGAAATCATGTAATAACTCACTGCTTGCTCACACACAGAGCTCCTTACAACCAGAGCTGTTTTATAGCTTGCTTGATCAATCACAGCCTATCAGGGAACACACACAGACCCTCTGTAAGAACTACCTCCCACCAGCTTCTGGTCCTGGGAAGGTTGCTATCTTCCTTCCTGCCCCACTAGAATGGGATACTAAGTCAACTCCCTGATTCTCACTGGGGCAATAAACTAATTGGGCAGGGGATCCAGATATGGATGTACATACTTCCAAAGGCTACCCTGAGCATGTGTGATTAGATAGTTAAATTCCTCATCTGAGAGAGGTGTGTAAGTGCAGGATAAAGCCTGGGGAACCAAACAAAGAAGCCAGATACTATGACAGATCTTCCCCTACTAAATATACATTATCAGACATCAGTATAAAGGTAACATCAAACTTCGTGCCCAACTGCAGTTGTCCTCTGGCCACTGCCCACGCACATACCTTTCAGGCATGGGGGTGTATTTCCTTCCTATTAAAAATCTTTACTTTTCTACTAAAACTCTTTTCCTACTTCTTATGTGTTTGTGGGTTTTTATGCTAATCTTAGAGATCTGGACCTAAAGAACTAGGATTTCAGCACAAAGCAGCTCAAACTCCCCATCCTATACCAGCACTCTCTGCAAGCACCCTCCATCCTGCAAGCTCCTTTTGAGCAGCACTATGAGCTGGCATGTCTCCTTAATATGATAGCCAGTGCTTCTGCAAGCCACTTCTTTCTTCTCAGAGACCGAACAAGCCTAAATAAAAACAAGAAGCCCAAACAAAACCACTCTGACACAGATCAACACCCCTCGCCTCAATTTTTTATTGACGACTCATTTTGTAGGACTCACTTCCTGCCTGGAAGCTCTGCTCTTTCTCCCCTCTCTCAACAAACTCCACTTCACTATCCCTTCTCTGTGTCCATGTCTCTAACTCTTCATGAGAGTGAGACAAAGAATTGGATTTGCTGCCATTGTTGCATTGGGTGTTGTGTCTATGTACCCCAAATTCCTGCATCATAATTCTTCTGTCTCAAGGATATTAAAAAGTAACTTATTCTGATTATTCTGTTAAAAGATGGGGTCTATAGGAAGTAATTAGGCACCAGGTTGGGACCCCGTCATTAAATCCTGGTGTTTTTATAAGAAGAGGAAATGAGGCAGAGACTTATGTCCACAGACACACTATACTCAGGGTCTTGCCTGCTGCTATCGGAGGCCCTCCATCAGGAAGAAAGCCCTCACCAGATGCTCCTTGACCTTGGACCTCTGAACCATCAGGTGAATAAATATTATAAATTACACAGATTCAGGAGACTCCAGTATTTTATGTCACTTTCAACAGAATGGACACTTCTAAATTTTAAGATAAGCGTAACGGTTCACATTTTCAGTCACTGGGAAGTCATCTTCAGTTAATTCCCTCAACAAACATCTGCAGCTCCACTGAGTACTTCCCACACCCCTAGGTTACAAGGAACAGAAATAAGATGTGCTTTCCAAAGAGCCAAGGCACCCCAACCTCCACACATGCACACCTCACAAGACAGCCCTCCACGCTCTCTACAGGAGAGAGCCACTGCGGCATTCAGGACTGCGGCATTCCTGAGAAGAGCACAGGTCTAGCCAGGCTCATCTCACATCCTCTGATCTTATTTTTATCAACATCCCCTCAAAAGTCTGTCTTTAAAATTCCTCATATTATTTACTAGGTATTGCTGCCTTAATTGCAAAAGAAAAAAAAAAATGTTTGGTGCTATCCTTTCGTTTCCTCTGCCTTTTAGTATCTTACATCTTTCTTTCACTTAATCTGTTGCTGATGAGTGTGAAATCACGCATCTTCCCCCAGTAAAATAGGAAAAAAATGTCCCAACTACTATAGAGGCAGAGCACACGCAAGGCTGTCCGCTCACTGGAGCTGCCTTCTGTGGTGTACTGTACTGCCCTGCTAGTTACCAGGAAGCTTTCTTCCTTCCATATTTGCAGCTACATGCTCAGTGCTTAATTAGGGTCCTCTGATTCAATGAGCTGTAAAGATAACTCGAGGGGGTAGAGACACAACAATGAATCCTGTCTTATGTCAACTGAGAGATTTGGAATAGCTGACTTTTATAGTCTAAAGTAATAAATATTTTATGTCCTTTGTTCCTCAAATATAGTTATCTTATATCTGCTTAATTGCGTCTTCAAAAAAATCAGGATGGGGCTCCATACCATCATTCAATAAATGTTAGCTAACCGAATTTAAGCAGCCAGAAATTTGTAAATGGTTCACTTTCTTATGGGACTCCAAAGCTGAATTTGTAAGCATCAATCCTGTTTATCAACCATCATTTATTTCTTTTCCTAACTCTGTCCTCCCAGAGGTTCATGCTTAGAACCACAGACTTTCCCACCTGCAGTCGAGCCACCCCTGTTGGTCCCTGAGCTAGTTTTTGACAGAAAGTGGGATTCAGTAGCTTCAATCCAGCATGTTCAAGCAAGGATTGTATATTGTCACCATCTCCTATTTATTCTGCTTTCCAAAATTAAGGGTATCTCTAATTACAAGATTGCAAATTATGTTAATTACCTTTACCCAAGTGAAGAATTAAGTATATTTTCTCCATCATTCATTCTGCTATACTTCTAAACAATTCAATTGAGCAGTGTCTGTGTTCTCACTATATCTGAACATTAAGTAAGTGTCTGCACATTACAAACAACTATCAATACTGTAGATAAGGCATTCCTCCATCTCAGGTTATAGATACTATTGATTTAGTCATTACTTTCTGAATTTCTCATTTTCTAGGCTTGAGTATTTGCTTTGCCCAGCATTTGTGATAATTGTGTTGTTGAATTTTAAATAGAGTCCTCAGTCAATCCTGTATCACACCCTAACCAGGGAGTAAAAAGAGCATTGTTTCCATTTTCCAGTGATCAACTTCTGTTTCAGCTCAAAGAAAATCATTAACCATCCTGTTTGTGGTGACATTTGATCACTAATTCGCTAGCAGTGTGGGTGAAGAACGTGCTATACATTCTACTTTCTCCATTTTTAAAAACAGAAATTGTACAAGTGAAACCTCAAGCCAAGAAGGTTAGAGAAAAGGGGTGGAGAACTGAATGGAGTTAAGCAGGCTATGTATTTGTGGACAGCATACCACTTCTAATAAAAACCAAGGGTGAAAGGAAGCATTATCCTGGAAAATCAAAGTAAGGAGACAGACTTCAACAACCTTAGTTAGAGAAGCATGGTATACAGAAACTTTTCAAATCTTTTTGGTTAAGTTTTGTAGATTGAGGGGAGGGGTATTGTTTTGTTTTCCACTCCTCCCATGCATAGTAGGGTGAGAACTTGGTTTACTTTTGGTACCATATACAACAAAAGGAAATGTCCCTCTTTCTATAGACTGTCCACGCTGAAGACTGCCGGTGCACAGTGTGTTCCTTTTGCCAGAGAAGGGATCATAGGTGGGAAGATAACAAGTATTGGAAAGGCTGAGTTCAGTATGTTCTCTTGAACCAATGCAAATTACTTTGCCATTCTGGGATTCAATTGGCTACAAAAAACAACCAGATATTCTAAGGTTCTTTTTAGCCCCAGAATTTATAAGGTAAACAGATATTTACTGCTTTGCTCAAGGATTACTGATACTGAAATCTACAAAGAGACAATTGTTTTGCAAGAAGAAGGAACTGAGTCTGTGTCAGGCTATTTGAAACACCTTCATAGAAAGTTAGAGACTGTATGAGGAGACACAAAGCAGAGTGCTGAGTATTGGACCTCGGGGAAGGGATAAAGGAATGGAAAGCATATTTAGGGTTATTTATCTGGCATATACTCACCTGCTGTTATCTATGAGGGGACTTCAAAACACTCACACAAATGGAATTAAAGAACAAGTTTATTTTAATACAAAAACGTTTTTTGGGTTTTTTGTTTGTTTTTGCAGAGGTTTTTGCCTTAGGCACATGGACTCAACGGAGAGAGAGACAGGAACAGTAAAAGGGAGAGTGAAAAACCACCCCCTGGGAGTATGACCACAAATCCCTTCTCTCCATTTTCTTCCCAGGATCTTGGGCAGCCATGCACACATGCCCGGTGTGATTTTCAAGCCACCAGGTCTGGAACTTGAATCACGTTGGCAATGTGGGAGTCCAGCAATGTAACTGCTACACCATCTACTGACTCCTGATGCAAAAAAGTTTTGAGACCCATGCACACATTTTGTAGAATATGTATTTTCCATGAACTCTTTGAAGACCCCTTGTATTTCCAATTGTATTTTCAAGAAAAAAAAATTAATTGTGACCAGGACCATTCATACCAAACTTTCTACAAACTAGAGAATTTCATTGACCACAGGAATATGGTATAGAACGATAAGGTAGTCTTCAGTGTCAGTCAAATTTGGGTTCCAATCTAAGCTTTGTGTGACTTAAACAATATATACACATTCTTTTTATCCTTTTATATTTCAATAAAATGGAGAAAATAATTTTAAAACTTATAAGATTGTCAGGAGGATTAAATGAAGTAATAACTGTAAAGCACACAGCACAAGGCCTTGTACAAAATGGAAACAAAACAAATATTAGTTTAACTGATGACATTGATGGTGGTAGTGACAATGATGGGACTAAGTCTTATTAATGGTATTTACAATATGGGCTGGTATGCTCAAGGAAGTATTACTTTGTTAAATATTCAGAGCATAAAAAAAGCTTCAGCTTCTAGACTTCTTCTTTTGTGGTCTTAATAGACACATAGACACATTTTTTAAAATTTTGTCAGAGGACACATGCACTTGCCAGAGAGAAATAGAGAGTGTGATAGAGAGAGAAAAAACAATAAAGCACCCCTTTATGGGGAATAGTTATACTGCAATCCCTTCTTCCTCATTTCTCCTCCTTCTGGGATTCTGGGCATGCATGCAAATGTGCCCAATGTATATTTAAAGCCACTGGGTTGAGAACTAGAACCACATGTCTACCCAAGTGGGATCTGGCCACAATAACTAGCAGGCTACAGATTGGCTGGTATAATAGACACTTTTTGCCTCTCTTTAAATACTTATTGTAATTTATAATTTACTTATAATCATTAAACATCTTTGTAAGTTGAAAAATGGTCTTTAAAAGGCTCATACGGTGTGTAATAAACAAATTGAGGATATAAACATGTTCAACACCTTCAATATTTAACATTATCTTGTCAACATTAAAAACTCACTCCAATGGTTATTCTACAAGTATGTACTAAGTTGTCTATGACATTCTTTACTGTGAGGTACAGTTCTGAAGAAAAACATATTGATTAAAATTGGGCAACAAGCAATCTCAAAAATTAACAAAGATAATCTAGACATAGTCAATGAAAGAAGTGTTTTGAATTTCCAAGTAGAGGACTGTGGGACATAAGAGTTTATAATCTGGGACCAGTGTATGTCATAATGGTTACATCACTGGACTCCCACGTAGTCAACCACAGTTCGAGTCCTGGGCCTGGTGGCTTAAACTCACACTGAGTATGTGTGCATGCATTCCCAAGATCCCAAGAGGAGAATGGAAGAGAAGGGATTGCAGCATAGCCATCCTCCCTAGGGGGTGATTTCTTGCTGTCTCTATGTTTTCAGTGAGAAAAAAATCTCTCTCTAAAAAACAAAATAAGAGTTTGCAACCTGAAAAAAAATCTGTAGGTATCAATTTTTTGTCCACTTAAAAATAGGTAAAATTATATGTAACAAGAGCTCATTAGGGAGAAATAAAAAAAAAAAAAAAACACTTTTACTCATACACTATCAATTCTTGTAAGACAATAGTGCTACACTATGCTTGAATAAATAAGTCCTCAAAAATCAAAGATAGGGACCAGCAGTTAGCATAATGGCTATGTCGCTGGACTCCCATGTAGTCGACCGCGGTTCGAGTCCTGGACCCGGTGGCTTAAACTCACTCCGGGCGTGTGTGTGTGTGTGTGTGTGTGCGTGCGTGCGTGCCCAAGATCCCGAGAGGAGAATGGAGGAGAAGGGATTGCTGCGTGGCCATCCCCCCTGGGGGGTGATTTCTCTCTTTCTGTCTCTCTGTCCCTCTCTTTGTGGAGAGCGCATGTGCCCTATGGCAAAAACCTCTCCAAAAACAAAACAAAACCAACCAAACAAAAAATTGTAAAAAAAGATGTTCATTTGCTTGGACTAAAACAGAGGTTTCATCTTCAAGGTCAGAGATGCTTCTGCATAGTCAAACCAGTTGTGATACTTTCAAGGGAGATTTTGATTTTTATGCAATATATTCTTTATCTACAGAAGTTCTGTTTGGTTCTTTTCTTTCTTTCTTTTTCTTTTTTTTTTTTTTTTTTTTCTTATGGTGCTTGTGCTCACTGGAGATAGAGAGGCAGAGACAGTGAGAAATCATCCCTCAGGGGGTTCACCGGGCCACAGTCCCTTCCCCTCCACTTTACTCTTAGGATCTTGGGAGTGCGTGAACACATGTCTGGCATGAGTTTCAAACCACTAGATCC
This sequence comes from Tupaia tana, assembly GCA_026018925.1. NCBI lineage: Eukaryota > Metazoa > Chordata > Mammalia > Scandentia > Tupaiidae > Tupaia > Tupaia tana. The sequence goes on along the minus strand of JAKSZU010000001.1, from coordinate 128,361,115 downwards.
AGGGCTCAAACTATGGTTGGCCACGTGGGAGTCCAGCAACATAACAGCTTTGCCATCTGCTATCATCCTGTTTGATTCTTTTTCAGTGTTTCTATTTCCTTACGGAGTTCCTCCTTCATGTCATAGAAGGATTTTCTCATCTTCTGCAACTAGTTCTCTGTTTCTTCAGGCATATTGTTGAATATTGTTAAAATGAATATTATGAATTCTTTTTCTTACATTCTTGTGATCTCTTGTATTTTATCCATTGTTGGTGAGGAGTGATGATCCTTTGAGAGGGAGGTATATTCTGATTTCCTCCTATTTCTTCAGGCTCTGCTTTGATATTTAGTCATCTGGTGGTATACTCACTTCTTCCTACTTCTTTGGAATATGTTTCTGTAGATGTGTGCTTTTGCACTTCTCTATGATGTGTGTAAGATCTGTGTCAGTTTCCCTCCTCTATTGTGGGTGGGAGTGTAGAATCCACAATAGGAGTTTAGGTATTCAGAAGGGAGTTGCTCTCCTTTTACTGCCAAAGGAGTTAACATGAAAGAATTCCTCCAGAGTCTCCTATTTCCAGGTGTTTGGTTCTTTTATGCCTAACTGCTTACAATGTGTAGGAGTTTGGACTGACAGACTGAATGTGAGGTGGTAGACCAATTCACACAGTGCAGCTGGAGAGTCACTCCTGCCTCACTGCAGGCTGAGCTGAGATCCCTGCTAATAGCTTGGGCCTGCCTGTTATTCCTTCTGTCTCTGGAATTGTGGCATCTCCCTGTTGCTCCTTCTTTCTCTGGAATTGCAGGAACCAGCTATGGTTCTTGAAGGATAGAGAGACGATCATCCCCCACAGCAAGCTGGGTTGAGGTCTCTGGAGATGAGCTCAAATCAAGAGGTTTGGTTCTGACCTTCCTGTTGGTATATCTACCTCTGGGATTGTAGGATCTCCCTGTTGCATTTTGTTTCTCTTTGATTGCAGGAACCAGATATTTGACACTTCTTAACCATAGCTTTGTCCATAACAATCACTATATCACTACCAGACATGGATAGTGTCAATGTATCCAAATTGTATGGGGTCAGCTAATCATAGAAATAACACAAGGACATAGTTTCCATTCTATAAAGCAAACAATGTGGAGATCCAGGTACTTAGACATAGTTTTGCCATGTGCCCATCCCTCTTTCCTGACCCTTGTGTTTATTGGACAGAGAGAGATTTGTTCATCATTGGTCTGACCTGCTATGAATCAGACTCCATTACCTTTGTTTCCTCATCCAGTCATCTCTGTACATCCAATCTTAATGTGTTCTGCTATGGAAAAATGCTGTGGGTTGTAGCACCCTCTCTCTTTTCTTTCAGGACTAATAGAACTTTTCACATTTTTACACTCACACAATATATGAGATGTGGGTGCTATCTGTAAGAGTGAATAAAAATGCCTAATAAGGTGGACTGAAAATAATAAAATTATTAGAGGCATACGAAATCTTGTTTGTGAGCATTATTCATTGCCTTTGATCATATACAACTGTGGGTATTTTAATTGTTGTCAGTATCCTGTAAGGGCACATGCTGAACATATTGCTAACCCAGTTCATAAGCAATCTTCAGTTTTTAACTACTTAGACCACAAGAGAAAAAGAAACCATCTTAGAAATAGAATCAATGATTTATTGTGTTATTATTCTTAGCTTTAGTAAAACTTATATTATATGGTTCAATAATATACTTTACTGATATATTACATCAAAGAAAACTGCTAATGTGTAGAGAAATGAGGGATGGGAGACTGTGTCTGCATATTCTCATATCAGTCAAATTCTTACAAATGGAGAACCAACGTAATGGACAGTAGAAAAAAAATGGTACCCCTTAAATGAAGTCGAATGTAGATTCAAGAAACTATAATTCTTAGTAATTTCTTTGAATACCAAGATGGCCTTTGCACATAATAGCTCATCTGTATCACCCTTTGAAGATGAGAAATGTACAGCCATAATTTTCAGAATTTTGGATACCTTGAGAACTGACACAGGGTTACCAATTTTGTTATTTGGTCACATAAAAATATGTGTTTAAAAATGCAAACCTACCATATGTTATCATTACTTTATAATAGAAATTATGACCAACAACAAGCTTGGAAAGACACAATTTTAGAAAGCTTGCAAATATTTTCAATCAAATAAATGTAACTACTTGAAAAACTCATAATGTTGTCCTTATGTTTTTTAGTTTTGCTATGGACATAAAAGTTTATGCCAGAGTTGTGCTGCTCCGCAGAATAGTATTTGAGCACCGTGATGTTGGCATCTAATGAAGTCTGCACTTACGTGTCACTCAGAGTCAAACATCCTGGACTCTTGGTGGTATTAGTTTCCACACCTGGCTCCCTAAGTCAAGTGACACAGATATTTGACAGTGTGGCTCAGGATGAAATCAAAAGTTTCCCACTGATGGAGCGCCCTTCAGAGGAACAAGCGCATGTCACGCTCATGGTCCAGAGGCTGTGTCTGAGGTTAACCAGTCCCCGTAACAGCCAGTCAGGCCGATTAAGCGACTACTTAGTATCTGACAAAGCAGAATCTCATTGTTTGCTTTGGCATCTACATTTCACAGTGCACTAAAAAAATGGCTTTTTATTTAGCAATTTGGGGGGACTCCTTTCTTTTATTTTACAGCCACTCAGTGCCTGGCATAGAACAAACTCATACTATCATTTTTCAAGTCATTAAATGTTAACTTCATTTGCTTGTATGAATTATGCTTTGCTCTTTTAGTTTTGTAATGAAAAATAAGTACAGGTTATGCAAGCAATAACCCCTGTGTACGCAGCAGCTATCTTTCTAAACGGTTTATTATGCCACAGTCTGGTACTCCATTAAATATAGATTACAGACTGCTGAATAAATGAATATCAACGAAGCGTCTCCATCCTTCTGTACATATCAATGCAAATAATGAATTGTGGCATCTCATGAAAATGGAAAACGAGAAAGAGTGGGTCAAGAAGTAATTACACATTTGTCTTATCTCATGCTTCTTGCCCTCAAAGCAGCAGAACACATTATGGGGTTGAGGAGACCGTGCAAAGATATTTCTGATCTGTTAGTATTGGTAAGAGCATACACTCTGTTCTTCTTTTCTTTCTTACAAATTCTCACATGGGAGGGGCCACCTCGAACCTAGTTTTCACTCCTGCTTGCTTTTACCAAGCTCTGTGAAATAAGACCTCTGAAGGCTTCATCATAGCTGTTTGAAAGGAGAAAATGTTGTTATGTAATTATGCACATCTTTCACTTGGTGCCTGAGTGAGCACTTACCTCTCTTCATCCATATTGAAATTGGAAGCTTCTGAGCCAGAGAAAATAGGACAATGTCATAGCTTGAAAATAAAGGGACGTTTCTATTGCCTCTCCCCACCTAAGACTTTAGACCAGTTCCTTCTGTCAGTCTTCCTTGCAGGGTCCTGTGGATCTTTATGAAGTCACTCATGTTTCAAATGAGAAGTATTGCGGAAGAAAAAACATAAGGAAGGATTTGCGTCCTGGGAGCCAATACCTTAAGTGATATATTTTCGTTTCTATTCCAAGAAGATAATGTTGTAAATCAGTTGTAATTTTCAACACAAGGATACCTCTATCATAGAGCCAAACAGGTGCTTTATCTCCATTTTGGTTGTTCAAATAGTTGCCTCTTAACAAGACTGTCCGGTATTGAATCGAACACATTTTTGTCCTTCTAGAGGCTCATTCCTTCAACTGCAGCTTTTGTCTGTTTATCCCCCCTTGCCCTTCACCTCTGCTGTTAAGGTTTCTTCACTATTTAGGAAAGAAAGCAAAGATATCACAGTGGTGTCCTTTAAATTTTGTCCTTAAACTCCTTAAAAGGAGTTTAAATAGTATTTTGCTTTTCCTCTGCTACTCCCTGCTTTTTAACCCAATGCCGTTTAGCTACTTTCCTTTGTCCTCCACAACTGAACCACTCCCTCAGAGATGCCCTGTGACTTCCTAAGCACCTTTTTTTGTTACTCTCACCTGATTATCCTTGTCTTTTATATGGCACTTGATACTATTAAGTACCCTTGCTTCCTGTTGACTTCTGTAGTACTTTGCTGTCTTATCTGGACAGCTAACTTTTCTATTTTCTTTCTCGTCACTAGTGTACTTTCTCAAATCTCTAAAATATGGCTATTATTCAAGGCTCTCTCTTTTTTTTTTTTTTTTTTTTTTTTTTTAAGGTTGAGTATGCAGTTCGTTTCTTTTGGGGAAGAAGTTTTTTCCTATCCCTTCCCTCTAGGGATAGTAAGACATCTTTCTCTTTGTGGCCTCTTAACGCCTGAATTGTCTGCTCCTTAAATGAGATAATACAGCCTCTTGTGTCTTTAGCCCTACTGCCTGGGGCATGTCAGGCTTTTAGGAAATATCTATGGAATACATTGGTGAGCAGAGGGTATGTTGAATTGTTTTTGTAATAACAGGAATAAGTCCCAGTGTTTCATGAACACTTTTCCAGATAGCCCATATCTTCCTAACACTGAGAGTGTCCTATGTGGCCAGGCAGATGGTACTTATCCTGAGATTTGGTTGTCAGAAATTCAAGCAAGGAGTAAGCAAGAAAAAATTGACGGTGTCCAAGAATAAATAACAGAATTCTGGGAGAAATTTTTCTTATTTCATAATTGTGGCTAAGACTCTAATCCAATGATAAAAAGCATTAAGTACTCCACATTCAAAGTTTATAAATAAACAGAGAGTTAGAAACAACCCCTGTGGATCAGGGAAAAAAATAAAAATAAACACTAATTCATTCTTAGACCAGAAAGTGCATCTTTCTTTCCTCCAGGCCAAGAATGGGTTGGCACAAGAATTACTCATAAAGTAATTAGAAGACTGACAACTTCTCAGAGAGACATCTGCATAGTCACAGACTTGCTAATCTTCGCTACCCACAGAAGGCAAATAGAATTGCTGAGAGGTGGTGGGGGCTAAGGAGAGCAGTAGTAGCATAGTAGACAGCCCTGTCCTTTGGTGTGCCACCAGAGCTGCCCAGAGGCAACTACTTGAATATGTAACCCAATTAGGAGAGTTAGTTTCCAGCTGAAGGGGACAAGGGTGGAGCATTTGAATAAGAATTTAAGACCTGGTTGGGGAAGTAAGTCCAAGAATAGATCTCATGCATTAGAGAGGACTAGGGTGAAATGGGTCTCAGCAAGGCTCTCCAAATCATCTTTACCTGCCCTGTGAGGTGGCCAGTTTGACTGCTTGCCCTCTAGTATTAGCCAGTGAATTAATGTCAGCTAACAAGGAGAGGATGCTCACTCACACAAGTAAGCAGACATGCAGCATTTCCTGTTCTAACTCTCCCTGTCCCTGAGGAGTTAGCATTTTGGGAAGGGAAGGGGAGAGACAGGCAAAGAGCTCACTATAAAACTCATCCTCCATCTATGCTAAGGGTTTAGTCTGCAGAACAGCTGGTTGAAGCAGGGGCTGCATGTAGGCAGGTAAAGAGGTAAGGTAATTTGAATTATTGTTGAGACCAAAATGTTAGACAGATCAGGACATAGTCTTATTGAAATGAGAGTTTAGGGGAATTCCAAGAATAATGGAAGTCTTATAATCTGGCTAAGTTATCATTAAGGCATCCACTCCCTATCAGGGAAGAGAGAGCAAGCAAAGTAGAGTGGTGGTTTATGTCTCCCTATTTGACACCCTGACAACGTGGTTATCCAAAGCCTGAAGCAATGGAGATAACATATTGAAGTTGGCCTGTGCTTTGCAAATAAGGCCAGAGAGAGACTGGGTGCTGCCCAGGGGAAGAGCCACACAATGACTGCCCGGAGACATCATAATAAAATCCTGGAGACAGACTAGCTCTCAGCTTCACAGATTCGGTCAGTTCATTTTTATTTTTTGTTTTATCTATCTTTTTATGTTCGAAAAAAAATAAGACCAAAGAGAGACTGTTTCATACTAACCCAGCTCATATGAGAGTGATACATGAGATAAAAATCTGGATTTATTTGTTGACAATATAGAACTATAGCTCAGAAATACTAGCATTTAAACTCTGTCATCAAACTGGAGAAGTGAGTTAGAAGTGCTCAGATGGTTAAGATAAACTGTTGAAAAGACATGGATTCTGCATATAAGGGGGGAAGCTAAATTTTGGAGATATCTAATAACATCAGACCCCGAAATTCTGCCACATCCAGTACCGCACAGTAACAGAAGTCGCTACCTCCACTCTGTTCCTTCGACACAAGCCATGCTCCTGAACTCAGGATTCTTCTTGACACAATGGCTCCAAAATGGGTGTTCTAACATTGGTCTCTGTGAGTCTTTATTACAAAGCTATAAAAACTGAAGAAAACTTTGGTGATTAAGATATACGCTTATGCAGTCAGCCATAAATGCATTTTTAAGCATCTTCCCAAGCCAGAAACTGAGCCAGATACTAAGGTGGATGTATAACTTGATTATAAGCCTCCTGTTAAAGGAAAACTCTAAGACAAATTAAATGTAAGAAAGTTTAATTGAGCAAAGAAAAATGAGCAAATCAGGCAAGTTCTCAGAATTAGAAGAGGTTCAGAGAGCTCCCATCTGCAGAGCGGACAGGCTGTTTTTATGGACACAAAATGAATGTGAAGTACAGAAATAGCTTGATTGATCACAGCTTTGTTTTTGCCTTATGTGGGCATGGTCTGATCAGTTGGCAGCATGTGATTGGCTGAAACTCAACTGTAGTGATTGACTGAGATTTACATATTTAAAAAAAAAAATACCCAGCCATCCCTCTGTATCTGTTGAGAAGCGTTTTTAGGACACACAGATATCACCCTTACAAAATGGCCTAGTGTGGTTGACCCTCCATATCCATGGGTTTCACATCAGAGGACTCAACCAACCGCAGATTGAATCCTGAGTTAGGCTTTCAGTTTGTTTACATTCTAGGCTGCAGTTTTTATTAGGGGAACAAGGTACAGATACAACATCAGGCCAGATTCTTATAAAGTGCTTATTGTTTGGGTGTGTGCAATTCACTTTGTGTGCCTCACACCAAGCAATTCACTTCATATACCACCCACATCCAAGGCTGAACTTGTCTTATTTCTCCCATCCTGGTCAAAAGACAACTACAGAACAGTTGGAAGGGCAGTTCCCTGCGACTGAGGGAATGATTGGTAGAAAAATCTGTATTTGAACACTTTCAAAGCTGCGTCTCTTTTTCACCAATCCCTAGTGTTTTTCTTTTTTCTTTTTTTTAAAAAAATTCATGATGGAGCATATGCACAAGAGAGAATCAGAGAAGGGAGAGAGAGAGAGAGAGAGAGAGAGAAATCCTCCACAGGATCTGGTCATGCCACAATCTCTTTCCTCTAGTCCTCTTTTGATGCATGGCATTGTGGCAGCTCACATGCATGCCCAGCGTGAGTCAAGCTGACTGAGCTAGAGATGGGCATCGCAGTTAACTCATGGGATTCAGCAAAACATTACTTCTTCACCCTGAGGCTAGCCCACTAGTCCTTTTTTACCTATCCCACTAAGGTTTTTGTCATGGAGTGCTTGTGCTGAACAAAGAGAGATAGAGAGAGGAAAAGTGAGAAATCACCCTCTAGGGGGGATGACCATGCCACAGTCCCTTCTCCTCTTGGGAGTTTAGACATGCCCACATACACACCAGCATGATTTTCAAGATGCTGGGTCCGGGACTCAAACCATGGTTGGCCATGTGGGAGCCTAGTGCCTTGACCACCACACCTTGTGCTACCCCCTTTAATGCTTTTGAGATATGTCATATTTATTTATTTCCAGCCACCAAGTCTGGGACTCGAACCGTAGTTGGCCCTGCGGGAGTACAGCACCTTAACCACTATACTACCTGCTGGCCCCAAAACTGATGTTCTTAAACATAAGCTCTAGGGGCCGGCAAGTGGCGTGGTGGTTGTGATGCTGGACTCCCACATGGCCGATCTTGGTGCAAGTCTCGGACCTGGTGGTTTGCTTTCTCACTTTCCCTTTCTTTCTCTCTTTGTCTCTCTCTGGTCAAATTAAAAACAAAAATAAATAATAATAAATAAAGTTAAATACATTTTAAAAATTATTATTAGAAACAAACAAACAAACAAACAAAAAACATAAGCTCTAGTGAGGCTCCCACTAATGCTCTCGAGTATCATCTCCCCCTTCCTCTGTGAGGATGAATGTGCTGCCATGGACTGATGGTAAGTGTTTGTCTCCTAAGCATCTCATTTTTGAAATCTCCTCTGAAATCTATTATGAATATGAACACAACATCCCACAGAGTCTCAGCATGAAACTGTGTTTTAAGAAATGCTCAGATCATGGTTCACTCCTCCCCTTAGATTCCCTAACAACAGTAAATCATTCTAATAGTTTTGAGAATAAAAGGTACAGATAAATGTGGCATATGGGATAAAATACTCAGTACACAGGTAAGCCCCTGCAAGCAAGGGAGCACCAGGGATTTTCTCATCATTTGCCATCTTCTTGCTCAACCCAGCAGGAAGTAAAAACAGCACATTAATATTTCAATAATGCTCAGAATTTTCAAAATAATTTTATAGTTTTGTATGTGATTATTTGATTTCCACAGAGGGCCACAGTAGGTAATTCATGAGTAATGAGAATGAGTTTCCTTCAATATTGCCACTTCCTAATTTAAATGTCCTATTGCTGTATTTACCTTTGTAATAACATTTTCAATGCTGCACTGCTATTGTTGTATATTTATCTGTCACTTTTACTACATAGTGAGGTTTTTAAGTCAAATATCTATTTTATATCATCAATACAAACCCAATATCTGCCATAAATATTGGAAAAGAAGAAAGAAAGCATGAATGAATGAATGGATTTAAAACTATAACTGATGACTCCTGGGAATTTTGTACTTGAGAACAAACCAAGTATTTCCTCTTTGATGATTTTCAAAAATACCAGCTTCTAGTGTTCACTCATGCTCCATATAGCTTCAAGATTTAAGATGGCAACTTTCAGTGTCAATTAGTCTGCACTCTACTGTTTGCAAAGAGCTTCTATGTATGGTATTTTAAAATTCATATTTATCACAAGTTATGCTTCAGTTTACATTTTAAATAAACTAATGTATGCTATAATATGGTAAAAGGGCATGTTTCTCTATTTTCCATGAACTTGGTGTACTATTGCATGTAAAAAGAACAAAGGTGATAAATAGCTTCACAAAACCAAAACATTGAAAGACATTGCAGCCGTACTCTCACCAAACATTTTATCCTTTTGGAATCAGATGATAGGCACTTAGCCTTTGGGTATTTGGAGGGTCATTGATGTCAAATATGTGGACTCATAATGTTGATTCAGTGGATCTGAAATGAGGTCTCATTAGAAGTGAGAATTATATCTGAGGTCCATACATGGGATTCTGTGTACTTGGCCATGCTAAAGAGCCAGGACTATCACATAAATTCTCAGTCAGGAAAGTCTTCATTGGAAGCATAATGGGGGTGTGATCTTGGACTAAATTCTTCACATCTTAATTTCTTTATCCAGGAAACCAAAAGTTATCTAGATCCTAGATTTGTAGAGAGCATAGAATGTGGTGACACTTGAAAAGGATTACAAGTTGGTACCAAGGAGTCCCACAAATGTCTCTGAATATTCTTATTTTATCTTTTTTTGAAATTTTTTTTATTTCTTTTTATTTCAATTGCTTTTATATGTTCAATCACGTTACTTAGCTTACAAAGTGAATTTTCCAACATGTGTATAATTCTCACCAGTCCAGTTGATAATACTAGAAAGTTATCTTCAGTAGATAATAACCCATTTCTTTGTCCCATAAATGTCTTGACTCTCTATTTTTCTCCTTAATGTCCTTCCTCAGACTGTACTCCTTCACCTGCCTTGTTTACACGCTGTATCTGGTATTCACGACCATTTACTGTGTTTCTATATTCTTTAGTCATTCAGTTTTGGTCATGGAGTATGGACACTCGGTATATATTAAATGGAGACATACAGTGTCTCTCCTTCATAGCCTGACTTGCTTCACTTAGCAGTAAATCTTCCATATTCATCCTCTTTCTGTCAAAAAGCCAGGGTCTTGTGTTTTATAGCTGAGTAGTATTCCATAGAGTATATGTACCATATTTTTTCAATCCATTCATCTGTTCATGGGCATTTGGGTGGGTTCCAAGTCTTAGCAATTGTGAATAATGCCACAATAAACATTGATGTTCAAGCACTTTTTCAATGAAGAATTTTTCTGTCCTTGGGTAGATACCAAGTAGTGGGATTGCTGGATCATATAGTAGCTCTAGTTGTAGATTTTTGAGGAATCTCCAAATTGTTCTCCACAGTGGCTGGACCAATTTACATTCCCACCAGCAGTATAAGAGAGTTCCCCTTTCACCACACCCCTGCCAGCACCTATCATTATTTGTTTTTAATCTTTGTCATTCTGACTGGGGTTAGGTGGTATCTCATGGTGGTTTTGATCTGCATCTCCTTTATAATGAAGGGTGTTGAACATTTTTTCATATGCCTTTTGGCTATTCATATGTCTTCCTTAGAGAGTGGTTTTTTTCAACTCATTCTCCCATATTTTAATAGGATTAATTATCTTTTTTTGGGACAGCTGCTTGAGTTCCTTATGTATTCTGGTTATCAGTCCCTTATCTGATACACAGTTTACAAAAATCTTTTCCCATTTTGAGGACTGTTGATTTACACTAATAACTGTGTCTTTTGCCATGCAGGAACTTGTTAATCCGATGTAATTCCACTTGTCTATTTTTGGGATTATTGTCCATGCTTTTGGGTCTTATTTAAGAAGTCTTTGCCCACCTCAATGTCTCCTAGAGTTTCCCCAGTGTTTTCCAGCAGCAGTTTTTATAGTTTGATGTCTTAGGTTTAGATATTTGATCCACTTTGAGTTGAATTTTGTCATAGGTGAGAGGTAGGGGTTCAGATTCGTCTTTCTGCAGGTGGATATCCAGTTTTTCAGCACCATTTGCTAAAGAGGTTTTCCTTTCCCCACTGGATTTACTGGTACCTTTTGTCAAAATCAGTTGACTGTATGTCTAGGAGTTTATTTCTGGGGACTCTATTCTGTTCCATTAGTCTACTTGTCTATTTCTGTGCCAATTCCATACTGTTTTGATTACCACAGCTTTGTAGTATATTTTTGGGTTAGAGAGTGAGATGTCACCTACTCCACTCTTCTTGTGCAGGATTACTTTGGCAATACGAGGTATTTTATGATTCCAGACAAATTGTATGATTTTCTTTTCTAGATCTGTGAAGAATGACTCTGGCTCTTTGATTGGGATTGTGTTAAATATGTAGATTAATTTGGGTAGCATTGCCATTTTGATTATATTAATTCTTCCAATCCAGGAACATGGGATGTCCTTCTACTTTTTTGTGTCATTTTCGATTTCTTTTTTTAGCTTCTCATAGTTTTCCTTATGGAGGTCTTTATCTTATTTGCTTAGAGTTGTTCCTAAATATCTTATACTTTTTGTGGATAGGGTAAATAAAATTACTTTTTTTAGTTCTGCCTCAGTCTGCCTACTGTTCATATATAGAAATGCTATAGATTTCTGTATGTTGATTTTATATCCTGTAACTCTTCTGTATACATGTATTACTTCCAGGAATGTTTTCATGTATATCATTGGATCTTGTATGTACACCATCATGTTATCTGCAAATAAAGATAGTTTCACCTCTTCTTTTCCCTATTTGAATGCCTTTTATTTTATTATTTTTTTCTGAATGTGTTAGTGAGGATTTCCAGTACTATATTGAAAAGGAGTTGGGAAAGTGGGCATCCTTGTCTTGTACCAGGTTTCAGTGGAAAAGATTTCAGCTTTTCTCCATTCAGTATGATGTTAGCTATATTTTTTCATAGATAGCTTTTATTGTGTTGAGAAATGAACATTCTATGCTGATTTTGTGGAGAGTCTTGATCATGAAGGGATGTTGTATTTTATCATTTTCTGCATCAATTGATATGATCATATGGTTTTTATCTTTTTTTCTGTTAATATGGTGTATTGCATTTATGGTTTTATGTATGTTGAACCAACCTTGCATCCTTGTAATAAAGCCTACCTGACCTTGCTGTATAATCTTTTTTATATGTTGTTGGATATGATTTGCTGATATTCTACTGATAATTTTGTGTCTATATTTATCAGAGATATTGGTCTATAATTTTCCTTCCTTTTCTTGTCCTTATCTGTTTTAAGGATAATGGTGATGGAGGCTTCATAGAAAGCATTTGGGAGAGTTTCACCCTTTTGGATCTTTAGAAATAACTTGAATATTATGGGTGTAAACTGTTATTTAAAAGTTTTGTAGAATTCAGAAGTGAAGCCATCTCAGGGTCACGGCTTTTCTTTGTCAGAAGGTTAATTATTACTAATTCGATCTCCTGGCTTGTTATGGGCCTATTCAGACTATCTACGTCCTCCTGGCTGAATCTTGGTAGATTATTTGTGTCCAGGAATTTGTCCATCTCATCCAGATTTTCTTGTTTGTTGGTGTATGGTCGTTCATAGTATCCTCTAATGATGTTTGGCATTTCTATTATGTCTGTTGTTATATTGCCACCTTCATTGCGAATTTGATTTACCTAATTTCTTTCTCTCTTCTTAATAGTCTCACTAGTGATGTATCATTTATGTTTATCTTTTCAAAGAACCAGCTTTTACTTTCATTTATTTTCTGTATAGTTAATTTATCTTCTATTTCATTGATTTCTGCTCTTATCTTTATTATTTCCTCTCTCCTGGAGGTTTTTGGATTATTTTGCTGTGGCTTTTCCAATTCTCTGAGGCACAATGTTAGGCAATACATTTGCCTTCTTTCAATCTTCTTCTTATGTGCACTAGTTCCTATGAACTACCTTTTTATGACTGCTTTTGCAGTGTCCCAAAGATTATGGAAACTCATGTACTCATTGTCATTGGTTTCTATGAATCTTTTAATTTCAGTCTTAATTTATTTAGTAGTTGTGAAGTCAGAAGTAAGTTATTTACTTTCAATTTATTTGTGTATTTTTGAGGATTTTTCTTGAAATTAAAATCAAGTTTAATTCCATCATGGTCGGAGACGATGCAGGATATAGTTTCTATGCCTTTGAATTTGTATAGGCTTGCTTTGTGCCCTATCATGTGGTCAATCCTCAAAAAGATCCTACATTCGGGTGAGAAAAAATTGTATATCATGGTTTTTGAGTGGAAAGTTCTATAGATGTCTGTTAAGTTCATTTGATCTATGGTATCATTTCAATCCTTTATCCCTTTACTTATTTTTTGTCTAGATTATGGGATGTTGAGGTCTCCAACAACTAGTGTATTGCAGTCTATCTCTCCTTTTAGATCTAACAGTCTTTCCTTCATGTATTTGGGTACACCTGTATTAGGTGCATAGATATTTATAAGTGTTATATCTTCTTAATGGATTAACCCTTTTACTACAATATAGTGCCCTTCTTTGTCTCTTTGAACAGTTTTGTTTTAAAGCCTATTTTGTCAGAAATTAGTGTTGTGACTCCAGCTCTTTTTTGATTCCCCTTTGCATGGAATACCTTTCTCCAGCCCTTCACTTTTAGTCTATGTTTGTCTTTATCCACATGATGCATTTCTTGTAGGCAACAGATAGAGGGTTTCCGTTTGTCTCTTGATTGGATAATTTAATTAATTAACATCCAATGTTATTATTAATATTTCCAGACTTGTCCCTACCTTTAAGTTATTAACTGGCCATTGTCTTGGTTGTCTTTTATTCTCTTACTTCTAGTTGTTCATTCTTTAGTGTTCCTGGAATAAGACTTTCTTCAGAGTTTCTTGAAGAGCTGGTCTGGTGTTGGCAAATTAATGTTTTGTTTCTATGAGAAGATTTTTATCTTTTTTTCCCATATGAAGGATAATCTTGCTGGATATAATAATCTTGGTTGAAATTGTTTCTCTCTTAACACTTTCAATATGTCTTCCCATTCTTTCCTTACTTGCATTGTTTCTGTTGAAAGGTCTGGTTTTAGCCTGGTGGGATGACCTTTGTAAGTCACTTGTCATTTCTCTCTTGCCAATTTTAGTATCTGTGGTCTTTGCCAGTCTGGTTAAGATGCACCTGGGGGAAGATCTTCTTGGATTGATTCTATTTGGAGTCCTTTGTATGTCTTGGGTCTGGATGTGTGAGTGCTTTTCTAGACTTGGGAAGTTTTCCTCTAGGATTTCATGGAATAGATTTTTCATTCCCTTATTAGATTCTTCACCTTCTGGGATACCAATTATTCAGATGTTTGGACATTTAATGGAGTCTAGTATTTCTTGTATATTATCCTCTTTTTTTTGGTTATTTTCTCTATTTTCTTGGTGTTTATTTCTAGGTCAGAAGTTTTATCTTCTACGTCAGAGATTCGATCTTCAGCATCATCTAATCAACTTTTAATACTTTCAAGAGAGTTTTAGATTGCCTGTATTACAGACTTCATCTCTTATAGTTTCATCTGATTCTTTCTTATAGTGTCCATTTCTTTTTTTCATATCATGTAAGGACTTCCTAATCTCTGGTAGCTCATTGTCTTTCTTCTGTTCCAACTCATAGAGTTTTGTCACCGTGAATGTTCTAAATTCTTTCTCTGACATTTTGATAACATCTTCTGTTTTTTTTTTTTTTTGTTATTGTGTCCTTTTGATGGAGACATATTTTGTTTATTGGTACCTGAGTCTCTTCTACTTCTAGCCATTGGGAGATGTCTTCACTCTTGGATACCTTTATGGAGAATGTTTCTTTGACTGGGAACAAGTCTCCTTCCCTTCTGCTGTATTTAGCAATGTGGTCTCCAAAAGAGATGTCCTCTATTCAGTTGTTTAAAGAGCAGATTTCCTTTTTCATAGGTAGTTCAGTAAAAGGGAAGATCCCAGGGAGCCTCACAATATTAGGGTATTTAAAAACTGTGATTCTAGGCCTGTCTATCTCCTCTTGGTGTGTGGAGGATAAGCAGGAGATGATAACATAAGAGCAAAGAGAATAAAGAAGAAGATTTTGCCAAGGGGCTGGAGATGGAAGTGGGTTCTGTTGGAGAGCTGGGGGCAGTCCTGTGGGAAAAGGAGAAGTAGGGAATTAACAAAAGAGAGAAGAAGAAAAGAAAAGAAAGCCTACCTTGCTGACAGGGAAGGGCTCTGAGGTTGGGGTAGGGAGCTGGAGCTGGGGCCAGGAGCCAGTGACAGGCCCTACCTCAGTTTCATTTAGGCCAGGAGGCTGGAGATGGAAGCAGACTCTGCTGGAGCTCATTATTATTTTCATAGTCCATTCTAGAGTTTACATCACATCTTTGTACGTCTTTCATTCTTGATTACTGAAGTGCTTGTTGAATATGCTCTGTCCCTCATATTTTGTTTTACAAATGTGCAATATCTTAGAATTGACCAAATGTGTACAGTACCTAAATTACTTGGTACAGGTGATTAGGACCTACTGCATGGCACAATTATAATTTCCTGTTCAAGAGAAGTCAGATTTCTCATGATGACAGTCATCATGAGGCCCATTCATCCCAAAATACGTTAGACATGCACACAAATCCCCAGGATCCAAGGGTGGGAGGACTAGAGGAGAGGAACTGTGACTGTACCCTGTGCAGGGCACTCATTTCTCTCTCTCATTTGTGTACATATGCATCCCATCATGAATAAACAATAAAGAGTGAATGCTGTCAGTTGGTGTTTAATCATAGTAAATGGCAGAAGAGCTGACTTCATCTCTCTATAAAGTTGAAAATAAAAGAACATAAAGGGGCTTGCATGTCCTGAATTAAATAATCCTTTTTTCTGAAATAGACCTATGAAATTAACTTTGAATATATCCAGTCACTTATTGTCTCTAGGTCATTAAATAAAGAACAAAGGTATAAACAAAAAAGCATACAACCTCTTCACTCATTTTGCTATAGGTCTTCTTATGGTAAAAACAAATTAAACATTTGTTTAATGAAGATTCTGAAAACTCTAGCTCTGTAACTGCCAAAACAATTTTTTAGTAGCTTTGCTTGTTAGAATAAAATCTTCAAACCATTATAGTAGTTTCCTATTTTGTAACTAAAGGCTGTTTCAAAACTTTCTATTTCCCAAACATTTACGTTTTTAAGCATGTAACCCCATCGTCCAGGCTTTCTCCTTCTTCTTCTTCTTCTTCTTCTTCTTCTTCTTCTTCTTCTTCTTCTTCTTCTTCTTCTTTTTTTTTTTTTGAATCAAATAAGAACCCAGTGCCTTTCTGTCTTCCATTTTGCAGGTTCCTGACACTTTCGGTTCAGTTAGCACAGGTAAAGCCATAGAGAGTTGAGTGTGCCCAGACTTCTCTTCTTGGCCCCTCTCCTCTCTCTATTATCTATCTTAGTTTCCATCAGTCTGGGTTAAACATATGAGATTTGGTGCAGAATCCTTATTTCCTATGAAATCCTAGTAAGAGATTTAACATTTCAGAAGTTTTGGTAAATTGCATTCTCTGAACAAATTCAACTGGTCAATTACTAAATACAATGGACTCCTGTGTGGTTTTTTTGGTTTTGTTTTGTTTTTCCCCTTCACACCTGCAACATTCTCAGACTTTGAGATATACTTCTTGGAGAGGTTATAGAAAGCAAAATCACTACTTTCTACAATTTAAGGATTGTGAGAATAATTTACTACACCTAAATAGCAAAGAAGAAGGTAGCTAACCACTACATTATCAAAGTGTGGAAGATGAGCCTGAACGTCTTACATACTTACCAGCAGTCAGGATTACCACCGCGGTCCAGACTCTAAACCTTCCATGATACCATGCACCATCTGACTCTATAATGAGATGAGCTTTATCTTTGTCATTGATAAAGAAAAAAACAAAAATCGAAACTGCCTCTTTTCGGTTTCAAAGGGAAGCAAATGACCATAGCATTTTAGCAGATTCCAAAGGCTAGGGACTTGGAGCATGAATGCACTTTAAATAAGAAACAACCAGTGCGTTTGCCAGATAGCCATCCTAACCCCATGATGATGCCACTTAAGACTTTCATAGCTAGAGAGGAAAAGTCAATACCTGGCTTTAAAACCTCCACGGATAGGCTGACTTTTTTGTCAGGGCTAGTGCAGCTGGTGACTAAATTGAAACCAATACTCATTTACCATTCTGAAAATTCTAAAACCCTTAAAACATTATGCTAAAATTACTCTGCCTATGCTTTGCAAATGAAACAATAAAGCTTGGATGACAGCACATCTATTTATGGTTTACTATATATGTTAAGCCCACTATTGAGCTCTAGTGCTCAGAAAATAGTATTTCTTTTGAAATATTAATGCACATTGACAATCCACCAAGTAACCCAAGAGTTCTGACAGAGAGATGCAAGGACAATAATGTTATTTTCATATCTACTAACACAACACTCACTCTGCAGTCCATCCCACTCTGCAGTCCATAGATAAAGAAGTAATTCTGAGGCTCATCTGTGGTAGCATGAGGTCACATGAGGGGCACAATCTATTTCCCACCCCACCCTGAAAAGCTGGGCATGATGGTATACACTGTAGTCCCAGGCACTCAAGGAGCTAAAGCAGAAGGATTTCAACATAGAAAAATCCTGCTCGAAATACCACACAGGCAAAAACACACACCCCACAGGAGGAAACATAATTGTTATTTTCAAGTCATTATTTGAGAAATACACTCAATAAAGCTACAATTTTCGTAGATGGTGATTCCTTCGATGTATGTGGGCAAAGTCAATTGAAAACCTTTGGGAAAAAATTCACCTTTTGGATGCCATTTAAAAACATTTGAGATTCATAGGAAGAAAGGAGTTTGAAGTAAAATGATTCCAACTCTCATGGATATCTTTTAGATATTTAAGAAGACAGTGGAGGAAGCCACTATAGATGTAGTAGAAATATCAAGAAAATTAGAATTAGAAGTGGAGTCAAAAAATGTGACTGAATTCCTGCAATTTAATGATAAAATAATTACAAATGAGGGGTTAACTTCCTAAAGATGAGCAAAGAAACTGGTTTCTTGAGTGGAAATCTATTTTTGGTGAAGATGCTGTGATCATTGTTGACATGAAAACTAATGGGACAGCCAGTGGCATGATAATAAAGCATTTAAATCCCACAGCTGACTATGAGGTTCAAGCTCCAGACATGGCATGTTGAGAAACACTGGGTACATGTGCATGTGTGCTCAAAATCCCAAAAGGAGAATGGAGGAGAAGGGATTGCAGCTTGGCCATCTCTCATGGGGGCATGGGAAATGCTTTTTCACATTCTCTCTCTCTGGCTAGTGCATGCATCCTCTAGCAAATAATAAGAAAAAAAAAAAAAAAAAAAAGACAACCAGAAATGACAGCTAAGGGTTTAGAATAGTACATAATCTTATTTGATAAAGCACTGATAAGGGTTGAAAGGATTGACTCCAATTTTTTTTTTTTTTGGAGAGGTTTTTTGCTATAGGGCGCGTGCGCTCGCCAGACAGACAGAGAGAGACATAGAGACAGAAAGCGAGAAATCACCCCCCAGGGGGGATGGTCACACCGCAATCCCTTCTCCTCCATTCTCCTCTTGGGATCTTGGGCACGCACGCACACGCGCCCGTCGTGAGTTTTAAACCACCGGGTCCGGGACGTGAACTGCGGTCAACTACGTGGGAGTCCAGCGACATAGTCATTACGCTAACTGCTGGTTCCCGACTCCAATTCTGAAAGAGGTTCTACTGTGGATAAAATGATATCAATATCACATTGCTAAAAGATATGTTTTGTGAAAAGAAGAGTCAACTGACATGGCTAATTTCATTGTCGTCTCACTTTAAGAAATGACCATAGCCAACTCAATGTCTGGCAGCCACTAACTCGATCAGTCAGTAACCATTGACATTGAGGCAAGACTCTCCACCAGCAAAAGGATTACAAGGTGCTGAAAGTGCAGAAGATAATTAGCATTCTGTAGCAATAAAGTATTTATAAAGCCTATACTTTTTTGGACATAATGTTATTGCACATTTAATAGACTACAGTGTAGTGTAAAGGTAACTTTTATGTGAACTGAAAGAAACAAAAAAAAATGAGTGAGTTGCCGTATTGCAATGTTTGCTTTATTGTGGTGCTCTGAGATCAAAACTACCATATCTCCCAGATATGCCCTTAGTAATTAGAAAAAAATTAATTTCTAAAGACTAATACAGTTCCCCTGGCACTTGCGTTACTTCTACCAAGTCACAATCTTCTGAATGTTCCACAGTCAGTCATGGGCACCAGATTTGCAGCCTCAGAGTTTTACTTAGATTGTAATACACACACACATAAACACACACACACACACACACACACACACACACACACTTCTGGGGAGTCACATTAACTTCCAAAGCTAGTTTCTTGAATCAGAGAACTCTATATCCACACTCTTTTCAGGAAGAGTAGTTCCTCTGTTAACTTTCAG
Organism: Tupaia tana; assembly: GCA_026018925.1. Lineage (NCBI taxonomy): Eukaryota > Metazoa > Chordata > Mammalia > Scandentia > Tupaiidae > Tupaia > Tupaia tana. The sequence continues at coordinate 128,341,640 of JAKSZU010000001.1, read as the reverse complement.
TTCTTGTTCATGAACTCCGAGTCAGCACCAATGCTGTGAACGTAGGATTATAACTTTGAATGGACCAGCACTACCTTCCAACTGTCACTGCTGATCATCTGGCTTGCTTCTGGGCCCAGGCTATTTTCTTGATCAGCAATATATTCACATTATGTTACTCTTGCTCTGCACATTGGGCCTGACTTACCTGAGTTCTTGTCCAGTGTGGGACCTTGACAACACATTAGATCATCTACAGCAACCTCTGATTCCAGAAATGACCTTAACCATTTGATCTTCCCTTTCTTTGGCCCACTTGGCATCTCTCACACCACTCTGACTACCCAGATCACCTGCCCTCACTGGCAGGAATTTGTACCCTTTTCTACACATCTCGGTTATCATAGATATATACTTCTTACTCCTCACTTCTGTCCTGGCCTGATGTTTTTACTTTATGTTATGTTACTTTATTTATTTATTTTTTCCAAAGAGAGAGAAGAAATGTAAGAAAGTACCCCTCATGGGGGATAGTCACACCATAATCCTTTTTCCATTTCTCTTTACTTTCAGTATTTGGGGCATGCATGACGTGCCCCAGAGTATTAATCATGCTGCTGGGTCTAGGACTCCAGCTGCAAAGTTGGTCACGTGGGATCCACTCAACCTAACCACCACACTATTGCCTGGACTCTATTGGTCTGTTTTTTTTTTTTTTTTCCCATTGGATACCACCTTGATTCATGATGGAGATCACTTCTCAGTCTTTCATATTTCTCACCATCTGTTCACTGTATCTGACCAAGATTCCAATTTTGAAACTCTGATTTTGTCAAAAAAAGAAAAAAAATTACAAAAAAATTAGTTTAAAGATCTTACTTGTCTTTTTTTTGTGATTCTAGAATTGGGCAACACCTAATTTTGTAAAATAGAGTACATTGTCTGATGGATTGAGCAAAGGGGTTGGGTTTATACATAGGAAAAAAAAAAAGAAAGCAGAAACAGAGATGAAGAAGTCAATTGGTATTTCTTAAGCTACTGTTTTTTTGTAAGGATAAAACAGAGGGAACTTTCTTATCATGCCAACCCAGGTATACTGGGCCTCTTTTGCTGTTAATCTCTTCATTTTTTGAAAATTAGACAATTTCAAAGTTTAATCTGATTATGTAGTCCCTAGCATAAACAACTCTGTTCTAGTTGGTCTGATCTGCTGAGGCTTAGTGTAGGAAGCGAGTCCAAAACACTGGATTCCTATAAATTATATTTAAGACTTTCTTAAGTCTTACACAAATTAATGCAATTAAATATGGTATAAGACATAGTTATCAAGAGATAGAGAGGTGACCCGAATAATGGACTATCCTGAGGTTAGATAGTTTTCGGTTTTGAGAAACAGACCAATTTACCATTTTAGAATACAATCATGCATACCTTAACATACAGCTTAGAAGAGTTTAATTCAAAATTTTCCACTGCAAATCAAAGAATCAGGAATGAAAATAATAATTTAGTGAGTAAAATCATGAGCATGTGCCCTGGAGCTAGAAAGCTACTCATTCTGATGTACAACTGAAGAAAGAGAACTCTGTCCAACACTGGGAATACCTCCACTGCATTTAGTTTACTAAGAAAATATATGTCAGTCTCAAAAGTGGCACATTCATTACACTTTTTCACTTTCATTTTCATTACAAAGTGATCTTTTTACTTTAGAACCTAAAGTAGTTTTGCCCTGTATCAAACATCCCATGTCAATGTCATTGCTGATTGGAGCAAAGCATTGAGTTTTGGAAGGCTGAGGTGTGAAGGTAGCAGAAATCTGTACATATGTTTACCCTGTTATTATGGTTTAGAACATGTTTTGGATCCTGTAGTCTCATGCTTTGGAATTTTATCTTAGTGGGTGGTGATTAGATGTGCTCCAGAAATTCAAATATTAGTACTTAATTGCACCGATGAGATTGTAAAGATATTAAATGAAAACTTAACTATAGCATGGTGCCCCAGAGTAAGGCCTTTGGGTGTGATGTGGCTGAGTTACAGCAGGTATGTAAACAAAGGGAGTGAGTCCAACTGGTAGAGAGACAGCCACATATGTATAGGCCACATATTTATAGACCACATTCTGCTAGAAGTTCTTTCTTCCAGGACCAGCAGTTGGCATAATGGCTATGTCACTGGATTCCCATGTAGTCAACAGTGATTCGAGTTCCAGAGCCAGTGGCTTAAATTCACACCAGGTGCGTATGCGTGCGTGCCCAAGATCCTGAGAAAAGAATGGAGAAGGGATTGCGGTGTGGCCGTCCCCCTTGGGGGGTTGATTTCTTACTTTCTGTGGCTCTGTGTCTCTCTGTCTTTCTGGTGAGTGCACGTGCCAATAGCAAAAACCTCTCAAAAAAAAAAAAAGTTATTTCTTCCTCATTTGTGATGCCATCGGACTTCACAGCTTCCAGAAGTGTTAGTTATTAAGCTCTGTTTCTTTATAACTCGCCAGCCTGAGTTATTTCTGTTAACAATCCAATAATGGACTAAGACACCACCTTGTATGTAGTCCTTTTTCCACATACAACATCCTCTCTCTCCATTAGTTCCGATAACCTTGGCACTGACAATCTTCATGGTGCTTTTATCACCTCAACTGTAGTTCTGTCCTCACCTGTAATTCCTCATATGGACTTTTCAGTGTTGTCCTCATCACCAGTATCTTCTGTTTCTCACCTAGCTTGGTTTTGGTATAGGCTTACATTTTCTGTGTATATGTGTGCATCGACTATGTCTCAATCTCACTAGACCTGGTTAATTCTCACAGTGTGTCATGTACACTCTCCCACAGAAGACTGATGAACCAAGATTTGTTTCAACAAAAGTGCTGTAAAATAGATGAAAAGAACCTGACCAAGACCAGCAGACCTTTGAGTTTAAGGCGTGAGTTTAAGCCACCGGGTCCAGGACTCAAACTGTGGTTGACTACTTGGGAGTCCAAAGACATAGTCATTACACTAACTGCTGGTCTCTTTGAAGATTGCACTACTGCTGCATCACAGAGTTGGCCCTAAAATTTAAATAATACTATTAAAATATAAAACCACTGCTCCAGGGGAAAATGGTAGCTAATATATTTGGCTAAGGATCTCAAAGAAAAACATGAAACCTTTCAGATGGTATAGAATGAAGTACTACATGTATATATAATTACAGTGCTTAAGGGTTTTCTTTTTATTAGTACAGTTAAACTAATAAGGTATATGAAAATGAGAAGAAATGAGTGATAATTTTTATACTGAAGAGAGCGTTTACAAATGTAATAGTGAAGTACATAATAGCCTTTAGTATAAGAATTCAGCATTCTGATAAATGTCACAGTTCTCATTTGTTTATGAGGGAATAATACAAAGAAAACAAAATACTATGCTTGTTATTAAAGGTAAATAAAAATAAAATCCAGGGTTAAATGCAACTGCATCTTCCACACAAGACTTACACCAAAATCAAGTTACATTTTGTCTGAAAAGGGGATTTATTAGCCACAAAAATATATAATATTTGCAAATGGTCTTTCCTTTTTGCATTTTTTTATTTGTATTTACTCCTGGCTCATTGTTTAATAACAATACAACTCTGTCTTCTTTTTCACACAGTTTTATGATTGATTTTTCATAAATATATATAATCCATGTGTTATAAGTGAAATGATTAGTGTCCAAATGCCGTAATATTTCTGCAAATTTCTACTTTTCAATTGCTAAAAATAAAAGGCAGAACTACTTGCATTTTTTTGTTCAAGTCAAGATACATTATTTGTAGGGAACCAGCAGTTAGCGTAATGGCTATGTCGCTGGACTCCCACGTAGTCGACTGTGGTTCACATCCCGGACCCGGTGGCTTAAAACTCACACCGGGCGCGTGTGCGTGCGTGCCCAAGATCCCGAGAGGAGAATGTAGGAGAAGGGATTGCGGCATGACCATCCCCCCTGGGGGGTGATTTCTCGCTTTCTGTCTCTATGTCTCTCTCTGTCTGTCTGGCGAGTGCACGTACCCTATAGTGAAAACCTCTCCAAAAAAAAAGATACATTATTTGTAAATGTATTTTACAAATTACTGGAATGCATGTAGTGTATAAACATATGTTTACACACATATTGAACTGTATCTGCATATTTTCCTAAGATGGGAGGTGCTTTATAGGGCACTGGATCACAGAACCCTAGGATGAATAAGCATGTGGGTAAAATCCTGGCTTTGTTACTAACTGATTCGATAATAGAAAAGATTTCCATTGTTACTAAAGCAAAGTAAGGCACAGAAATTAGTTCTGATTGGAGTCATCTTTTCAGTCTAGTCAGACTCATCTGTTCTACTGCAAGTCAGTTTCAAGTGGGAAAAGAGATTAATCACACTAGAATGATGAGCATTGAAGTTACAGGACCCGGGTTCATGTCCTCCAGGGGCAGTCTCCTTCTCTATTATGATAATAGTACATTTAAAGTTTTCTGTGGATGCCAGGACATGTAAGAGTCTGAGGGTGGTGGTGATGGTAGGGGGTGTATGTTCTAAATTCACACTATTATGGCAGCCCTGTAGCCTACAGGTTAAGGGAGCCGAATACAATGCTCCTGACCCTGGTTTGGATTCCAGATCCAATGGCTTGAAAAGCACACCAAGAATCTGTTTATATGCTCCAAATCCAAAAGGGGCAGAGAAATGGAGGAGAAAAGATCGTGGCATGGCCATGACCCATTGGTGGAGGCTTTCTCCCTCTCTCTGTCTCTGGCAGGTGCATACATCCTCTGGCAATTAAATAAGTAAAAGTAAATGACTCTATGGAATTAAGGTAATGTTTTTCCTAACTTTCTTTTTTTTTTTTTAGTTTTATTTTTTATTTAACCTGTGTCAAGGGCCACCAGGTGGTGTAGCAATTACATTGCTGGACTCCTACATAGCTGACCACTGTTTGAGTCCTAGAATGGTGGCTTGAAATTCAGGCAGGGCGACTGTTCATGCATGCCCAAGATCCTGGGAGGGGAATATAGGAGAAGGGATTGTGGGGTGGCCATCACCTCTGGACAGAGGTTTCTCTCTCTCTCTCTCTCTCTCTCTGATGAGCACCTGTGCCCTAAGGCAAAAACCTCATAGATATAAATCTGACAAAATATATGCAAGAACTCTATGAGGAAAACCAAAAAACTCTGAAAAAAAGGAAGCAGAGAAGAACTAAATAATGAATTGATATTCCATGTTCTATGGATAGGAAGAGTCAGTAACATCAAGATCTAGTTCTTTCTACCTACAAATGTAATCTCAATCAAAATCCCAGTGAGTTATTTTCTGGACATCAACAAGCCAATTTTAAAATATATATGTATAGGCAAATGACCCATAATAACCAACACCATATTGGGGGGAAAAAGTAAGAAGGACTGACTCAGAGGCACAGCAGTAACATGGAGCTTAAGTGATGGTGGATTCATATGAAATATAACAGATTCGGTTCTCTCATGGACCTTTACATGCCAGACATACCCGTGACCCTGGCTGGCTAGAAAGACTGGAAGGGATCGGGGGATGAGGATGCTTGTCTTTCTCCCTCCCTCCCTCCCTCCCTCCCTCCCTCTCTCTCTCTCCCTTCCTTCCTTCCTTCCTTCCTTCCTTCCTTCCTTCCTTCCTTCCTTCCTTCCTTTCTCTCTCTCTCTCTCTCTCTCTCTCTCTCTCTCTCTCTCTCTCTCTTTCTTTCTTTCTTTCTTTCTGTGTTGTGGCATCATTCCCTGTTGAAAGTGCTTATTTTTCTCTTTTTTTCTTCCTCTCTTTTTCTCTCCCTCATTCTGATAAAAGTAATAAGTTTTTTTTTTTTTTTTGGAGAGGTTTTTCGCTATAGGGCGCATGCGCTCGCCAGACAGACAGAGAGAGACATAGAGACAGAAAGCGAGAAATCACCCCCCAGGGGGCATGGTCATGCCGCAATCCCTTCTCCTCCATTCTCCTCTCAGGATCTTGGGCACGCACGCACACGCGCCCGGCGTGAGTTGTAAGCCACCGGGTCCGAGACGCGAACCACGGTCGACTACGTGGGAGTCCAGCGACATAGCCATTACGCTAACTGCTGGTTCCCAAAAGTAATAAGTTTTAAAAAATAGAAAGAAGTAAGAGGATTGTTACTATGCGGCTTCAATACTTAGTACAAACCTATAATAATTCAGGGAGTGTGGAATTGGTAAAAGAATAGCCAAATTGGTCAGTGGAACATGATCAAGAACCCCAAAATAGACACCATAAAATATGGTCAACTAATCTTTGACAAGGGAGCAAAAGCTATATAATGGAGAAACCATAGTTTTTCAGCAAATGGTTCTGGAACAAATGGACTGCAACAAGAAAAAAAGAAAATCTAGATACAGATCTTATACTCTTCACAAAAATTAACTCAGGATGGATCATAGACCTAAAGGTAAATTGAAAAAATTGTAAAGCTCCTAGAACACAGCATAGAAGAAAAGTTTAGATAATTATAGAAATGGAAATGCATTTTCAGACACAATATCAAAGGCATAATTTATGAAGTAAACAATGGGTAAGCTGCACTTCATTAAAATAAAATATTTTAGGCCAGCGCCTAGCTTGGTTCAGGGAGCTGAATCCCACATGGCCAACAGTGTGTTCAAATTCCAGCCTCCTGACTTGAGAAGCATACCAGGGGAATGTACATGCATGCCCCAAATCCTGACAGGAGAATTGAGGAGAAGGGATGCAGCATGACTATCCCCTCTGGCATGTGCTTTCTCACTTCTCTGTCTATCTTTAGAAAACACATGCACCTTCTGACAAAATTTTTTAAAAGTTAAATATTTCTGCTCTGTCAAAGTTTCTGTCATTAGAAAAGAAGATAAACCACAGCCTGGGAGAAGTTACTTGCAGAAGACATGTCTAATTAATGGCTGTCATGAAAAATATATAAAGAATTCTTAAAACTCAAAAAGAAGAAAACAAATGATGTAATAGAATAAAATGGGGAAAGACCTGAGTAGACATTTCACCAAGAAGAAGTATGGATAGCAAATAAATATATTTTTAAAAATGAACATCATTTATCATTAGAGAAAGATAAATTAAACAGCTAGATACCACTACTTACCTGCTAGAACAGACAAAACGTCAATGACACCAAATGCTGATGAGGATCTGAAACATCAGGATTGCTCATTCATTACTGGTGGGAATACAAATGAAGCAGTCACTTTGGGAGGCAGTTTGGCAGTTTTTTACAAAATTAAACATGCTCTTACAATATGTTCTAGCAATATCACTCTTTGGAATTCACCTAAATGAGTTGAAAACTTGTGTCTACACAAAAATTGCACATGTGTTTGTATAGCAGCTTTAGTAATGATTGCCAAAAACTTGGAAGCAACCAAGATGTCCTTCAGGAGGTGAAAGGACAAACTGTATTACAGCCAGAACATGGAATACTATTCAGTACTAAAGGAAAATGAAATATCAAGTCATGAAAAGATATGGAGGGGACTAACCAAGTGGCATGGTGGTTAAGGTGGCTGGATCCCCCATGACTGAGCATGCAATTCGAGTCCCTAAAGTGGCAGTTTAAAGAACACACCATGTGTGTATGTGTGTGCCCAAAGCCTTAAGGGAAGGATAGAGGAAAAAGGATCGCGGTGTGGTCAACCTCCTCAGCAGTGGGGAAGGTGGTTGCTTTCTCACATTTTCGCTCTGGGGAGCTCACATGCCCTATAAAAATTTTTTTAAAAAAAGACATGAAGGTAACTTAAATGCATTTGGTTGTCGGAAAAGTCATGACATACTTTTTTCTGTTTTTCTATACAAAAATGCATCATGACCTAATTTATTACTAAATGGAAGAAGTCAATCTGAAAAGACTTTGCAATTCTAACTATATAACACTCTGAAAAAGACAAAACTGTAGAGACAGGAAAGTGGCCATTAGTGTCAGGGGTTCGGGAGAAATCGGTGGAACACTGATGATTTTTAAGACAGTTAAACTCCTCTGCCTAATACTCTAATGGTGGATATATATCATCATACATTTGTGCAAATCCATAGAAGGTATAGCACGAAGAGTGAACACTAATAGAAGCTACAAACTTTGGCTAATATCGATGTGTCAATGTAAATTAATCAATTATGACTACTGTACCACTGTGATGGAGAAGTTGATAGAGAAACGGGTGCATATATGTCATTGGGGAAAGGGGAATACATGGGAATAAATTATATTTTTAGTTCAATTTAGCTGTGAAACTACAGCTGCTGAAAAATAAAGTCTATTATAAAGAAGTACTCTGTAAGGTATAAAATGGTGATAGTGTTATGTAATAATAAGAATAAAATAAAGTAGTGAAGGCAGGCTGATATTGTGGGAGTTGTGATGCTAGTTTGAGTCTCTAGAGAATACCTTATTGGGAAAGTGATATTTATGCAAAACCTAGAGCTAGTGAGGAAGAGAGCCATGTGGACATCTGTAGAAGGAACACACAGGAGAGAAACACTGAATGACACATTTTGAGATGGGACCACTTCTGGCGATCTCAAAATCTGGACAAGAGACTACGTGGATGTTGTGTGAGAGGTCTTTGCTGGTAACTACAAGGGCTTTGATGTTTAAGGGTATAGGTCGCTATTGAAGTCTCAGATAAAATGTTTCTAAGATTATTACAAGTGAGAGAAGAAACATCTTTGAAATAAGACCTCAGCAAAGAGGTAACTAGTTGGAGCAAAGATGTGTTAGGAATTTCTAAGGAAGAATGGGCATGTCCCTAAGGTTTCTAGCCAGGGAAGGGCAATACATGATGTCGAAGAAAGGAAGTGCAATATGTCAACCAGAGATGCACCTCCATAGCTGGAAGGACATGATAGACACCTGGTCTACACCCTAGACTTTCATGCTATGAGCTATTACCCTCCCCATTGAACACAAGGCCAACCCGGTAGAGTGTAGTGAAGTGACACATGGTGAAAAGCTCTTCAGTGAAGTTTTACTAAGTGAGTGTTCTTTGTATTTTGTAATGTGAATGTGGGATGTAATTCAAAAGGGAAGCTGGACTGGCTTGGTGGTGCAGCTGTAACCCACTTCCGTATGCTGGTCCATATGGAAGATCGGGAGTTCAGTTCCTCAGTCAACATGAGCATACTGGGTGTGCACCCATGATCTTGGGTAGGCTGATAGATAATCACAGCATGAGATCTTGTTGTGGGTACTTGTTTCTCTCTGTCTCATGAAAGATATAAATAAAGTTAAGAAATAAGTAAATGAATAAATACATGTTCAAGTTCCTTATATAATAAAATAGTATAGTATTTGCATATACCTACACACATCCTCTTCATTTTGTCTGGTCACAGACATTCAACCTGAGACACTTGAACTCCTCTGGAGTCCTTGCTCCTTGCTTTTCAACAAGGAATGCCTTGCATAGGCTGCAGGATGGAGGGAAGCCTCACAGAAGGGACAAAGCATGCACTGGCGGCTATTCTTGTACAGCCTTGAGTCAAGAGCCTCCAAAGTGAACCGGACTGACTTAGCTGGAAATGAGATGATGGATTGCCCTGCACTTGACTGTTATGACAGCTGTAAAACTCAAATCAGCTCCTAAACGGTCAATTACCAGAGGGGCACATAAACAGAGGCAGGCAGGGAACTGAGGATTCAATTTCCTTGAGTTGCGCTGCTTGCTTTTCATTAGGCCCATTCTAATTTATTTGGGGCCCTGGGCCTTTACTTGGACCTTCCTGATTTTCACGCATAAATGACATATTCCTAGTTCCCTCCTCACTTCCCTTCCTTTGTCAGCTCCTAATGGGCTCTGCTCTGACTGTGAGCAGTCTGGGGTGCCCATGTGGGCTGTGGGCTGGCAGGTACATGGAGTTTGGTTCATTCCCATGAATGCATCTTAATTATCCAATCAAGGAACACTAGCAACTATCCTGGGAGGTGACTACCAGGTACATGAAAATCAGCAGCTCCTTAGCAATAGCATCCAGTCAAACTTGATTAGGAATGTTGGGCTCTCTTCCTTTCAGCCAACCACTGCCTGTGCTGAGGTCTTTGCAACTATCTAACAAAATAAGTAAATAAAGAAGTCACCCTAGATAATTATCTCCTCCTTTTGTTGTTGAAAAAGCAAAGGCTGTTTCTATCACTGTCTTTTAGGCCTCCTTAGTGGCAAAGCATATGTCAAGGAAGTCTAATTGATCTTATTATGCCAAAAGCAATTACCATTAAGGGACTGACCAGATCAGAGCCTTCAGGAAGACTGCAGGTTAAAGGCTAGGAGGGAAAAAAAAACTGGTTAGATCACTGCTGCTGCTGTGCCCAATTTATTGGCTGTGTCAAGGCCAGAAGTACTTTTTTTTTCTTTTGGAGAGGTTTTTGCTATAGGGCCTGTGTGCTTGCCAGACAGATAGAAAGAGACAGAGAGACAGAAAGCGAGAAATCACCCCCAGGGGGGATGGCCACGCCGCAATCCCTTCTCCTACATTCTCCTTTCAGGATCTTGGGCACACACGCACATGCACCTGGCGTGAGTTTTAAGCCACCGGGTCTGGGACGTGAACCGTGGTCGACTACATGGGAGTCCAGCAACATAGCCATTACGCTAACTGCTGGTCCCCAGAAGTACTGTTAATAAGAACAATATAAGAGTTAAAATCCATTGCCTAATTATTACAAATTATTCTTAAAAGAAACTCTATTTTTGTTTCTAAATGTAGAAAGATAAAAATAAACACAAATTATCTAACGTTATGTGGCTATGTCAGAGTCAGAGTTTGAAACTCATCTTCTCAGTGCAGTATTTGCACACTCGAGCACAGTCTTGACCTTTGAGTACCCACATTTGGCAGAGCCTTTCCTGGGTCCCTGTAGTCTTCCCATGGCTTAATATTACCTTTCCTGCCAATAAATCATGGTGTGGTTTGTACTCTTGGACAGTGAGCAGAGAGTGAAATGCCTTCCTCTTGCAATTAAACGTACTTGATTTTGCATGTAGACCTTGCCACTTATTCTGGCCTCAGTTTATCAATCAATACAACTGGCTAAGATTATCTGCATTAGAAAAATCAAAAGGAGAAATGGCACTTTGAGTTGACCACTGTTCTCTAAGCAAGGGAAGTGCATTTACATATCCATCAGGCTTGCTGTGCCCTTTCCTCCACATTCCTTGGTGTCTCTCCATTCCACAACACAGCTGCCACTTACTCATGGCTCTCCTCCCCATCAACGTATAATTTTACAAAAAGGTTTGGCATCACTAAGCTAATGTAAGTGCAGTCACTGAGTTGATGACAAGCAGCTCATCATCTTATTCTTCAAACACCGTATTTTCTCTTTGAATATTTCTATTAGAAATATAATCACCTTTTGCAACTGAAATATTTAATTCAGGAACTTTTTCTTTGGCCAAATTCTGTTTCTCTTTACATGACCCTTTTACCTGTTTGAAAGCACACTAACACCCTTGAGAAGTGCTAACTACTCTAGGTTAAATGTGCCAAGGTTCTTAAGCCACTGAAATACAGGTGATGGATGTGTATGTGTGTGTGTGTGTGTGTATGCGTGTGTGTGTGTGTGTGTGTTTTAAGGTTTTTTTTTTTTGTTTTTAATGGAATGCTTTCAGAAAACTTAAACGTAGGGATAATGATATGATAGACATGGAAACCATAACTCAGGTCCTTTAATTATAAAAATGTTATCAAAGAAATTGTCAGGCTGGCTTTATGGTATGGTGGTTGGATCCCACAAGGCCAGTCACCTGGTTTGAGTCTCAGACCCAGATGTTTGAGGTGTACTCTGTGGAAATGTGTACACGTGCCTAAAATACCAAAGGAGAGAGGTAGGAGAGAAAAGGGTTGATAGAGAGACCTTTCCCCTAAGGAGGGGACTTTCTCCCTCTTCCTCTCTCTCTAGCCTGTAATTCAGATTGAGTTGGGGAATTTTTAAATTATAAGAAAGTAAAGAGTCACAAACCATAATGCAAACTTAAACCAAGCTGCAGGAGGTAGGAAGTGAATATGATAGTATGTACATAGAAATCTTACATAATTGTAATTAATTAAAAATGGCTTGATTTTTTTCCTTCCTTTTTCACTAAAAGGGTTGTTTTAGTCATCCTACCTTTGAATTTAAGCTGAATTTAGTGCTTTTCAAATTTTTAAAAAATAACTTTAGGGGCCAGCAGCTGGTATTGTGGTTAAGGTGCTGGACTTCCACATGGCCAACTGTGGTTCAAGTGCCAGACCTGGTAGCTTGAAAAATAACACCAGGTGCATGTGTGTGCATGCCCAAAATCCCAAGGGAAAAATGAAGGACAAAGGATTGCAGGGTGGACATCCTCCTGGAGGTGACGGTGATGGGTAGTGATTTCTCGTTTTCTCTCCCTCTCTCCCTTTTTCTCTTTCTTCTGCAAGCACATGTGCCCATGGCAAAAACCTAAAAAAAATGAACTTTTACCATGAAACTGTATGGTTTTATGAATTTTAATGCATGAACAGATTGTGTGTGCACCATAATAATCAAGATACAAGTGATCCATCACCACAAAACTCATTGTGTTCTTCTCTTCAAGTCACACCCTCCCATATCCCTAACCTCTGATACTCACTGGTTTGTTCTCCATCATTATAATGTTGTCTTTTCAAAAAGATCATATAAGTGGAATTATACAGCGTGTCACCTTTTGAGACTCATTTCTTTTACTTATCATGACATCTTTAAGATTCATCCAACTTGCTAAATATAGCAACACTTTATTCCCTTTTACTGCTAAATGGTATTTCATTGTATGTATGTACCACAGTGTTTTTAATTTCTTAAGGCATAAGAAAATCATTTGGTTTTGGTCATTTAATCAAAATTTCTATAAACATTAATGTGTAGGTTTTAATTTTTTTTAAAGAATTACTTATTTAAATTTATTTATCATTATTATTAATTAGCTATAGGACACATGTGCTCACCAGAGAGAGACACACTGAGAGGGAGAGAGAAAGTGAGAAAGCAAGATACCAGGTTCAAGACTTGAACCATGGTCAGTCATGTGGAAGTCCAGCACCTCAACTACTATGCTACCTGTTGGACCTTAAATTTTTATTTCTTCAGATAGGAAAAATACTAGTTTTATTAGAACATAGCTAGGATCTTTTCTTTCTTGCTACAAAGACAGAGGAGTAGTTGCAACATATCCCGAACGACTCCCAAAACCTAAAATATTTACTCTCGGGTCTTTACATTTCTGGGTCATAAAGTAAGTGCATATTTGTTTTAATAAGAAACTTAAGACCTTGATGAGATACCATTACATTAATTTTTTTAAGAGAGATTTTTTTCTGTTGAGTAAATGTGCTCACCAGAGAGACAGAGAGAGAAAAAGTGAGAAATCACCCCCCAGGGGGGATGGCCACACTGCAATCCCTTCTCCTCTTAGGGATTTTGAGCACACACATATGTAACCAGCATGAGTTTCAAGCTACTGGTTCAGAATTTAAGCTGCAGTCAGCCATGTGAGAGTCCAACACCTTAACCACTATGCCATCTGCTGGCCCCACATTAAAATTGTAATGAGAATGTCTAAAGCAAATAATACTGGCAATAAGAAATACTGGCCATGAGGCAGAGTAAATGCAACTCTCATGCAATGCTAGCAGAAATTAAAAATGACAGTCACATCAAAAATAATTAAGTTACTTTTATACAAAATGTTGATGAAAGAAATCAAAGAAAGCATAAATAAATGGAGAGACATAGGTGTTCACTGTTGGAAAGATTCAATATATTGACAATAAAGGTACCAACTCTCTCTAAATTGATCTATGCAATTAACATAATTGCCATCGAAATCCTGATTCCAATTTAAATGGGAAGTCAAAAGAACTAGAATAGCTACCACAATTTTGAAAATGAACAGTAATGCTAGAGGAATCGTTTTACCCAATTTACTGTGATGCTACAGTAATCAAGACAGTGTGGTATCATTAAAAGAGCAGACACAGAAGTCAACAGAATGAAGTAACAAATCCAGAAATAAATCCACAAAAACATGGTAAATTAATATTGGACAGAAGTACAAAAGCTATTTAATGGAGAAATAATAATGTTTTCAACAAATTATTTTAGAACAATTGGACATCTGTGTGTATAAATATTAAAGGGGTTGGATGAAAATGCAGTGATAATGTGATGCTCCTGACTCACATAGAATTTTCGAGTTCATGTCCAGAGACCTCTCCAAACACCTCAGGCATGACTGTGGGCTGCCCGAGACTGCAGGTGGATTGTGGCATCAAGACACTTTTTTGGGCCTATCTCTCTCTTTCTTCCTCTTTCTTGCTCATGGAAGAAAGAAATAAATGAACTATTAAGAATATTAAGTATTTCATTTTTGGAGCAATTATAAATAATACTGTGTTTAAGTTTTGGTTTCTGATTATACCATTTTTTTCCTAAGAAATATGATTTTAAAAATTTTGTGACTTGATTTTATATTCTGTAATCTTGCTAAACTTACATAAATTCACTTGCTAAATTTGAGAGTTTTTGTTTTGTTTCATTTTTGCTTTTGTTTTATAAAGTCCTTGGTATTTTCTATGTAGGTTGTCACACTATCTATGAATAGATAGTTTAAGATACGGTTTTAGGGAACCAGCAGTTAGTGTAAAGGCTATGTTGTTGGATTCCCACGTAGTCAACCGCGGTTCGCATCCTGGACCCGGTGGCTTAAAACTCACGCCTGGCGCGTGTGCGTGTGTGCCCAAGATCCCGAGAGGAGAATGGAGGAGAAGGGATTGCGGCATGACCATCCCCCCTGGGGGGTGATTTCTCGCTTTCTGTCTCTATGTCTCTCTCTGTCTGTCTGGCGAGCGCACGCGCCCTATAGTGAAGATACAGTTTTATATCTTCCTTTCCAATCTATGCCTTTATTCACTTTTCTTGCCATATTGCATGAATAAAGACTTTAAGTTCAATATAAAATATGAGAGGACTTTAAAAAGTGGGGTATTGAGGCCAGCAGGTAGCGCGGTGACTAACGGATCTGGACTCCCACATAGCTCCCACATTTCAAGTCCTGGATGTGGTGGCTTGCTTTATCCCTTTCCCTCTCTCTCTCTGGTCAAATTAGAAAATAATAATAATAATAAAAATAATAAATAAAGTTTAAAATGAATCATTCTTTTTTTAAAAATGGTGTATCCCCGGGGGGGGGGGGTGATTTCTCACTTTCCCTCCCTCTTTCTCTCTCTGATGAGAGCACACACCCTACAACAACACAAAAAAGAGAAATGAAGCTGTGGTAAAATGGAATTAAAATAGGAGCTAAATTCCATTTGGTGTAAAAGTATTTGAAATCTATGCTTTTTAAATAATAGACATTTTCATAAATGTTTTAAGATCCTTCATAAGACAATTATGAGTGCATATGCTTGCTTTTTCCCAATGTTAGGGAGGAAACATTTAGTCAATTGATTAAATATAATGCTAGCTGTAGTTGTGTTGTTGATACCCTTTATTAACTTAATAAGTGCCTATAACTAGATTCGTTAGGTAATGTATGATATCTATGTGATATGTACTGATTAATATGTTATCTAATAAACTTAAAATTTATTTGAAAAAATTATATAAAATATATGTAGTATAACAAAATATAAACAAGTAGTATTTAAATTGTTGGCTCAGAAGACATTACCATAACATATATTACACAATTAGCACACACATTTAATACAATTCAAGTTAGAATAGAACTACATTCAAATTGCTAACCAGGTGAAATAATTTTTAAATTATTTCATTTTTTTATGTTCACAGAGAGAAATTCATGTTATAATTATTTAAAGAAATAAAAATTTTGTGTTAGCCCCACAGCCTAGGGGTTAAGGGGTCCCCAGACAGCCACTGCCATTCAAATCCTGGCCCCAGAGACTTAAAAGATACACCAGGAACATGTGTGTGCAACATGAAAATAAGACAGGATGGAAAAATGGAGGAGAAAGTATTGTGGTATGACCACACCCCACAATGGCAGATGCTTTCTCTCTCTCTGTCATTCTCTGGTAAGTGCATGTGCCCTCTGGCAGCTAGTTTAAAAAATGAAGAAGTTTGAAAGGGGATTTGTCTTTTTTGATAAAAATACATATAATAAAACTAATAAAGTATTTTAATAAAAATTGACCAAGAGATCAAGTGTGATGAGACGAACTTTGTCTTCTACCACAGCCTCAAGTTCATATGTTGAAGCCGCCAACTCCTAGTGTCTCTGAATGGACCTGTATTTGGAGATAGGCTGTATAGAGGTTATTCAGTTAAAATGAGGTCATGAGGATAGACCATAATCCAATCTGACTGAGCTCTTTATAAGAGGGAATTTGGACACATGAAGAGACAGAGAGATGATGGAGCAGAGGAAAGTGCACTTGAGGACACAGTGCAGCTATTTTCCAAGCCAAGGAGAGAGGCCTTAGAAGAAACCAGACCAGGCCTCACCTTGATCTCAGACTCCCAGCCTCTAGAAATGTAAGAATAAATTTCTGTTGTTTAAGCCTACTAGTCTGCAGTATTTTGTATCAGCTCTCACAAATGAATTCATCAAGGAAAGACTAGAATTTATTGATAAAGAGCTCTCTTCATTGGGTAGTACTTATAAAATGCAGGTAAAATTTCACTCTAATAAGAAAAAAAATTTATGAGCAATTATTTATGAATGCTATACTGTTAACTGAGAATCAAGAAATAGTCAAACCTTATATTAATTACTAAAATAGATTTCAGATAGATAAAAGACAAATGTAATAAAAAAAATCCTAGGAGATTACACATACAACTAGGAATGGGAAAGACCTTTTGAGCTAAGATAGAAGACCTAGAATATGTTTTTAGAAGATATTTATGGTAGTATGTAAATAAATGAAAGTATTTACATGGCAAATATTATTATAAAATATAGTATATAATACAATAATATATTTGGAAATAATATGTATCGCATATTGCAAAAACTGGCTACAAATTCTTCCATTTGATTTTATGCATACCTGTTTCCAATGAAACTTTCTTGTATTCTCATAATAGGTAGAATCTGGCTGCTTTCGTGACTTGTTTTTACCAGCAGAAGGTATGTGGAGTTATTTCTTTTAGGAGAGATTTTTGCTAGACATGTGTGCTCACTAGAGAGATACAGCAAGCCAGAAATCATCCCCATGAGGGAATGGTCACACCGCAATCCCTTCTCCTTCATTCTCCTCTTGGGATTTTGGACATGCACACACAAGCACCCAGCATGAGTTTTAAGTTACCAGGTCTGGAGCTTTAATGGTGGTGGAGTATGTGGGAGTCTAGCAATGTAACCATTACACCATATACTGGCCCCGAGAAACCATCTTATACAAATTTTGAGCCAAGACCAAAAGAGGCCATACAGTACCTAAGTTTGTACTCTTGGAACACTCTGACTGCTCTAAAAAGAGGCCCAGGCTAGATTCCTTGCAAATGAGGGACCACATGGAAGAGATTCCTGGTTCCCACCTTGCCTCAATGAGCAGGCAAATAAGAGATAATCTGCCTAGATGTTTTAGTTCCAGGGAAGCCATCAGATGACCACAAGTAAGTAACTACAGATGAAACCCACAGAGATAGAATTGCCAATTGAGATCAGCCAAAATAAGTTTTTTAAAAATGGGGAGCTGTTTTGTTTTACAGCAGTAACTAACAACTACATAAATTTATATCAGGAGATATGAGGTACGAAAAATTAGCTTTGAGACCACACTTTGGGAAAAGGTTAGAAAACCTGTGATCAAACTGCTCTGGGAGAATGAACAATGGATGACCAATGCTGTATACTGACAGGACAATTAGAAAAAGTATCATTTGTTGTGACTCAGACAATAAAACATACCTAATAACTCTGTAAATCTGTCTGAGGAGACCTCCAGAGAAAACATTGAAAGTGTCGAATGTTGAATGCTTTCAATGGCTATGACAAGAAAAAGAAAGAAGAAATTTTATTTTCTAATTAATTAAATTTTATTTTCTCCTCTCTGAGGAGACCTCCAGAGAAAACATTGAAAGTGTCGAATGTTGAATGCTTTCAATGGCTATGACAAGAAAAAGAAAGAAGAAATTTTATTTTCTAATTAAAAAATTATTGCAACTAGACAAGGTCTTTAAAAAGTTCATGAAAAACATGTATCATTAAAAAACTATGCATGGGGGCCAGCAGATAGCAAAATGGTTACATTGCTGGACTCTCACATGGTCAACTGTGGTTCAAGTCCCGGATACAGTCACTTGAAAATCATGCTGGGTGCGTGTGTGTAGGTACCCAAGATCCCAGGAGGAGAACGGAAGAGAAGGGATTTGGGCATGACCATCCCCTTCAGGGATTGATTTCTCACCTTCCTTCCCACTGTGTCTGTCTCTCTCTCATGCCAGCTAGTATACATGTACTAAGGTAAAAACCTCCAAAAAAGAAGGGACCAGCAGTTAGCATAATGGCTATGTCGCTGGACTCCCACATAGTCGACCACGGTTCGAGTCCTGGACCCGGTGGCTTAATCTCACGCCAGGCACGTGTGTGTGCGTGCCCAAGATCCCGAGAGGAGAATGGAGGAGAAGGGATTGCGGCATGGCCATCCCCCATGGGGGGGTGATTTCTCACTTTCTGTCTGTCTCTCTGTGTCTGTCTGATGACTGCACGCACCCTATAGCAAAAAACTCTCCATTAAAAAAAAAAAAAAAAGCCTCCAAAAAAGAAAAACTATTCATGGATATTAACCTTTTGCACAAAAAATAAATTTATGCTTTACTTTCATTTTCCATGAACTTTTTGAAGTTTCCCCATGTGGAACTGTATTTTTGTTGTGGCCTTGACTTCCTATTAATTTCCTTTTCAAAATATATTTATTTATTTGTTTATACATTCAATCACTATATATCAGTACAGTATGCAAAATGAATTTGCCCAGCAAGAATACACTGCATATTAGTCCAGTTAAAGATATTATATATATATGTTATCAACAGATAATTTTGCAGTTTTGTGTCCCTTAAATGTTTTGCTTCTTTCTTTTATCCATTGATTGCCTTCCTCTCATCCTCCCCCATTTCCTACCCTCCTCCCACACTATCTCCAGTATCCACAGTTATTCTCCTTGCCTTTACATCTTCTAGTCATTCAGTTTCTGCCATAGAGTGCAGACATTTGTTGTACAGTAGAGCCATAAAATGCCTCTCTCTCGTACTCTGGCTTGCTTTGCTTAGCAATTTATCTTCCATATTCACCCACTTTCTATCAAATGCCAGGGTATCGTTTTTTTATGGCTGAGTAGTATTCCACAGTGTTTGTGTGCCACACTTTTTCAATCCATTCATCATCTGTTTGTGAACATTTCAGTTGGTTCCAATTAGCAATTGTGAATAACGCCACAATAAACATAGAGATGCAAACGTTTTTCCAACTGAATGTATTCCTATTTTTTGGTAAATACTCTGGAGTGGAACTGCTGGATCATATGGCAGTTCTATTTGTAGGTCTTTGCAGAAACTCCATATTGTTTTCCAGAGACTGTACTAATCTATGTTCCCTTTTCACCACAGTCCCATCAGCACTTATCTTTCTTTTTTTAAATTTTAGCCATTCTGACTGGGGTTAGGTAGTATCTCGTGGTTTTGCTTTGCATATCCTTTGTGATAAGGGATGTTGAGTATTTTTTCATATGCTTTTTGACTCTCTAGTGAAGACATATAAACATTAATGATTGGGAAAAACAATGAAAAGATATTGAATGATGAAGGCGGGAGAAAAACTGTTATTTTTAATCTACTTAGCTGGAAAAACTATTCTCAAAGTAAGAAATAGCCTCTCAATAAATATCAAATTAGGAATGAAACTGTTACGATCTGAGGTAGATTTGTGAGTAGATGCACTCAATGAAGCAAAAAGGGTTTTGTCATCTAAGACAGCGCCCCATAGCAGCCTGCCATGTCTAAAACAGAGAACGGACCACTGGGAAGTAATTTTGGTGGTGTTTTTTGTCAGGAGGAACTGAGGTCCAATTTGATATGTAGAGGACCACAGAGGTCTAAGGGGGTTTCCCTGGCTTGGATTAAAAGGAATAGAGACTATTCCGAGTGTACAGGTCTCTGGCTTTAAGCTTTCATGAGCAGGTAACAACCAAGAAAACTCCTCAGCTAGAAGATTGTCCTGTTTTCTTACTAAGAAGAAAGACTTCACAGGATGAACTTTAGAGCATTGGAGAGTGATGGACAAGGAAGCCACTCTCAGGGGGAGACTTGAGCTTTAGTCAAGGAGCAATCCTTGTACCCAGTCTATCAGTATAGACTGGATGGCAGATTGTCAATGAACTACTGACTGCTTGGGTCTCCAACTACTTCATGCTACAGTGTGGGGAGCCCTATGACAGCTGTGGTTGTCATGTCTTTGTCTTACCATTTCTGTTTATTGGAAGTGTGGACAGAAGAACCCATGCCCATTTGGGTCACAGATCTCCTCTTGGAGGACTCACACTAACAAACGTCTCCTGGGTCCTCAACCACACCCAAATCAAAAATAGTGGTGGCTGCCCTAAGCCATTTTATTTTAGGGTGATTTGTTACATGATAAGATACTAGTGTACAATGTATATTACAAAACCTATGAGAGTTAATATTGATGAAGTTCAACAAACTTTTAAAAATTGTTGAAGATAATCATTTCAATAGAAAATTTTTTAAAAAAATGTATGAATAGGCAAATAGAACATATTCAAGTAATTAGCATTCTAGTAAAAAATCAATCCTCAGATTTAGTAGGAGATAGGAAATACCAATGAAAATAAGAGTGAACTATCACTAAATTTTTCCCTCAGGACAAACTGGGAAATCCTTTAGTGCTTAGTGGTTATAATATTATTTTAATTTACCTTTTTTATTTTCCCAAGAAGGTGCATGTGCTACCTGAAGAGAGAGACAGAGATAGAAAGAAGGAAAGCAAGAAAACACCTTTGGACCAGCAGTTGGCGTAATGGCTATGTTGCTGAACTCCCACGTAGTCGACTGAGGTTCAAGTCCCAGACCTGGTGGCTTAAACTCACACCAGGCATGTATGTGTAGATGCACTCAGTGAAGTGCATCTTGTGCCAAGATCCAGGAAAAGGGATTGCAGTGTGGCCACCCCCCCGTGGGGTGATTTCTCGCTTTCCGTCTCTCTGTCTTTCTGGAGGAGCACGTGCTCTATAATAAATCCTCTACAAAAAAAGAAAAAAAGCACCTTCAATGGGGCATAATCACACCTCAATTCCTTCTCCTCCATTTCTCCTTCCCTTCAGGATTTTGGGCATATACACACATGCACCTGGCATTTTTTAAGCTGCAATGTCTGAGACTCAAAGCATGTGGGATCCAGCTGTTTTAATTATGAGGCCATGGACTGGCCCTTTTGTTTATTTAGTTTATTCAAGGTAGAGAGCATTTGTGCATGTGAGGGAGAGAGTCAGAGAATCACCTTCCACGTGGTCCTGTTATGTACACTGCCCTTTGTCTGGTTTTCCATTCGGTCAGGATTTGGTCATGTACACACCTGGCATGTTTCCAGGTTGACTCAGAGATACAACCCTGTAGGCAACCATACGATTTCTAGCACTGTTTCCAACGGCACTGTCACGCCGGGTCCTAATATGTACCTTAGACAGATACGTAAGGCATTGTGACTCTTTTGGAAAACGGGTTAGGGACCAGCAGTTAGCGTAATGGCTATGTCGCTGGACTCCCACGTAGTCGACTGTGGTTCGAGTCCCGGACCCGGTGGCTTAAACTCACGCCGGGCGCGTGTGTGTGCGTGCCCAAGATCCTGAGAGGAGAATGGAGGAGAAGGGATTGCGGCGTGGCCATCCTCCCTGGGGGGTGATTTCTCGCTTTCTATCTCTCTGTCTGTCTCTGTCTGTCTGGCGAGCGCACACGCCCTATAACAAAAAACCTCTCCAAAAAAAAAAAAAAAAAAAGAAAACGGGTTAGAAAAAAATATCTTTCACCGTTAAAATTACATGTGAAGAGGCCAGTTGGTAGTGTGCTGGTTAACACTCTGGACTCAAGATTGCAGTTCCCTCTCTAGTTCTGTCTCTCTAGGGTGAGCACACATGCCTTACAGCAAAAGTAAAATAATAATAAAAATAAATTTAAATAAATAATTATTTTAAAAATTACATGTGAATTTGTTGAGCAACTTCCCTCTTAGATCTGTCTGTCAGAGAAATAGATATGCCATTGCATTAAGATATATCAACATAGCAGTGTTTGTAACATCACGTTAGTGAAAATAAAGTCAAAGGCCATTCAATGGTAAACTAAATTATGGATATCTATTTCAATGTGTTATTTAACTTCTATGTTGCGTAGCCAGTTTTTATTTATTTTCTTTAAGAGAAATTTTTCTACAGGGTGTGTGCAATGGTCAGAAAAGAGAGAGAGACAGAGAGCCAGAAAGCAAGAAATCACCCCCAGGGGGAATGGCCATGCCTCAATCCCTTGTCTTCCATTCTCCTCTTGAGATTTTGGGCACACATGCAAATGTACCTAGCATGAGTTTCAAGCTCCCAAGTCCAGTACTAGAACCACATTTGGCCATGTGGGAGTACAGAGATGTAACCATTATGCCATCTGCTGGTCTCACTATGTAACCAGTTTATTTTGAGGAATCATGATATATTATTGAGTAACAAATGTAATCTATAGAGAATTAATGTATAATACAATTCTATTTTGTAAAACACTGACCAAAATAACAATAACAGCCCTTATATATATGTTCCTACCGACATCTATATTCAAGAGATGTTAAAAAAACTCCATGGAAAATGTGTATTGTTAAAACTATGCTGAGGGGGCAGCATTTGGCAGTATCTGGACTTCCACATGGCTGACTGCAGTTTGAGGCTTAGACCTGGTGCCTTGAAATTCACACTGAACACATGTACATGCATGTCCAAAATCCCAGGAGAAAATGGAGGAGAAGGGATTGGGGTATGGTTCTTTCCCCTAAGGGGTGATTTTTAACTTTCCTTCTCACTGTCTCTCTCTAGTGAATACATGTGCCCTACGAAAAAATTCTTAAGGGACCAGCAGTTAGTGTAATGGCTATGTCACTGGACTCCCATGTAGTTGACCACGGTTCGAGTCCTGGACCCGGCAGCTTAAACTCACGTCGGGCGCGTGTGCATGTGTGCCCAAGATCTCGAGAGGAGAATGGAGGAGAAGGGATTGTGGCATGGCCACCCCCCCGGAGGGTGATTTCTCACTTTCTGTCTCTCTGTCTCTCTTTGTCTTTCTGGCGAGCGCATGCGTGCTATAGCAAAAACCTCTCCAAAAAAAGAAAAAAAGAAAGAAAATCTATGGGGGGGGGGAGAAAAAAAACAACCTATGCTTGGATTTCAAAAGTTCTTCGCATCAAAATAAATTATACTTTAATTCTATTTATCCATGAACTTCATTTGAAGTCCCCTCATTTGGTATAAATATATATATACTATATATATAGTAATAAGAACACAAAGGAAAATATAGAATGTTAACATGCACAGAGGGGATGAGGAGCTGTGTGTGTGTGTGTGTGTGTGTGTGTGTGTGTATGAGAGAGACTGTAGCAGAAGCAAAGAGGAAGAAACTGCCTCACTTCCAACAGAGTAACACCCTATATATGCATGTGATCACATAGTATGTAAAAGACAAAAGAAGCATAACAACATATAAAACAGGATTCTGTTTTTGTAAAACTCATATTGTATTTAGACATGAATTAAAGAACACTGGTCAGATATGTTTTAGATTATTCCTCAACTTGAGTATGTTTAATGATTTTAACAATTTTCTCAGCATTATATTGAGGTTAAAGGTTAGGAAAGGAAGCCCACAGAGATGAAACGCCATTCTCTTCAGATGAATGAGACACACTGATGGCCACCATGACATTACTGTTGGTGTTGACCTTGATCACCGGCCGAGGCAGTGTTTGTCAGCTTTCTCCACTAGATAGCGGCTCTTCTCCCCTCCCAATGCCCTGCTTTCCACACTGAACTCTTTGGGGGGAAATTACTTCCTGTAGCCCACAGTTTAGGGGTGAGGAGTTCATCACCTTGAGGGGTGATTACCAACATAAATTATCCAGTATGCTCCTCTGGGAAATCTATTTTCCTCCATTACTTATTTATTCAGTCATTTATTTATATCACCAAGGACACAGAAATATTTATTCTATACTTCGGTTGTTTTTCAGTACTGTTATTTATTTGGTTATTTCACTTGTTCTGATTTTGACTTTTATGATCCTGTCTAGGTGACTCCTATGTCCTTGTCACATATCCCTATTGGCTTGGTTTCTAGGCACTTACTTTCTGGCATTATAAGATACTCCTGGCTTATCTTGCACATTTCTTGCCCCAGTCTTAGAATCACCATTTATCCAAGGAATTTTGATTCCTTTTGTTAGAGAATATTATTAGAAACCAAATGGGGGGACCAGCAGTTGCATAATGGCTATATCGCTGGACTCCCGTGTAGTTGACCGCAGTTCGAATCCCACACCAGGTGGCTTAAACTCACGCTAGGCGCATGTGCATGCGTGCCCAAGATCCCAAGAGGAGAATGGAGAAGGGATTGTGGCGTGTCCATCCCCCAGTGGGGTGATTTCTCACTTCTGTCTCTCTGTCTCTCTTTGTCTTTCTAGTGAGTGCACATACCCTATAGCAAAAACCTCTCCAAATAAAAGAGAAACCAAGTGGGAAATTTTTCATCACAAGATGGAAGAAAAACAAAAAACAATTGAAGAAAGAAAGAGAAGAGGTTTTCTAGAATAAGAATCTACATCGTTTTCAAGGGTTTATCTTGCTGCCATGAGATTCTTTTCACAAGAAAAATTGTACAATATTAATTTTGGCAAATGTTTCCATTTTGCTGCCTATTTTACCAAATTATCACAACTTACATTATGGTAATAAATATTGTAATAAACAAGTCACCAAGCCAGAGTGTGGCAAAGATAAGGAAGATCTCTCCTAGGAAAATGTATCATGTCAGTGAGAAAAAATACTTTTCTAGAATATCTAAAATGATAAGCTTTGTCCTGTGAAATAAACAAAACGATCAATTTACCACTTCCTCTTAAATATAAAAAAGAAGTAGATATTTTGAAATTCATATTTAGGGTTTATTTATTTATTTTATCAGGTAGAAACTTGTTTGGAAATATAATTTTAATTCAAGAAGGGGAGGACTTCTAAGTATTCCCAAATTAACATTTAAAAATTTCCTAAGACTCAAATCAAACCATAAATCAACATTACAATGGTTATTGTTCCCCAAGGATGCAATTGACCAATAATATTTCTGCTAAATTATTTTAGATAACACAGGGGTACTTGGTAACTTGCATTTGCATATGGATAAAATGTGACCAGTCTGCTTAATTTCCCTGAGGAAGCAAACTTGATAGAATACCAAGAATAAAAAGTCACTTTTTATTCAAAAAGCAGCACCAATTCTTCCAGCAAACATACACGTATTTTAGAAGGAGCACTGTAGTGTAAAATTAATTTTATCCTTTTTTTATGGCAATCTATTTAATAACACATCCTCTGATATATGGAGTCTGTCATATGGTGTTGGGTGATTTGAAATAGAATCCCTCTTCTCCTGCCTTCACACACACCCAAAAGAGTTATGATTAGAAGTTATGCTTTGGAAGTTCTTTGTATTTAAGTTTCTATTTTTCTATTCTTTTCAAGTTATGAAGTACTTACAATATGCCAAGTATTTAGAGTAGGTGGCTTACATATATTATTAAAACAAATACATTTCATAATTTATTAATGTTCTTCCTTGTAAAGCTAAGGGATATCATTGCAATTCTCATTGAAACCTTTCTAAAGCATAAACTTTTATTTAATGTAGTTTACTTATGTTTCCAAGTTTCTGATAGTTAATAAAGTAACTTATTGATCCTACACTTTGTGAAGACAATATTGGCCATGGATGCTGTACCTGAGATGTTCCTCACACAGCCCTTTCTCTCCCATCTGTGTGTCCCTTCCTTGTCAAATGCGACGCCTGAAATCCCAACACTGAAGTCAGAATTTGCTTTAAATTATATACAGAATGTTCTTAACTATAAATCCATTTCCTGGAATGGGCATACAGTAAGTTGTGCTTTTTCTATTAGCGGGAAAGAGACAATTTATCTAAGCTGTGTACAATATGTCACTATATGATGTACAATGTTTCACTAACCCCAAAACAAATTTTATTATATATTTATTTTTGTTTTTCTTTGTTTTTGCTGTTGGGTGCATGTACTCACCAGAGAGAAAAAGAGAGAGAGAGAGAGAAAGAGAGAGAGAAAGTGAGAAATTACTTGCCAAAGAGAATGACCAGGCTGCAATCCCCTCTCCTCAAGTATCCTCTTGAGGTTTGGGACAAGCATGCCGGCCTATGTGCTAGGTATGATTTTAAAGTCACTGGGTCGAGGACTTGAACTATGCAACAGGCCATGTGGGATCCAGTGACTTAATCTCCATGTCACTTGCTGGCCCAACATTTCATTATGTGTTACTTATATCTTACCAAAAGACAGACTGAAATTTAGAGAAGTCTTGTGATTTATTAACAATCACACATTCAAGCATGAAGGTGTCAAAATTCTAACTTAGGTGATCTTACAGGATGAAACTCAGCTATTTCAAACCGTGAGTAAAAACCTTTAGGGCTTCCTACTATATTCATGAGAGATTTTTAAATCTCTTGCATGATATAAATCTTTAATTTTTTCATTCCTCTCTTTCCTCTTCCTTTGTCATCATCTACCTCTCCATTTCAAACCTAACATCACAGCCATTTTAAATATAGAGATGTGGTAGTTAGGTTAAATTTCTCAAAAAATAGCAAGAAATTAACTTTGCCCTTTGGAATTCAGAGAAAAATATCGGAATGAAACTTGACTCTAAAAGAAGGAATAAAGTACACCAGAAATATATGCATTTATGTACATATAGTATATGTTGCATGCATTTAATACATTTAACATTTAAATATTTTGTATTCTCTATTACTTTACACAATAACCACATAAAGTAGAAGTAGCAGCACTGTGTGGTAGGATTTATAATCTAAGTGAAGTAAAATGTAACAAAGTAAAGATTTATTGAATGGTACAAATAAGTGAGGTGGTTAACTCGAAATAAATCTTACGTTAATGACCATATTGTATTTCTAGGGCAACTGATATAAAAATGTGAAAAAGTATAGCCAAGAGCCAATAGAGAAATGAATGCAATATACATGACATTTAAGCAAGTATTTTTAATATGACTTGATTTTCTTGCCAGCAATTATTTCTTTTTGAGATGAAGTTTATATGACACAAGATTAACCATTTCCAAGTGTACAATTCAGAGGCATTTAGTACATTCAAATGTGCTGTCATTGCCTCATCAAGTTCAAAAACATTCCATCACCCCAGGCAGAGACCCTGCTCCGTGAAGTGTGACTCTTTACTCCCTCCTTGGCCTGGCCTCCCCCAGTCACTAGTTTGCTTTCCATCCCTGTACATTGACCTATTATGAATAGTTCATATAACTGGAATAATATATTGCTGATAAGAATGTGAAACTGCAAAACTATCTTTAAAATCTCTTTTGGTATTTTCTTATAAAATTAAACATGCCTACTTCTTTTTTTGGGGGGGTGGGGAGAGGTTTTTGCTATAGGGCACATGTGCTCGCCAGAAAGACAGAGAGAGACAGAGAGACAGAAAGCGAGAAATCACCCCCCAGGGGGGATGGCCACGCCGCAATCCCTTTTCCTCCATTCTCCCCTCAGGATCTTGGGCACGCAAGCACACACGCCCAGCGTGAGTTTAAGCCACCGGGTCCGGGACGTGAACTGCTGTCGACTACATGGGAGTCCAGCAACATAGTCAATATGCTAATTGCTGGTCCCCAAATATACCTACTTCTTGACATCACAATTCCATGCATAGGTATTGACACAAGAGAATTCAAAATACATATATTAAAAGAACATTTATACAAAATACATGTGGCATCTTTATTCTTAACAGCCCCAATCTGTAAGCAACCCAAAGTCCATCATTACATGAACTGATAAACATATCTTCATATCTTGCTACATTTATTTTTAATTTTTAGAAATATTTATTTAATTTCATTCACTACTATTATAATTACTCTATTTTAACTTGCTATAGGGCACATGTACTCACCAGAGAGATACAGAGAGAAAGATAGAGAGAGAGAGAGAAGAAGAGAGAGATACAGAAAAAGTGAGCAAGCAAGCTGCCTAGAACTGCAGCTGGCATGTGGGAGTCCAGTGCGTCAGCCATCATGCCACCTGGTGAACCCAATCTTGCTGTTTTTAAACAGTGAGCTAGTACTCACAAATTTAAAAAGTAAATACTGATGTAAACAACTGATACAAACAACATTGATTCATTTAAGTAACTTCATTTTCAGTGAAGTAAACCAGACACAAAAGTATACATATTGCTTAATCTTATTTATAAGAAATTCATAATCAGGCATACTAATGGGGAATGAGAGAAATTACAGCAGTATTTGCCTATGGCAGTGGGGATTGAGGAAAAGAGACATTATAAAACTTTCTGAGGTAATACAAATGTTCTATATTTTGATTGGTGTGTTCTTTTCACCATATGTAAATTTGACCTCAACTTTTAAAAAGTAACGTCAAGCAGGTAGTTCTCTATTATGATTAGGGAAGAAACCAGATTCGAGATCTGACAGCTTGAAATGAATATATTTCAAAGCGGTGAGTCCTTCATAGAAACTTAGATCTAGAAGAACTTTGAAGTTTTCAGCCTAACCACCTTATTTCTTAGATCAGAAAGTGGAAATTGAGGTTCAAAGATCAAGTTCCATCTCCACTATATGTTAGAGATAGGATTTTTATTGTAATTTGAAACAATTTCTTACAAGAGACAATCATATCATAATCACTGAACCTAGACAATTTCCTAAAACAAGCTAGCTCAATTATGCTAACTTGAATTTTGGCTTTTTTAATTAATAGAGAACACATAAAGAGATGCCTAAGAGGCCTGGAAGGTGGCATGGCAGTAAAATGTGATGCTCTGTGAGGTTGACCTGCATGAGAATGTTCTAGATACCCATCCCTTAGTACGCCAGACATGTGCATGTCCATGATCCGGGGCTGACTGAGGCTGGCGGTGGATCTCAGTATCTCGGCCCTGCTGGGCTACAGTCTGTCTCTCTCACTCCTGAAAGATATAGATAAATATATTTTAAAGAAATAGAAGTATACAAATTAAAGATGTACCGCATAATTACTATTGAGAACGAGAAAGAGAATAGCACCTCAAAAGACACCTACACCTCAATCTAATTGCTGTTTCTTCCCGTATTTCCAACAGTAGTAATTCTCATTCTTACTAATTATATTATACAGTAGGTATGCCTGTTTCTGAAACTATGTTAATAGAATTTTACTATATTTTTAAATTGATGTCTACCTTCTTTCCCTCAGTAACATTTTTGTGAAATTCAATGATATTATTTTAAAACATTCAACTTAATTGAATATATATATATATATATATATATATATATATATATCTCCTTTCACAATGATGTATTCCAGTTCTTATATTACAAAGAACACTACCATGAACATTTTGTACATATATGTTGGTATACTCCTGTATACGTTTCTTTTTTTTTTTTAAAGGTTTTTGCTTTAGGGCATGTGCGCTCGCCAGACAGAGAGAGACAGAGAGATAGAAAGCGAGAAATCAACCTCCAGGGGGGATGGCCACGCCGCAATCCCTTCTCCTCCATTCTCCTCTTGGGATCTTGGGCACTCACGCACACGCGCCTGGTGTGAGTTTTAAACCACCGGGTGCGGGATGCAAACCGCGGTTGACTACGTGGGAGTCCAGCGACATAGCCATTACGCTACCTGCTGGTCCCTGTATACATTTCTTGTTGAATACTTCTCAGCACTGAAATTATGGGATCATTTAGTATGTGATTGTTTATTTTTTAATAAGTAGTATTCCAAAGCAGATAAATCAGTTTATACCTCCATCATAAACATGAACTGTTCATTCCTTCAAACCCATATCCACATTTTATACAGTCAATCTTCTCTGCATTAGCCATTCTAGTAGATGTCTAATCATACCTCACTGTAGATAACTCACATTTCTCTGATTGCTAATCATTTAAGACCTGGGGCCAGCAGGTGGCATGGTGATTATGTGCTGGGCTTCCCACATGGCTGATCATGGTTCCAGCCATAGACCTAGTAGCTTGAAAATCATGCCGAGCACATGTGCAGGTGTGCCCAAAATCCCAGGAGAAGAATGAAGGAAAAGGGATTGCAGTGTGGCTATGGCCCTTCTCCCTTTCTCTCTAATTTCCTCTCTCTGGTGAGTACACGTGCCTGAAGGCAAAAACCTTTAAAAACATTAAGAAATAAAATAAAATAAGCCCTTTCACGTAGCTTATACTGTCAAGAGGACATCTTTCTTTTTTATTTATTTATGATAGATTATGTGTACATTCATGTAAGAAACAGGCATCTTACGCAGGATTTGGTCAGGCCACAATCCTCTTCCTACAGTCTTCCAGCCCTTTGCATCTTGGATATTCATAAGCGTATTCATAAGCTTGTGTGTTCCAGGCTGACCAGGTCTGCAATGGGAACCACAGTAACCACATAGAATCTTGCTTCTCTTCAGCTATGTGTTTCCATTGTCCCACAGAACCTGTCGGACAGCTTCATGATTATTCGAGTTTTTTTTCCTATGTTTTAAGTTGGGTTGTCTGTTGTTGTAATCATGATTTTATGTTCTCTATGTATTTCATTTTTAATTGTGAGTACACACGCACACACACACACACATATATATATATTTACTCGAGTTTTTTTTCACTCTTTTTGAATCATAACTTGATAAGACTTTTGTCAGATTTAACAGTATTGTTCCTTTAGTCACTGTTTTTGTCTTATTTAAAAAATGTATTCATTATACTAAATTCTTTTTTTTTTTTTGAAGAGGTTTTTGCTATAGGGTGCGTGCGCTCGCCAGACAGAGAGAGACAGAGAGACAGAAAGCGAGAAATCACCCCCCAGGGGGGATGGTCACGCCGCAATCCCTTCTCCTCCATTCTCCTCTCGGGTCTTGGGCACGCACGCACATGCGCCCGGCATGAGTTTTAAGCCACCGGATCCGTGACGCGAACCGCGGTCGACTACGTGGGAGTCCAGAGACATAGCCATTACGCTAACTGCTGGTTCCCAATACCAAATTCTTGAATAAACTTTTCTACTTGGTTTGCCAAACAAAGTTGTTATTGTTATCACTTTTATATTTTGATCTACCATATATCTGGAATTGAACTTTGCATTTTGTAGGGTAAATGTCAAGTTTTTTTTTTTCTATATGCATAACATGCATTTTAAATATTTTAAAATTATTTCATAGTACTATCAGTAACATAAATCATAAAATATCATTAAAAATATATATATAATATATATGGTTCCATCTGGCTCATTCTTTTAGTTCCAATGCATATATCTATTTTGATATATTTCATTTCCAAATGACACTATTTTAATGAATGTATCTTTATAATAATTCTTTTTCTTTTTAGCTTTAGTGTTTTTGCTGTAGGGCATCTGAGCTCACTAGAGAAAGAAAGAAAAAGGGAAAGTGAGAAAGTACTCTTCAGGGAAGATAACTATAACTCGTTCTCCTCAGGATTTTGGGCACACACACACACCTGCCTGGAATGTTTTCAAGTTGCTGGGTCCAGTACTCAAACCACATTTTAAAGATGTAAAAGACCCAGGGTAGCCAACAAGATATTTGAGAAGAACATTCAGAAGACTGACACCTTTTTCTGATTTCAAGATTTTCTATAGAGCTACAGTAATCAAAACAAGGTGTGTTACTGAAGGAAGAGACACACAGAACCACGGAACATCATAGAAAGCCTACAAATAGATTCACATAAATGTAGTCAGTTGACCTTTGACAAAGGAGCACAGGCAATACAATAGAGAAACGATAATTCTTTCAACAAATAGTATTAAATCAAATAAACATCCATATGCAAAAACAGCAAGAAATGTATACACACAGACCTTACAACCATCACAAAAATTGATTCTAAATGAATTATAGGGCCAAGCCTATAATTGGTGGTAGAGTAAGTGTCTAAGATGCTGTGCTTTGCAGATTAGGACCAGGTGAGAAACCCATTTTCAATTCTCAGTCCAGGTATGGTGGTGTGTGGCTATACTCTCAGTTACCTGGGAGGTTGAGGCAGGAGCATTATGAGCTTGACAGCATAGCAAGACCCTTCTCCTTTAGAGAAGGGACAAAATAAACAACAACAACAAAAAGTTGTGTGTGGTGGTACACAATGGTTGTCCCAGCTGGGAGGTTGAGACAGCAGATTTCTAATAGCAAGTTCTGTCTATAAAGAAAAAAAAATGTATCATAGATCAACATGTAAAACAAAAAATTATAAAATTCTATATAATATGAAATATATAGAAACTTACAAGACTTGTGTTTGGCCATGGCTTTTTTAGGTGTGCAATCAAAAATGGTGCATGAAAGACAGAAATGATAAAACTACAATTTATTAAAATTAAAATTTTCTGCCTGTAAAAAGCGATGCAAGGAATCTACAGACTGGAAGAAAATATTTACATGAAAATATAAAGTACTATCATCCAAAATATACAAAGAACTCTTAAATTCAACAAGGAGAAAACAAACTACACAGGGTCAACAGGTGGTATGGTGGTTAAGAGTGCTGGACTCCCATATGGCTGACTGTAGTTTGAATCCCAGACCTGCCAAATTGCTTTCTCACTTTCTCTCTCTCTTTTTCTTTTTCTCTCTCTCTCTAACTGTCCCTCTCTGCTCAAATTTAGATAGAAAAATAAATAAATGAATAAATCAAGTTAAATAAAATAATTCTTTAAAAAAAGTAAAAAAGAAAAAGAACAACACATGAAAAAAATGGGAAAAAGATATAAACACTCATCACACCAAAAATATGTAGATTGTAAAGTATAAAAAGATGCTGAACATCACATATCATTAGGAAATTCTAAATTAAAATAATGCAATACTACTATTCATCTATTACTGCAGAATCAGAAACACAGCATCTAATGCTGGAGAAGATGTGGAGCAACAGGAACTCTCATTTGTTGCTGGCAGGAAGCAAAATGGTACAAACACTTTGGAAGAAAAGATGGCAGTTTCTGGCAAAACTAAATACGTTCTTAGTATATCTTCTGGCAATTTTCCCATATTTGATTCTCAGTCCAACCTGAAGCCTAGGTATGGTGGTATGTGCCTGTAAACTGTTACTTGGGAGGCTGAGGCAGGAGCATTATGAATTTGAGGCTAGCCTTGAAAATATACCAAGACCCAGTCCAGAGAAGAAACAAAACAAAACTCATTGAAGTTTACCTACATGACTTGAAGACTTAGGTCCAACAATTACTTTCATATAAATATTTATAGTAAGTTTTATTCATAATTTGCCAATTAATTTGAAGCTACCAAGATAGATCCATCAGTAGGTGTATGAGTAAGTAAACCGTGAGACATCTATGCAATAAAATACTAGTCAATACTAAAAGAAAATGAGCTGTAAATCCATGAAAAAAACATGGAGGAAACCTAAATGTGTATTACTAAATGAAAGAAGCCAATGGAAAAGCTGAATACTTCCTGATCGCAGTTATATGACATTCTGGAAAAGGTCAAATTATGGAGACAATAAAGTGATTAATGGACCACTGGTTAGAGATGAATAGGCTGACAGCACAGAGAATTTTTAGG
Organism: Tupaia tana; assembly: GCA_026018925.1. Taxonomy (NCBI): domain Eukaryota; kingdom Metazoa; phylum Chordata; class Mammalia; order Scandentia; family Tupaiidae; genus Tupaia; species Tupaia tana. Next base: position 128,307,726 of record JAKSZU010000001.1, on the reverse strand, counting down.
GCAGTGAAATTCTTTATGGTAGTCCTATGGTGAATACATCTTATGCTATATTTGTCCAAACCCATGGATTGTATAACACCAACTATGTCCTTTGAAGCATAATGAAGTGTGAGTGACGTCACTGATTCTCAGTATGCCACTCTGATGAAAGATGTGGTTCAGGAACAGGGGTTTTTTGGGACAGGAGGTATAAGAAAACATTTGAACTTTCTTCTCTATTTTTCTATGAGACTAAAACTATTCTGAAAAGTAAAAATGACTAATTTTTTAAGCGTTTTACCACTTTCTAGAGGAAAAATATCACGTTTCTTTTTTCTGTTAGAGCAATTCCTAGGTCTTAGATATTTTTTTCAAAATTTATTTATGTATTTCTTCTGAGAACAACAGAGTCTTCATGTTTTGATCCATCCCCAGCCTCAGTCAGTTAGGATAATGAGCATGTAAGCACATTCCCTGTGTGTATAGGGAGACCAGAGTGTGTGAATCTGGGACCTCCCAATGTGACTTCTCCACCACAGATCATTGTATTACTGCTGTGTCAATGAGGCTAGTCTTAATATTTTTATATTTTCATTTCATGTTCTAACTAGTGAATGATATAGAAAAGAAACTGACTTTTGTATATTAGTCTTTTGTCCAGCAAAATTGTTAACCTCAGTAATTTTAACAACTATTTGCTTATTATTTAGGATTTTTTTCACATTATTTATTATTATTATTATTATTATTATTATTTTGTATATACTTTCAATCATATTGTTTGGCTTATAATGAGACCATTTCGATATGTGAACATTTCTCCCCAGACCCGTTGATCAAAATATCTTCAACATATAACACCGCACCTCCCCATCCCGTCAATGCTCTACCTCTGTATCCCTTCTCCAAATGTCCTTCGTTAGGCCCCCCTCCTCCACATACACTTTCTTATATGAATTCAAGTTATTCACAGGTAGTTGCATTTTAATTTTATTTTTCCCTTCTAATAAAATATTTTATTTTATTTTATTTGGCTTATTGCTCTGACTAGTACTTCCAGGACAATGATGAAAATAAAGTGACAATGTTATGAATACTTGTTTTCTTAACCTCATAGGGAAATTTTCTTTAATTTCCTCAATAACTGTTCTATATGCTTTTTTGAATTTTGGTTTGTAGATTGAAAACATTCTCTCTTTTTTTTTTTAAGAATTATTAACTTTCATTTATTTATTTATTTGTTTGTTTGTTTATTGTTTATTTAATTTGACCAGAGATGGACCAAGTGGAGAGAGAGAGGGAAAGTGAGAAAATGAGCATCCAGGTTTGGAACTTGAACTGTGGTTGGCAATGTGGGAGTCCAGCATCCTTAACTACCATGCCACCTGCCAGCCCAAAGACATTCTTTTTATCCTTAGCTTGCAAATATTATCTTTTAGTCACAGAGATATTATATATTACTAAATGCTTTCACTGAATCTATGAAAGTAATAAGCATATGTTCCATATTTAAATTAACCATGCATCTGTGGAATAAATATAAATCATTTACAATGTATTATTATTTTTTTTGAGAGAAAGATTTTTATTATAGAGTGAGTGTGCTCACTGGAAAGACAGAGAGAGACACAGAGCAAGAAAACAAGAAGTCACACCCCAGATGTGATGGCCACACCACAAACCCTTCTCCTCCATTCTCCTCTTGGGATCTTAGGCAAACATGCACACACACCTGGCTTGAGTTTTAAGCTGCCATGTCTGGGTCTCAACCCATAGTCAACTACGTGAGAATCCAGTGACATAATCATTATGGCCACCTGCTGGTCCCTATAATGTATTATTTTTATATGTATTGTTTGATCATATTTTTTTGAAACTTTTGTAGACACATTCTGGAGTGTAATAGGTTGACATTTTCTTTCTCGGAATGGGATGTGGTATTATCTGTTGAAAATATTTTGTAGTTTTATCAACTGTACTAGGAAGAAATGTTCACTTGTTGAAATATCCATTTTGTAAGCCAAACAATAATGTGATTGAAAGTATAAAAGAAAATGAAATGGGGAAAAAAAAACCCTCCAATTACTGGGATTTTGAAAGTACATTAAAGGTATATGCATTGATTAGGAAAAAAAATTTATAATATCAAGTCTTCCTATTCATAAACATAGTATCTCTTTATGTTTACCTAATTATTTTTTAACTTTGTCAATACTTTTTATGTTTTTTTGTGTACAGTTCTTGCATATATTTGTTAAACTTGACCCTAGGTGTTTAAATTTTTATAGTCTAATAAAAGATATCTGTTTTTAATTATAAAAAAAGGTCCTGTAGGGATTTAGAATTAAAAATATACTGACCTCTTAAAATGACTTCCTTTGTTTTCTATTCTTGGGGAAAATTTGTGTAAGATTAATATTTTTCTTTCTTAAATATTCAGGAGAATTCACTCATAGAGATAAAAGCACCAGGGATTTTCTTTGAGAAAAGATTTAAATTTAAAAGCAATATCATTCTGGGACCAGCAGTTAGCGTAATGGCTATGTCGCTGGACTCCCATGTAAGTCGACCACGGTTCGCGTCCCAGACCCGGTGGCTTAAAATTCACGCCGGGCGCATGTGCGTGCGTGCCCAAGATCCCGAGAGGAGAATGGAGAAGAAGGGATTGCGGCATGGCCATCCCCCCTGGGGAGTGATTTCTCGCTTTCTGTCTCTGTCTGTCTGTCTGTCTGGCGAGCGCACGCGCCCTATAGCAAAAACCTCTCCAAAAAAACCCAAAAAACCAATATCATTCTATTTGTTTCTTTTCATGTCATTTGGTAAGCTACATTTTTCTAAAAATCATTTTATTTCTACTTAAGTTTCAAATGTGTGGCAATAGATGTTTATAATATCTGAATCTGTATCGGAATAGATAGATACATAGACAGACACTCAGAAAGACAGACAAATGTGGGTACAGAGAGGTATTAAAACTTATGTCAGTCTATTTTTTCCTTAAATGTCTCTGGATAATTTAGACATTTTTATAATATTGTGAAACACACACACACATGCAAACACACATATATATAAAGTGCATAAATCATAAGGTCATAGGATGGTATTTCAAAGTGAAGACACATTTATACCCAGGAACCATCTAGACCAATAGAAAACCACCATTTCCATGAGAACCCATCCTTGTGATTCCCAGAAAGCGGCCCTCCCATCTCACCTAGGGCAATCAGCACCCTGGATTAAAATGCTGTTTCTTGGCATGACTTTGAACTTTATATATATGGAATCTTACAGTATTCATCTCTGGCACATGTTTGTGCGTATGTGTGTACCTTCTTTCTTTGAAGCTGGTGTTTATAATGCTTGTGTGACTTGCCTTTCCCTCCTTTAATTGTGTTATTTGATAAACAGTACAACTGTAGTTTGTTCATTTTAATTGCTGTGAAGTATTCTATTGTATGAATATACTATAATTTATAAATGCATTGTGCTGTTTTTGTTTTTAATTTTTTCTTTCATTCATGATAGAATGAGAACGCCTATATTTTTCTACAAATTTGCAATTGATTTAGCAAAGTTTATGGAAAAGACACATATTTCAATATTTTAAAACTTATCTTGGTAATTGTTATTGATATTCTTCATGCAGGATATTAGCTCAACTTTCATCAGATTTTGTCCCCGGGTATTTAATGTAATTAACATTAATTTAAATATTTTATTTTTTTAATTTTAGGTTCTGTTTTTTGCTGAAATAGAGATAAGCAATTGACCTTTAATCAGGCAACTTTTCTAAGTTTATTTGGTATGCCTATTAGCACGTGTCTACATCCCTGCATTTTTGTTTATACAACATATTCTGATTTCTTTGTTATTTCATGCCTGATTGCGCTAGTTAGGACACTCCCAGGATAATAGCAAATAGATTTCTGAGCTAGCAATACTGCATACTCTGTAAATTCAGAGAGAAAGGTAACAGCATTTCACCATACAACTAGATATTTTTTGTGTTTCTCAATATTAGATATAAGGAGATTGTGTTCTTAGTTTTCTAGAAATTTCTAAAAGTTATATATGTATGTGTATATATATATATATATATATCATGTATCTTTGCATTTATTGATACCATATTTTCTCCTTTTATTATTTTTAAAATTTTTTATTGTGTTATGTATTTATTGCAATAATTTCAAGTAAAAGTTCTCTTACTGAAATATGTAAGTACAGAAATGTGCACAAATCATAAACTAAATGCTGATTAATTTTTCATTCTTTTTATAGTTTTTATTTCACATGTATGAATTTTTATATTAGAAATGTACATAGTAGTACAGTTACTAATTCATATGGTAAACACAATTTTAGTAGATACTGCCAAACACTTTTCTAAAGAATTTATACTAATGTATCCTACCAACATGTCTGGGAGTTCTATTTCCATATCTTCTCCAGTGTCAGCTTTAATGGCAATTTTTCTGACTTTGGTAACTCTGTTACGGGATGGTTAAATCTCACTTTTTAAACTTATAATTCCCTAGAAGTTAAAGTTGAACATCTTCACTATGGCCATTGGCCTTTGAGATTTCCATTTTGCATCTTGTATAGATGAGTTTTTTTTTTTTTAATTTTTATATTGCTACTTACCAAACGTATGTGTTGAATGTATTTTTTTGTGCTTTTTACTCTCCAAATCACATTTATGATGAACAGACATTTTTAGTTTTAATAAGTCAATTTTTCCGTCTTTTCACATCATACTTAAGAAATTTCAAAAAAAAAAAAAAAAACAGTTTTAACTTAATAAATCAAAGAAATGCTAAGGAACTTTGCTTAAAACTTAAAGCCAGGAAACACGTTAGGATTCTATTCAAACAGTAGATATATGAGCCTATTGACAGCTCAAGACAGGACAAAAATCTTTAAAACTGGACAACAAAGTCTAGAAGAAAATCAGCAATATGTTAGGCAAAAGTCATAAAATGCTATTTCACCAGATCAGTCTCATGTACTTAATCTGTCTTCTGTTGTGGCTCAATCTTCCCGATTGAATTCTGGGATATAATATTCAACTCCAGGTGTGTCCCTATGATTAAGTTGGCCATTTTCTTAGTTTTTGAACTCTTATTTCTGTGTGAATGTATTTAATTTTCCTGATATAGCACTCCCTTGAGAACTTCTTGGAGATCTGGCATGATGCTGGTAAATTCTTTCAGGTTTTGTTTATCGGAGAATATTCTTGTCTTTTCTTCCCATATGAAGGATTATCTTGTTAGGTACAGTATTCTTGGTTGAAATTGCTTTTTCCTTAATACTTTGAATATATTTTCCCATTCTTTCCTCGTTCACATTGTTTCCAATGAGAGGTCTGCTGTTAGCCTGATGGGATATTTTTCGTAGGTAACTTGCCATTTCTCTCTTGCTAATCTTAGTATCTTGTCTTTGTCTGTGGTTTTGGTCAATCTGGCTATAATGTGTCTTGGAGATCTTCCTGGGTTGATTCTATTTGGGGTCCTTTGTATTTCTTGGGACTGGATCTTTGAGTGCCTCTCTAGGTTTGGAAAGTTTTCTTGCAGAATTTCATGGAATAGATTATCAATGCTTTTACGAGTCTCTTTGCCTTATTGAATGCCAATTATCTGGATGTTTGGACATTTGATGGTATCTAGTATTTCTCATATATTATTCTCATTTTGGGGGGCCATTTTCTCAGTATTCATAGTGGATTTTTCTAGGCCAGCAATTTTCTCTTCTACGTTTCAGATTCTATTTTCTGTATGATCTAGTCTGCTTTTAATACTTTCAAAGGAGATTTTAACTTCCTATATTATAACCTTCATCTCTAACAGGTCCATTTGATTCTTTTTTAAAGTGTGTAATTCCTCTTTTAGATATTTCAGGAATTTCCTCACCTCCTGGAACTCATCATCTCCTTTCTCCTTTTTCTTCTGCAGTTCATTGTCTCTCTTCTCTTCCATCTCTGTTAGCTTCACCATTATGAATATTCTAAATTCTTTATCAGACATTTCCATGATTTCCATTGAACTGTCTCTGGATGAAGAGGAGTTATTCTTTTTCCTTGGAGGAGAGGTATTTTCTTGCTTTCTCAAATTTCTTGTGGCTCTGTAGTGATTTCTAGTCATCTGATGTATGGTGTGTTTCTTCCTAAACTTGAAGTTCAATCTGAGCGTTGAGGAGAGTGCAGAAAGCGGTGATCTGGAATCTCTTTCCATTTTAACCCCTTTGCACAGCAGATTCAGTAGATATTGAGGAATATATAAACCCTAATAGTATTTGGATGTTTGCCTTTAGTTCCCTTAGATCCGTCTAGAAACACAGTGAATGGCAATTGAAGAGCAGAGAGATGAGATAAAAGAAAACGAAAAGGAAACAGAGAGAGAGAGAGAGAGAGAGAAAGAGAGAGAGAGAGAGAGAGAGAGAGAGAGAGACAACTAAGAAACAGAGAAAAAAAGAAGAAAAAAACTAAAAAAAGACACAAAATAAAAATAGAAAACCACGCAGTGTGCTTTGCGCCACGTGAAATCACTAGTTCTCAAGAGTCATGAAGGTGTCTTCTTCTGACGGCTTGCCCCTTGCCTGTCCTGAGTGGCAGGGGGAGAGGGGATTATTAACAAGATAAAGCCTAGAAAATACTTTACCTTAAAAAATTCTAAAAAGGAAAAATTACCAAAAAAATGAAAAGACAGAAACAGAGGCAGAGAGAGACCAAGATAGAGACAGAGACAGAGACAGAGACAAAGAGAAGGCTTGAGGGCCTTACTACCACCCAAGTTTATGGGCTGGAGGCAGAATTATTAGTAGAAAATCTTCATTTCTCTTTTTTCCCTGAAATCACTAATCCTCAGGAGCCATGAAGGTGTCTTCTTCTGAAGGCCTGTCCCTTGCCACTCTGCTATCATTTTTAAATAATTTAATTTTTAATTTTTCTTAACCAAAATTATTTTTTTGAGAGGTTTTTGCTATAGGGCACGTGAGCTCACCAGAAAGACAGAGAGGGACAGAGAGACAGGAAGTGAGAAATCACCCCACAGGGGGGATGACCACACCACAATCCCTTCTCCTCCTTTCTCCTCTCAGGATCTTGGGCACGCACACACACATACCCGGCGTGAGTTTAAGCCACTGGGTCTGGGACTCGAACCGTGGACGACTATGTGGGAGTCCAGCAACATAGCCATTACACTAACTGCTGGTCCCAAAATTATTTTTTTCTTAAGAAGTTAGTAGAATTCAGTGAAGCCACCTGGCAGGAAGATTATTTTCCTTTTGTGTAGTAAGGGGAAGGGTTAGCAAATATTTGTTATTGTTATAAATCCTTTAATATGGTAGAAGTATTTTGATTTTCCTCTTTTCAGGTCACTTTTTAAGTTGTATATTTCTAAATACTTCTCCAATTTGTGTAAATTTTCAAATGGTTGAGGTGAATTTATTGCTAAAGTAATTTTACAATTTTGTTCAATGTGTAGAATATGTGGTCCTCTCCACCCGATAGTTTCTGAAGAACAGTTACTGTGTGCTCCCACTTGCTCACTCTCTTTCTCTTCATCTTTTATCACACGAGAATTTCAATTGTATTAATCATTCTGGGAACCCAAATTTTGGCCTTTTGATTCTATATTGTATTTTTTTTTTAACAATTTAGCTTTGATTTCTTTATTTTAAACTTGCTTTTACTATTGCTGTTCTTTCTCTATTTTAGGTACATATTAACATGGATTTTTAGTCTTTCTTTTAAAAACATATGTACACACACACATTTAAGGTTATCTATTAATATTATTATGAAAATGAAGTTTTGAGATGCTATGTACATATTTCAAAATATTAATATCTATTATGCCATCTTCTTTGACCTATAGTTTATTAAGAAGTTTGTTTCTTGATTTCTAAATCTTTGGAATTCTCTGATTGTTCTTTGGCTACTATTAATATTATTTCTGGAGCTGGCAGGTGGCATGGTGGTTAAGGCGCTGGACCCATGTGGCCAACTGGGGTTCGAGTTCTGGACCTGTTGGCTTGCTTTCTCATTCTCCCTTTCTCTCTCTCTCTGTATTTCTCTCTCTCTGGTCAAACTGAAGAATAACAATAAATAAATAGAAGAAAATGAAAAAATTGGTTAGACACCAACTTATGAAAAAATATATTTTTGCTTAATTCCTCTGTGATTAGATAATTATTATTTTTAAAAATAATTGTTTATTTTTAATTTTATTTATTCATTCATTTATTTTAATTTGACCAGAGAGAGAGAGAGAACGCAAGAAAGCAAGCCACCAGGTCCAGGACTTGATCCATTCCACCTGCTGGTCCCAGATAATATATTCTTAATGATTTTAATTCTCTAACATTTGGTAGGTCTTCCTTTGTGCCTACTATGCAGTTATTTATTTATTTTTTTCTCTTTGAGATTTTTGCTATAGGATACATGCCTCTCCACCAGAGAGACAGAGAAATAAAAAGCGAGAAATCTTCACTCAGTGGAGGTGGCCACACCACAATCCCTTCTCCTACATTCTCTTTCTGAGATTTTGGCCATGCACACAGACACATACAGTGTGAGTTTTAAGCCACCAAGCAGGGGACTAAAATCACGGTCAGCCACATCAGAGTCCAGTGCCTTAACCACTACGACTCTGTTTGCCTTGGATTCTACTTTATTGTAATGATATAGTTATCCTCACTGTCTTTTTATTAATAGTTATACATTATAGTTTTCATTCTTTTATATCAGTCCTTGTATTTTAAACTTATTGACACTTAATGTGGCTGTACTTTGATATTTTATTTAGTTTGGCAACATTTGTGTTTTAATTAGAGCATTTACTCATTTAATGTAAATATTGCCATACATGAGATTAAGTATATTCTCTTACTACTTACCTTCTATTTACTCAGCTTATTCTATATTCTTCTAGTTATTTTCAGGTACATTTTCATTGGTTACTGTTTTTATCATTTTGGATTTATCTATTAGCATCTTTAAAGATCTAATTTACTGTAGTTTGTCAACAATTATTATGGATTATTATAAAAGAAAATAATGGGTTATGATATTAATTGACTTATAATAGTTGTCCATATTTATGTGATACAGTGTGGTTTTTGGATTCATAAATACAATACACAATGGTCAAATCAATGCAATGAACACATCCACTGTCTCAGACATTTATCATTCCTTTGTTTGGTGAGATTTCAGAATCTTCCCTCATAGTTAGTTCGAAATGCACAAAAAATTGCCACCAACTATAGTTGCTCTTCCATGCTATAGTACTTTAGAACTCGTTCTACTTATCTACATGCACTTTGGGATAGCTTTTCAACATCTCATTTTACTAAATGTTAAGTGGTTACCCCAGATATTACAACATATATTCTTTCTAGGAGGATAATAAAATTTAGTGCTTATCCTACACCTTGAACAATAAATTCAAGTACCGCAGGAAAATTTAATCCCATAAAAAATCCTTTTTCTGGACAAGATAATGGTGCAGCCATAAAATGACACTTTGCAAGGCTGACCCACTTGGGTAGATTTCCAGTTTGCATTTGAAGAGCTCCTTATGTAGGGCAGGTATGTGAGTGTCCATGATCGAGGACCGGCTAAGGCTAGAGGTGAAGGACAACGTCACGACCCTGTTGAAGATGCTTACTCTCTTTCTCCTCCTTTCTCTTTTTTTGTTCATGGAAGAAATAAATAAATAAATTTAAAAACTTCTTCTGATATAATTTTTATAACCATTATTTAATTTGTGGGGTCAATATTCATTTCTATATAAGAGTGTACCATCTTTTCTCTTATTTTTTATTTCTGGATATCCAAAGTGCCATGTCAAATCATTTTCTTGTGCTGGAAGAACATCTCTTAGTGTTTCTGTTTGTTTGATTTTTCTTTTTTTAGATCGGGTTTGTTGGTAGACCAGCAACATAGCCATTACACTAACTGCTGGTCCCAAAATTATTTTTTTCTTAAGAAGTTAGTAGAATTCAGTGAAGCCACCTGGCAGGAAGATTATTTTCCTTTTGTGTAGTAAGGGGAAGGGTTAGCAAATATTTGTTATTGTTATAAATCCTTTAATATGGTAGAAGTATTTTGATTTTCCTCTTTTCAGGTCACTTTTTAAGTTGTATATTTCTAAATACTTCTCCAATTTGTGTAAATTTTCAAATGGTTGAGGTGAATTTATTGCTAAAGTAATTTTACAATTTTGTTCAGATTTAATCAATTTTTGGACTTTATGTATCTTCAATTAAAATATAGTTCTTTCTAATTTTAGACTTTTAGGCTGATTTAAATTTTAAAATGTGGGCCAGCAGATGGTGTAAGGGTTATGTAGCTGGATTCTCACATGGTCAACCATGGTTCAAGTCCCAAATCCAAAAGTTTGAAAAACATGCTGGGTGCATGCATGTGCATGCTCAAGATCCCAAGAAGAGAATGAAGAAGAAAAGACTGTGGTGTGGCCATCTCCCCTGAGGAGTGATTTCTTGCTTTCTGTCTCTCTGTCTCTCTGTGTCTTTTCAGTTCCCTATAGCAAAGCTCTCTATAGGGGGGAAAAAAAAAAAAAAAACAGAATGAAATATATAAAGCATATGATTGTATTAACCTATGGAAAAAAATTGATAAAATACAACATCCTTTTATGATTAAGACTTTTAGTAAAATTGACATAAAAAGGGTGTTCACCAACACAATAAAAGCCATGTGTGACAAACTTATAGCTAAATCATACTGAACAGGAAAAAATGATGAAAAAGATTTTCCATTACAAACTGGAACAAGATGAGATTGCCCACTTTCTCCACTCTTTTTCAAGAGAGTCAATTAAAAGGCATAAAAACAGGAAAAGAATGAGTGAAATTATCTGTTTTTAAATGATATGATTACACATAGAAAATATAAAAGACTCCATAAAAACACTCTTGGAAGTGATAAACAAATGCAATAAGATGGCAGGCTACAAAATCAACACATAAAAATCCATAGCAAGAATAAACAAACTGATGTAGAATTGAAGAAAACAATCTCATTCACAATAGCCAAACAATATATATAAAATATTCAGGCATAAACTTAGCCAAAATCGGGAAAGACCTTTATCATGAAAACTATGAAAGACCTACAAAAAAAAAAAAAAAAAAAAAAAAAATTAAAGGACATCCTGTGGCCCTGTATTAGAAGAGTTAACACAAATGAAATGTCAATTCTTCCTAAATATATATACAAATTCAATGTAATTTTAATTAAATTACGAGAGATAGTCTTCACAAAAGTAACAAAACAACCATGAAATCTGTTTAGAATCATAAAAGACCTTGTATCATCAAAGCAATACTGTGCCAGAAGAATAAAGTAATAAGGTATTTTACTTCTTGCCCTCAAAATATATTGAAAAGTAGTGATAATCAAAAAAGCATGGTACAGGCAAAAATATAAGCATATGGACCAATGGAACAGAATAGAGGACCCAACAATAAATCCCCAAACATACAGCCAATTAATTTTTGACCACGGTCATTAGACTATTTAGCAGGAAAAAGAAAATCTCTTCAGCAAATGGTGTTGGAAAAACTGGATATCCATCTGCAGAAAAATGAAACTGGACCTTTATCTCTCACCATTAACAAAAATCAACTTTAAATGGATCAGAGATATAAACATAAATCTTCAAACTATAAAACTACTGGTGGAAAACAGGGAAACTTGGAGACACCAGCATAGGCAAAAACTTTTTAAATAAGAGCCCCAAAGCACAGGCAATACTCCCCAAAAACAACTGAAACTACTTCAAGCTAAAAGCTTCTACATAGGAAAAGAAACAATAATTAGAATGAAGAGACAACCCTCATTTGGGAGAGTATGTGTGCAAACTATGCCTTAGACAAGGGGCTGATAACTAGAATCTACAGAGAACTCAAGCAGTTCATCCACAAAAAAATCAACAATCCAATTAAAAGATGAGTAAATGAGCTGAACATTCAACTCTCCAAGGACAACATATGAATGGCCAATAAAGCACATGAAAAAATGCTCAGCATCTCTTCTTAATAGGGAAATGCAAATCAAAATAACAATGAGATACCACTTAATCCCAGTCAGAATAGCTAAGATTAAAAAAATAAAGAATGATAAGTATTGATGAGGTTTTGGTGGAAAGGAGACCCTCCTACCCTGTTGGTGGGAATGTAAACTAGTACAGGCACTGTGGAGAACAAGACGGAGTTTCCTGAAACACATACAAATGTAACTACCATATGAGCCAGCGATTCCACTCCTGGGTATCTACCCAAACTATAGGAAAACGCTTAGTCAGAAGAACATTGGTGCATTCATGTTTATTGCAGCGATATTCATAGTTGCTAAGAAATGGAACTAACTCAAATGTCCAAAAACAGATGAATGAATTTGAAGAAATGTTGAATATATACTCTATGGAATACTACTGAGCCATAAAAGAGAATAACATAACAAAGTTGTGCTATTCTTCCTAAATTATTTAATCTCATATTTTATTTTAGAGTGTATTGCTTTTGACCAATTTTCATTTCAAAATTTGATACAAAGTGGACAGATATGGAAGATTTAATGCTGAGCAAAGCAAGCTACACTATGTAGCGGAGGGTGTGAGTAATGAGGGATGCAGAAAGGTGATCAGGGAGAAAAGAAAAAATTAACAGACACAAAAATGAAAAGTTATCTGTTGATGACAATATAAGTGGTAATATCTTTGACTTGACTGATACACACTGCATTCATGCTGGGAAAAACCATTTTTATGTTTTAAAGCTGTGCTGTGATTAAATACAATTAAAAAAGAAAACAAAAAGAATTATTATTGATGCAGTAGATTGATGACTCATTGGTTTGGGAAAAGTTTTAGCCAGTGTATCTTCAAATATAAATTTCCTCTATTTTTTTCTTTTCTGTTCAATTAACATATCTTCATTCTTCTTATTGTATTTCTTGCTATCTCCTCTATATTTTATCCTATACATTTTCTTTTGAATTATCTTCTAGTTTACTAATTCACTTAATTTATGCTATTAAATATATTATTTGAATTCTTAACTTTAATCATTTTATTTATTTGTTTGTTTATTTTATTCTATACTTTGAGTTGGGTCAATTTCAGTCTTCCACAAAAATTGTCAATATTAAAACAATTTTTCTCAACTTATTAAACTTAGATTACTTTTAAAGATTATTTCTTTTATTTCTTGGGAGAGACGGGGAGAGAGAAACAGATACCCTCACCAGTGTCTCATTGTGATGCACTCCCCAGTGCCCTATCAGCCCTCCAGCCAGCCAGAATCATGGTTGACCGAGAATCTAAACCACAGTCCTCTATGTGGCTCCAATATTGCAGAGAGGCATCCACTGCCTGTATGACTGCTACTGGGCCAAACCCAGGTATTTTGAGATTCTGTTAGCTCCCTTTTCTGGATATTCTGTGAGTCAATTCTTTATATTTATTTGCTTAGTTTTCAGCCTCATATCTGTATCTCCTCATTTGTCTGCGTTTTTATTTCTTTTTTATGTTATATTGTACAATGTGTGCCTGAATATCTGAGAGTGAGAGAAAGAGAAATGAGCATCTTCTACAGGGTCTGATCACCTACCATCCCATTCCTCCAGTCCTTCAGCCCATCAGATCTTGGGTACTCACACATGTGCCCAGCATGTTTCAAACTGGCCAGACAAAGATATAAATCGTAGTTGTCATTGGATCCAGCTTCGTTTGAGCAGTAAATTACCACAGTGCCATGGAGCTGAACTCATTGGCTTATTTTTGATGGAGTAAAAGAACTATAGAAATAATTCGAAGTCCAGGATAATACCAGGTTCCTCTGGATGTAATTAACCCTTGACCGTGACAAGTTAGAGTATTCATATTTAACAATCATCTTAATCTCATTCTTACTTATTGAGTTTATCCGAAGAGATTTTAATCCTTTATTTTTAAAATAAGATTATGTTTCTTCTAATAATTTCCTCTTTTCATTCCAAGATCACCATATCTGTGAGCTGTTTCTTAAATATTTCTCAGGGTACATTCCTCTTTCTTGGTAGTTCTTGAACTCTAATTCTTATACTTATCCCATCAGTTTCTACAATGTTTTGTTTATCTTGCAAAATGATCACACTCTCAGTAGCCTTTTCTGCATTTGATAGATGTCTCCAAATGCAAAGGGATTTCAAATGATACCTTATTTCTCCAAGTTTTGTTTCTGGATTTAATTCACTAATATTTGACTGTATTTACTTATTTAGAATAGTTTCTCTAGTGTTCCATTAGGAGGCTTGGGTCAGTTTATATAGTAAACTACCAGAGACACACGACTCCATGCTTGTTTAGGAAATCAGTGAAATGGTATATGTTCTTCAGTGTTGGACACAGGTGATATTGTTTGCTTGAATCAGTAAGCTGCTTTTATAAGAACTTTTTGTTTAATTTCAAATTATTTCTGATTTTTGTTTTCTTAGACAAGAGCCAAAGCTCTGCCTTATCACTAATTGACAGAGCAATCCATCAGACAAAAATAACCTACTTTAGAATCTCCTTAGATGTATTAGAAGAATGTCATTAATTAATGTGAGGAAACTAGTAAAGTTGTGTTATTCTTCTTGAATTATTTAAGCTCATATTTTATTTTAGAGTGTATTTCTTTTGAAAAATTTTCATTTACAATAATAAGCAGAGATACTAAGAATTGTAAAGATATCTAGAAAGTGAGTAGAAAATGTCATAGGACTTCGTAGTTTCATATGCATTTTGAGGCATATTTGTGCGTGTAGGTTTTTTTTATAAGAAGTGTATCAGCTGTTAAAAATTTATGCATCTAGCCCAAAGATATGAGAATCCATGCATAAATAAATAAGCCTTTGAATATATTTCAGACAGGAGAAAAGCACCAAAGATAAGAAAATATTCAAATCTGCCTAACTATTTGAATGGCAATTACTTGGCATTCTCATTATGAAAAGACACTCAGTTCTTAATAAATTTACTTAGGGATTTTAGTGTCTGCTGTAGTAACCAGAATAAAATGTAATTTGTTGCTGTTATTGGCTAAGAGACACATTGAAACATCTGACAGAAAGTTTGAAAGAACAAAAATTAATTAAAGCCAGTGTAATTTAAATGTTTTTCAAAAATTATAATAAAACTTTTAACCTGATTTGTTTGATGTTTGTATGTTTGTTTACTTATTTTTTCATCCATTCTGTATAGTAATATTCTTTCATGTTGCAATATCCAAACATGCACAATAAATATCTTTTATGGTAGCTGGTTGACTTTTTCTTTAATCTCACTAAGATACAATGAGGCATTTATCATGCTGTTTAATTTTATGTTATTCATAGAGTCATCTAAGAATTTATTTAATAGGCATACTAATTTATCTTAGAGTTCTCTTTTCTACCATATTTTATGTAGTAACTTCACAATCTATTAAAAGGGGTACTAGTTTTGTAGTTCAAATCATAGGTCTAACTCCACGACTATGAAAGATTTTCTGAACTTCCTGTTCCTCAGGAATTTTCTGATAGGATGTGGTAGAATTAAGCATGTCTATAGAAATCCTTGCCTCTCTGCTTATTAAGCTAGAAATCATTTCCTAGCCTGAAAAAAAATGGCTCTTAGTTAAGTTCTATAATAAATTTTTCTAATTATTTCCTGTAATTCAAATTACCCAAAGTTATTTGAAACTTTACACAAAGCTAAATTAATACTACAAAAGACAGCACTGAATTTGAGGTCAGAAAGACTGAAAGTATCATCTTTCCTTTAATACTTCTTAATTGTTTGACCATGGGCAAGTTACTTTACCTTCTTATGCTCTTGTTCCTTGTCTGTAAAATGGGGTTAAAGATGTCCCTCAAATGGGATTGTTATGAGGACTAAATAAGATAATATATGCAGAATTTTTAGTCTGGCGGAGTGTATGAGTTCCATGGCCAACCTTTCCTTTCTTCCTGTCTTTTTATTTATTTATTTATTATTTTTCTTTTCCCTTATCTTTCTTTCTTTCTCTTTCTTTCTTTTCTTTTCTTTTTTTTAGGTTTGTTTTTTTGTTGTTTTGTTTGTTTGTCACAGGACACGTGTGCTCGATGGAGAGGAACAGAGAAGGATGGCTGGAAAAAGTGAGAAATCATCCCCCAGGGGGCATGGCCATGTTGCAATCTCTTTTCTTCCATTCTCCAGGGATTTGGGGCACACACATGTTCCCAGTGTGGTTTTCAAACCACTAGGTCCAGGACTCAAATCATGATTGACCATTTGTCAGCCCAGCACCTTAATTACTATGCCACCTGCCAGCACCTCCTGCATTTCTTTTCTTTTCTTTTTTTTTTTTTAAAGAGAGAGATTTTTTTGCCATAGAGTACATGTGTTCAACAGAGAGACAGAGAGAGAGAAAGAAAAGTGAGAAGTCACCCTGGGGAGGGGGGAGAGGAATAGTCATGACACATTCCCTCCTTCTCCGTTCTCCTCCTGGTATTTTGGGCACACACGCACCTGGACTGAGTTTCAAGCTGCCAGGTCCAGGACTTAAACTCCAGTTGGCCATGTGGAAGTACAGCACCTTAACCACTGCACCATCTGCTGGCCCCCTGCATTTCTTTCTTAAAGGCAGGCATTTTATCTTTTTCTTAAAACATTTCATTTCCCACTGCATTTATCACAGAACATGGATTGGGTCCGTGGCTGATCAGGACAAGTACTCAGTGTTTCAAACACAACTTGACAATCAGCATACTCCTCTCCTGATTTTATCTTTACCTTTCATTCCACAGATATGTTTGTACTACCTGCTGCACACCAAATACATCCTCAGATGCTTGCTTACACTGCCACAAAGAATAAACTGCAATGCTGCAATGAAGATACAGCTCTTCCAGAACATGAAGATCTGTTGATCAATCAGAGAAGATAAGACCAAAACAGTAAAGTCATGGAAGTGAAATGGGAGGGAACAATTCTTAAATAGCTATGTGTTGTATTCCTCCTTCCCACCTGCACATCAGTCAGTGTTTTGCTTTTCCTGAGTGTGATCTTTACTCTTTGGGACACAGCATCAGAAAGCATTTGGCATCTTTGGTAGAAAAAGTAGGTATGGGGGAAGATAAACTCCCCAGCACGGTGTGCAAAATCTTTCCTTTATGAGCTGCTCACCCCCAATCCATCGTTGTCTTAGGATCAACAGCCCGCATGCCTATACATGCTGAAGTCCATTAATATGAACTACCCATATTATTCTGGGTATGTGCCTGCATATCTGCAGGGGGATGACTGATTGAAGTCTAAATACTCATTTCAATGACATAGAAACAATTTGACTTAGAAATACCAGAAAGTAGAGTGCTGATTCACTCTTCTATCTGTTGTATTGATGACATTTAAACCCCAAATTGCAGAATCATATATAAACAAAATATAAATTGTGCCTGTTTTGGTCTCTGGGAACTTTCTACTTGGCCCCAACATCATCAGTTCTAATTAAAATAAGTAATCACATGGGTTATGTTTTGAAGAGTGGGAGTGAGCAATCTTCACTGAAAATTTATGTTAATGAAGTAGTTATTATGCACTGAATTTCTTTGGAATCCAAAGAAAAATGATACCTATTATTCTGTATTTGAATCCAAGCTTGCATTACCATGTTCTTTATTCAGCTTTTATTATGAATACTTGCTAAAGGATTTTGTTTCCATTCTTCCCTGTAATGTATTAAGGTGGTTTTATCTTTGTCATTTCCTGAAATAGGTTATTATATCATGATAATTCCATGTGCATGTTAATTGAGAAGTTATTGCAAATCCAATTAAAACTAATGACAGGTGTTGTTATTATCATTATAATTATTATCATTATTATTACACAGCCGTATTTGGACATAATATGATCCTTTGAATAGCCCTATGAGGTAGGGAAAAAACCCACAATATTATAATTAACATTTTATAAATGAAGCCTAGTTGATGGTATTTATCCATTGACTAAATCATTATGTAGCTGTCATGAGCTGGGGTTGGTATTAGATCTCACACTTTTCGACCTGATTTTTTTATAGTTCATGAACTTCAATATTTTCCCCACTGTCAGAATTAAAATATGAATATACTACCTAAATCACAGTCTTTTTTCTTTTTTTTGTCCCGGAAGATTTTGAGTAAAAACACACAGACAGAAATTTTCTGAAAAGATGCTCAAAACTTTCTTAACCCCTTCAAACATTAAGGTAGTAGTTGTCTATTTTCTATTCTAGCAGTATCTTTCTTAGCTTTGGAATGTTTCTGTCACTCTTCTGATCTTTGGCTACATGCCCACTTTATATGATACTCAGAAACAAACAAACAAAACAAAACTCTTTAATTCCTTATCAGGGTGGGGAAGATGATGGCTTTAAGCAAATGCCCAGGACTTTTGTGAAAGAATGTAATATTTTCACTATGACCTCATTTTATATCAGTTTCTGCCTCTGATTCTCCAGGTACCTACAATGGTTTATTTTACACCTTCATTTTTTTTTTTTTTTTTTTTTTTTTTTTGCTTGGTGTGTGGGACTAATGTTTGGAAATGTGGTAAGATTTAGAATATTCTTTTCCTGCTCAGGTGTTCCAGCAGTGCTTAGATAACTTATGAAACACATGGGCACAGACCTTTGTTAAAACTCCCTTCATGAGGGCACATTTGCCTTTCTGTCCTCATGCCACACTCTCTGATGACAGCACAGCTAGCTTGCTTTTGTAGTTCAGGTGCCTGAAATACCTCACATGGATCCAGAGTTCTTTTTCAGTGACATGAGACTCTGAATAAGAGCAGCACTTTTTCATTTCTTTCTTTTTTGGGTAAAACACATTATTAAAAATATCACTTGTTTTGTTTCATGTTTTCCCAATTTGCAGGAGATGTTGTTTTCCTGTGCCTTGGTAGCAGAAAGCATGTCTCTTCCACTCCGTGTGCTGTTCAAGTGCACTGTGTGTTGTAGTCACCCTTGGTTTGTGCTTTTTCTGGACATGGTATCTGCGGCCTCCAGTCCTAAGATTGGGAAGTCATATGCAGAGTTTCAAGAGATAAGGCAGTGAACGGGTATTTACAGTAAACACATACAAATAAAAATGAAACTGCCACTTATAGAACTGTATAATGGAAGGAGCCATGGGTGTCCTAAGCATTCCTGTGAGTTCAGTTCCACTTTATGAACTGGAGATAAAACTAAGATCTAGAGAAATGACGATTAGTCGAGTGAGAACTTAGTGAAATATTTCTGTATTTGACCCCAGCTCTGTTTATCATAGTCTTATCTTTTTCTTTTCTGCTATGTTGCCCTGCATACACAGGAAACAATGAATATTGAGACATGAGCATGTTGCTAAGTTAATTTATCTCTAGTTTAAAACAAGAAAGATCCAGATTTTAAACCCAGGTTTTGAAATTACTTCCTCTGTCTTTTTGCCAAATTTTGTTAAGGAATCTCACTGTATTCATCTATAAAGTGGGTCCAAGAATGCCTGTCTGAAAGGGGTTTTGTGATGGTGAAGTGTGAGTAAAAACACTTTGTGTGATAAGTGCCATGCAACCTAAGACAAGTTTTCAGGGCACAGATTATTCATCTTAAAACTGAAGAAACTTCTAGTTACTATCTGTATGTTCTCCACCTGTTTTTGTTTCTTTGTGTTTGTTTTTTTAACTCATTTGTATTTGTTATCACCTCTTTAAGCAGAATATGTTTTAGGCACACTTTCATTCACAGGCCTTGCTGAGGTTTTCTTTAGATGGCTTTGTGACATATCTAAATAGGTTTATACTTTTATTTCTTTAAACACTAAAAAACAAACAAACAAACAAAAACAAACAAACAAAAAACCCCTGTGGAGAGTCCCTCCCTCAAATTGGCTCAGCTTAACCTATGTACAAAGGACTAAGACTAGTACATAGAATTAGTAACTATGGGATATGGGAAATTTAAAACATAGATCCTAGGAGATGAAACTCAAAAGCATCCACCAGTTCTTAGATTCCTTGATTCTACCTTGTGACCCCTATGTTTAATTCCTTACTGTTGTCTGATTCTTGAAGGGCTTAATTCATCTTAATCCAAAGGAAGGTATATCATTGTGGCGTGTGTAAGTGTATCCTCAGTCCTTCACACCACAGTAAAGCCAGCAAATGATAAAATGACCCTGTGTGTTGGCAGTCTGAGAGCTCTGCCGTGACATAGAGCACTGCTCCGCAGTCTCCACATAGAGTCAGCTGGTAGCAGGACAAGGAGGCCATGAGGATCCCTACCAGCTCTGTGCCCTGTGAGGACCTGAGAGGTCAGTACTGGAGAGGCACTCTGGCACACTCATAGCACTGCAGTTAGGCTTGTACTGCCTGAGTTCAAGTCCTATAAGACCACTTTCTTCTTCTGTGACCTTGGTCAAGGTACTGCTGCACACAATTGCCCCTTATGCACAATGAAAATAATGGTATCTTCATCTTCTCAGGGTTTTGACAAAGATTAAGCGACCTAACACATACACAGCACTTAGAAAATCTTCTGGTAAATACTAGACATTAGATCTATTTCTCGTTTAATTTTCAAGACAATTCTGAAAGATAGGTATTATAATAAGTAAACAGTGGATTGGAGAGTTAAAACAATTTTCCCTGGATTATCTTTCTCGTGTGAGGTATATCTGACATTCAAGCCCTGGTGGACTGGATATAAAGCCAGTGCTCCTCCTCTTTATCACAAGAGCATCTGAGTCCCAGGGGATGACTGTGTTTTGCAAAAGGGCAATCTGCAGTGCACAGGTGCTCTACTTCCAGAAATTCTGTAGAGTAAAATGTCAGCACTAAAGAATATATCCACTAAACTCAGAGATACTCAAGTAACAATAAATCTTGGGGCGTAGCAGAGCCACAGAAAATAATGTCCTAACAAGTTTTCCAACTATCAGGGAGTAGAATATAAACACTTAACTGCTAATGGGAAGGATTATAAAATCAATGGGGTATTTCATGAGATTTAGTGTAATGAATACGAAATGGGAGTAATGCTTTCTCAACTTTTCAAAGTGAGCTAAAAATGAAGTTGCACATTGTTTTATAATCGAAGACTTTGAGGACCTCTTCCCTGAGTTATGTTTGTGTATTGCCTGATGCTCATGAAAGACAAATGATTTTGGCAGTAGTCAATCATCAAGAAATAACAATTTAATATCATGTTTGATGATAGCAGGTCTCCACATTAAAGAAGACCTACACTGAGTTCAAGATGATCTAAGAGAAAAATCCATAACTGATGTTGGGGAGACAGGGAAGTGACTTCACATGGAGTGGATACCTACTCAGTGTTCCAGGCTCTGCTGTAGGTACTTTAGGTGTTCACCTTATATAATCCTCAGAATGGTCTTCTCGTGGATAATGTATTGAATTAATGGTTAAGGAAACCGAGACTTGGAAAAGCAAAATGATAGCAGAACTATGATTTAATAACAGTTCCAGGGTCCGCCATTTGCATGGTGGTAAAGGTGGCTGTCTCTCACACAGCTGACTGTGCAGTTTGAGTCCCAGACTCGGTAACTTAAAAGGCACACCAGGTATGTGAGCATACATGCCCGAAAATCCAGAAAAAAGTGATAGATGGACAGATGGGCTTGTAGCCAGACCATCCCTGATAGGATATTGCTTTCTCACTTCACCTCTTGCTCTCTGTCTTTCTCTATTGAGTGCACACAACCTCTGAAAATTTATTTTTTCAAAGAATGATTTAGTTATTTTATTTGTTATTATTATTTTTAAATTTGGTCAGTGAGAGTCAGAGAAAGGGAAAGTGAGAGAGCAAGCCATCAGGTCTGGGACTCAAACTGCAGTCAGTTGTGTGGAAATCCAGCACCTTAACCATCATGCCACCTGCTGGTCACACCTCTGGCAAAATTTAAAAGGTAAAATAAAATTATTTCTGGCTTTCTGTCGAGCACATGCGCCCTATAGCAAAAACCTCTCAAAAATAAAATAAAATACAATGGTTAATGTGATTCGGTTTATTTTTTAGCATGTATAAAACAACCGTAAGATAATTAAGAAAGATGGAAAAAAGAAGAAGACAGTCCCGTTAAGAACTTTGAAACCTTAAGAATGACAGGAGTGGGGAATTTCTTTCTATCTGAAATGTCACAGATTGGAGAGAGTAGCAACGTGGCAACATCACTGAGTAAAGGCAAAACATTCCCACAAAGCCTCTTGTCTTTAGCCAAAGGGCCAGAAAAGCGGCAACCTTGAAAAACAGAAAACTTTTGGAAAATAACCCCTCTACTACTCAAACATCAATAAAAATCTTGATTTCATAGTATTCCATGCCTGCAAAGTCTAAGTGATGAGCTTAGATTTCCTTACTCACTGGGATATAACAAGACTTCCATCCTTATGAATCAGTGGGTGCCATCGACCCAGAAATGTAAGGTGGTGCATATATTGAATGACTTGAAGTCTAAATAAACTTGAATGTAGCTTTTTCTTGTGCTCTGTATTTATTGCATGGAACATTAAGTTACAAACAATATAGTACTTTGAAGTAAATAGATGACATTTATTAGCAAGTTTTATCATACATATTTACAATGGAAAATTCTGTCAATGTATAGTGGACGAGAAAGGATGTACATACAAACAGCAGGTTTTCTTTTTTTTTTTTTTCTTTTTTCTTTTTTTTTACCAAGAACATCTTTAAGAAGGAAGTTAAAGATTTACTTTGAAACACAAAACATAGCCTGTAAAAGCTATTATATAGGACACATTAACTCAGTGATAACTTGGCTTCTTCTGGAGGAAAATGGGTTAGAGGAAACTGCATACAGTCTCTTGTGCTTGGGGACTTAGCGTGCCAGCTCACTTAAGTTGTTTTCCAGAAGATCTGGACCAGCATCACATAGGGTGGTCTCCAACGCATAGAGAAACCTGAATTCCAGCCCCACCCAGAGATTAAGAGACACCCTTATTAATCCTCCTGATGTCATGTCAGAGGAGAGCTAATGAATTATCATGACTTCCACTGCCCCCTGTTGTATTAGTTGAGTTTACTCTGGGGCCTGAACTCCCACCCTTGCGCTTTGAATATCAGTAGAGAAAGAATGGGAAACGTGGAGTTCTGTCTGTTCTTAGCAGTAATAAAATGTTATGCCCTTTTTTCTTGACAGATTAGTGTCAAAGAAAACTAGATAAAACAGATGGTTTAAATTATGTACAGAGTCTCATAACTTAGTACCCAAAATGTCCAGGTTCCAAATGAAAATTATTTTTTTTTAAACCAAGAACCAGGAACAGCTCAAGCTGGCCAGGAAAGACAATTACGAGATGTCATCCTTGGAGCTGGCAGATGGTGTGGTGGTTAAAGGTGCTGGACTCCCACATGGCCAACTGCAATTCAAGTCCCAGACCTGGCATCTTTGTTTCTCACTTTCTCTCTCTCTCTCTCTCTCTCTCTCTCTCTCTCTCTCTCTCTCTCTCTCTCTCCTTCTATGGTCAAATTAAAATAAACGAATAAAATTAAATAAAATAATTCTTTTTTAAAAAAGATGTCATCCTCTTGATGACTGTGATGATAGAAATACTGTATAAAGATTTTTAAATATTTATCATAAAAATGTTTCAGTGAGCAATTATGCACACACACTTGGCACAAATTCTAAAAATGTGAGATCTCAGCAAATAAATACAGTATATATAAAGAAATACAACTTTTGAAGAAGCTCCAAATAAAATTTTTTTTTGAGAGGTTTTTGCTATAGGGCGCGTGTGCTCGCCAGACAGACAGAGAGAGACAGAGAGACAGAAAGCGAGAAATCACCCCCCGGGGGGATGGCCATGCCGCAATCCCTTCTCCTCTATTCTCCTCTCGGGATCTTGGGCACGCACGCACACACGCGCGGCCTGTTTTAAGCCACCGTGTCTGGGTTACTAACCGCGGTCGACTACATGGGAGTTCAGTGACATAGTCATTACGCTAACTGCTGGTCCCTCCAAATAAAACTGTTAGAACTCAAAAATACTGTGAATACGCATAAAAACAATCTCCTGTGGATAGACTCAACAACAGAATGCAAGAGACATATCAATAAACTGGAAACCAGAAGAAAAAAAAAACTTGTGTAGTCTAAAAAACAGAGAAATAGGCTGAATAAAATGAATGTTTCAAGGATTTGTGGAGTACAACAGAATACCTGTCATTTGTGTCAGACTTTTGGAAGAAGAGGTTAAAAAACTAAGGACTGAAAAAGTACTCAAAGAAATATGACTAAAAAAATTCTGAAATTTGGGGAAAGACATAAAGATGGAGACTCCAGAAGTTATATAAACTCAAATCAGGAGGAGAAAAAACTAAAACAACAAAATTACACCAAAATACATCATAGTCAAACTTCTGAAAACCAAAGACAACGTTTTAAAAAACTGATATTATTCACGCAGAAATGATACGTTTCTAAAAAGGAACCAAGTTGGTCTGTATAACAGCGGATTTCTCATCAGAAACCACGGAAGCCAAAAGAAAGTGGCACAACTTTTCTTTCAGTGCTAAGATGGCTGGGTAGTTAAGTTGTTGGATTCCCACATGGTTGACCGTGGCTCCAGTTCCAGTCCCAGAGGCTTAAAAATCACACCATGCTCAGGCACAGGCATGCCCAAAATTTTAAGAGGAAATTGGAAAGAAGAGATTGTGGTGTGGCCATCCCCCAGGGGGTTAGTTCTCACTTTCCCTCTGTTTCTGCCTCTTTGCAGCAAGCACACCTGCCCTAAGGCAAAAACCTAAAAACAAACAAACAAACAAAAATACTGAAAGAAATCATCTACTAATCTAAATGCGAAAACCTAATTTAAAATACCATGCAATTTACAATTACTAGGGAAAAAGATTGTAAGTAAAACCAATATGTATAAGCATTCCCTGTTTAAGACTACACAATACTAATGAAAGAAATAAAAGCTCTAACTAAATGGATGTACACGGTGTTCATGCTTTGGAATACTCAATAAATTAAAGATAACTATTTTCATTCCACTGTCCATTGAATTTTAATGCAATTATAATTTAAAACCTAGTAGTGTTTTTGTAGATATATACGAGATTAATTAAAAATGTATGGAAATGCAATTTTAAAAAAGGAATAAAAAAGAATGAATGAGTCTATCATGTGTCCAGTTTTAGTACTTACATAGCTATAGCAGCAGAGTAGATATAATTGAAGTGACTGACAAATAGATCAACAGAACAAGCTGTAGAACCCAGAGATATATTCACACAAATATGCTTAATTAATTTTTCATAAAGGTACAAAAAAAAAATTCAGTGGTGACCCTCAACCTAGGAGTCATAGCTTATACAAAAGTGATCTCAGAGCTGGCTTTGTGACACAGCAGTCGTATGCTACTCGAGAAAAGCCAGAACCCACATGGCAACAGCAATTTGAATCCCAAGATCAGTCAGTTTGAAACAGATCAGGTACATGCGTGAGTGCCCAGGATCCAACAGGCTGGAGGAGTAACCGAAAGGAATCATGGCAAGAGTGGCCCTGGGAACATGAGTACACATGTTCTATAATAAAAAAGGAAAAAAAACAATTAACTCAAACTCAATCAGGGACTTAAATGTAAATCATAAAATTATAAAACTTTTAAGAACGATACAGAGAAGTTAATCTTTGGGATCTAGAGCTAAATAAAGGCTTCTTTGACTTAACACTAAATGCATAATCAGAAAAGTGGAAGTTGAAAAAAATAGACTTAACTTAAAATACTTTCTTTATATAAGTCGTTGTTAAAAGAATAAAGAGATAACCTATGGACTAGACTACAAAATTTGCAAACTTCGTATCTGGCAAAGGACTATTATCTAGAATTAATAAAATAAAATCCTCTCAACACTAAAAAGTCCACTTAGAAAATATGTAAAAACCTGAAAAGATAAAGAAATTTCATCAAAATTTTATGTGTGTGTGTATCAAATAAGCACATGGAAATATTAGTAGTCATTAGGGAAATACAGTAAAAACCACAAGGAGCTATCATTGCATGCTTATCAGAATGGCTCAAACAAGTGTATTTTAAGAAAAAGGCTGTATCAAATGCTGGAGAGGATTCAGAGACAATGGATGACTCATATATTGCTGGTGGCAATGTTAAATGGCAGAATGACTCTGGAAAGCAGTTTAGCAGTATTTGTAAAGACAAATATTATTATACTGTATAATACTACATTCTTGGGAATTATTCTTAGGGAAATGAAAACTTATACTCAACAAAAACCTGTTCAAGAATGTTTTAAATGTTTATAATATAATAAACCATGCTGTCAGTCATGTAGGATCTATCCAGTGGCATGATGGTTAAGGAGCCTGGATTCTACATGGCTGACAAGGCAGTTTAAGTCCCAGGCCCAGAGACTTGAAAAACATTCTAGGCGTGCGTGGATGCATGCCCAAAATCCTAATGAGAGGATGGAGAAGAAGGGATTGTGATGCGGTTTTCCCCTGGGAGGTGCTTTCTCACTTTCTCTCTCACCCTTTCCCCAGAGAGCATACATGCTTTATAGCAAATAAAGAGAAAAGAAAAGAAAAAGAGAATATTTATTGTGTCTTTATTTACATTAGTAAAAAACTGATAAAAGGCTGATGGACTACTACTCAGAAATAAGAAGGGGTCAACTGGGACCAGCAGATGGCTTAACAGTTGCGTTGCTGGACTCCCATGTAGTTGACCATGTTCGAGTCCTGGACCCAGAGGCTTAAAACTCATACCAGTGCATGGGCATGCTTGCCCCAAATCCCAAGAGGAGAATGGAGGAGACAGGATTGTGGCATGACCATTCCCCCAGGGGGTGATTTTTTGTTTTCTGTATCTCTGTCTCTCCAGTGAGTGCATGCACCCTACAGCAAAAATTTCTCTCAGAAAAAAAGGGGGGGGAGTGAACTCTCAACTATCGATAAGGTGAATGACTCTCAAAATAATTATGCTTTGTTCAAAGAACAAATGCCAAAATGATTCTATTTACATAACATTATTGAAATGGAAAAATGATAGAGAACAGATTATAGATTAGTATTATTAGGGGTAAAGGAGGGTGGAAGATTAGGACAAGAGGACGAGGTTCATTCTTACTGGAGTTGGGTGTCCCAGTCTGGGTCCAGGCTCTCTCTGGGAACACTACGTAGCCACTCCCAAGGGTGCTGCTGACACTGTGGAACCCACACTCTCCACAGTACTAACGCAGCATCTTCTCCAGCAAAAATTACACCCAAGTTCATGGTTGCCTTCTAGGCTCAAGGAAGGCTGACATTCAGCATTTCCTAACTGGTTCTCACAAATTTAAGTGTACACGTTTATAACAAGAAAAAAATTATCTGTGCATAGGGCCCTATGTGTGTAAATGTCTGAATTTCTCCTAATATGAGAGGACTTCCAAAACTAAATTTAAGTATGAGTTTGTTCAGGTGTGAAAATTTTTTTGAAACTCATTCTTTTTTTTTATGTAATGTTCATGTTTTATAAACTTTTTGAAGACCCTTCACATATGTACATATATGTGGAAGATCTATATCTATCATTATTGTGCTCTCTCTCTCTCTCTCTCTCTCTCTCTCTCTATATATATATATATATATATATATATATATCATACAAATATTCATATAAATATATTCTTCATCCTCCTAGAATATTTTAGATTCTGAAGGCAAGTAAAATAAATCCTTTCCATGGTCAAGAAATTGTTGTCTATTTCTAGTACTCTTTTCTCAAGTAAAATCCATTTCATATACTTTCATTACTTTCTGGAGATGGCCTTGTTGCAAAAAAGAAAAAGACACAAACAAATATACACACAGCAAGAGCAGGGCAATCCTGTCCTGTTCCACACATAATTAAAAACACAATACATTTTCCATCCTGTGGCACTGTCAACTTTCTCTAGTTGTATTTAATCACACGACCTTGAAAGGTTTCAGTCACAATAGAAAAAGAGGAGGAGGAATGCAGGGTTTGGGATGTTGTGAGTGGAAATATTCTCCTATTCCACACAGAGCTCTGAAAGCAAATTAATCTTTTCACTCTCTCAAGAGGCAAGAGACCGTTAGCTGACTGAGGATGCTCAGAAATGAGTTTCTTTGACAGGGCAGAGCCTGGGCCTTTACCGTAGGTGACTGGCAATAAAAACTACAGAAATCCTGGGGTAAGTGTATGGAAGAATGGTTCAAAAGCTTGAAAAGATAGACAAACAGAGTGGAAAATATGGTCCTAGGTCCTAATGGAATAGTGTGAACCAGAGTTATCTGTTTGGAATGTGAAAAAGATATTGTACAGTTTCAGTTTTGACAGAAGCTCGTTCAAATATTTTCCCATTAAAACAAACAAATGACTTTATAAGAGGTGAGAAAAGAAAAGGTAGGGTGGAGAAAAATCAGTCATAATTCTCTCAAAAAACAATTATGTGTTAACATTTAAGATGATTTCTTTTCAGTGTTTCTCTGTATATTTCTGTAGCATTATGATCACTCATCACTCTGTTTTTTCTCCATTTACTGAAGCAAGTGTACTTTCTAGGTACTGTGAGAGGCAGGTTCCTGTAACAGTAGAGACCATGAGAATAAGGAAAGTGGGTCTGATTTCGAGTCTTTCACATACACTTTCTACCTGATTTGGTATAGAATTCTAACTATATTAAATTTTAGTTTTCTCATTTCACAATGCCAGATGAATAATGCATACTTTATAATATTAAGATTATGAGATGATAAAATACATATGTGTAATATTCTTAAAATAGAGTCTGGTACATAGTAGTCAGCAAAAGTTAGATAAAAATGATGACATGGTTTATACTCCTCTTTTAGTTTATTCTCTGTGTAACAATTTAGTTAACCAAGTTGTTATTATTAGAATTTTGACTTGTATCAAATTTTTACCCTTAAAAACTACCAATATATTATGTACTAACTTGTACTTTGAGTTATTATTTCTTTTTTTTTTTTTTAGAAGTTTTCGCTATAGGGTGGGTGCGCTCGCCAGACAGACAGAGAGAGACCGAGAGACAGAAAACGAGAAATCACCCCCCAGGGGGGACGGTCACGCCGCAATCCCTTCTCCTCCATTCTCCACTCGGGATCTTGGGCACGCACGCACACGCACCCGGCGTGAGTTCTAAGCCACCGGGTCCGTGATGCGAACCGCGGTCAACTACGTGGGAGTCCAGCGACATAGCCATTATGCTAACTGCTGGTTCCCAAGTTATTATTTCTTTAGGATAAACATAAGACTTATGGATGGTTTCCCAGAGATGAGATTACTGTGCTAACAGCTATTCTTGTATTCAGTCGACCTCTATCCATATGAATTTTGCTTTCTAAAAGAGTTTATCCATCAGTTTCTTATAACAAGAACATATGAGTATGTGATACTGAAACACACTCTCAAAGACTATTTATTTCTCAGATCAATAGCTCTTAAGTGTTAAAAATAGACCAGATACGGCCAGCAGGTGGTGGGGTAGTTAAAGGTACTGGACTCCCACATGGGCTACACAGTTCGAGTCCTGTACCTGGCAGCTTGATTTCTCACTTTCCCTCCTCTCTCTGATTAAAACTGGAAAATAATAATAATAATAAATAATCAAATAAAATAATTCTTAAAAAATGGGTCATGATGTTTTTATTATTTTAATTCAATAATATCTTACAGTTTTACACATTACTTACATGCTATCAGATCCCTCATACTTTTTGAATTATTATTTCTCTAATGCCCTCCTCCTATTATAAAAAAAATTAATATTCTTTTTGGAGACCAATCAGTATTTTAACGTATATACCTTGTCATAATTAACAATACTACCTATTCAGTTGTGGTTTTGCTTTGTTTTTTGGCCATTGGGCATGTGCACTCACCAGAGAGAGAGAGAAGGTGAGAAATCACCTCCCAGAGGGATGGCTACACCACAATCTCTTTTCCATTTCCCTCTTTTTTTTGGAGAGGTTTTTTGCTATAGGGCGCATGTGCTCGACAGAAAGACAGAGAGAGAGACAGAGATAGAAAATGAGAAATCACCCCCCAGGGGGGATGGCCATGCCGCAATCCCTTCTCCTCCATTCTCCTCTTGGATCTTGGGCACACATGCACATGCGCTCGGTGTGAGTTTAAGCCACTGGGTCTGGAACTCGAACCGCAGTCAGCTACATGGGAGTTCAGTGACATAGCCACTATATTAACTGCTGGTCCCTCCATTTCCCTCTTGGAATTTTGGGAATTCACGTAAACATGGCCAGCATGATATTTAAGCTGCCAGGTTTGAGACTCTAACTGAGGTTGGCCATGTGGAAATTCAGCACCTTAACCATTATGCTACTTGCTGGTCTCCTTTATCAGTTCTTCACAAACTTGTGAGAATCTCTTCTAGGTGGAAAGTAGACATATCTTTTCTTGTCTAGTTATATGATTTGCTTTTGTGGAGCTGGCAGATGTATGCTTATAAACAGCATCATAAATTGCTAAGTTTACTTAACAAATGATTAAGCTTGCTTACCATATAATTTACAGCAATAATTAAATAAATTAAATAATTCTCTTACGTGACCAAGTAAAATTATTTTATGCCAAAATACTTCCATAAGTTGCCAGTACTTCCAAATGTTTAATGTAAATTTTAAAGGAAGAAGACTTATTTTTCTTACATTATTAGGTTAGTTTCACTTTTGTATATATATATATATATATATATATATACACACACACACACACACACACATACACATACACATATATATGCATATGTGTATATATATGTGCATATATATATGTGTGTGTGTGTGTGTATATATATATATATATATATATATATATATATATATATATGTATGTAAGAGGGGATTTATTGGGGTAATCAGCTCACACAACTGTGGTAGTTAAGAGTCCCACAACCGCCCATCTGCAAGCTGGAGATCCTGGAATGCTGGCAGTATGACTCAGTCCAGGTCTGAAGGCCTCAGAAGCAGGGAGGTCAAAGGTGTAACTGATCAGAGGACAAAAGCCTGAGGACCTGGGTTGGAGGGTGATGGGCACTGATGTGAGTCTTAGAGTTCAGAAGCTGGTGTTTCTTGAGTTCTGATGTCCAAAGCAACAGAATTCTGTCTAGCTCTCGCAGAAAAAATATAGCAACGGTGTCATTCTACTTCCTACCTTTTAATTTGTTCATACCATTTCCCTTGCCTAAACTATCTTTCCAACAAAAGCCTTCTCGCCATCCAGAACACAGACCTGACAGCTCCTTCTCTTGTGTGGAGTCCTCTGAGCTTCACTACAGAATATACAAAAATACTCTGCACTATCACTGAACACAAGCCTACCACAGCATGTGCACAGTTTTGTTATTACTTCATTTAGATTCTTGTTTCCCATATTATTCTGACAGATTGTTGAGGATAAAAACTGTTTCACTAATTTATGTATTCTACCAGATTAACGTTTGGCTCTGAAAAGTTGGTTTGGGGCTAGCCCATAATCAAGTGGTTAAGGGATTTGGATCCCACATGACGGACTATCCAGTCTGAATATCAGCTTAAGCATTCCCAAAATCCCAAAAGGAGAGACAGATGGAGGAGAAGGGATTGCAGCCTGACCATGTCCCATAGGGGATACATTCTCCCTCTCTCTCTACCTCTTTTTGCTGAGTACAAGCACACTGATGATTAAAAAACAAAATTAGAGGTCAGTAGGTGCCGGGGTCTAGCCTCGGGTCTAGCCTCGGCGGGGGTGGGTCGACTCGAGGGAGGCGGTGCAGGTGAACAGAAGACAGAGGCTTCGGTGCCTTTTCATGCACGTCCTATGCCGGACACCCCTCAGAGATCGGTCTCTGAGGAGTGACAACTGCTAGGAATCATCGTGCCTTTTTATTGAAAATGTGATACATGTAAGTAAATGGGTGAGGGGCAGTAAAAAATTTACTCTAAGGAACAGGGTATACAAAGCATGGAAGCAATAATTATAAAACATGCTGTTTGTCTTGTCAGATTAGTTAAAAATCAATCACAGTTTTTAGGATGAGGAAGTCCATTTGTCTGTTGTATCTTCTTCTTGGATCTTGATTACTGAGAAGGGTCTTTTGAAGAGGGGGCTTGCAGGATGTTTGATCACTTCAGTCCTGGGCCAGGGCGATAACATTGCTGGTTGCAAAGACCTAGATAGAAATCTTGTCTTGCTAAGTAAAGACACAGTTAATATATGGACTATTCATACATTACAACAATAAAGAGTGAGTTTATGATCTTATATGGGAAAGGAAGATGATCTTGTAGTTCAGGAGACAACACAGGATGTTTTATTAGCAGTTTTTCATAGTCAACAGCGCATAGATGAGAAACTCTTTGTAGTTGAAAACTACCTGTTGCTTTAGATAAGAGCTCCCAGCTAAGGTAATCTTTCTCTGGAGCCCTCAAGTTTGTTTATCCTGTTGTCCCAGCCAGGCCTTTTCCTTTAATAAACCTGCGGGTTTCTGCATTTTATTTGCTGAGTCTGTCAATTAGTGAGTTCTTTTGTTTTATCTCTGAGTCTCTGTTATGTGGTGAGTGTGCTGACTTTGCCTAGCATGAGTTAACTTTGGACTGTAGCTTTAGCAAGGGGTATATACTAGCCTTAAACTAACTTAGTCTACATATACTTCTGATGCTAATTTGATTTATACTAACTTAATTTATATGTTAATTTTGGCTTAAAAACAGACAGGTAGGGGAGTCTTAAACTTCCTGGTCCTCCTGCCAGTCTTAGGGAACCACATTCTTACAAGGTCACTAATTGGCTTTATTGTAATGGTAGGGGGTAATGTTTTACCCTTACAGGGTACCGTAATAACAGTAAAACTCACGGCAGAGAAATTAACTACAGGCCAGAAAAATGACACAAGGAGAGTTAGTAAACTGCTGGCTTTATCTTGCCGTTTCTTCCCAACCCAGGCCATAGGAGACAGCCTCTTTACCAACTTGTGTTGTCTGCATGGCCCCATCAAGTAGGTGGTGTGATGGTTAAGGCACTGGACTCTCACATAGCTGACTGCAGTTCGAGTCCTAGACCTGGCAGCTTGCATTCTCACTCTCTCACTCTCTCTCTCTGTATCTCTGTCTGGTGAGTGCACATATCCTATAGTAGATTAAATAATAATAATACAGTAAATAAATAATTCTTTAAAAATTTTAAGTAAAAATACTTTTTTAAAAAGAAAATGTGCTCAGGACCAGCAGTTAGCATAATGGCTATGTCGCTGGACTCCCATGTAGTCAACTGCAGTTCGAGTCCTGGACCCAGTGGTTTAAACTCACGCTGGGCGCGTGTGCATGCATGCCCGAGATCCCAAGAGGAGAAGGGAGGAGAAGGGATTGTGGCGTGGCCATCCCCCCTGGGGGGTGATTTCTGGCTTTCTGTCTCTCTGTCTCTGTCTTTCTGGTGCGTGTACATGCCCTATAGCAAAAACCTCTCAAAAAAAAATGTGCTTTGTACATATTTATGTGGCTTTTTACCTTAGGGAAACTACATCTATTTCTTCAAGTGTGTGGTGACTTAGGGGGTGCACTGTTCCTTCAGCATTTCTTCCATTACGTTCTCTAAGAGCAGTATTCTCAAAGCTCTCTCCTTCCCAGGGCCATTCAGGGAAGTCAGCACCTCTCATGCTGTAATGCTCTCTGTTCCTCACTAGTTGTTGTGTGGCTCTGTGTTACTTCTGCACTTGACTAATGGTGGTTATTATGTATAGCCTAGGGTCATGTAGATGCTTTTTATCACTCAAGAGTTGATGTCAGTGGGTAAACTGAGAGCCCAAAGAAAGACAGCAATATAAGCGCTCTGTGGTAAGCTGGAGTCGGGCTTAATTGACAATGTTCGTGTGCTCATCAGCTGCCATATGGTGTGTGTTGTTTGATTAAGATGAGAGAGAAGGGTATAAACATGCTGAAATGGAAAAGTATTATGGGATGTTGCAGGTAGACAACAGTATCTAAATTATATTGGTCTATTTTTAGTTCATTTTGATGCAATCATACAGTTTCCATGATTCCTCAGAAATCATGTGACTAACCAAAACTGCTATGCCATTGAAAACCGATTATTGTTTCCTTTACACGACACAAGCCCCAGGTGCAATGGCTATGCAAATATCGTTTTGAGAGAGATCACAGTTTGTGGGATGAATGAATGATCCGGTAAATTACCGCACTGCTAAAAATAGTAATTAACTGAAGATACATATTACATATGTATATTTCTACCTCTTTTGTTATACTGAACACATTTAGGATGGCATTTGCATTTCAGAGCAAATACTCAATTAATGTTTTATTTAGGGAATAAAATCACTGGCAACGTCCTTTTGTACTTTTTAGATCTTCTCCTGTAGAAGCAAATCTTCAGGAGGCCAGGAATATATTTTTTAGCTTGTATTTCTTGGGAAATATCTATTGCCATCTAGACTCACAGTGTGAATTCAGTTTCTTATTGTATGAGTGGATACTAGAATTAGAAAAACAAAAACAAAAACAAAACTGTTCTACAGAGCAAGACAACAATAGATCCGTCCATGTTACAAGTGTGCTGATTTAATTGCTCAGGTGCTCTATTGGCTGCCTGGCTATGACAATACCAATTACATCGATAATGTGATGATCTAAATTTGTACTCGAAACATAGATAGATAGATAGATAGATAGATAATTCAGTGGTCTCTTGTAGGTTAAATTGATGAGAAAGTAGTCATTAAAGTCATTATTTATCAATCATATTTTAATTGTTTTATTGTTATCACCTTTTTAATAGATACTTTTTAAAGATTTAAAAGAGAGAGAGAAAAAGTGAGAAAGCAAGCCACCAGGTCCAGGACTTGAACCAGGGTCAGTCATGTGGGAGTCCAGAGCCTTTAACCACCTTCTGTTAAGGATAGTTTTTTTTTTTTTAGTCAGACAGATATGAGCAGGATGTCCCAAGACACCTTAGAGAGCACCTGACACATCATCATCATTGTCAGGGACTTCGGCCTGACTCTGGAGCCAGTAGGGGACAGGTTATCTGACTTTTACTTCCTGAACTGTCATCCGAGGACCTGAAGACTGTAACTTTCTTCCCCTCGTGCAGCAAAGCATGCATATACAGGCACCTTCCTGGCAGTTGGACCAGTATTTCACCTTCCACTGGAGATGCTGGAGCAGTATGGGCAAAATCGTCCCCCTGTGCCTGCTCTTACCTTCAAAGTTTACACTGAGCATGTGTACAACTTCCCCCAATAGGGTACTTGAATTCCATTTGCCAGGCAAGAAGTGCACAAGTGCAACAAAAGCCTGTGAAAACCGAGCAGGTACAGTGACAGACCTCTTCTCTAACTATTCCTGGCAAGACCCCCACATTAAAAGTGATACCTAACCCCATTCCAGGTATAGTTGCCACCTAGAAACCTGCCTGCTTAGATCTCTCCTGGGTGTACTACAGTACTTTTCTCATAGGTCAGGCTTCATTTGCATCTTGGCCCTGGTCTCTAATCTTAGAAATCTGGGCCCAAGAACTGAGCATCCTGTCACAATGCTTCCTAGCTCCCCATCTGATAACAGTTCCTTTTTGAGCCATTAGGGATATTTGGTAACTTTAATATACATTTCGGCTTAAAGTATTAAGTCAAAGAGTCATTTTGTTGAGGCAGCAGGTGGTGTAGTGGCTAAGGTGCTGGATTCCCACATTACCTACTGCAGTTTGAGCCCCAGACCCAGTGGCTTGAAAATCATGCCACAAGTGTGTGTGCATGCTACCCCCAATCCTGAGAGCAGAATGGAGGAGATTGTGGTGGGTCCAGCCCTCTGGCAGATGATTTCTCTCTTTCCCTCTCTCTTCCTCAAGTGCAGGTACCCTATGGCAAAAACATGAAAAAAATTTAAAGAGCTTCTGTGATTGTATAAGGGTCCAACTAGAGATTGGAACCCTTAGGGAGGTGCTGAAAAGGCAAGTTCAAACCGACAGGCAGAGGCTGAAGCTGTCATCACAGGCAGTCAGCCAACAAGATTATAAATAGCGATAGAGCTCATGGGCTTGGAGCAAAACTGACATCCACGTGGAACTGCTTCTTTCTTCAAGAGAAGCCATACTCTTTTTTTTTTTTTTTCCTTTATTGCCAGAGGACAAATGTACTCACCAGAGAGAGAGAAAGAGAGAGAAAGAGAGAGAGAGAGAGAGAGGGGGAGAGAGAGAGAGAGAGAGAGAGAGAGAGAGAGAGAGAGAGAGAGAGAGAGAGAAACAGTGAGAGCACATGCCCACACACTCAGTGTCTTATTCAAACCATTGGGACTGGGACTTGAACCATAGTTGGCCATGTTGGATCCGGCTCCCAATGCACAGCACTTAACTACTGTGATACAGGGCTGGTCTAAGAAACCATAGTCTTGTCTGGCAATTTACAGCAGATTAATCAAAACCACTGCATCATCCAAGAAAATCACCATTATGAAAAGAACTGATTAGAGGTTTCAATTGCATAGCAAAATCCATTTACAATACCACTGACATTGGAATTTGAATAAAGAACTAGAGACTGTAGATCAGTCACACTGACATATCAACAATCATTTCATCATTGTTTGCCAGGTCTGAGACTCTTCTCCTTCTTAACCTAGAGATCGAAAGGTTAAGGACACAGAAAGGAGGCTTCTGCCACACAAACATTATCTTATAAAATGCTTTTCATTCCACACAGACAATATCCTGCCAAAATAGATGCATAGACCAGAAAGTATTTTTTTATCTGAAATGAATTTTAATTCTTATTTGAAAACAACTTAAATTTTTAGACAAATTATTTTAGTATATAAATTTGATTTTATTTTTATACAGAATATAAGAATTTTCCTCATTCATTTTTCCTGTGAAGAGTATTATAAACCTAAAGGAAGACATTTTCTGCACACAAGTGTGTATCTGATGTGTGCGGTCCTGGAAACCAATGGTGTAGTGCTCCTACATAAATTAGGACAAGTCACATATTAAAAAGAGGAAAGAGAAATATTCTAGTTAATCAGATTCAAGAAGCAAACATGACACAAACACTGTGCAAATAAAAGCAAGTCAGTAACTTCAGTGAGGACACTGCAGATTATATTGGAGTGACAGGTTTTGCAGGACTATAGTGTGCACCACATTAGAACAGCAGAGAGAGCTATTATATAGAAAGGCTGGAATGAGGAATTTTCACCAAAGCAAATTAACTTCTTGTCAACTGCCACAACAGAACAAAACTGAGCACATGAGTTTTAACATACTGAAGGCAGGGCATGCCAGTTTCTGTGTAGCATGCTGAAAGTTAGGACTTCAAAGGCCTACCAATCATTTAATAGTCATGGTTTTGCCCCTTCTCGCCAAACTTCAGGCATGTCTTATTTTGGATGGAATATAGCTTTTATCTATTATCTCATCCTGTAAAAACAAGTGAAGACAACATTCATTTTGTGCCAAAGAATGACCAGCGACCTTGTTTATAAATTATTCCAGCCTTTGCTTCCTTTCCTCAGTAAAATTATCAACAAATATTCCATCCTTTTCTCTAAAAGGAATTTGATGTAAGAAAGCTTTCCCAGGGAGCGGGGGGACTACAACCTTGCTCTCTCTTTCTAATTCACTTTGCAGCCTTCAAAGTCACTGTTATCTGTGAACATGTGTTGAAGACGTATCTGTGAACAGATACAGTGATTTTGAATATTGAAAGTATTTAGATTAATCAAGATATTTTTTGAATCAATAAAATGTGGGACAAAATAAAAAAGGAATGGAAAGCAACTGTAGATACCAGAGAGAGTGTGGGATGAGGATGGGAAATAGTAGAGGGTGAGAAATGGGGGGGGGGGGGGGGGGGGGAATATATATATATGTGTGTGTGTGTGTGTGTGTGTGTGTAACAAGAAATGGAAAATTACTTGTTGATGATAACATGTACGATTAAGCCACTTTACAGTGTATTCTGGATGGGAAATCACATTTTGTATGCTGTGATGATGTTCAGTGAATATAGTAAGAGTTGTCCTGACCCTAATTTCATAGGTGGTTAAGCGCCCCGACTGATCTCACCTTCTGCGGGTTCCTCACGCAAATCTCAAGGAAGTTGCTGGGTGGTGGTAGGCATCATTCAGGTTCTGCAGCCACTGGGTGCCTGGTGTGGTCTCCACCTTTTCTCTGCAGCTGTGGACCCCACCCATGCTCCGTGTCAACCATGCCACACCATGAGGCTGCCCGCCAGGGTCCTAGAAAGTGTTCTTCCATCCTGCAGGAGAGATTTCCCTTCCTCACCTAGAGGTAAAAAGCAGCCTAACTTGAGGAAACTCCAACTGGCAGGTATCCTCAGTTGTCAGCAGAGACCAATAGCAGCCTCTCTGGCATGAGACAGACGAGCCTATGCTAAAATGCCTATGGAATAGCCTAGGCCCTAGAATAGCTACAACTGTTAAAAGAATATCAGTTCTATGAGATATCAATGCTACCACACGGGTACAGTGATCAACAATGTGTGTTACTGGTGAAGAAGTATACACACACACACGTGTGTGTGTGTGTGTGTGTGTGTGTGTGTGTATATATATATATACATACATATATACATATATATGTATATATAATATATATGTATATATGTATATATAATATATATGTATTATATATATGTGTATTATATATATGTATTATATATATATACACACACATATATTATATATGTATATATATAATATATGTGTGTGTATATATATATATATATATATATATATATATATATATATAAATGAACAGAATTGAGAGCCAAGAAATAGAGCTACACAAATATACTCAACTGGCTTTTTTCCTAAACGTTTATATACTTATTTCCTCCATGAAAGTGACATACACAAACACTGAAAGAGAAAAAGAGAGAGACCTCAATAGGGTCTTCATGCAATGATCCAGCCAGGATTTTCACTGACCCAGAACATGGAATGTGCACACACACCTGGTATGTTTAAGGAGGTCCTGACATGCTAATCCATGAGCTTTCCCATCAGGATCCCATTGTGTTACCAGTGAACCACCACCTAGCCTGGCTCAAGAGATATTTGACAAAGATACAACAGTAATTCAATAGAAGAAATACAGCATTTTCAACATATAATATTGAAATATTAGATATACAGCAAAATGAGCCTTCATCTAAATCTCATGCCTTAAACAAAATCTAACTCAAAATAGACTGCAGATAAAATATAAAATTTAATACTAAAACAATTTTAGAAAAAAAATGGAATAATATCTTTGGAACCTAGGACTAGATAAAGAACTCTTCAACTTAGAACCAAAAGAACTATCCATAAATTGGTAAATTAGACTGTATCAAAACTAAAAGAAAAACTATTGCTCCAACTTGTTTTGAGAAGATGATAAGCTGAAAAGTGACACAAAATTATTGGTAAAACACATATGACAAAGTGCTAGTTTCTAGATTAGATGACGGACAGAAAACTCAACAATAAAAACAAACTAACAAGCAGAATACAAGCCAAAAGAGGATATCTGGATGGGAAACCACTGCAAAAAAAGATGTTCAATTTCATGAGTCATTAGGGAAATGTAGATTAAATCATAGTAAGATTTCACCACACAACAAAAAAAAAAAATCACAGTGAAAACAACAAATGTTGTAGGTCATGCAGAGAAACCATGTCATTCATTTGTTGCTGGTGGTAATGTAAGTGGTACAGCCACTTTGGAATGCACTTTTGTCAATTTCTGATCATTTCTAAACATGAAACCACCATTCAGCCCAGCAATTATACTCTTGGTCATTTATCTCAGAGCAGTGAAGAGTTATATTCACATAGAAACCTGCACACAAATGTTTATAGCAGCTTTATTCCTGATAGCCCTAATCCAAACAATTCGCACATGCTTCAACACAAATAGTTAAACAAACTGATACATCCATACCATGGACACTATTCTGAAATAAAGGATTAACTGTTAATAAACTCATCTTGGATGAGTCTCCAGGTTATTACTCAATCCTATATTGTTATACATTATGTGCTTTCCATCACATAATATTCCTGAAGTAACACACTTAAAGAAACAGAGAACCATGAATGGTTGGCAGGGTCAGAGAGGTAGGTGGAAAGGGACTATCCTGGTGGTGATGGGACTGGTCTCTGTCTTGACTGCATCAGTGTCAATATTCTGATTTTAATATCCTACTATAAGTTTATAAGATGTAGCTACTGGAGAAAATACGTAATGAGTTCTGGGGTTCCCTACATCTTATTCATTAAAGTGCTGTATTTCTATGATTTTTCTCAAAACAACGAGTTTAATAAAAAGTGTCGTCATTTTAATCTAATTTTAAAATTTATTCTCCTGAGTTTAAACTTTTTGAAAAACAATTAATATGAAATTATAATAGTTATAATAGTTGTTCTGATATTTCTAAGCCATATATTTCAACTCATTGTTTATTAAGCTAATAGAGATCAGATATTTTTATAAATGTTTTCTTCTTTGACCCTTATTGAAACATTGAGAGTTAAGTAATACAAGGGGACTTAACAAAGTCCATGAAAAATGCATAGTATGAAAAAACTACAATGGATTTCATTTTTTGCACTAAATTTGAATTATAATTAAACTTCTCTACAAAACTTTTGATATTTTTTATGTAATAGTGAGGGGTCCAACAGGCGGCAGAGTGATTAAGGTGCTGGACTTTCATATGGTAAACCATGGTTGGAGTTCTGGATCTGGCAGCTTGAAAGTCATACTGAGTATATGTGCATGTGTGCCCAGAATCCCAAGAGAAAAATGGAAGAGAAGAGATTGCAGCATGGCCATCCCTCCTGGGGGCGGGGGTGATTTCTTACTTTACTTCTCACTGTTTCTCTCTCTGGTGAGCTCATGCATCTCATGGCAAAACTTAAAAAAAGAAAAGAAAAAAATGAGAGTAGTACATACTTCATGTTAGAAAAATGAGTCTTGAAAAATGAGATAGATTGTGAAGTTCATGAAAATAAAAGGGCAAAAATCTATTTGTGGATTTTTGACATTGGCTTCAGAGTTTTCTAATCCCACGGAAATGACTTATTAATTAAAAGACTCACTAACAAACAAAAAAAATACATAGAAAAAAAATGGAAAGAACGAAATATATTGTTTGTTAGAAACAATATTATTTTTTCTACTAGGATCTTAATGTCCTTAACTTGACATTTGTGACCAGTGGAGCATATAAAAATTTGTTAGAAGGTGTCAATCAGTCTAAAAACCTATCATTCTGTGAGCAGAACTAGTTGTTTCTGTAAATCCAACTCAATAAGTTTCTCCTCTACAGGCGTTGAAAATGTCCTGAGTATCTGGTACTACACATTCTCTTGGAAAATAAAAATAAAATGAAAATAAATTGCTGTCATGATTTTCAGACTTTAAGATCTACAACCATGCAGTCTCATGCAACAGCTATAGAGGTACCAAAAACTACTAGCAATAACTCCTCCTGGAATTCAGGATCATTCATTTGCTCTCTCATTGGCCAAGTTAGCTTGCAACTAGAGGAAATACCAGCAAGTTGTCCTAACTTCCTTGATCATTTATAGAGATGAAAAAATAATGAAAATAAAAAACTAATCCTTCTGAAAACTCCTGCATTTCCTAATTTGTGTGATGGCAAAGAGAAATAATACTGATTCTCTTGAAGGCAAAGAGAAATAATATTGCTATTCAATATTATTCCATTTCTAAAAAGTAATGACTTTTTTATTTATTTATTTATTTATTTATTTTTTGAGAGGTTTTTGCTATAGGGCATGTGTACTCGCCAGAAAGACAGAGAGAGACAGAGAGACATAAAGTGAGAAATCACCCCCCAGGGGGTATGGTCATGCCACAATCCCTTCTCCTCCATTCTCCTCTTGGGATCTTGGGCATACACAGACACACATGCACCCGGTGTGAGTTTAAGCCACTGGGTCTGGGACTCGAACACCAGTCGATTACATGGGAGTCCAGTACATAGCCATTACACTAACTGCTGGTCCCAAAAGTAGTGACTTTTC
This sequence comes from Tupaia tana, assembly GCA_026018925.1. Lineage (NCBI taxonomy): Eukaryota > Metazoa > Chordata > Mammalia > Scandentia > Tupaiidae > Tupaia > Tupaia tana. The sequence goes on along the minus strand of JAKSZU010000001.1, from coordinate 128,265,623 downwards.
AAGATCCTGTTTTAGTTGAGATTCTGGGTTTCTTAGTCCCTGCTAATTAACACAGAACAATGACAGAGCAGAGAGACATGACCATGAAGTTCATTGTACCACTTGTAGCGATGGGAATGAGGCAACCAAGAGAATTATTCCAAGTGAAGCTAATATTTTACTGGTCCTTAAAAATACCTGCAACTAAAAGAGGTAAAGCATGTAAGAAGGATTTGCATTTAGGCTGTCATGAAAGGAAAGTAGCACTGGATTATTGAGAATAAATAACCTGGAGCCCTGACAGACATGTTTATAAAAATATGCAAAAAGTTCCCATTCCATATGCATTATGGAGAAGTAGAAAACATTTTTCTTTTGGAAGTATTGTCATTCTCAATGACAGTCGGGATGTGGGAACACATAAAAATGCACATTTGTTGTCTAGATAGAAAAACCTTAGAAGGTGGGCATGAAGAAAATTGGAACATAGGTGTGTAAAGATGAATAGACAAGATTTGGACAGATGAACAGAGGTAGGAGGAACCAAATGGAAACAGCGGAGAGTATAACTTGATTACAGAAAAGTAGAACAGTTGGCAGGTTCTGAAAGTCAAGTAAAGATTAGGGAGATCATGTGACGAATTTTTTCTTTTTTTGGAGAGGTTTTCGCTGTAGGGCGCGTGCGCTTGCCAGACAGACAGAGAGAGATGTAGAGACAGAAAGCGAGAAATCACCCCCTAGGGGGGATGGTCACGCTGCAATCCCTTCTCCTCCATTCTCCTCTCGAGATCTTGGGCATGCACGCACACGCGCCCGGCGTGAGTTTTAAGCCACCGGGTCTGGGACGCAAACCGCGGTGGACTACGAGGGAGTCCAGCGACATAGTCATTACGCTAACTGCTGGTTCCCTCACGATTTTTTTTTTTTTTTGGCCAAACTAGAGCACCTAATTATTAAACTGAACTCAACAGTATTAGAATTCTAAATATTTTATAATATTACAGTTGGGGTGACAAATATACAAGCTGAGATGTTCTGTAATGAAGGGGAAAGAGTTCAGGGCCATCAATCCACATATAGTGAATTTTAATCTTCCCTTCCACTTTCTGATAATTGAACATGGTAAAATCAGTTAGTCCATCTAGGTTTTTTGGGTCATTTTCTGAATGAAATTAAGAAACTGGAGTGGATTTTGAAAATGTTTGTCATTTCAGATAACCTGTAAAATCAGACAACCAGTTAGTAGCATTTCCTTTTAATCTGTTTCAAAGATTTCTATATACTTCACCTGTCTAAATGTTGGTTTCCTTTAAGTTTTACCCTAGATCCTCTTCTCTTCCTATCTCACACTTTTCTTTGACAATTTACCCATTTACATACATTATTATTATTGACAAGAATTATATATGTGTATAATATATATATACAACGTGTGATGTATTTTGAAATTTGTGTATAATGTATAATAACTTTAAGCTAACTAATGTATGCATTGCTTCACATATCATCATTTTATGGTAAGAACATTTATAATCTATTCTTGGAAATTTTCAGGTATATAATATATTAATATTAACTACAGTCACAGTGTCATATGATAGATTTCCTAAACTTATTTCTCCTCACCAAAATTTTAAATTTTATAGCCTTTATCAACAATTCCCCAGTCTTTTCTCCCCTCTATCAATGCCCTGGCTACCACCATTCTAAGCTGGACACTTTTAAATTTACATGTAAGTTACATCATATAAAATTTATCTTTCTGTACCTGGTTTATTTTATTTATTTATGTCCTCCAGGTTCATTCATGTTTCACAAATAACGATATCACCTTTTTAGGGCTGCATAATATTTCACCGTGTACAATATATCACCTTTTATTTATTCTTTTATCTTAAATTGTTTCCAAGTCTCAACTATTGTAAATAATGCTATAAACCTGGGACTACAGATCTCCCTTCAAGATACTGATTTTATTTTATCTGGGTAACTATCCAAAAGTGGAATTGATAGGTCACATAGTAATTCTATTTTTAATTTTTTTTGAGGAAACTCCATAGTGCTTCCCATCAGGGCTCTGTCAATTTATAGTTTCATCCACACTATAAAGAAGATCCTTTTTCTCTATTTCTTGTTTTCATACTTTGAATTAGTACTAAATACTGAAGACTTTACATCTATATTTTTAACCCAAATTTATTTCAGTCATCTAACCATACATCTCTCCATACATATTTCACCTTAATGAGATGTTTTTACCTCTTTAGTAACCCTCTCTACTCACCACAAAGAGCTTTGCAGTTCTCTATTTTTCAACTCATCTTCCTGGCACATAACAGGATCTCAGTAAACATTTATTAACTGAACTGCATATTAAAATTAAAACAATGCTAGATTTTATTCTGGATATAGCATAAAAATATTAACAAATGCATTTATGTTTCAACTATATCTCACCTGTATTATAATTCACACTTTTACTGAAGCTAAAATCAAAGATAACATGTTTGTACCAGAATCTGAAGATAATCAGAGTGAATTTGTAGTATTACATACTGACCTATAGAATATTTCTTGTATTTTCAAGGTAATTGATGCTATCTGATTCTTTATTAACTCTCTCTTGCCTGGGAAGTATTATCATCAAAAAATCTAATGGGTGTAATTTTAGCTATAGCACATGATAGCACTTTAGATTGGACACTTAGAAGACACTTAAAACAGCCAAGAATATTCCCCTGTTTTATTATCTAAGGAGAGTCTTTTGCTAAGGGAATTTCCTCATGAATGCTAATGGAAAGTGAATTTTCTTCAGTTCCCATTAGGATTTCATACAGGCAATTACAATGCATTCAGCTCAATCAGTTCTTATACCATCATTATAGTCCCAGGTTTACCAAAGAGAGGATTAAAAAAAATTCAAATCACGTCTGTCCTAGACATTACCCAAAGTGATATTTTTTCAGCCAAATGCAAGATTACACAACCTCCAAGTGTGGCAAAATGCTGCTCTCTGGCACACGTTTCTGCATCTGTTACTTTTCAAGCACAACCTATATTTCCTTCATCCCTAACACTGGAATAAGCCTTTTTAGAAACAAAACAAATATTTACATAGTATCTTTAGTGAGGTCCTATGATAAGTGATTTATGTATTTTATGTATACCCCTTTAGTACTCACCAAAGCCCATAGATAGGCTTTTTTTTTTTTTTTTTTTTTTTTTTGGAGAGGTTTTTGCTATAGGGCGCATGCGCTCACCAGACAGACAGAGACAGAGAGACAGAAAGCGAGAAATCACCCCCCTGGGGGATGGTCACGCCGCAATCCCTTCTCCTCCGTTCTCCTCTTGGGATCTTGGGCATGCACGCACACGCGCCCAGCGTGAGTTTTAAGCCACAGGGTCCGGGACGCGAACCGCGGTTGACTACGTGGGAGTCCAGTGACATAGCCATTATGCTAACTGCTGGTCCCAGATAGGCATTTTTTAATCTTTGTTTTACAGAGGAAACTAAAATAGAAAGTGAAAGAGTCAGAATTTGAACCCAAGCCATTTTGACCAAAAATTCAAGCTCTTCCCTACCTCATCAACAATAGGAAATTATACACCCACAAATTTTTTTTCTTTCAAAAATGTTACTTTGAAAAAATGCATTTGTTAAAAGATTTATGAACAATCCTTTTAACAGGATTTTAGTGACAGCGTGCCAGTAGGGGAAATAGAAACACAAACAAAAAAGGTCATTACTTCATAGTCACATTCTATTGTTTACAAAGTATGTATTATCAACTTTGGTAACTGCTCTTTTTCTCCAGTCTTGGTTCTAAATGTCATCTATTTCTAAATCAAATTCCTTCACAACATCGATCTGTTTAAGCAAACATTCTCCTGATTCCGAGTGCAGTTGTAAATAGGAATTCCAAACATATTTTGAGTTATAGAGGTATTTTGAAATAAGTAGATGACCTCTTGTGCCATTTTTTTTTCAATTTATACCAAAAATGTTATAGTATTTAATATATTTGGAAAAATAGAAAAACAAAACAATTCACATATTATCATATCCCCTCAGAACAAATGTGTTTGTATCAGGTAAATTGGCTTTTAATCTCAATTTTGCTACTTAGTTGTAATAAGTTATGTGTGACTTTGATGAAAGAAGTAATAATTCCCTTCTAATCCCCATTTCCCTAATTTCTATCATGCATGTAATATTTATAATAGTAGCCTTAGGATTTAGTGTGGGATAAATGAGAATGTGTGTGAAGCACTACATAGCTTAGATGAGCTATCCCAGGATATTTTATATTCTGCACACCAATATACTCAAACAGCATGGTCGCATTTATAATATGTATCTTTCTTTTTTGGGGGGGAGGGGGCATAGGCTACTGACTTTAAGATACATATGCTATGAAATTTATTTAAAAAGTCATTTGGGTGAAAGTATATGAAAGAGTCATTTTGTTCATAGTCTCACCAGACCTTTAAGAGTAATTTCCAGGGACCAGCAGATGGTGTAGCATTTATGTCGCTGGACTCCTACCTACATGGTTGACTGTGGTTCGAGTCCTGGACCAGGTGGCTTGAAAATCATGCCAGGAGCATGTGAATGTGTGCCCAAGACCGGGGAAGAAGGGATTGTGGCATGGCCATCCCCTCCAGGGGTGATTTCTCACTTTCCTTCTCACGCGTGTGAGAGAGAGAGAGAGAAAGAGAGAGCAAGCAAGTTCCCTAAGACAAAAACCTCTCAAAAAAAAGAAAAAAAAAAGAATAATTTCCAAATTGCCTTGACTTTGTCATTCATTCAAATACCAGAATCTTCTCTTGGCAGAAAGTTCTGTACCTGTAGCAAATATGATCACCACTTCTCTGAATTTATGTGTCACTTTAGCCTTCTGAATTTTGCCTATCCTGAATATATTGTTAACTAAATTCCATCCGTTCCAGGATGGAAATCCCTGATTTGAAACTGATACAAGTAAAGATGAAACAGAGAATTTAAATGACTTGTATTAGGCCTGTGTTCGATCTAATTCAGAACTAGAACTTTATGTTCATAGAGCATTCCTTCTAGGTTTTCTCTGTCCTCCTCACTTCCACAAATGGATGCTGCTTAGATTACTGTCATTTCATAAAATGAAGTGAAAGCCATTACTTTCCTGAGCCAGGTCCCTGACCCTCGGGGTTTCAGGGTTACACTAAACATGTTCTTATTTCATATTTATGGCAATTCCACTAGACAGTGTTTATTCCTGTATTGCTATTTTCCAAAAGGACATAATTCAGTGTGTATTTTATAATCAATTCAATTAGTTATTTTAATGGGAAATATTTATTAGAAATAAATTATTAAAGTGAAACGTTTGTCCTTGTATATTATGTCATGCTGAATCACCTCTTTTTATGTTTGACCTTGGCAGTGTGAATAAACCCATGAGGAATTCACTGCCAATACGTTATCTAGAAGTGTAAACATAGACTCGGGAAATCTGAGTGCTGAGCCACAAAGGCTAAACTTGCATTTGAATGTTAATTTATCTGGCACAATTTTATACTTCTTTCCATCTACTGTAATATCGTGTCACCTCCAATTATGCAATATAAATGACAGTCAAGATTCTTATCACCTATTATTTGATAGACCTCATGGGCTTTTCTCTTTCTTCTCCCTTTGAACTATTCAGTTCCAGTTAATACCTTCGGTAGACTCAATCAGAATTTGCTGTCCTAGAGTCATTCATTTATTTTCCATCTTTCCTATTAAATTTTCTTGAGCTTCCATTATAAGCCAAGCACCATGTTAGACACTTAAAAAGTAGAATATTCTACTATTAAAGGCATTGTAGATGAAGAGACAGAAAAGTGATTCAAATGTGACAAGTCACTTGACGAGGGCTATGATAGCGGTAAGAGGTAAGGCCAGGTGGTTGTGAGAATACATAAGACAGAGAAAAGGAAATATATTGACATAATAGACATTATTATTGTCATTCAGCTCATAAATGAAAGCAAAGAAAACAAAATGCACTTCACAAAAGGATAATTTAATTTGAAATATGTTGCATTTAAATGCTAAATCATCAAATGGAAATCTGTGTTACTTTAAGATTTTATTGAAGGCCAACCCCATTATATAGTGGTTATGGGAGCTGGATCACACATAGCCAGCTACTTTACAAATTCTATCCCTGAAGGCTGGAAGGACACAACAGGCTCATGTACTGCATGCCCCAATTCAGATTGGGCTGATGAGTGAAGGAGAAGGAATTGAAGCATGACCACATCCCACTGAGGGTGATTTCTCTTTCCCTCACACCCACCCCCATGCTCTCTGGAGAATGCACATAATTTCTGGTACTTAACAAAAGAGAGAAAGAGATATTTTTTTTGAAAATGAAAGTGACTGTACAACTTAGTCTGTAACTTGAAAGGAAAAGACATTATATTTGGTAGCTGCAAGATGGATTGGAGGTGCCAGAGAAGATAGCATTAAAAAGAACAAATGCACATGATTATTTATGCAAATTTCACTGTGAATAAATTATTTTTTGAAAGTAAAAAGTTCAGGAAAAGTTCTTTTTGGACAGAAAGAAAACTCTTACTCTGTCTTCAGTGTGCCTTCCACACTCAACTACGTTCTTTGGACAAATTCATTCCTATCTTGCATTTTTTCTTAAGCTTTAGCTACTGCTTGAAAACACTTTTCTACATTTATCTAAATTCTACTAACCTTTAAAGGTTTTGTTTAACATTTAATTAGTATTTATTGGACAATTAGGCTATGTGTCAAGTACTTCAATAAACTCTTGAATTAGAAAGGTAAGAAAGACAGTTTGGTCCTGGTCCTAGTAATTTTTTTTCTTGTGGTGAATTCATACATAGTACTTATTACATGATTATTCGATTAAAAATCTGGTTAGTGCTATGTAAAATGTCAGGGTGCAATGAGAGGGTTTTGATATATTATTGACTTAAGGACAAATGTTTTAAAGCAATAGCATTTGAACAGAACTCTGAAGCATAAATTTAGACTAACTGGGTTAAGAAGAAGAATATTTTATAAGGACCTAAGGTAGGAGGGTCCATTGGAAGAACTCAGAAGGAGTTATTGCTACTGGATCATAGAAAAGGGGTGGTTGTGACTAACTCCAGGTTATAAAGAAAGTAGAGGCAAGATTGCATATAGTCTAATTGATCAGCCTTAGAACTCTTAAGTGTCTTTACCTAAATAAAATTTAAGTTATTGATCATTTCAAGCATATTTATATTTTAAATACATATATTTATTTATGGTGATTAATATGAATTAGAATGTACATAGGTTGATATTGGGAGTAAGGACAGAAGAATATTTCTGTAGTGAAAGAGAAAATATTTTATCCTGGACTAGAATGGCACTAAAGATGGAGAAAAATGTATGTAGTTGAAAAATATGACAAAGTAAAAATCAAGTACAGTAAGTACCTGTTAATTGAGTAAGAGGATAATGACAAGAAGAAAAGAAAGGATCCTAATCTCACTGTAGGTGTGTGCATGTGGGGTAGACAGACCACCAATAGGGCACACAAAGCATATGGTTAGAGGTAAAGATCATGAGTTCTGATTGGAACATGAAGAGTCCGATCCCCTGTGAACACTTCCCGTAGAGATATTGAGTAGAAGAAAATCCCATTAAAAAAAAAAAGTCTGGGGAACCAGCAGTTAGCGTAATGGCTATGTCGCTGGACTCCCACGTAGTCGACCGTGGTTCGCGTCTCGTCCCGGTGGCTTACAACTCACGCCGGGCGCGTGTGCGTGCGTGCCCAAGATCCCAAGAGGAGAATGGAGGAGAAGGGATTGCGGCGTGACCATCCCCCCTGGGGGGTGATTTCTCGCTTTCTGTCTCTATGTCTCTCTCTGTCTGTCTGGCGAGCGCACGCGCCCTATAGCAAAAAACTCTCAAAAAAAAAAAAAAAAAAAAAAAAAAAAAGTCTGTAACTAGCAAGAGAAGTCTGAATTAAGGACAGGGGGAACTGAAATTGGAGCCAGAAGGATGGAAAATGACTAATGAATATGACAGGAAGAGAGATTTCATATGACATGCTTGAGAAATGCTTGTACATTATAAATCCAGTAGAGGAGATACTACTCTGTATTTCCTGGGATTCTTTTTTTTTGGGAGAGATTTTCGCTATAGGGTGCGTGCGCTCGCCAGCCAGACAGAGAGAGACATTAGAGACAAAAAGCAAGAAATCACCCCCCAGGGGGAATGGTCATGCCACAGTCCCTTTCTCCTCCATTCTCCTCTCGGGATCTTGGGCACACGCGCCCGGCATGAGTTTTAAGCCACCGGGTCCAGGACGTGAACTGCGGTTGACTACGTGGGAGTCCAGCGACATAGCCATTACGCTAACTGCTGGTTCCCTGGGATTCTTCAAATAAGAGTGCGGCTCTGAGAACTCTATGAAAGTACAATATAAGGTGAGATCTGAGGGGGGCTGAGTAGAAAGGGACAGGGGTGCAGCTCTTCAATAGTTGCGTGTTCAGAATCTCAGTACCTATTTCCTTTCTCCCAATTAGGAAGGAAACAAAACTGTCAGAGGAGAGAGTTACAAATATAAAAATGGGTATGATCATTAATTTTAGGTGTCAACTAAAAGGGATTAAGAAATTCTAAGAAATGTGGTAAATCAGGGATTAGCAGTTAGTGTAATGGCTATGTCGCTGAACTCCCATGTAGTTGACCGTGGTTCACATCCTGTACCCGGTGTCTTAAATTGATGCCAGTGTGTGTGTGCGCGTGCCCAAGATCCCGAGAGGAGAAAGGAAGAGAAGGGATTGCAGTGTGGTCATCCCCCCCGGGGGGTGATTTCTCGCTCTCTGTCTCTCTGTCTCTCTCTGTCTGGCGAGCGCATGCGCCCTATAGCTAAAAACCTCTTCAAAAACAACAACAAAAAAAACCATAGATATGTGGTAAATCATTTTTCCAAGTGTGTTTGTATGGGTGTTTTAAGGGAAGATTATCTTATGATTGTTGTGAGTAGGCGGTAGGTGGGGGAAGACCTGCCGTCAGTGTAAATGGGGACCAAGGGTTTGGAAAGAACAAGTACAGAGGATTGAATGGTCTTTTCTAGATAGTGGGCATAGATTTCTGCTGCTTCTTTTGACATCAGAATTCAAGTCTCTCCTGTTTGGATTCCATGATTTATGTTAGCTCCACCCCCACTCCCAGTGTCTCAAGATTTTGACCTTGAACTGAGGAGTTACAGCATTGGTTCCCTGCTTCTCAGGCTTTTGTACATGGACTGAGCCATACTAGCAGTATTTCAGGGTCTCCAGTTTGTGGATGGCCTCTTGTGGGACTAAGCAATTACTATAATCTCAGGAACAAATTCTAATAAATTCCCACTCACACATTACTATATATCTCCACATATCCCATTGGTTCTCTTTTTCTAAAGAACCTTGACTAATACAATGAGTAACGTTTAAAATGTGGCATTGGAGGTATTATAATGTGGCATTATAAGGTAGAAGAGAGATGGCAGATAAATTCCTTAACTCTATCAGCTTAGAGGGTCAGGAAGCAATGACACTCCTGAATGAAAAGACATATGGAACATCCAGATTTTAATTTCTTAATATCATTCTAAATAATTAATAATTAATAATAATAATTAAATATCATTCTAAACTAAAAGGAACCAGTACTCTTCTGAGATATGACACATTATTGAGAAATGGGACTTATATCTGGGTCTGGAATATCTCCTTGTCCCAGGAAGTTGAGGGTTAAAGAATAATGGGAATTATTAGAGGAACAAGAGAGCCATGACTGCCTCAGTGGCACAAACACATTGCTCAAATGATACATATGGAAAATCTTAAGTTAAGTCCCCTCCTAGACCTGTCTACTCAGGGTATGCAGATGGCTGACTGGGACATTGGTTGGGGAGATCATGGCATAAGACTCTGATGAGGATCTCTCTCTATCTGTGTGTCTTTCACTCTTATGAAAGAAATAAATATGCTTTAAAAATTAAGAACAGGGACCATGTGGCATGGTGATTAAGGGCACTGGACTCCCATATGACCAATGGTGGTTCAAGTCCTGGACCTGGCAGCTTCTTTTCCCTCTCCTCCCCACCCCCTATCCCTCTCTAGTCAAGTTATAATAAATAAACAAACAAATAAATAAATAAATAAACAACAAATAAATGTAAATAATTATTTTTAGAAACAAGAACAGAAGAGCCACGTTAACGTACTCTTACTGGTCAAATGTGGAATAAAATGATCATCGAAAATAAACAATCGTAGTAATGCGTTACAGTCAATTGAATAAAATAAGAATCCATGAGTCTACACTGACAGACTTACATATATACATCCACACAAAAATACATAGACATTAAAGTTTTTCTCACAGGAGAAAGTCAACTAATCTGTGTAGAAGGAACAATGAAATTAGAATACCCCCACATGACCAGCATTACAGTAATAAGTCAAGAATCATAAGTGGATGATTTTAGTGTGTGGGAGTTGTAATAATAACATAATTTACTTTTCAATGTTTATTTATTTTCCAAAGAACAAAAGAGAAAGAGAGTAGGGGGCCAGCAGGTGGCAAAGCAGCTAAAGCACTGAATATCCACATGGTCAAGCTGTGGACTTGGTTGCTTAAAAATGACACCAGGCATCTGTGTGTGATGTCTAGAATCCTGAGAGGAGAATGGAGGAGAAGGGATTGTGGTGTGACTATCCCCTCCAGGGAATGATTTCTCACTTTCTCTCTTCTTTCTCTGTCTCCCTCCAACAAGTACACACAAACTATGGTAAAATCCTTAGAGAGAGAGGGGCTGGGGCATGTGCAAGAGAGACAGCGTCCCTGACAGGATCTTGACCGTGATCTGCCTCCAGCATCAGCCAGCCCAGGTTATACACACAGGCCTGACATACTCAGGGAGCTCCCCAGACTTGGGCTGAGAACCTTCCCACTAGGGATTACTTCATAAAGAGTCAAGTTTCACTGCTGTGCCGCAGTTGCCCCCAAGAAAGAGGATATTTTCAGAGTCTCAAAGCCTCTCCTCACAACATGTTTATTAATCACAATTGGAAGAAAGGAACTTTAGAGTGGAGAAGTCTGGCAGACACTACCCGAAACAATCATGAGCCAGAGTCATTTATTTCCTGGTAGGATAAAGTGAGAAGAAGAAACATCACTTCTGTGGTGTTCTTGCCCAAAATACCCAATTTTTATATTATCGTGAGAAAAACAATGTTTTCTCTGGGGGCATTCTATAGAATAATTTGCCCATATTCTTCAAAAAATGTTAAAGAAATTAAATATAAAGAAAGAATTTAGCGGGACCATCAGCTAGCGTAATGGCTATGTCACTGGACTCCCACGTAGTCGACCGCGGTTTGAGTCCCGGACCCGGTGGCTTAAACTCACGCGTGCGTGCCCAAGATCCCAAGAGGAGAATGGAGGAGGAGGGATTGCGGCATGGCCATCCCCCTGGGGGGTGATTTCTCACTTTCTGTCTCTCTGTCTCTCTCTGTCTGTCTGGCGAGCACACACGCCCTATAGCAAAAACCTCTCTCAAAACAAAACAAAACAAAACAAAACAAAACAAAACAACCAAAAAACAAAGAAAGACTTTAGCATTGTAAATAAGGAATTTGATTTTGTTATTAAAAAACAATATCTGGACAACTTTTCATGATTTTACTTAAGTTATGTAAAGTTTCTGTTACAGCACACTATTTTCAGATGAGGAAAATGTTCAGAAAGAAGACATATATAAGGGGTCTTCAAAAGGATCATAGAATAGACACAAAACAAAAAAAGATGCATGTACTTTAAAATTTTTGCACCAAAATGAGCTTTTTAAAGTAAATAGCATGCATGCACGCCTGTGAAAGAAAGAGAAGCATCCTTGATGTAGTCTAGTCGTGCTGCAATGCCCTTCCTCAGCCCTCCAGCAGCTCAGGAGTCTGTGTACCTGTGCACATCTGGCATGTATTCCGGCCACCCTGAGGATCTGAAATGGTATTTGGACATATATCTTCCAACTTTGTAGGGCACTTACATTATCAGTGTGCCACAGCAACTGATCCAAATTCATACTTGAATTTCATTTTTCCATAAAGTTTTTGAACTCTCCTCCACACTGTTCAAACAAGGTACATACTAATTTTGGGGGGAATCTGAATAAACATATGTGAAATTTATTTTTGCAAGTTTTGCTACTTTTCTGCAGGCCTGGAGTTATATCCAAATAAAAAATTAAAAGAATAAACATGTAATAGATTTGTATGACTTCTATCATGCCTTTTTATTATAAAATCTTGAAATATAAAAAGTATGTAAAAGAAAAATATATCTATTATCTTACCACCAAGATATATTCATTATTAAGACTTCAGTAGTAAAATTCTAGTCTTATATTTGCCATGGAAACAAATACACATACTCTTACACAATTTCAATACTGAACTGTTATTTAAGTTAATAAAAGCACATTTCCCTAGGTTTTAAAGTATTCTTATAGGTTTTAATGGTTATCTAATAGTCTATATTTTAAATGTACTATAATTCATTGAATTGTTCTTCTCTTCTTCAATATTTAGACTCTGTGTTTCTTTTACAATTATATATGATGCTATAATAAAAACATAATTGTGGATGAAGTTTTGTATGCACTTATTATTTCCCTACAATTAGCTCTTAAGAAGAAACTTTCTAGGTGAAATGATGTAATTATTTTTATTCTCCAGAATATTATAAGCCATCCTTGCCCAGTCAATTCCTCAATCCTTGGCTTCTTCTTGTTGCTTAATCAGTTTTCCTCCTTAGCCTTTCTCAGTAAATGCTCATACTTCTCATACATCCCAAAGAAGAGAAGAGGCACATCCTCTTCTGTTTGTCAACCAACCTACTAAACGAAAGCTCAACCCTTTTACTCATTCTCTTTTCTTCTGGTTCTAGGAGAGAGGCCATACTTTCCTCTATTCAGATCAATTTCCTCACAAAGCATTTGTATCTCATCACTCTCTATATAACCTTCAAATATTGACTATTCATTCTGTTTTTAAAATTCACTTTATTCAGTATGGAAGCCTACTTTGTTCTTTATCTACATGACAAACAGAATACGCTCTTTTTTCCTTTTTAAAGTCAAATTCCTTGAACATTATCTATACTGACTCTATTTTATCATCTTCCATTCCACAATCTACTCCAATCCACTTTTGTCTAAATAAGAATGTAATAATAGCTTTTCTAAAGATCACCAATTTCCTTCTTGCCCTTAAATCTAAGGCACACTTTTTAGATTCTATCTCACTTGTCTTTTCAATAGCTTTCAATGATGTTAATCCCAGCTTCCTGTCATTTTACTTTGTATTTTCTTACTAGAATATTCCACCTGATTCAATTTTAATCTTTATTCATATACTGAAAAACCGCAAGTATTATTTCAGCATTAACTTCTTTTAAATGCACATTCTGTGCATTAAAGACAGGAATATCTCAAAGGCTCTTCTATGTTTTTAATATGGTAACAAGTACATTCACAGGTCAGTCTTTTAACATTGTAAATGTGTATTCATAACTCAGGTGAAGTTTGGTAAAATTGTGCAGCTATTCTCCAAGTAGAGTCTTAAAGATTCAGTTTCCTTAGAGAGGGTGCCTCTGCTACTTGGACTCTTAGGCTTTCAAACTTGTGAGTGAAAGAAAAAAAAAAAAAAAGAATAAGAGGTCACAGTCACACAGGACCTTATAGGCACTGGAAATAGAAGTGTCTTATCTATTCATGTTCTGTTGGTCAGAAGTGGCAACTTCTATATGGATCATAATGTGCTAGGAAATGTATTTTTCTTAGTTGCTCAAGAGGAAATGAAAATGTGGTGAATATATTGCCAACTTCTGCTTTCTAAATCCTAGACATTAAAAGCCATTCTTCCAATTAGGTGCTCTTTCGGTGCTCTTGTATAAATAATTGGCAACATCTACGTTATCTAAACGGGTTCAAAGCCAAACCCTAGGAATTACTCCTGATGCATTCCCTTCACAGTTCTCATATTTACTCCATCACTAGGTCTGCATTTTACTTTGTACATAGGTTTCTAATCTGTCCACTTTTTTTCATTTTTGCCATTGCTCCTATCCTAAGTAAGCAGTAAATCTCAATAAGATGAGGCAACATCATTCTAATTGTTTATTTATTTATTCCATGAGTGAGCAAAAGTGAGACAGAGATACAGCACAGCTGACAGTGTCTTGATGCCATGATCTACTCCCAGCCTTAGCCAGCCCCTGATCAGGGGCACACATGTGACCAGCACACTCAAGGAGGTCTTCAGATGTGAAACTGAATCTTTTCCTTGTGGGTCAGCTTCAGAGAACATCCTGTTTTACCACTGCATCACTTGCTGGTCCCAGAGTAATGCAATACATTCCTGTCTTTATATTGTATATTTATTCTTCATCACATCAAATTCACAATACACTCTGTTGTCAATGCTTTTCAGATAAAAATCTCATTGTGACTGGTCTATAACTATCTTCATATTTATCTTATACTTTAAAATGTTTTAGTGATCTGCTTTAAAGTAAAATCCATAGCTATAGTTCTTAACGTTTCACACAGCACCGTGAATGATCTGGCTTTATCTGGAGCTTTCCCAACCCCCACCATATGTTCTCTAGTTACCCTGTACTTTTACAATTTCTCAATGTGCTATTTTGTTTTCTATCACCAGGAATTTGGATTGTACTGTTCACTTCACACCAAGTTCTTCCTCTAGCCCTTACGACATCGACTCTTGTTCTTTGTTTACATCTCAGCTCAAACATTGCTTCCTAAGGGGATCGTTCACTGATCTCCCAGTTTAAAGAACACCCTCCTATCTTTGACTGGACTAATATGCAGTGTGTTCATGCTGGGAAAATTCATCTTATATGCTGTAAAGATATACAATGATTGAATATAAAAAAATAGAAGGGGAAAAAAGAAGACCCTTCTATCCTACATTTTCTCAGTTTAGTGTATCTTTCTTTCCTTTCACACATCAAAATTTAAATTTAGGATGTAATTGTGAGGTTAATTAAAATATCTCTCTCTCTTCCATATGTAGGAAGAAGCTATATAAAAGAACAACAGAGAAATCATTAATTTCTACATGTTAGTCATAAGGCCTAACTCACAGCAGGAACTCAGTAAATATTTATTAAATGAATGAGCATATTAATGAATGGATGATCATGGGCTCTTGTTCTCTGTTGCAAAGTGTTTCACAGAAAAATCTATGCAAATTTATGCTGTCATCTTCAGTGAATAAAGTCTTATCCTATCATATACCATCACAAATATTACCATTAATTCACTTTCCATTGAGGTTCAGACTTTTTCTATTAAATTGTACAAGCTCAAGCTCTCATATGGTAAGAATTTTCATGCTGTAACAATTTATACTCACATTCTACATCAGCAAAATGAAAAAATGTACTCCTTAATTCTCTTCAAAGTTTCTGAAAGATAAAATTCTAGTTATTCTTTTTCTTCTACCCATAAGTTTGCATCTTCAGTTTTACTCCACTATTCATCATATGGTCCATCATACATTTTTTCTACTCCTGACATAAACTGGAACTAGCTAAATCTGTCTGTTGCCAATATGTAGGATGACCTTTCCCTTCCCAAGATCCTATGTACTTACGAAAGCAATTTGTATCAGGAGAGTAACATTAATAATCTGACAGACTAGAAAGCTCGAGGTACTGATTCCCACGTGGACGTGCCACATAGACAATGAAGGACTAACTAGAATAGATTTGTGGCAGCTCCAGAAACCAGCTAAAGATCTATAGCAACCAAATGAAGGCCTAATAAAGAAAACAAACAAACAAAAACGCTCAAAGCAGTACAATATGTTGTGATGTTCTTGTTCACTCTTGCCCCATTCCTCTCCAATGAAGTACAGCTTGCTGCAGTCAGGAAGAAGCTGACCAATTGCATGATCTTCCCTTAGGACAGCTTGTTTTGGACTGCCCAAGGGACTGCTTTCTGTCTCACCTGAGGTACAGCTCAGACAAGAGTGCAGATGTAATTTGGAACTATGTTTAAGGGTTGGAAGCAGTGGCAGATGTTGCAGCATATGAAACGAGCAGAGAGATTGGAGATATAGATATTACAGACAGAGAATATAGAGAACAACCAAAACCCTGAGAAGCAGCATGATGAGACTATTGTGGATATTAATAAACTTAAATTCAGCCATGGGGGTTGGAGGGAGCTGCAGTGATAGTGCAAATCTCTGTGAGGGTGACCTGCATGAGAAGTCTCAAGAATCACACTTAGAGATCTCCCAGAATGTGATGGACATGTGTGTGCTTATGAATTGGGGCTGGCTGAAGTGGAGGGTAGATGGTCACATGAAGGCTGTTTTGGGGATGTGACTCTCTCTCTTTTTCTATGCCACTGTTACACATGGTAGAAATAAATAATCAATAAATACACTCTTTTAAGGAAATGGTCATATAGGGTCATCAGATGACGTGGAAGTTAAGGCACTGGATACCACATAGTTGACTGTACAGCTCCAGTTCCAGACCCGGTAGCCTGAAAAAATGCTGAGTGTATGTGCATGCATGTGCAAAATCCAAAGAAGAGGTTAGAAGAGAGGGTACTGTGGTGTGGCCAACCTTCCTGGGGCGTGCTTTCTCACTTTCTCACTCTGTCTCTCTTTGGTGAGTGCATTCCCCTATAACAAAAAGAAAAAACAAAAACAGAAACAAAAACCAGCCATGTATATGGGAAACTGGGAAAACAGCATGCACACAATCTCAATCTCAGAAAAGATGGCCTGGGTTGACTTAAACATTCATGCTGAGCCAATTAGTAGAGGTATTCTCCTGCATGAACCCAATCTTCAAAAATTGGGAAAATTGGGACAATTGTCTCTTCATTTAAATGCCTAATTTCTTACAAAAAATATCACAAGGCATACAAAGAAATAGGGAAACAAGTCCATTGTAGGAAGAAAATTTCTAGAAACTGACCATAAAGAAACATAGAATTCAGATTTACTTAACAGGCTTTAAAATAACTATCTCAAATACATTCGTGAGCTAAAGGAAAACAGACAAGGTAAATAAAGGAAGTCTGGAGAATGATATATGGACAAACTGAGACTATAAACATTGTGATGCAATTTACATTATTAAAACAATAATAAAACAGATATTTTATATCTAAAAAGAATTTAATTGTAATATTAACTAGAGGGGTTCACCATAGAACACACAGATGAAAGAATCAGTAATCTTGAGGACAGATCAGTTCGTATTATCTAACCTAGAAAAAAAAGAGCAAAAATGGGGAAAAGCAAATAGAGCTGATGTGGAACATTTGTAGTACCATCAAATAGGTCCACATATGTTTTATGGGGGTTCTACAGGAAAAGAGAAGAACAAAGGGGCAGAGAGTTCATTTGAAGAAATGAGGACCAAAAGTATTCCCAATGTTTTGTTTTCTTTCTTTTGGAAAGGTTTTTGCTATAGGGCACTTGCGCTCGCCAGACAGACAGAGACAGACAGAGAGACAGAAAGCGAGTAATCACCCCCCGGGGAGGATGGCCACGCCACAATCCCTTCTCCTCCGTTCTCCTCTCGGGATCTTGGGCATGCACGCACACGCTCCCGGCATGAGTTTTAAGCCACTGGGTCCAGGACATGAACTGTGGTCGACTACATGGGAGTCCAGCGACATAGCCATTACGCTAACTGCTGGTCCCAAAAGTATCCCCAATTTTAAAAAAGACATAGATGCTCAAATGCAAGAAGCTCCACAAACTACAGATAAGATAAATCCAAGTACCAAGACACATTATAATCACATTATGATTAAAATAGAGGGACCAGCAATGGTGCAATGATTATGTCACTGAAGTTCCATGTAGTTAGCCACACTTTAAGTCCCAGATCCAGTGGCTTAAAACTCACATTGGGCACATGTGCTTGTGTGCCCAAAATCTCAAGAAGAGGATGGAGGAAAAGCAATTGTAATATGGCCTTCCCCCTGGAGGGTAATTCTCGCTTTTTGTCTCTTTCTCTCTCTAGTGAGCACATGCTCCCTGTAACAAAAATTTCTCATTAAAAAAAAAAAAAAAAAAAAAAAAAAAAAGTCTAACCAGGGCCAGCTTAGTAGTGTAGCAATAACTACTGCTCAGGCAATGCTGGATTTGTGTGAAAGACTGCAAGTTTGGTTCCCTGCTAGATCTGAACAGGCCTGATGGGGTACCCCTGATTCTGGCTGGCTGCAAAGGCTGGAAGGAGGGGGAATTAAAGCATGAAATCCTGCTGGTAGTACTTGTTTCTTTCTCTCTCCCTCTCTGTCTCTCATTATCACAGAAAAAATGAATAAACTCTTAAAAACTGTAAAAAAAAGTCAAAGAAAGAGAAATTTGAAAATGATATGAGTGACTCATCATGTATAAGTCATTTTCAACAAGAGTATCTCTGAATTTCTTAAAAGAAACCTTGAAGGCTAGAAGTCAGTGGGTGAAATGTTTAAGGTTTTGAAAGGAAACAAAAAGAAAAACTATCCAAAAATAATATATCCACAAAATCATCATCAAAATTCAAGGAGAAATTAAGTGATTCTCATATAAACCAAAGTTGAGAGAGCTCATTACTGTTAGACTTGTCCTACGAAAAATGATAAGCAAGTCCCCCAAATTGAAGTGAAAGTACATTGACAACAATTTGAAACTATCTTAAAGGTCTCCATTAAAATTAACTGTATGAACAAATATAAGAACCTGTATTATTACAATTCTGATTGGCAACTATACTTTTTATTCTTTTATGGGATCTAAAGCCTAGTATAATTACAAATTTATGCTAATAGGCACACAATACATAAAGGTGTAATTAGTGATGACAGTAACTTAAAGTGGAGGGAAGTCTGATTAGGCAGAGGGGAGGTAATTTGTTCTTTGCACTCCTGTTTGAAAACTCAGGGCTTTCCAATTATAGACCAAAGACTCATTTTTTCTAATATTCTTGGTAAGACCATCACAATAAATTACTTTCTTGAATATTAAGGTGAATGGTTCTTCAAGAGGAATATTTACAATAAAGAGACAACATATCAAATCTTGTTAAAACTGGATTAGAATGCCCTAGTACCCTTGGATAATGTAAGAAACTCTCTTCTCATAGCGAGGACTATTTGTAGATGCTAAATGCCCATGAAAAGGTGTAGAATGTGTTTGAAACAGCTTTATTTTTAGAAAAAGGAAGACAAAGTATGGTACAGAAATGAATTTGACTTTGAGATCTTAAAATTAGCCTTATTATTTTTTAAGTTTATTTACTTGATTTCTCCAAAGAGAGAGAAAAAGAGAAAGAGAGAGGTACAGAATCTCGCCATGCTGCAATCCCCCACTCCTAGCCTTCTGTCCTGCCAGGATCGTGGGTGCACCTATAGTCAATGTGTTCAAGTAGACCAAGCAGTCAAACCTGGTGCTTCCAATATGGCTCTAGTACTGTACAGAGGTACCTTACTGCCTGTACCAGCATGGCCAGGCCCTTACTGTTTTTATATCAGCTTATCACAGAATCTCCCATTACAGAAACTCCTTACCTCTGTGGGCGTAACTCAACTTCTGGAGGGAAAAAGGTGCCCCCAAACATAATAAATGCAATATCATGTAAGAAGGTCTACTTTCTTACCTCTCTCCTGATATTCCAAATTTCCTTACTTTTATGTTACTATTTTTCCATGTTTCTTATTTTCCTGACTACCACTTTCTCTCCAGTTCTGAATCCCACTCAACATTAGGCTCAGCCTCCAAAGTACAGCTATATTCCCTGTCCATACTCACCCACAATCTTCTTAGTTTCAAATAAACAGCTCTAAATCTCATGGGTCCAGGAATTCCCCTTGAAAACAGTCCAGTCCCTTTTGGTCATATTCTGTCTTTCCTGACAGGCAGAATTAATTAATCATTATCAAATCACATCAGTGTTTTGGAGAAATTATGCAAATAGTAAAGCCAACTATCTGTATATGTCAGAAAAAGAGAGCTGCAAATACTTCGGTGAAACACAAGTTCAAAATGTAACATGGGCATATATTGGAAGTTAAGGTAAGCTATGCAGCAGGGAATGGATGAGCTCTGGGATGTGAAATGCACAGCATTTGATCAGAGCTGATGAAATCCACGTTATCCTGTCTAAGTCTGCCGGTAGAAAGACAGTGCAACACAAAAAGTCTTGCCTGTTTTGACAACCACATAGAAGCTGCATAATCACAGGGCTGAAAGAATTGGAATATGTTCTTTCAATCAGCACCACAATGAACTTTATTTAAACAAATACAAATATATGTGGGGAGAAATAGAAACAAAATATTTTGAAATGACAGAACACCAAACAGCTGGATCATTTCAGCATGGCCGATCCTATCTTCTTGCCATAGCAATGTAATTTATATTTCTGTTAAATACCTTTTGTTTATTAAAAGAATTCTGGCAGATTGCTGGCTTTTTGTTTCAGTTATAATAACAATTTTGTCAAACAAATGGCTACTTAAAGCCATACTTGTATAGGATACAATTTGTTTCCCTTTCTTTTAGAGTCTTGATTTTTAAAATATGGATTTATTCCCAGATTTTCTCTCACACCTGTTTGTTCAAGGACAGCTGAGGTACACTGATTTATCCTGAAACCAGTGTGCTTTTTGTAAAAAGAATTATTTATTTTATTTTATTTATTCATTTGATCATTTTCATTTGACCAGAGAAAGGCACACAGAGCAAAGGAAAGTGAGAAAACAAGCCACCAGGTCCGGGGCTCAAACTGTTGTCGGCCGTATGAGAAAACAAGCCACCAGGTCCGGGGCTCGAACTGTTGTCGGCTGTATGGGAGTGTCCAGCACCTTAACTACCATGCCACCTGCCGGCCCCAATGTGCTTTTTTACTGTACTTGGGATGGTCATTTTCAGCCAACCAATGTTGTTTTAACAACTTTTTGAGAGCTTATATCTGCAAGGCTCTATATGAAATAACATGTGGAGTGCCAAGATGAACTAGATACTGACCCACTTCTTCAGTGTTTGTACTCTTAAAGGCAAGGTGTCTGGTGCCAACAGCCACATATACATTAATTCATTCATCCACACAACACCCCATTCTTTCCATATTTATTAAAAATATTTAAGTGGGGACCAGCAGATGGCATAGTGATATGTCACTGGACTCCCACATGGCCGACTGTGGTTTGAGTCCCAGATATAGCAACTTCAAACTCACACCAGGCATGAATGCATGCATACCCAAAATCCAGAGAGAAGAAGGAAGGAGAAGTAAATGTGGCTTGGCCATTCTACTTTGAGGGTGATTTCTCACTTCCTTTCTCTCTAGTGAGTACATGTGCCCTATTAAAAAAAAAAAAAAACCTCTCTAAAAAAATAGGTGAAGATCACCATTGATCTAAATGAGAACAGTGTTAATAAATATGGAAGAGTAGAAGCTGGCATTTATTTTGGAGGTAGAATCATAGGTCTTTATAAAATTATTATTTAATTTTATTATTATTATTATTATTATTATTAAATTTGCTGTAGTACATGTGTACTGACCAGAGAGAGACAGAAGGAGAGAGAGTGGGGAGAGAGAAAGAGAGAGTGAGAAAGCAAGCTGCCAGGTCTAGGACTCAAACCGCAGCCGGCCTTGTGGGAGTTCAGTACCTCAAGCATCACAAAGCACCTGCTGGCCCCAAATCATAGGTCTTTATAACTGATTAGATGTAAAACTCAAAGGCAGAGTTTAAGTCAAATAGTACTAAAGTTTTGAATCCTTGAGCAAAGGAGTATCACCTAGTACTAACTTAATTAGTTATTAGATGGATGACTGAGTGTGTGAATATTTTTTAACAGAAAGATGATGCATTCGTTTCAGGAGAATTGAGGTTCAGACATCACTGAGCTGTCCTAGCAGCAATACAGAGTGTACAAGGGATAGCCAGTGTCAGTTAGATCACAGTAATCCCCAGAAATTAATCCCAAACAAGCAAGGAGCTTTTAAGTCTCCATATCTTTTTAAAAGCCTATCACACTAAGACAGGTAGCCTTTGAGACCCTTCCTACAAAACAAGATATGCAATAGTCTTCAAATTTCCAGGATAAATTCTTTCTCATTTTTATTTCTTCAACCCCAAGTCTCAAACTTTACCACTCTGTTTCTAATGTAGCCAGTGTGTTTTCTTGCTCAGTATTTACTGAGCAAGTAATTCCATGTTTATTGTCATGTGGACGCCCAGAGAACCACTATCAAATTTCTGTTTTCTAGGGGATTGACTATAAGTTGGAAGGCATACAGTAAAGTACTACAGGAGACAAAGCAATTCCAAGCCCTCTGTGCACCTGCCATCTCTCTTCTCTAAAGCCTTATTACACTGAAAATAACTTAAAAGGGGTGTTTATCCATTAAACTAAAATGTCCTTGAAGGTAGAGATACCATAAAATTCTGGTTTTGTTTGTTTTGTTTTGTTTTGTTTTTGTCTTCCACAGAGCATTATTAATATTGGAGATTAACAAATGTGTGATTCAGGATATAATTGTTCAAAAAAGTACCAGAAATAAGAAGACATAGATTGATTGTTTTATTTATGCAGAAAGGAGATACAAAAGGGCAAGGCTTTAGTAAATGGTTCATTCATTCACTCATATATTTATTCATTCATTGTTCCAGAATTTGCTTAAAAAGATGAATAAACAACTCACGCCTGAGAAAAAAAAAATTCAGATAAAGATACAGAAATGGATGTTTCAGGGACCAGCAGTTAGCATAATGGCTATGTCACTGAACTCCCATGTAGCCAACCGCTATCGGAGTCCCAGACCCAGTGGCTTAAACTCATGCTGGGCACATGTGCATAAGTGCCCAAGATCTCGAGAGGAGAATGGAAGAGAAGGGATTGCAGTATGGCCATCCCCCCTGGGGGGTGATTTCTCACTTTCTATCTCTCTATCTCTCTCTGTCTTTCTGGTGAACGCACGTGCCCTATAGCAAAATCTTCTCCAAAAAAAAGAAGAAAAAAAGGAAATGGATGTTTCAAAGTCAATGATGTTGAGGCTGGGATGAAGGTTGTGAAGGATTTTTATCTCACAATGAGGAATGATCTTCCCTGGAAGCCAGAGAGAGATCATTTAAGCAAAGGATGTAAATCAGATGATGTGGGAGCTGCCAACACTTGTGAAACCCATTTGTAGAAGAGTACGATTGATCACATATTTGAATCCACAAATCATGCCCTTTGTTGTCTTAGTGATATTCTCAATAAAATTATTTTGACAAAATGGGCATTGTCTGAGAGTTATTTTTTTAAACAGGCACTGTGCAAATTAATAGATGCATGTCACATAAGCAACCATATTTCAGGTCCATATAAAATATATATTCTTTTTTTTTTTTTTTTTTTGAGAGGTTTTTTGCTATAGAGCACGTGTGCTTGCCAGACAGACAGAGAGACAGAAAGCGAGAAATCACCCCCCAGGGGGGATGGCCACGCTGCAATCCCTTCTCCTCCATTCTCCTCTCAGGATCTTGGGCACGCACGCACATGCGCCCGGCATGAGTTTTAAGCCACTAGGTCCCGGACGCGAACCGCGGTCGACTATGTGGGAGTCCAGCGACATAGCCATTACGCTAACTGCTGGTCCCCTAAAATATATATTCTAAACTCAAAACAGTTTTCATCACTCCCAGGACACTGACTATGGAACTCTGAGTGGTGCCTCATGGAAGTGTGCACATGACTCTGTCGTTAAGGTCATGCCCAAATCCATGATATGGCACCACATGCTGTATGCCTCATTTTTAATTCATAAATTCTCTTTCAAAGCAGCAGTAAAGCATGATAAGGCAGTTTGCAGAAATTATGACACTCTTCAGGGGTTTAACATTCCTGTATCTACAGTTTCTGTGTCATGTTACAACACCTGAGGCATGTAATGTTCACCTCCATGTGTCTGTGACCCAGCAGATTGACCACGTTTCTTTTCTTTTTTCTTTTCTTTTTTTCTCTTCTTTTCTTTTATTTTTTTCCTCTTCATTTCTTTTCTTCTTTTTTTTCATTTCTTTTCTTTACTTCTCTTCCCTTCTCTTTTTCTTTTTTTCTCTTCTCTCCTTCTCTTCTTTTTCTGGTCTGGTCTAGTCTAGTCTATTCTGTTCTTCCAGGAAGGCATATTAAATGGAGTATGTATGAAAGACTGATAAATTTTTCTCAGTCGAATGGGAAGTGATCAATTTATAGTAATTTTCTATTTGTGGAACTGTATAATCTTCCGTCTGTTAAAAAAGAAAAGTTCATCATTGATGTGGTTGATATTGCTATACCTGAGTTGTAAAAAGATCTCCTGACTGATTTGAAAGCTTCTTGATGAAGCAGTGTCAAAAGCACAGGTGGACTCATTCTGCACATGGCTTCAACCTGAGTAAGTCAGTTGCTGCCTTCGAGTCTCAGTTTCCTCATTGGAAAGTAGAGTAATGATGCCTTTTAGGCTTTTTACTAATCTGATAAATACACCATACTTTGACCTTAGTAAACCTTCGGCAAACAGTAACTATTTAGCCCCTTCATACCACTTCACTATGTCTTATCCCAAGGCCAATCTCACTGAAACATGACCACAGCAGTCTCCCCTGTCTGCGGTTTCACTTTCTGCTCTTTCAGCTACCCTCTGGCAATTGCAGCCTGAAAATATCAAATGAAGAATCCTAGAAATAAACAATTGGTAAGTTTTAAATTGCACACTATTCACAGTGGTATGACAACATCTGCTGTTCTGCTTTGTCCTACAAGGAACATGAATCATCCCTTTGTCCAGCGTATCTACACTGTGTAAGATTATCTCCCATGAGTTTCTTAGTAGCTTTCTTGCTTATCAGATAGAGAAAACGTAGTATGTGTAGGTTCAGCACCATCTATGGCATCAGGCATCACACAGGGATCTGGAAATGAAGCACCCACTGAGGAGAGGACCACTGTACTGTCATGCCGGTCTCAGCAGTCACTTGAAAATATTCATTCAGGCCACACTTGGTTGGATTTGCCAACAAAGCTGACAGAGGGGTGAAAGAGGATCTTGAAAAGAGAGTTTCAGTATAAACGCTTCTAGATTATTACACCAAAAGAGAGAAAGCTAAAGCAAAATTTGGGAAATAAGATCAGAGAAGGAAAACAAAAAAGGAAGAGCAAAATGAATAGTAATATTGGCACCAGATTATAAAATAAACCAGGTCAAAACCAGATCAAACATAAGCCCAGATCATAAACATGGGGGCTTCTCTGAGGGAACCAGACCCACGGCATGCTGTGTGATTTTAGAGAATTTCGAACTCATGTGTTTTTATTATCTTTCACCAGAAGAAAACCCAAATGGTTCGCTTCATCCTCATTGAAATTTTCTCTCTCTCTTTCTCTCCTTTTTTTTTTGGAGAGGCTTTTGCCATAGGGCAGGTGCACTCGCCAGAAAGGCAGAGAGAGACAGAGAGACAGAAAGCGAGCAATCACTCCCTCCTGGGGTGATAACCACGTCACAATCCCTTCTCCTCCATTCTCCACTCAGGATCTTAGACATGCACACACAAGCACCCAGAGTGAGTTTAACCGCTGGGTCCGGGCTCAAGCGACGTAGCCATTATGCCATCTGCTGGTCTCTCTCACTGAAAATTTCATACTCTTTCCTAATTTCATTTATTATCTACTGTGTTATTCCTTTTATATAGATAAACATTGTATTTATTTTGATACCTGTGGATTTACCTGCTTATCACTCTCTTTTGACCTGGCCTGGGCCATTTCTTTCCAGGACTTAGTTTTTTCCTATATGGAAAAATTAAAACTACACATTTATTTTGGTACATAAGGTTTTGAATCCATGCATAATTTTTATAAGATGTATTTTATGTGAACTTATTGACAAACTAGAGTTTATAAAAGTTCATAGTCATTTTTATAAACTTTCCCCTTCCCTTTTCCCAGTTACAACCTGAGGGTAGGTTGTTTCAGCAACCTTTTGTATAGAAGACAGCCAGCAAAATCTTGGAACCAGCAGATGGCATTGTGGTTACATTACTGGACTCCCGTGTAGTCAACCATGGCTTAAGTCCTGGACCCGGCTACTTAAAACACACTGGGCATGTCTGTGTGTATGTTCAAGATCCCAAGAGGAGAGGGGATTGCAGCATGGCCATCCCCCATTGAGGGGGGCGTGATTTCTTCCTTTCTATCTTCCTGTCTCTCTCTGTCTTCTGGTAACACACACACCCTATAGCAAAAATCTCTCTTAAAAACTTCTCCAAAAGAAGGCATCTTCTAATATGGGCACCAGGAAAAAGAACTCTATAGAATATGAGAAAATGATCTTTTTTTTTTTTTTTTTTTTTTTTTGAGAGTTTTTTCGCTATAGGGCGCGTGCACTCACCAGACAGACAGAGAGAGACATAGAGACAGAAAGCGAGAAATCACCCCCCAGGGGGGATGGTCACGCCGCAATCCTTCTCCTCCATTCTCCTCTCGGGATCCTGGGCACGCACGCACACGCGCCCGGCGTGAGTTGTAAGCCACCGGGTCCGAGACGCGAACCGCGGTCGACTACGTGGGAGTCCAGCGACATAGCCATTACGCTAACTGCTGGTTCCCAGAAAATGATCTTTTTAAGGTAGTTTTTATTTTCCAGTCCTGTACCAAGGCCAGCCACATTCTTAGAACTATACCATTCTCTAGTGGCATGGCGGAGCAGAGGAGCTTACAAACCCCTAGAGTACCCGTCCTACCTGCTGGAGGGACCAGAAAAAGGATGTGGAGGTCTGTCAGCAGAGTGGGTTCTGGCATAGCTGTCTGGTTCAGGAGCAAGCCTCTCAAGCTATCTACATTTGGTTTACTTAGAGTGTTACAATATGAGAAGAGCCTTGAACTAGTTGAAGCCACAGAGAACGAGGGAGAAGAGGCTTTCATTGAACTTTAGTGAACATTGATTATTATAATATAAAAATTTCAACCCCAGAGGAACTAGAGCACCATTGGTATAACATGTGTTTATAGGCCAGTTACTGCACTTGCACCTATGGGAACCAGCCTTTGAGTGCTTGACTGCCTAGCTCTGTCCATTTACCTAGATTAAAAGTCTTAACTTTCCATGCCTCAGGGAGATACT
Source organism: Tupaia tana (assembly GCA_026018925.1). NCBI lineage: Eukaryota > Metazoa > Chordata > Mammalia > Scandentia > Tupaiidae > Tupaia > Tupaia tana. The sequence continues at coordinate 128,238,430 of JAKSZU010000001.1, read as the reverse complement.
ACTTGGGGGGGATTATCCAATACGTTTTTCTGTATTGCTGGCTTAAAATAAGGCATTCTGGAGACCAGCAGATGGCTTAATGGTTATACTGTTGTACTCCCACCTGGCCAATGACAGTTCAAGTCCCAGACCTGGTAGCTTCAAACTAATGCCAGATGCCTGTGCATGCATGTTCAAAATACCAAGAGTAGAATGAAAGAGAAGGAATTGAAGCATGGCCACTCCCCCTTGGGGGTGATTTCTCATGTTCTGTCTCTCTGTTTTCCCTGTGAGTGCATACACGCCCTATTGTAAAAAAAATAATAAGGCATTTTTTGAATAGACTTGGTGTGGTCTACAGGCCTGACTTTTGCCAAGCAGACAAACATGCATTGGAATCACTTACAAGAGGAACCATCGTTATTTTTTCTCTTTTACCTTGTCACATTGGCCAGAGTATGCCTGATCATGCAGAACTGTATGACAGCCTGGGAGACTAAAACTGACAAGAACCCACCTTGATGGATGCCAAAAGTAGGAAAGTAGCCTTGCCTGGCTCCCTGAGAGCTCAAAACAGATACCTAACTGTATGATCTGACATATGTCCTGGGGGTCATCTCAAGTTACACAGCTCCCTCACCTCCCACAATAGCAAGGACTCTGAGAACGGGGCTACTATATACACCCTTACACAAGTTCCTAAGCAATTTCTGAGTAGAACATGCAAGGGAGAGACCAAACAATTAAGCAAATGCTTTGAAAACTAATCTCAGTTGGAACTATAGGCCACAAAATGAAAGGCTCAACTTGCAGTCTGAACTTAACTGGATTGATTACCTGCCAACATGAAATGAAACAGAACAAAATTTAATATTTACAAGATTTTAAGAAGAACCAGCATTTTTAAAATATATTATTTGAAATGTTCAGGGAATAGAAAAGGAAAAAAATGTTCCAGGATACAATTTAGATTTGCTCTGCATACAAAAAGCAAGAGAAATTTCAGGATCTTGCAAGTAAAAGATAATCAATGGACAGTGACCCTGAGATGACCCAGATGTTTGCATTATTAGACTAAGTATTTTTTTTTTCTTTTTTCATTAGAGACATTTTTGCTATAGGGTGCATGCACTCACCGAAGAGACAGAGAGACAGAAAGCAAGAAATCACCCCCTGGGGCGATAGCCACATCGCAATCTCTTCTCCATTCTCCTCTTGGGATCTTAGGCATGCATGCACATGCACCTGAGATGAGTTTAAGGCACCAGGTCCGAGACTCAAACTGTGGTCAACTAAGTGGGAGTCCAGAGATGTAACCATTATACCATACACTGGTCCCTTAGACTAAGATTTCAACCAATTTCATAAATTAAAGGTGAACAGTCCTACAACATTGAAATATAGAACTGTTCAGCAAGAATATATACACTACTTTTACAGATAGAAAAATTTATGATTTAAAAATATAATACCTAGGGACAAGCAGATGGTGCTGGTTACATTGCCGGACTTCTACATAGTCAACTGCTGTTCAAATCCCGGACCCAGTGGCTTAAAATTCATGTCAGGCGCATATGCATGCATGCCCAAAATCCTGGGAGGAGAATGGAGGAGAAGGAATTGTTGTGTGAACATCTCCCTAGGGGATGATTTCTAGTTTTCTGTCTCTCTGTCTCTCTGGCAAGCACATGTGCCCTATAACAAAACAAACAAACAAACAAACAAACAAACAAATAAAAAACACCTCTCCCTAAAATCTAATATATATATATATATATGTGTGTGTGTGTGTGTGTGTGTGTGTGTGTATATATATATATGTATATGTATATATATGTAAAAATATCTGAAATGACAAAATGCAGGGTGTACTCAATAGTTGTATAGAGATGGTAAAGAAGCAAGACAGTGAATTTAAAGATAGTTCAATAGAAATTATCAAATCCGTGGGATAGAGAAAAAATATTAAAAAAATACTAACAATATCTTCAGAACCCGCAGGCAATATCAAAACTATTTATGTTGTTTGAATTGCAGGAGAAAGAAAACAATGCAAAAATTATTTGAAGAAATAATGGGCATTTTCCAGTGTTGATGATAGTCATGTTATTCTGTAGTCCAGTTTAATTAGTCTATTTTGAGATTATTCATAATGATGTCTGTAGTAAAAGTTTACTCACCTTAACTGCTATGTACTAGTTCATAGTGCAAATACGTTACAATTCATCCATTTTCCCTCTAATGAACATGTAGAGTTTTTTTCAATTATTTGTAACTATCATGAATAATCCTCATGACCTCCTCTGTACCCATTCTTTTATTCACATTTTGAGAGTTTCTCTAAGTTATATATAACCAAGAAAATATATTAGTCTTTCAAAGTGCATGTAGTTTTAGTTTTATATTAATAAATCACTATCTAAAATGATTGTAACACTCATTACTCCTCCCAGCAGTGAATGAGAACGTCCATTGCTAAACCCTGTTCCTCCATTGTCTATCCTCTGAGAGAATATACATAATTTGGAGATATTCTGTAACTCAATTTAACTTTTATTAGATTTGGTTTACGTCAGATTTGATATCTATTTAGTCAGTTTAGGAGTCATAAATTTTTTTAAATTTCAAGAGTTTAAGTTTCTTACTAATTCCTTTTCCCACTTTCATTGTGTATGAATTATTATTCTTTTTCTACCACCCTGAGTTAAATGTTCAGCTTATTAATTTTCATTCTTACTCCATTATAAACATTTATGCCTGTATATCTTCTTCTACTAACATCTGTAGTTTAATCTTCTAAGTTTTTGCTGAGTTAATTTAATTTTCAATTAGTTCTTAATATTTTATCATTTCTAATTAGTTTTTCTTGGATGCATATATTTTATAAATATTATTTCCTCAAACATGCAATTGCATGTAGTGACTTTTGGATTATTACTCTGTTATTGGTATCTAGCTTAAATGTGTTTCATTAAGATAATCTATTTTGCTTGCTATTTAATATTAACTGTTTACAGACTTTTGATTTGAGGGGCAATGGACAATTATTTGTAAATTTTCTATGTGTGATTGAATAGAATTTTTAATTCTAATAATTGGATCATCTACATTCAAATTATTGATTACATTATATATATATGCATATACATGATCATAAATATATGCATATATAATATATATGACTATATGTGACTGTATATGCATACATAATATATAATAATATATTACTTATATGCATAAATATATATATGCATACTAATATATTATGTATGCATATACAGTCACATATATAGTCATATATATTATAGATGCTTATATTATTATATATTAGTATGCATATATTTATATATATTTACGCATATAAGTATACTTATCTATTTATATACTTCTATATATTTATATATATCCTCACTAAATGATATTCAACTTGGCATATTATTTATAGAGAAATTGCTTTTAAAATCCCAATGCTGCAATTGTAAAATTCAAATTTCCCTTTGTAATTTTGTCATTTTTAAACTAAGGCAAAGAGACACAGCATAATGCATGTTTGCTATACCATAACAGAATCATTGCTGGTTTTGCATTTCATGATGACTTTTTATTTTATTATCTGTCCTTTAAACTACGTTTTCTACCTAACTCTATATGTTGAATAATAGTACTGCTGCACCAGCTCTCTTTTCCTGTTTGTCTGATACACCTTTCTCTGTGCCTGTTGCTTCACTTCTAACCTTCTATTATCCTTTATCCTGCTATTACAGTGCATAGAGCTGACATTTAAAAATCACATTTGAGAATTTTGATCTCTTAACTAAAGAATTTAGGCTGTTGACCTTATTTTGCTTAATAGTATTTAAAATTAGTTACTACTGCCTTATTTTTTCTTAACATGTGTATTTAACATAAAGTCCTATACTTAATTAACATCCCTATTATCCTTCTAAACCTTATGTAGCAGTTAGACAATTTGACGTTTTTTCTTCCCTGTCTCACAATAAATTGTTCATAAATATAGTTGCAACTTTCTCCTTTTTTAAGAAATTATTTATGTAACTTTATTTATTATTATTTAATTTAATATACAGCACTTGTGCTCACCAGAGAGGGACAGAGAGAAAGTTGCCAAGTTCTGGACTTGAACTACAGTCAACAATGTGGGAGTCTAGCACCTCAACCACCATGCTAACTGCTAGCCCTGAACTTCATCTTTTATTAAACTTTTTTCCCAATGAATTGCCGTAGGGCAATTGAAAGAGAGAGAGAGAGAATTCAGATAGAGAGAGAGAAAGAGAATTCAACCCCCAGTTAGTCCTCCATTTCTCCTTCCTATCAGGATTTTGAGAAGGCATGCACACAGGCCCAGCATGTTTTTCAAGTCACCACAGCACCGGGGCCAGGATTTAAACCCTGGCTGGCCATGTGGAATCCTGCTTTCTATGTATAGTGCTTAACCACTGTTCAGTAGAGTTGACTCTCAGCTTCCTTTTATAACATCCAAATCACAATTATTTTTACAGTTAATGAGCATTTATATTTATGCACAATTTAGCTATTCCTCCATTCAATATTACTTTTTTTGTATCTCATTTGTTACACCTGGGTATTATTTGACAGGAGGTAGGAAGCCAAGGAGTCTGTTGGTTAATTTTTTGTGTGAGTGGGTAAGCCATGTTACTCACATTCAGTCATGTGTCACTTAGTGATAAGGATAACATTCTGAAAAATGCATCATTAGGTGATTCCATCATTCCATCATTTTGTGGAATGCCTAAGTGTTCCTTATATGGGATCACGCACACACACATCATTGACTGAAACATTGTCATGTGACTCATTAACTGTTTTTGTTCAAATACATGTGAATGTTTATGTAAAAGTATATTTTTAGATGATATTAACATTTAAATTGGTAGACAATGTATTAAGCAAATTTTGTTCCAAACTGTGGTGGACTTCATCTAAGGATAAAGACCTTAAGAAAAAGATTGACTTCTCTAAAGAAGAGAGAATTCTCTAACAGACTACCTTTATTGTTGTATCTGAAAAGTTATTGCCATGCTTAAAGTCATGTAAATTTTTTTTTTTTTTTTTTTTTTTGGAGAGGTTTTTCGCTATAGGGCGCGTGCGCTCGCCAGACAGACAGAGAGAGACATAGAGACAGAAAGCGAGAAATCACCCCCCAGGGGGGATGGTCACGCCGCAATCCCTTCTCCTCCATTCTCCTCCCGGGATCTTGGGCACGCACGCACACGCACCCGGCGTGAGTTGTAAGCCACCGGGTCCGAGACGCGAACCGCGGTCGACTATGTGGGAGTCCAGCGACATAGCCATTACGCTAACTGCTGGTTCCCAAGTCATGTACATTTTTGACTATGTTATCTTATATGAGTTTGTTGAGAAGATTTGGCTTCATTGTATTGCCTTCGCTTTTTGGTCAAGATCATTAAACTATTGTAATTTATATAGGTCTGTTTCTGGGCTGTTTCGTGCCTATCAGTTTAATGTTGAAAAGGAATGAGAGGGGACATTCTTGCCTCATATTTGATCTTGTAGGAAAGTGTTGGATTTCTTACTATGATGATGTTAAATGTAGTTTTTATTAATTTTTAAAAGTTATTACTGATTTAATATCTTTCTTTATACAGACCTATTCAGGTTCTCTATTTCTTCTTGAAGTCACTTGTTAGCATTTAAGAAATTTCTTTATATAAATTGTCTAATTTGTTGGTAGTATATAATTATTTATAGTATTCATTTATGACCCTGTTTATTAATTTTTTGAAGTAATGGCCCATCATAAATTTCTTTTCTTTTTTTGGAAGAGAAGTTTTTGCTATAGAGCATGTGCGCTCACCAGAAAGACAGAGAGAGATAGAGAGACAGAAACTAGAAAATCACTCCCAGAGGGGTTGGTCATGCTGCAAACCCTTCTCTTCCATTCTCCTCAGGATCTTGGACACGTGCACACATGCGCCTGGTGTTAGTTTAAGTCGCCAGGTCCAGGACTCATAACCATTACTCCTTCTATTGTTCCTATCCCTTCATTAATTTCTGATTGTAATCATTTGAGTCTTTATCCTTTTTTATCTCAGTCAGTCTAACTAAAGATGTATTAACTTGCTGATCTTTTTTAAAAAATTAGCTTTTGACTTCCTGATTTTTCTCTGTTCTTTATGACATTATTTTTCATTCTAATTTTTACTATGTTTTCCTCTGCTTGTTTGTGTTTAGCTTGTTTTTGACTTTCAGTGTTTTAAGGTATAAAATTAGGTTCTTAATTTTAGATCCTTCTTTTTTCTTAATATTAACATTTGCATCTATAAATTTACCCCTAAGCACTGCTTTAGCTGTATAAAAATATACTTGTTACATTTTTATTTATCTAAGTCTTTTCCGAGTTTTTTTTTTATCAATTTCTTGTTTGTCCCTTTCATTATATTGAAGTGTGTCACTTAGGTCTGGTAGCATAACACAGTGGTTATGGAAGCTGGATGCCATGGCTGACTATGATTCTTGGCCTGGGCCCTGGCAGCTTAAAATACAGACCAGGCGGGACCAGCAGGTGGCGTGGTGGTTAAGATGCTGGACACTCCCACATGGCTGACCATGGTTCAAGTTCCGGACCTGGCGACTTGCTTTCTCACTTTCTCTCTCTCTCTCCCTCTCTGTGTCACTCTCTCTCTGGTCAAATTAAAATAAAAAAAAAATGAATGAATAAAAATTAAATTAAAAAAATTCTTAAAAAAAAAAAAAAATACCAGGCACATGTGTGTACATGCCAAAATCCTGACAGGATGGAGAAATGGAGGAAACTATAGCAACATCACTATATCCCATTGAGTGGATACTTTCTTTCCCTTTCTCTGGCAAGTATATAAATAAATTTGTTACTTACTTTCCAGATTTCTTTCTCAAGTAGTTTTGGTCTACTGATTTCTCATTTTATTCTGTTGTAGTTAGACAATACACTTTATGTTATTTCTAACCTTTTACATTTATTGATATTTGTTTTGTGGCCCAATGTATGTCCTAACCTAGAAAATAATCTGTGCACAAACAAAAATATTGTGCATTATGTCATTATATGTAGTGTTCTACACATGTTTGTTAGTTCTGCTTGGTGGACGACTGTCCAAATTTTCTATTTCTTTGCATATCTTCTGTCTATATGTTCTATTTATTATCAAAAGTGGGATATTGTACTCTAAAATTATTATTTTCCATTTCTTCTATCTCTAATTTTTTCAGTTTTTGTTTGATTTATTTTGATGATCTGTCATATTGCACAAATGTTTATAATTGTTGTATCTTCTTGATAGAGTAATAATTTTATCACTATAAAATGTTTATCTTTATTTCTAGTAACAGTTTTAGTTCTAATTTTTTTTTACCTTGTGTTATAGCCACTCAACTTTCTCAGGGTTTCTGTTTGCATGCTATATTTTTTCTTAGCATTAGTTGCAATCTAGTATCTGCGACGCTAAAGCATTTCTCATCTAGACAGCATATAGTTGGATCATATTTTGTTGAGAGAGATTTTTTTGCTATAAGGAGTATGTCCTCACAAGAAAGATAAAGGGAGAGATAGTAAGAAATCACTCCCGGGAGGGGATGGCCACCTGCAATCCCTTCTCCTCCATTTTGCTCTTGGGATTTTGGGCATGCGCGCACACGTGCATGGCATGAGTTTCAAGTATTGAGTTCAGGACTCAAATTGTGGTCAACCATGTGGGAGTGCCTTAACCACCACTCCACCTGCTAGCCCCAGATCATATTTTTAATCTAATCTTATAATTTTCATCTTTGGATTAGAGTGTGTATTCCATTCATATTTAATGCTATTTTGATTAAGTTGGATTATATCTGCCATTTATATTTTCTATATTTCTCATGTATTTTTTGTTCCTCTAGTCTTTTTTTAACATTCTTAAAATTGGTGAGTATTTTCTAATATATAATTTTAATTTCTTTATCTTATATATCTTATCAAAAAAGTTTTTGAAGTATACTACTTCTCAAATAGTTTTATATACTATATTTCCTTTTTCCCCTCTTACATTATTAAAGAAAAAAAATTACATACTTATTACAGTAAAGCAGACTTCATTCAGGAAGACTGTGTCAATAAAATTTTGTACTAAGAAAGAAAGATTGGGTTCAATTCTTAATAAAACTAAGAGAAGTGGAGATTTATAGTCAGCAGAGTTTGGAAGTATTGCATTAAAAATTCCTAAGAAGGTAAGGAAATTCTTGCTAAAATTACCTAACAGAATTTTTGCCTAAAGTAAGGTAAGACAATCTGGTAATGCCTGGAGGATTGTGGACAATGAGGAATTTCATTAGATTTTGAGGATGATCAGATATTAAGGGAGGGAAATTCTGGTTAAATCAACTTAGCAAAATTCTTGCTGAAACTGAGACAATAAAGACAGAAGTCAAGGTCCAGCTTCAACAGGTAGAGTGTTTAATTAAAATTTGGTCAGCAAGAGAATCTTAAGAGAAATGGAGAAGTGACTGAGGCATGATCCTGTCCCATGGTGGGTGTTTTCTCCTTTCCCTCTCTCTCTGACTCTCTGATGAGTGCACATACCTTCTGGCAAATTGAAAAAAATAGGCAAAAAACCATACTCATCTGTAATCATTGCTTTAAACCAATAGAACATTGCTCCCACTTATCTCCTCTGTTCTTATTGGTATACATATCCAATATTTGTATTTTACAGTCTTAGAAATACATTTTACATATATATATATATATATACACACACACACATACATACATATATATATGTGTATATATATGTATATGTTGTGTATGTATATATATATGTGTGTGTGTGTCTGTGTGTATATATATATATACACACAAATTCCCATCAAGAAAATCCTTACAGAACCAAAGGAAACTGATTAAAGAAGTAAAATAAATTATGACAATGCCTCAGCAAATATAGACCATTGATAAACAGAATGGAAACTACAAACAGAACAAAGAAGAGTTGAAAATTATACTTTCAGTAATACTAAATTAAAAAAAAAAAGTACTGGAGATAAACAGCAGTAGATTTAGGCTGTCAAAAATATAATAATTTATATATATATATAATATGTACATATTATATATATGTATTTACATATACATATTTAATCAACTTACTATATTATTCTAGTCAAATTGCTTTTTGAATAAGAGAATAACACGAAAAAAAACACATTTATATTGTCGTTTGCATTTCCATGGTTACTTTCCCCAGTGGTGTTTGATTTTTTTGATGTGGATTATTTTTTCAAGTTTCTTTATTTCTTCCATGAGAGTGAGATGCAAAGAGGGAAACAGAAGAACTCTCAGCAAGGTCTCATGCCGTGACCTCCTAGTCTTTCCAACCACTCAGGATCATGGAGATATGTGCTTGTTATGTGCCAGTCTAAATGGGGGACCCAACGTGCCATCTTCTATGTGGATCCAGCACTGTGTACTGCTGCCCCACCAAACCAGCCTTCATGTACATTTAAATTACTGTCTGAGTCGTACACTTCCAACCTGAAGAACTTTGTTAGAATTTATTATAAGATACATTTTCTAACATTAAATTCTCTCAGTTTTGGTTATCTGGTAACATATTTATGTGGTGTAGGTATATGATCATTTGCTAGGTATGTGATCCTTGGTTGGTATTTTCGTGAGACGCGAACCGCGGTCGACTTTAAACCATTTGAAAGTGTTTTCTCACTGTTTTCTGGCCTTTGAAGTTTCTGATGACAGGTCAGCTATTAATCTTGCTAGAATTTCCTTGTAGGAAACAAATTGTTTCTTCTTGCTTCTTAAAAAGCTTTCCCTTTTTCTTTAATGTTGAACATTTTTTACCACAATGATTATGTTTATGAGTCTCATTGAGCTTATCCTACTTGGGATTTGTTTAGTTTCTTAGATGCGTAGATTATTTTATTTCAATAACGTTGGGTCAGCTGGTAGAATGCTGATAAAGATAGCTGAAAACCAACCCAGATGCCCCCATATGGAGGAATGGATTGAAAAACTGTGGCACATATACTCTATGGAATACTACTCAGCCATAAAAACCAACAGAGCCCTGGCTTTTGACAGAAAGTGGAAGAATATGGAAGATGTACTGCTGAGTGAGGCAAGCCAGGCTATGAAGGAGAGACATTGTATGTCCCCACTTAACATATACCGTTTGTCTGCATTCTATGTCTGAAACTGATTGACTAACAGTTGAACAAACACAAGAGATGGGTGTGAATGTCAGATGAGGTGTATGTGGAGGAGTGGGACCTAATGAAAGGCATTTGGAGAAGGGATACAGAGGCAGAGCATTGACGGGATGGGGAGGTGTGGTGTTACCTGTTGAAGATATTTCGATCAACGGGTCTGGGGAAAATTTTCACATATCGAAATGGTCTCATTGTAAGCCAAACAATATAATTGAAAGTATATACAAAAATAAATTAATTAATTAATAAAAAAATAGTAATAAATAAATTAAATGCCAAAAAAAAGATAGCTGAATCCCATATGCCTGACTGTGCAGTTGAGTCCCAGACCCAGTAGCTTGAAAAATATGCCAGACACATGTGTGTGCATGCCTCATATCCTGAGATGAGAATGAAGGGAAGGGATTGTGGTGTGGCCATCTCCCTTCCTCCAAAGGGTGCTTTCTTATTTTTCCTTTCTCCTTCTTACTGTCTCTAAGCAAGTACACATTCCTTTTAGAAAAACTAAAAAAAAAACAAAACAAAACTTTATCCATCTATCTCCAAGTCTGCTGTTCCTTTTTCCAGCCTAAATCTACTGCTATTCATCTCCAGTACTTTTTTGGAGAGGTTTTTTTTTTTTTTTTTTTTTTTTTTTTTGCTATAGGGCACGTGCACTCTCCAGACAGATAGAGAGAGACAGAAAGCGAAAAATCACCCACCAGGGGGGATGGCCATGCTGCAATCCCATCTCTTCCATTCTCCTCTTGGGATCTTGGGCACACATGCACACGCACTCGGCGTGAGTTTTAAGCCACCAGGTCCAGGATGCGAACTGCGGTCAACTACATGGGAGTCCAGCGACATAGCCATTATGCTAACTGCTGGTCCCCATCTCCAGTACTTTTTTAAAAAAATGTAGTATTATTGAAAGTATAATTTTCAACTCCTCTTTGTTCTTTTTTGTAGTTTCCATTCTGTTTATCAATGGTCTATATTTGCTGAGGCACTGTCATAATTTATTTTACTTCCTTAATGAGTTTCCTTTAGTCCTGTAAGGATTTTCATGACGGGAATTTTAAGGTCTTCTGATAAATTCAGCATCTCCTTACTCTTACAGGTAAGAATATTGCTTATACTACTGCTTACACTTTTTCCCAGTGTGCACGTTATACTTTGGTGCTTCTTTTCCTGCCTAATACATTGTTGTTGGAAATTAGCTAGTTTAGATAATAAACTTAGCTACTCATTACTCCTCCCCTCTCAGAAAAAAACTTTTTGTTGTTATTGTCTTATTTATTTGCTTAGAGACTAGATGAAATAGCTCATGAAGTCTAATTTCCCTCCCACAGAGTTAAACTTCTAGTGCTGCTTCCCAGGGAGGCACAGCTTGGATATGCCCACAGTCACCCTGGGAAGACAGTGGTTTTGATAGAGCTCTTTGGCATTATGTCCTTGATCACACTCAAGTGTCAAGCTTCGCTATTTACCAGATGATTGTTCAACTGTTGTCAACCCTGCCTTGTGGAAGAAATTGCTCTACAAACTAATCCAATCTAATTATGGGTCTTTGAAGGAATAATTTCTGATGTTGTTCAAACTCCTTCTGATTCCAGCAGGGATCGTCCCAGCTTGCTAATTTTTCTGTTCTCTCCAACCCGCTAGCTAGTCTACAGTTTGGCCTCTCCCATGAATTTCCTTCCAGTTGTGTTTTCCTACAACCCTCATTGTTTTCGTGAGTGCCTTTAGGCTTAACTTCTTCACTCCCTGTTGTGAATAGAATAGAATGGAATAAAAAATAATAATAATAAAATAAAACAACTCAATGGGAAGAGATTAGGGGCTGTTTTACACCCTGATTCTCTTCCAGGCAAAATCTCTGAGCAAGGGGCTAGATGATGGCACAGTGATAACGCAAGTAAACCCACACAGGAAAGGCCCTGTCTTCCTCTCCTGCTGAAACCTGAGCACCAGGAGCACATGCACATGCTTCTGATATCTGGGCTGACTGAGACTGGGGGTGGATCACTACACAAAGACCCTGATGAGGCTACCTATCTCTGTCTCTCTTTATCTCTCATGGGAATAAATAAATCAGCTTAAAGTCTCTGAGTAAGAATAAAATGAGTGAGTGGACAAGGGCAGGCTTCTTTGTGTGACATCCAGCTGGAAGAGGGTTAGTTGGCCAGAAGTTCTTTCACTGGCATCACCTGGTATGGAAGCAGCAAAGTGCGAGGATGAGCAGGTTCCCAGTCTTTTTAACATGCTGTGCCCAAAGCAGTCCTCCACTCTAAGAGTGGGAACCGAACAGCTGAAGGGATTCCCCCACCTCTAACTTTACTCACCCATGACTTAGTTCTTGGCATTCTTTTCAAATTTTTGTCAGTAATTTTGAAGACATGTTCCTTCATTAGCCATTTATCTTCAGAACTTTTTCTAGCAGCTTTACATGGTTATTATTGCTTTTATAGTTTTATCAATTTGCTGTGAGAAGAGTCAGGAAGTCCTTCTCCCACTACTGTCATACCAGAAGTGATCTGGGGTTATATCTTTATGAGTCTCATTCTTATACGTAAGCCACCTAAAACACAGGCTCAGGCATAATAAGTGCAATAAAAGTGGTTTATTTGGGCCAGGGCTTTGGATAAATCTTCTAGTTGGACAAAACTCTAGTTTTCTAGACATGCGCTTGTTGTAACGTTGATCTAGAAATATAGTTTATGTAACAAAGAGAAAGGGCAGGAAAAGGGAGGTACAAGTTGCTTGCCAAGAGTTTTTATCAGTTCATTAAAATAATACAGGGATAAGCTCTGTTTCTTAGTCATTAGGGAAGACAGATCCTACCTGACAGACCACAGTTTGAAGCCTTGACAGCTTGAAAACATGCCAGCACATGTGCATACATGCTCCAAATCCCAAAGGATTGAGAAATGGAGGAAAAGGAACTGGGACATGACTGCTCCACTGAGGTGCTTTCTCCTTCTCCATCCCTCTGCCTGTTTCTCTGGCAAGTGCACATTCCCTCTGACAATTAAAAATAAATTAATTAAATAATGCAGGCAAATTATTGACTATACCTTATTCTTGTTTTGTTTTCAAATTTGCTACAAGATATGTGTACTCGTCAGAGGAAGAGAGAGAAAGAAAGTGAGAAATCACACACCAGGGGGAATGTTGCAATCTCTTTTTCTCCATTTCTCCCACCATTTAGGGTCTTATGCATACACAAACACATACCCTCAAATCTTTAAAGCTGTCAGGCCTGGGTCTTGAACCATACCATCAGCCATGTGGGATTTGGCTGACCCAACCACCATGCCACTGGCTGGCCCTATACCGTATTTTATATAATGAACTCAAGAACACTAGGAAGAAGAAAGGGAGCAATCATATTGTGGGGGTCACATTGTTGTATAGCATCATAGCTTATTTACAGCAAACTAAACATGCTTTCAGACAGGTAACCCTGATGAGTGTGAGGCATAACCAAAGTCTCAGGTGTATAGTTTACTGAGACTTTAAGATTTAAATAGACCTTGTATTCTACAGACTGCTCTGAACTGCTTTTCTTTCAGACATACACACTGAAGTAGTTACAGAAGAAAATGTAGTGCTTGGAATTTCCAAAATATTCTAGAGAAGTGTTTGAAAATGTAGAGGAAATAGGTTGGAACATCTTGAAAAAGAGCAAAAGATAAGTCAGGTTTATTAAATTATTCTGTCTTTCTCTCCTACTCTTTCTCCAAATACACACACACACACACACACACACATATATATATATAATTTGATAAAGAATAATTTAATAAACCTGACAAATATATATATATATATATATATATATATATATATATATATATGGTATGCATGTATGTGTGCACATATGTGCATATGTATGTGCACTTACAAGTCCACAAGATAATAATATCTGGAAGACATATAAGAAATCTTTAGCAGTTGTTGCCTCTTAGAAGGTGAATTGGTGTCAGAGAAGGGATGAGTAAGGGAGAGACTTAGTTATATGTATCTCTTTTCCTCTCCTAAAGAAAAAATAAAATTTTAGATAATTCTGAAATATGGCTGTGTTTAGAAACTATTAATACAGTGTAGTTTATCATTTTATTAAAAGCAGACCTGTTCAATCAAGATCAATCAGTAAATTATCAGGGTCAGAGTTTGAATCTAGATCTTCTACCATGTCACTCTTTTTTTTTTTTTTTTTCATCTCACTCTTAACGTAGGGTTCTTATAAGCAATGCCACACTGTCATCCTGATTATAGAACAGTTTTATTCTAGACATCAGAAAAGTAGGAAAGGGCTCATTAACAACTATTTGAAAGTCTGTGCTAACAAAACCCTTTTGAGGTTCGAAACTAGTGTGTACCTGCTTCATGCAAAGCTTTTCTAAAAAGAAATGTGATTGTGAGCTGAGAAACTAAATCATCTTATCAAGATGAGCCTATCTCCTGACATCTGCTGATTGTGATCCATATCTGCCTAGGTAATGTATTTATTTAACTTAGGCCTCCTGGGTAAAATGAATCTTTTTTGTAATTTTTCCAATAATAGTAATAATGATGATATATGTGTTCATAAGAAATATAAATGAGTAGGTCATGTATTATAAAATCACAGAGTGAACAAATGGGATATTTAAAAACTTTAATAAATCTTAAATATTCCATAAAAATTTCACCTCTCACTGCTCTTTAGACATCAGAGAAGTGGTATAATATGTAACAGTTGGCTCTCTGGGTTTATTACAAAATGCTCTGATTTGAGGTGTTCGGAAAACTGCAGTATAATTATTTACACTACGGTCAAGTTCAGTATACCAACAGATTAACAACTAGCCAACAAAATTCCTGAAAACTTAACAATAATATCATCCGGTGTATCAGCCCCTCACAGCCACTGCACAGCATGGCTCAATGGAGCCATTTGCATTTGAACAGTAAGCCAAATTTATCACCAGAGAGAACCAGTGATACCCAAAGGGTTTGAATATATGATGACTAGATTTATGTGTCGATTCGAATGGGCTCTGGGGTGTCCCGACATTGGTCAAACACTATTCTGGGTGTGACCATGGAGATGATTCTGGATAAGACTAACATTTCTACTTACTTCATCCTCAGTGTCATACTGCACACAGTTACAAGAACTGTGGATGTGGTGAGGCCACTTTACCAGGCGTTAAGAGAATCAACTCAGCTGGTATAACAAGGGTTCCCCACCTTTACTAGAGCTGAGTCCCCAATGGCACCACCTTATCATGGATTAGAGTACCAAATCAAAAGGTGTGAAGAGAATTCCCCATGTGACATGACAGTGACAGCTTTCTCAGTACCTTCTTGTTACGAAGAGCAACAGCAGGGTTTTCTGGTGGGAGGCCCTTTGCCTTGCTTGTTCATAAGCACTCATTTTCTTCCAGCTCTCAGTCCAAGGGAGGAATAAGGGACTCAGAGCTGGTGGCTCAGAAAATTTCGTCTAAGCAAGAGGAACAATGTGCAGCATTTTCTGCAACATTTGTCACAGTCTCTCAGGTGTCACCATTTCTTGAATGTGGACTTGACTTTCTTTTTCTCTGTATTGTGCAGTGGGTGAGAGAAGGGACATTGGCATGAGGCCTCTCTGCTGCACAGCACTCTGGACAAGTCTGCTCACATATGCAAGCCTTAGTTCCTGTTATCACCTCACAGAGACCTCATGAGGATCAAATACAGTGAGCTAAAGCACTTAAACAGTGCTTGACATATGGTAAGAGGTTGTGACTCTCATTATTATTACAGGTTGACTATACCTTTAAAAAAAATGTTCCCAATGGTTTGGATTTCAGATTTCTTTTGAATTTTGAATCTTCCGTGCAAATGTAATGCAATATCTTGGAAATGGAACCAAAGGCCAAACATGTGTTTCTTGTGCCTGTCTTCTTTCATTTAGCATACTTTCAAAGTTCATGTATATTGTATCATATATCTGCCTTTCATTATGTTTCTCTTCAAATAGTAACCCACTTTGTAGATAAAGAGCATTTTATTTATCAGTTGCTGAACATTTGTTTCATTTCAACTTTAGGATTACTAAAAATAATAGCACTGTGAAAATCAGTGTAAAGGGCTTTATGAGGGCAGATGTTGTCATTTAACTTGGGTATATACTATTGGAGCACATGGTAACTGTATGTTATACATTTAAAGAAACTGTATTCTAAGTATCAGAAGGTGGCGTGGTGGTTAAGGTACCAGACACTCACACATGGCTGACCATGGTTTGAGTCCCAGACCTGGTTGATTGCTCTCTCACTTTCCCTCTGTTTCTATGTCTCTCTCTCTCTCTCTGGTCAAATTAAAATAAGTGAATGAATAAATAAAATTAAATAAATAATTCTTAAAAAAAAAAAGAAGAAAACTATATTCTTTTTTTTTTTTTTTCAGAGAGAGATTTTTGCCATAAGGCATATGTACTTGCCTGAAAGACAAAGAGACAGAAAGTGAGAAATGAACCTCCAGGGTGGATGGCCATGCCACAATCCCTTCTCCTCTATTCTCGTTTAGGATTTTGAGCATGCACATACACATACCTGGTGTGAGTTTTAAGCCACCCAGTCCGGGACTCTAACTGCAGTCGACTACGTGGGAGTCTAGCAATGTAACCATTATGCCATTTGCTAGTCCCTGTAAAACTGTATTCTAAAGTAACCTATTATTAAAGAGACTTGTTATTGTCTGTTTTTAACCATAAGCAACCTAATGAGTATAAAGTGCTATCTCATTATGGTTCGAATTGCATTTCCCTAATGACTCATAGTGTTGAGCATAATTTCATGGACTTTTTAGCCACTTAAACATCTTCTGTGGATCTTCTATTCAGATCCTTTGCCCATCTTTAAATTAGGTTATCTTTATATTATTGAGTTTTAAGTACCATTTATATATTTTGATGAAATCCAATTTATCATTTTGTTGCTGCTGCTGCTTGTGATTGATGTCATATTAAGGAAACTTTGCCTAACATTAGGTGTAGGGGGACTTATTTATAGTTCTTTTACTTTAATAGGTTCAGCTTTTACAATGATGTCTTTGAACCAGGATGAGTTAAATTTTAGTCTAGTAAGAGTTAAATATCTTTTTTTTTATTTTCAAAAAGTAACTAGTTGTCTTATTATTTGGAGAAAGACTATTCTTTACCTATTGACTTCACTTAACACCCTTATCAAAAGTCAGTTAAAGGGACCAGCAGGTAGTATGGTTGTTAAGGCACTGGACACTCTCACATGGCTGACCACAGTTAGAGTCCCAGACCTGGTGGCTTGCTTTCTCACTTTGCCTCTCTCTCTTTCTCTCTCTGTGTGTCTCTCTCTGGTCAAATTAAAAATAAATGAATGAATAAATAAAATTAAATAAATGATTCTTTTAAAAAGCTCAATTAAAAATTAATTTAAGTGGTTTATTTCTAGACTGTTAGTACAATTTAATTGATCTGTTTATTCTTATGTCTCTGCCACACTTTTTAAATTTGTGTAGATTTGTACCACATTTAAAAATTTTAAAATATGATGGGACCAGCAGTTAGCATAATGGCTATGTTGCTGGACTCCCATGTAGTCGACCACAGTTTGAGTCCCAGACCCAGCAGCTTAAACTCACGCTGGGTCTGTGTGCCCGAGATCGCAAGAGGAGAATGGAGGAGAAGGGATTGTGGCATGGCCATCCCCCCCTGGGGGGTGATTTCTCGCTTTCTGTCTTTCTGTCTCTCTCTGTCTGCCTGGCGAGCGCACACTCTATAGCAAAAACCTCTCAAAAAAAAATTAAATATATGAGTCTTCAGATTAGGCTTTATTTTTCAAGATTGTTTTAACTATTCTTGGTGCCTTGCTTTCCATATGGATTTTAGAAATATGTTGTACATTTCTATAGCAAACATAGCTGGGATTTCATAGGGCTTAATACTAGATCTGTAAATAAATCTGTTCACAATATTAAGTCTTCCGATCCAGTTATTTAAGTCTTTAATTCATTTTAATTATATATTTATATTGTGTATCATTTTTAGTAAATTTGTTCTTAAATGTTTTACTTTTAATTGATGCTATTATGAGAATTGTTTCATCAATTTAATTTTCAGATTATTTGTTTGTAATCTATAGAAACTGTGACAATTAGCTTTAGGTATCAACTTGATGGCATTAAGGAATACTTAGAAGCTTGGTAAAACATACACTGAGTATGTCCATGAGGATATTTCCAAAAGAGATTAAAATATGAGTTCTGGTAGATAAGATATGGAAGAGCTGCCCTTAATGTGGGTGGGCACAATCCATCAATAAGGGGCCTAGAGAGAACAAATACAGAAGGAGCGTGGGTCTCTTCAGAGAGCCAAGTCACCTTCTTCTGTTGCCTATCTTCGGACCAACAGTTAGTGTAATGGCTATGTCGCTGGACTCCCATGTAGTCGACCGTGGTTCGAGTCCCAGACCTGGTGGTTTAAACTCAAGCCGAGCGCGTGTGCATACGTGCCCAAGATCCCAAGAAGAGAATGGAGGAAAAGGGATTGCGGCTTGGCCATCCCCCTGGGGGGTGATTTCTCGCTTTCTGTCTCTGTCTCTCTCTGTCTTTCTGGGGAGTGCATGTGCCCTCTAGCAAAAACCTCTCAAAATAAATAAATAAATAAATAAAAGATTTGCCTACATTCAGACTCCAGAACTCACACCAGACCCCCAACACCTGCTGGGTGCTCCAGGCTTTTGGGCCTGGTCTGTATATTAAAGCCTTGGTCTCTAGACTGAGCCATGCCACCAATATTTTAGGATTTCCAGCTTGCACATGACCTTTTTTGAAACTTAGCCACCCTAATCTTATGAGTCAATACCCACTCCCCAAATCCCCTTTTATATCAATGCATATCCTACTGGATCAGTCTCCCTAGAGAATCTTGGCTAATACAGATATGTAATTGATTTATATATGCTGATATTTTATCTTGCTACCTTGTTGAACTTCTTAATTAGCTTGAAAAGTTTTTTTTTAAGGGGATGTCTTAAAGTTTTCTTTATATAAGGTGATGTGTTCTGAACATTGAGAAAGATTTACATTTTTCTTTCCAATAAAACAGTTTCGCTTCATTTTCTTGCCTCATTGCCCTTTCTGGAACTTCTATTACAATGTTGAATAGAAATGGCAAAAGCAATATCTTTTTTTTTGTTCTAATATTAGGAGAAATATTTCATTCTTTTCCAAAACATATAATGTTTGCTTATGATGTGGGTCTTTTGTAGATGACTTTTATCAGGTTGAGATATGTACCTATTATTTCAAGTCTATTGAGTATTTTTTTTATCATGGAAGAGTGTGAGATTTTGGCAATTGCTTTTTCTGCTTCTATGGACATTATGAGACTATTGTTTTTGTTTTTTTATTCTATTGATATGGCTTTAATCAATACTGATCTTAAGACATTGATTGATATTTGGATATTAAACCAACTTTAATTCCCGGCTTGTCATGTATAATAATTTTTCTATTTTTATATTTAGTTTTCTAATATTATGTTGAGAAATTTTATATCTGTATTTGTAAGATATGTTAGTCTATAGTTTTTTTCTTTTGGTGCTTCTGTTTGATTTTGTTATCGATGTAATACTAACGACGTAGAAAGACTTGGAGCAATTTTTTCCCTTGTATTCTTTCAAAGAGTTTGTGAGGAATTTATATTAATTCTTTATTAAATGTCTGATAGAATTTACTAGAAGAGGTTTCTATTTCTGACTTTGTCACGAATAGTTTTAATGATTACCAATAAAATGTCATTACTTCTTATGTGCGTACTCAGAGTACTTACCTAGTCTTAAGTTATTTTGAGTAGCCTATGTCTTCCTAGGAATTTTTTCATTACATCTAAATTGTCTAATATCTTGGTATATAGTTGTCTGTAATATTCCCTTCTAATCTCATATTTATGATTAGTAATGACTACTTCCTTCATTTGACATTAGTAATTTTAGACTTCTTTTTTTGTTTGTTTGATCAGGCTTGCTAAAGATTTGTTAATTTTATAGATTTTTTTCAAAAAACCATATTGGTTTTGTTTCTCTCTATTGTTTATATCATTACTTTCTGCTCTGATATTTATTATTGTCTTCATTTTCTTTTTTTGGAGGTACAAATTGCTCTTCTTTTTCCAGTGTCTTATAATGAATGACTAGATTATTGATTTGAAATTTCTTTTTCTTTTTAATTTATTGGTGTACAATTACAGATGTCTCTCTAAATACCAGATTAGTTGCATTTCATAAGATTGTTTCTTTAAAAATTATATCATAATTTTCACTTATTTTAAAGTATTTCCTATTTCCCTCTAATTTCTTCTTTGGCGTATTGGATATTTTTACTGTGTTCAGTTGCTACATGTTTATGAATTTTGAAATTAATTTTGTTATTTAATTTAATTTACTAAGTTAAAACAATATATCTTTCAGAAGGTGTGTGCATTTGCTGGAGAGAGATGGGTTGGGAAGAAACAAGACAGCAATCCCCATGTCGCATGGTAGTGCTCCAATTCTTTCTCCTTCCCTCCATTTTCCCCTCCTTTGCAGGATTTTGGGCACATACATGCATGTGCCTGGCATGTTTTTAAAGTCATCGGATTCAGGTTTTGAATCACTTAGTTGGTTATGTGGAGTCCAGTGCCTCAACGACCAGATCTCAGGCTGCCTACTTTTTAGTTTTGTATGACATGTTCTGTAGACATCTTTTAGGTATGATTATTTCACAATGCTTTTATGTTTTTAATTTCCTCTGTTAATCATCTGTCTAGTTAAAAAGAGGCATTGATGTCTCCAAATATAAGCATTATGGTCTCTATTTGGTTTTTCAATGCTTTTAGTTTTTGTTTTGTGTATTTGGGCTGTTTTTAGTTGTATAATATATACAAATGTCTTCTAAAAGTTTATGGAAATATATACTGTGAAAAAACTATGAAAAGATGTTCATCTTTATCTCTAGTGATATTTTTCACTTTAAAGTCTATTTTTCTGATACTAATCAAGCCATGGTTGCTATCTTCAAAATATAATTTTTCTCTTTTCATTTTTTAACACATTGTATTTTGGAACCTAGCATTTTTTTCTTCTGTAAACAGCATACAGTGGAACACATTTTTTTTAGTCTCGGACTTTCTGCCTTTTGGTTTTTAAAAAACTCACAGTTAATGTTTTGTGGATTTATTTCTGTCTTTTTGCTTTTTCTTTTCTTTCTACTTTATGTCTTTTTGATCTTCTGTCTTCCTTTCCTGCTTTTATTTACATTAAATCCTTTGCTTAGATTTCCTTGTTCTCATTATTTGTTCCTGTGGATTTGATTTACAACCTGGTATCATTCCTTTACCTCTGTACATCTCTGTTCATTCAGCTAGTTTCTGCTGGTACTAATAAATATATGGCATTTCTTTATATTGTAAGTCCAGTAATAGTATTATAAACATATTATTTATATACTATATTTTAAAACCAGTACATAAAAGCAAAAAGAAGAATCATGTATTTTTATTCTTATAATAACAAAAGTACTCTCATTGGTGCTCTGTTGTGTTCTGTAAATCCAAGTTACTATCTAGCACTTGTTTTCAGCATCAGAAACATCTTTTTGCATTCCTTCTAAGGAATGCTTGCTACCAGTAAACTCTCAAGTTTTGATGACCTTCAGATCCTTTATTTATTTATTTGATGTTTTTGATATTTTGAAAGTAAATTTTGCTCGATGTTTTAACACTAATTATGATTACCTCTATTAACAATATAACATTTTCATGCATTTAAAAATTTTACACTAGTAAATATGTATACTACTTAGGCTACAGGATGGTCCATTAGTGTTTCCTGTTGGAAAGCAATTAATCTCTTGAACCACTTTTCCTCAGCTTCAGTTTTCTCAATGAACAAATTTGGACTGGCCAAAGAATTGTCGTCTTGGTACTTGATAGCAGAAGGGATGCTGCTAGGGTCTATTTCTTTCTCAGTACTCCGCAGGTGAGCAACTGCTGATTCTTGTCCGGAAGCTGAAGTTGCATGCTTCACTTCACTAGGTTCTACTTTCTTTTTGACTTTTTGGCTTGATTTGAATGCCTACTGAACAAAAGAATCACTTGCAATAGCTTCAATTTCTTTTACTCTTTTCAGTTGTCCTACCAGGGTGGTTTGCTCTTCCTCTTTTCTTCCCTATGCTTCTTCCTCATTTCTTTCTTTGGTTTTAATGCTTCGGTTTGCAACGGCTTTAAGAACCAGCGTTAGGAGGGACCAGCAGTTAGCGTAATGGCTATGTCGCTGGACTCCCACGTAGTTGACCACAGTTCCCGTCCCGGACCGGGTGGCTTAAAACTCACTCCTGGTGCGTGTGCGTGCGTGCCCAAGATCCCGAGAGGAGAATGGAGGGGAAGGGATTGCGGCGTGGCAATCCCCCCTGGGGGATGATTTCTCGCTTTCTGTCTCTATGTCTCTCTCTGTCTGTCTGGCGAGAGCACACACCCTATAGCGAAAAACCTCTCCAAAAAAAAGAAAAAAAAAAAAAAAAAAAAGAACCAACGTTAGTCTGGGTTTGGTCTAATCCAGCTTTGATTTTTCCAGATTCCCCACACTGATGTTGTGTAATTCCTTGTCCTTGTCACGCTTCTTTTCTGTTTGTCTCTGCCTTTACGCCTTCTCTATCCCGAGAGCAACTACGGGTTCTCCTCTGACGTGATCTCTCACTGCTTCGACCATGGGGAAGTGGATGAGGTCTCGACCTGGACCTTCCTGTTCTGCATCTTGATCTAGACCTCTGAACTATGTAGGATTTGAAAGACTTCGTGAGAAAAACTACTGCTTGATCGATTCCTACGTCTTTCATCATAAGAATGTGAACGAGGCTGGAGATCTCTGGACAAAGATCTTGACTTTGATCTTGATTTCCTTCCACCATTTTTTCGACTGTGTGTTCTACTATCAGAAGTACTGCTTTTGAAGATGACGACTATCTGTGGTGTTTCTTTTTTCTCTAGCATCTGCTTTCTTCTTCAGTTATTTGATCTCATTTCTATAAACTGGGTCTGAATCTTCAGTCCCACACCTCTCGTTGGCCGGCAAGCGCCGTGGACCTCGAAACGTTTCTTCAGATCTGGGAGCTGCCAGCATCCTTCGAACTTGCTTCAGTTTAAACTCCCGATTTTGCTGGATTTAACACTCCTGCTAAGTGTCTTGTTTTTTTTTTTTTTTTCTTTTTTTGTTGTTGTTGTTTTGTTTTTTCGGTTTTGCTTTTGTTTTCTTTTCACTGGCATCCTACTGTTTTCTGGCCTCCATTGTATCTAATTAGATAGTGGCTATTAATTTTGAGAAGTTTTGTTCATGACCAGAAACTTTTGTACTATCGAATATTTTTTTTCCTCCTGATTTCAATTTTTAAATTTTTTCTTTTAGTGTTCTACTATGATGTGTTTATGTGTGAATGTTTTTTGCATTTATTTTTCTAGATTTCACTGAGTTTCTTTAATGTGTGAGTTATCAAATTTGGCAAGTTTTTAGACATTATTTCTTCAAATATTTTTCTCATTCTTTTTGACTCCACTTATTTTACCTTTCCCATTACATGTATAGCAAGATACATATTTTATATTTCTGTGAGGCTCTGTCCATTTTGTTCATTCTGGTTTTTTCTCTGCTTATTGAATTGCACAGTCAATCCAACTTTAAGTTTGCTGATTGATTTTTTTTTTCTCTCTTACCAGTTCAAATATATCCTGGAGTCCCTCTAGTGAATTTGTGGTAAATCATAATTTTTTTTTAAGTCTTTGAACATAAGTTAAATGGCTGTTTAAATTCTCTTTCGTCTAAATTTTAAGTCTGGGCTCTCTCACAGGTAGAAAACTAATTTGTGTTATTTCTTTTCTTCTACTTGGTACTTCTTTTGAGGTTTTGGTTCACTTTTTGTCCAAAGGTGTACTGTTAGATTATTAATTTTGGGTGCTCTATTTTCTTTTATATAGTCACATCTATAGATTTCCTTATAAATACCGCTTTAGATGCATACCTTAAGTTTGTTTTATTTTGTTTTGTTTTTAATCTAAAAGTAGTCCTAATATTTTTTGTTAATTATTTATTTTTTGAGAGTTTTTTGCTATAGGGCACACGCACTCTCCAGAAAGACAGGGAGAGACAGAGGGACAAAGTGAGAAATCACCCCCCGGGGGGGGGAGGGGATGGCCATGCCACAATCTCCTCTCCTCCATTCTCCTCTCTGGATCTTGGACATGCACGCACATGCGCCCAGAGTGAGTTTAAGCCACTGGGTCTGGGACTCGAATTGCAGTCAACTACATGGGAGTTCAGCAACATGGTCATTATGCTAACTGCTGGTCCCTCTTTGTTATTTCTTAAGGACTAGTTACATAATAATGTTTTCCAAGTCTAATAAATCCTTGGGACCAGCAGTTAGCATAATGGTTATGTCGCTGAACTCCCATGTAGTCGACCGCGGTTTGAGCCCTGGACCCAGTGGCTTACACTCATGCCGGGCGCGTGTGCGTGCATGCCCAAGATCCTGAGAGGAGAAGGGAGGAGAAGAGATTGCAGTGTTGCCATCTCCCCTGGGGGGTAATTTCTCACTTTCTTTCTCTCTGTCTCTCTCTCTCTTTCTTTCTGGCAAGCACATGTGCTCTGTAGCCAAAATAATAATAATAATAATAATAATAATAATAATAAAATAACTCTCAAGTCTAATAAATCCTTGTTAATCATTGGTCTAGTTCTTTCCATTAATGGAATTTGGGTGTTTTATTCTATAACTATAATATTCATTAACATTTTAATTTTTCCTGCCAGTTCTACCAGGTTTTCTTCATGTATTTTTGAGTTCTGTTGTTAGGTACGTTTGTGTGAGTAATTATTCAGTCATCCTTTTAACATTCTTCTTTATGGGTATATAATGTCTCTCTTAACTTCTAGTCCCATTTTGTTTTGTTTTAAAAGCTTTTCCTTGTATTTACTTACTATAGTTTTTCTTCCTTTTACCTTCACCTTATTTATGTCTTTAAGTTCAGAAAAAAATGAAATAATAATTTGTGTTTTTGCCAATTAAATATTTTTTCCATTGGGGAGAGGATTCACTAAACTTTTCACAGCACTATTCTGGAAGTCCTGCACATCACCAACCTGTATTTTTGAAGGCTGTTATCACTAGATGTAAAATTCCTGCAGCTAGCATTTTCCCCCATGATTTTAATGTTGCTTCACTATTTTCTCATTCATTGTACTTTTGACAACATGTTTCATTTTCTTTTGTTTCTTTTAGGTAATGTATCTCTTTTCTGCCTGCTTTTAAGATTCTCCTTTTTTCATTTATTATGAGTTGCCCATGCTTAATTTTCTGTGTTTCTTGTGCTTGAGGAGTTTTTTTTTTTTTTAATTAAAGAATTATTTTATTTAACGTTATTTTTTATTATTATTATTATGTTCCAGTTTGATCAGAGAGAGACAGAGAAATAGAGAGAGGGAAAGTGAGAAAGCAAGCCACCAGGTCCAGGACTTAAATCATAGCTGGCCACATGGGAGTCCAGCACCTTTAACCACCATGCCACCTGCCAGCCCCAGGAGTTTTTATTTGTTTGGCTTTTTCAGCTTCTTGGATTTGTGGGTTAGTAATATTATTCAAGATTGAAATTTGTTGAGTCATGTTTTTGCCAGATATTTTGTATCCTTCCTCTCTGGTCTCTTTCTGAATTCCTGTTACGTATGTTTTGGGAAACTGAAACTGTGGCATAGCCATAGCACACATGCTCTCTCTTCAGTGTGTTTTATTTGTTTTCTTTCTGTATTTCATCTGGGATATTGCCTATGGCTCTGTTATCAAGTTCATTCATCTTTCTGCAAAGTACGATCTGTCCTTTATCCTGTCCAGTGACAATTTCATCAAATACATCGCTTTTATCCTTAAAATATTGGTCTCGGTATTTTTGTACCCTCTATACCTTTATCTATCACTCCTGCACTTTCTTATGGATTCTTTTTTTTTCTTTTTAGTCTTTTGTCATAAGGCATGTGTGTTCTCTGGAGAGAGAGAAACAGAGAGAGGGAAAGTAGGAAATCACCTCCAAGGGAGGATCGCCATGCTGCAGTCCCTTCTCCATTCTCCTCTTAGGATTTTGGGCATGCACACACACAAGCCCAGCATGATTTTCAAGCCACCAGGTTCAGGGCTCAAAACGCAGTTGACCATGTGGGAGTCCAGTGCCTTAACTACCAAGCCAGCTACTGGCCCCTCTTCAGGACTCTAAAATATATAAAAAGCAATTACAATAATGACTTTAATTTTCTAATTTACAAAGTATATCACATGGGTGATTTCTGAATCACTTTTGACTCTCTTTCTTTTCATCATGTTTATTTTTCCTTCTTGTTTCTTTCCCTGCTTGCTGTATTTTTTTTTTAACTGAATGCGATACATTCAGACATTGTGCCTTGAGTTTTCTTTTTTTTTCTGTTAATAAAAAATATTTAGACAGACTTTGATCTTTTCAGATATTATTTTTTTAGAGAGATTAGTTTTGCTACAAGGCATGTGTGCTTACCTAAGAGACAGAGAGACAGAAGGCGAGAAATCACCCCCACCTCCCCGCCAAGGGGTATAGCCATACCACAATCTCTTCTCCATTCTCCTTTCAAGATTTTGGGCATGTACACACATCTGCCTGGCATGAGTTTGAACCTGCTGGGTCAGGGACTTGAACCATTGGACTATATGGGAGTCCAGTTATGTAACCATAATGCCATCTGCTGGTCCCTCAGATCATATTTTTAATAAAGATAAAAATGGGGTCCATCAGGTGACATGCAATTATGATGCTGAACTTCCACTTGATTGACTAGAGTTTGAGCCCCAGACCTTGTGGATGAAAATTATGCCAGACGTGAGTGAGTGCGTGCTCAAAATCTTGAGAGGAGAATAGAGAAAGGATTGAGGCATGGTGATTTCTGGTGATTTCTGACTCTCTCTTTCTCTGTCTTTCTCTGTCTCCATGAGCACACATACCCTAAGACAAAATGTAAAAAAAAGAAAAAAAAAGATAAAAATAATTAGTCTATAATCAGGATTATAGTTATCTGAACTTTGAATGTTTGTTTGGAGGGACCACAATGCCATTTTTGGTCAATTTCTAAGGTAAAACTCTTTTGAACACTTTTCTTGACTTCTTTGAGAATTATGGCAATTTGCATGGTGGTTGGTGGAAGCAGGAACCGTTTCCGTTCCTGTGAGAATTTCTTAGATTATTTTATTTTGTGTAGGCTAGTACGTCAGCCTCAGATTGTTTATTCAGTTGCAAGAGCTAATTGGTACTCAGCTAAAGGGTACCTCTCTACCACTTTGAAAATATTTAAGTTATCTCTGCGCAGCTCTGACTTATCTAATATTTTACCCTGCTGACTTTAGCCACTTCCAGTACTCTGGAATTTTAGCTTATATCGCCTCATCTTAGAAGTTTCTGAGGGCTCTTCTTTGATTTCTTCTCTCTCTACACTGGAGGCTTGGAATCCTCTTCCAGCAGTAAACTGGGACAGTGGTGTAGCTTATTGCATTTGTTTTCTGTCTCTCAGAGATCACAGTTCTTGCTGCCTGTTTGCAAATGTTCTGAAATCCAGTGATTTATAAGTTGTTTTTGGCTTTTTTGATGTTTCATGCAGGAGGTAAAATCCACCTCCTGTTATCCACCTTACTGCCAGTGAAGGTCTTCAGATTTTTTTATCAGTGTCTTCCTCAGTGTGTCACTCTTCTCACTTGATTTCTCTTGTCTTTATTGGCTGACCCACTATTTCCAGTGATTGCTACATTTGGCCCATTGTCTTGTCAAGTCAGCTAGCTTGGTGTCTTGTCTCAGAAAGGTACCCATTCTTTGTTTGTTTGTTTGTTTCCCCAACTCACTTGATTTTATTTCCAGTCTTCCATATCTTGAATTCCTGTCAGCATCTTATTAGTGTCCTCCATCATTTATTTTTTCACCTTTTTCTTTCCTACTATTCTGTGCCAGAATATCTGCATTCAAGCAACACCCAATTGACTGGGAAGAAAAACCAAGTAAATAACCTATTTAGATATCATTTCAGAGGTGCAAATATGACATTTGGAAAGATAATTTTTTTCTCCGATAATGAAAAGAACACTAGGCAATGAGATTACCTATATGACCTTGGGTAAATGAGTATGTCTCTCTGAGCCTTCATTTTCTTACATTAAATGAGACACTGGGACTAGATGTCTTGAGGACAGCAACAATTTAAACAGTGCAAAAATCACGAGGTAGGGAGCTAGGCAGAGAGGGGCCAGATGCCTTGTGTGAGAGTAAACATAACACAAACCCTGATACTCTTTACACAGGATTATTCATTCTCTGTCTATTCCTTAGAATATGACCTCTTTGATTCAATAAATAGGGGGGAAAGTAATGAAAAGAATTAAACCATGCTTAGACTTTCTTTGACAACTGGGAATATGCACTTGTGTCTTTTGGAACACTCTTTTGCTAGGTGTTCTGAACTGCTCATTAAGAAAGGCCAAATATTCTCAAACTGTCACCCTGGAAAGTCAAAAGCAGGTTCTCAAATCAACAGTTCCAGACAAGGCCCTTCTAGCTACACTTATCAAGTGCCAGAAACTTGAATGCAGCCATCTCAGCTCCTCCACCTGAGCCTGTCCACCGGCTGAATAGACTGAGTGACTTTTATGTGAAACTTCTAGGAAGAATTCTGAGGGGAATTATGGAAAGACTAATCTCTAAAGGGGAAGAAAAAACTGAATGACTTTGTACTGGCTATTGGGTATACATTACAGTCTGATATTTTAATATATGTTCTTCTGTATCTATCTGTTATATATCTATGTATTATCTTGCTATCAATTTGCCATCTATTTATTATCTATCCGTCTGCCTTTATTTTGTTTCTTTCTCTCTGTCTCTCTGTCTCTTAGTTAGGACCTACCAAAAAATAGGTCACAAATGGGTTATTTGCAGTTTTAAAACAGTGATCTTGTCTATTCTAGGTCTTTGGCTGTTGCTGAAAGATAATAATAAATAAAATATTATCCTCTTTTGAAGTGTTAATAACTTGACAATTCTTTAATCAATCACTTTAAAAGTGTTCTAAATTGAGAAAAGAAGATCATTACTTTCAAGAATGAGGATCTTAGATTCATACTTTTTTACAGTTCTATCTTAGATGTGAGCTATTTATAAATAAATAGAGTCAGGTCATTCTTACAATGCTTAGACATTATTTTTGTATTTTAATAAAGTTATTATCTTTCTCTGTATAATATTTAAATGTGCTTACAATGCATAGCTTACAACTTGTGTTAGTTAGAGCACTGCCTCAGCATGCCCTTTGGGTGCTGTTGAACATAAGATTTTATACTTTTGGTCAAAGAGAAGGTCTCAGGCCTCTCCTGTATACTGTCTGTGGGGCAGAGATTAGAGATGACATGTGTAAGATGAACATGGACTATCTGTACTGAGGTAATGAATAAAGCTAAACTTATTTTCCTTCCCTCTTCATTTTTTTCCCTTCCTTTAGACTAGAGAGAACATTTGACATACCTTACTTAGAAATAGAAGAGACAGTAATTTATTATTAAGACTCCAGATGGGAATCAAAAATGTACATTTTCTGGAGCATTTCTTCAATTATCTCTTGGTAACCAAGAGCAGTGTTTAGTGAATGGTGGCTTACCAAGGCGACTGCTGTTAGTTGAGAAAGCATCAAACCCCAACGGCAAGAGGTAGCAATAGCACTTACTCATGCTATGTATTTCTTATTTCCATAGATATGTTATACAGAATTTTCCTCATGATCAAGCAAGTAGTAAATTATCACATTATCTGAGAACATCGATTTAAATCTGAGCACACTTTCTTAAAACAAAAACTTGAAAGCCAGAAATCTATTGGAAAAACTTGATTTTTGTGTACAGTAGTGTTTTGTATTGAAGTATAATTATATTATATTTTTAAAAAAACTTTTACTACTGCAATGAATGTTGCTTTCAAAAATCTATGATGGTTGTTTAGTATAGAAGCTCAAAATCATAGCTTTACTCTGAAAGTCTATTTGAGACATTATATTTTCTCTTTTTCTTAAAGTTTGTTTATTTCTTCCATGAGTGAGAGAGAGAGAGACATGACAGAACCTCCAACAGGATCTCCATACCATGATCTATTCCCGGACTCAGCTAGTCATGGATTACAGACATACATGGTCCTGGCATATACAAGGAGGTTTCTGGACTCAATGCTGGTCCGCCCCCATGTGAATAATTCTTGTAGAAAGTCTTACATTATAGCTGTGCCACTATCTGGCCCTCAAAGTTTTCTATTTTAAGTAGGCATTTTTCTATGCCAACCTGTGTGTAGGGAGGTGAATTTATTTTCACTGTTCATGAATTGAGACTTATAGAACACCAAAAGTAGCCTGAGGACATCAGTAGAGTTAGCGACTTGAACAAAATTACACACCTCCTTGGCATGACTAGTTTGAATTGTTGGTTCTGAACTTCAGACCAGTAATTGTTGATGACTTTTGGTCATAAAACTCAAGGGAATTACCTTTTCTAGATAAGTAAATTTGCTCAGTTAAGAGAGACATTTATCTGTAAAGTAGTGATGATTTGTTAAATGTATTTTACAGACTTCCATTACACAGATGAGAATATAACAAACAAAGTAGTTAAACAGTGTTCAGAATCAAACATATGGGACCAGCAGATTGCCTAGTGGCTACATCACTGGACTCCCATGTAAGTTGATCATGGTTCAAGTCCCTGACTCAGTAGCTTAAACTTACGCTGGGCTTGTGTGTGTGTGTGTGTGTGTGTGCCCAAGATACTGAGAGGAGAACGGAGGAGAAGGGATTGTGGTGTGGCCATACCCCATAACGGGTGAATTCTTGCTTTCTGTCTCTCTGTCTCTCTTTGTGTTTCTAGCGAGCAATGCGCCCTATACCAAAAACCTCTAAAAAAAATAAAAATCAAACATCTAACACGTGGTATAACTGATACAAAAATCTTTGTACTTCCTGTTTTATTGCGTTTCAAAATATCTAGCAAGAGTGTGTTTTATCAGATTTGGAATATGTAATTCATATATAATTAATCTAAGAAAACTCAGCAGTCTTGGTAAAAATGTAAAATATGCAGGACTCAATTTGTTAAGATTTGTATTTTGGGGGTTTCTTTTGCCAATCCATTTTCTTCTTTGAGAACATAACTGAATTAAATGTATATTACTGTCCATTTAATTACACTAATATTTTTGGCTTGCATTATTTGCTTTTTACTGTGAGGATACAATTAATATTTAAATTTTATTATGCAAACTTCACTTACGCATGTTAAATTCCAATTGCCAAGTGTCCACTTCTGATCAAAATCTTGGCAAAGTTATTAACTCAGGCAGCATCTGGAGTCCAATTTCCTTTGCTTAGTCCACCAGTGCCATTGGCAGTGTTTCGAAAGGTAGCCTTTTAGCTTTTTATTTAAGTAATTGACATAGTGGAGGTTCAGAAGAGCCCCTGCATTTGTTTCCTTTACAAACCATTAACCAAGGCAATTGTATTTTCACTTCCCTCTGAGCTCATTAAAGTTGCTGATTCCTTTGGCAATTGGATTTAGAAGACAAAGGCAAATAAAGGCTATTGTTTATTGCTTATTATACAAAACTCAAATTCAGCCTTCAATCTAATTTTTTAGTGATAAACTAAGTGTCTACAGTTTTTTTTTTTTTTTTTTTTTTTAAATAGAACTTCCTTGAAAATACTATTCCCTGTAGCCAGCAGGCAGCATGGAAGTTAAGGCACTGGATTCCCATGTGATCCACCATGATTTGAGTCCAGGGCCAATTGGCTTGAAAATCATACCAGGTGAGTTTGTCTCCATGCCCAAAATCTGAAGAGAAGAATGGAGGAATAGTGTGACCATCTCCCTCAGGGGAGTGATTTTTCACTTTCCCTCTCATTATCTTTGTTTCTTTCCCCTGTGAACACATACACACTATGGCAAATCCTTACAAAAAAAAAAAAAAAAAAATTTCCTCTTCTTTGTAGTATAATCATGTTCTTAAAAGGCATGATGAATGCTAGAGATAGTAATTATAATGGCGACAAACACTTTCAGAGATGATCAGTTACCTTCAGTTCCTCTTCATTTCAACACATTGACAAACTTTCTTTTTTTTTTCTGACAAACTTTATTTCTAAAGGAATAAAGTCAATATATTTTATTAGGGATGCTAGTTTTGAAAAGAAATAGATTTCAGATATAGTGTTGTTGTATTTTAAGTTTTGACTGTGTGATTGACCCATCAATATATATGAAAATTATTGACTGCAATGCAAATTAGCTTGAGAAGAGATAAATTGTCAAAGAGAAATTCATGAGTGGAGTTAAAAGAAACATTATATCCATTCCATTACCTTAAATTTCTTTTTTGTGGTCCTAGTTTCTGTTTTTTAATGGTATTTTAAGATTATTGATGAATTTGAAAATGTTTTTGCTTTTGTTCTTGAATATCAAAAAATTAAAGGATATATTGAAATAAATCAAGCACATTTACTGATTTTTTTAACATTTCTGAAACAAAAACTGGACTTCTGCTTCTTCTCTAACTTGTAACAATTGACTGAGTCTAATTAGGAATAAATGACTCTATTATTTTACATTGGAGGGAATGTCAGTCAGTAAAATTCTGTGATTTATTAAAGGTCATACAGATATTTTATGTGAGTAGTTCAGACGCAACAGTTCTTGATCCCTGTTAGTTCAAGTAAGTAAAACCATTGTTAATAAAATATAATGTGGATATTTAAATATAGGATGGCTAAGCAACTGTATACATTTGTGTATCATTCTTCTTCTTGCCTATTTTTAAATGTAGAGTCCAAGTCATTTTTGTTGTTACTGTTGTTGTTGTTATCTTTAAATACAGCTTTGTGTTTTTATTACTACTCATTTTGTTTCATGGGATGAGTTTTGTAAGAGCTACATAAGATCGTCACAGATTCTTAGGAACTGGGCTTGTTAAAAATAAAACAAATAATCTGCCTCTCATTTGAATTCTCTAAGTATTGATATTATCTCATATTCAGTTTTGTCATATGTTCTTTTATCTATACTATTCACCTTGAGTATTCTCCTATTCTTCCAACTTTTTGTCTGTCTCCTTGGTCACTTGCTGCTTTGGTATGGCCGACCACGGTTTGAGTCGCAGACATGGTGGCTTGCTTTCTCACTTTGCCTCTCTCTCTCTCTCTCTCTCTCTCTCAGCTTTTTCTGGTAAGCATGCATGACCTATAGCAATGCTTTTTAAATGTTAATAATAAATAAAATAATTCTTTTAAAAAATGTAAACTGCTGACTGTAATAAACAAAAGTGAAATGCCTACTGGAGCAAGTCCTGCTTGTTATTGTTGCTCTCTTTCCAAGGTAGTTCCCTCACAAGCAGGGTTTAGTTTTCATTGACTTTTTCTTTATTTATTTGTTTATTCCATGAGTGTGCATTCATGAGAGAGATAGAGAAGAGAGAAAAAGAAAGAGAGCACCTTGACAGGTCCTGACACTGCTCTACTCCTAGCCTTAGCCAGCTCCGGGTCACGGGCATGTGCATGTCCAGTGTACTCAGGCAAGTCTCCGGATTGTAACTAGGAACCTTCTCATGTGGGTCAGGCTGTGCAGAGCATCACACCAGATGAGCTACTGTCTGGCTCCATAGTTTTCACTGATGTTTTGTTTCTGCTGAGTGGGAAGCCTAATGGTGGTAGCACAACTTCTGTATCTTGCTTAAGAAAACAGTATTTTGGAATATTTAGTAAAATAATTTTATTACCAGGTTTTATTGAGCAAGTTCAAAACAATTATAATTCTTTTTACCAAAATGGATTTGATATTTAAACATAAAATATTCAGAAGGACAAAGTTTAATACTTTTCAAAGGATTTAATTATAATAATATATTTTCACAAAATTGCTATGTGCAGGCTGACATATTCTTTCCTTTTTTCATTCTCCAGTGCAATTAATCGCCAAGAAATTTTTAAGTATATCATTACCTCTTCAAATTTAACTTCCATGCTGCTACCAGAGAAATCATACTAAAACACAAATATGATTAAACTGTCTCATACTTAGGACCCATTTATGTCTCTCATAAACATCATAATAAATTTAAATGCTAAAGCATGACCTATGAAGACCTTCAAACCAAGCTTGCTTAGTTGTCAATACCTCTTCCCGCTTCCAACTCTGGCTATAGTACATGGCTTACAATGTAAAAATATTCTATGTAATTCCACATCTTCTGGTTTGCACATTTAAATCTCTGTTATAATAAAAATATTCACATCTTTTTTTCAGAGTACAACAAAGTTTCAAGTGAATGGATGAATAAGCAATAAATTATTTCTCTAAATTATTGTTCACTTTCTCCTCTTTTACTCTCTCTCTCTCTTTGACACCTTTATTCTGGGTCCTCTCCATTAGTTGTCTGGATTAATACCTCTCTTCCATTTTTTCTTTTCCCTAAATTCTTGCCTCTCCATCTCTCATTCTCCCACTGAAGGAATTATTTCTTAAACCTAAGGCATGTTAACCTTCTGTCTCTGAAACGAAAGACATATTCCTATCCAATTCACATTCAAAGAAGGCCAAACTACCTGCCATTTTGCCAAGCGCTTTCGTCTCTATCATTGATTTATGTTAGGATTTAATACTGTTCCTGAGAGGAGAGTGGAGAGGGCATTGTAGCATGGCCATTCCTCCAGGGGTGATTTTCCATTTTCCCTCTGTTTCCCTTTGACAAGCTCACATACCCTATGGCAAAAAATCTAAAAAAAAAGTCATTAATTTTTGAAGATGCACCTCAAATGTTACCTGCTTCTCAAATTGGTAAGCTTTCCGTTATTCCTCACAAAAGTATATATATATATATATAGATAGATAGATATCCATTATATATGCATATAGTAAATATTTTTAATTTTAACTTTGTTTATTATGAATATTTGCTTTCATATCAGAGATTCTTTTTATTTGCTATAGAATGCGTGCACTCACCTGAGAGAGACAGTGAGGAAAATTGAGAAATCACCCCCTAGGGCAGATGGTCATACTAAAATCCTTTCTCCTCCACTCTCCTGTAAGGATTTTGAGCATGGACATGCACACATATCTGACGTGTTTTTCAAGCCACCGAGTCTGGGTCTCAAACTGTGCAGTCAGCTATGTGGGATCCAGTTGCCTCAACCACCATGCCACCTTACTGGCTCGTTTCATATAAGTCTTTCTACCTATAAACTCTTTAAGGATTTTGACTCTATTTTTCTAGAGTCTGTTTGTGAAGAATGGCAAATACATTGTACTTTTCATTTAATGTTTGAGAGAGAAAAAGAGAGAAAGAGATAGAGAATGAGAGAAACCAAGATATGGACAGAGAAAGAGTGATATAGAAATAGAGAAAGAGATTGAGACTATAAGACAAATATTGATAGAATTCCTGTCCCCAGGAAGCCTCACAAAATAAAATTTATTGAATTTCATATCACTTCAGAAAAATGCTTTTATAAACTTATTTAATTTAAAGTTCACAATAACCCTGAAATCTTCTTAGTCATATAACATCAAGATAAAAGGTTTATAAAATGCATCAAAATATTTTTTTCCTGAGATTTTTCAATTATGTCTCTAAAGTAACTGAACACTTCAGACACTGAATGTGTGGATTTTTTTCTCACTCTGAAAAATTCTCCAACTTTCTAGTCATCAACTGAGTGTCCTACAATTCAGTTCAGTTCTGATACTAGTGACTTAGAGAAAGTGTAGATCCTGCAGGATGAAGGGCTCAGTCCCACAAGACCACACCTTCTCCAGACACCAGTTGTAAATCTGGACTCCCATACTTCTGACTGGTTGTCTGTAATGATGGTGGGTTCCCACAAACCCCTCCTTAGTTTCAATGGTTTGGTTTTATTGCTTCTAAATTTAGGAGAACAATGTATTTATATTTATTGTTTTATCATATAGGATATAACTCAGGAGTGGCAGATGGCAATGATGCACAGGGTCACATCTGAGGAGTGGGGGTGGCATGAAGCCCCCACACCATCTCTAGGTGCCATTCTTGCAGCGCCTCCACATGTTTACCAACCTGGAAGTGCCCATTGTTTAGGTGTTTTAAGGAAGCTCCATCACATAGGCATGACTGATTAAATCATTAGTCATTGGTGATTAACCCAAGCTCTACCCTTCTCCAGAGGTCAGAGGTGAGGCTAAAATTTCCGATTATCGAATTTCATGATTGGTTCCTTTAGCAATCACCCCTCATGCTGAAGTTGTCTAGGGTCCAAGTGCGACTTCATCAGCATTAACCCAGGTATGGCTGGAGGAGGTATGAACAAATATTGTTCCTCTTATACTTAGTTCAACAGGTTTAGAAGCTACCTATAAGGAACCAGGAAGAAAGAACAAATACATAATTTTTATGATTGTAATGTTTTAAACTATTATGAAAAAAATTTAATAACTTTTGCTATTTCAACCTATCCTTCATCATCCACATCAATTTGTAAACTCCTAATTGAGAGCAACAACAGCAACTGCAGTGGATCTTTCATGTAGTTCTTGTAGTGGTCAACCAATATATGTGTTGTCATAGCTTCAGGGTCTAAGCAGTGGTGCAGAGGATACACAACTGGCCACCATGGGTAAGGTCCTGGGTTTGCAGCTTGGGTTCTCCCTGAGTATGGTGGGGATGAGCATGCTGAGATCCAGGCTGTCTGAGGCTGGGGGTGGATGCTGTCATAAAGACTCTGTTGGAGGTACCTGTCTCTCTTTCTCTTTTTCTCTCTCTCATTGTCTCTGCCTCTTGTGGAAGAAATAAATGAATAAACTGGAAAAAAATAGCCACGGTTCTATTTCCATAAATTAAAATGTTTAAGGCACCACTGCAGTCACTGATGTGTCTACCACTGAGTAAAAGCAGTGCAACCCAAGGCAAGGGAAAGGAGGTGGATGTCTATGTCTGCTTTGATCATAGGCCTGGTTCTGTAAACAGTGTATAAAACACAGGAAAAAAAAGTCATGTTTTTGTACATTCTAGGGTCTTTCTCTTTTTTGCTTTTCTCTTTGAGAAATGAATTATTTCTGCATGTGTTTCATACCATAGAGGTCTCTGCACTCAGGAAACAAAGTTCTTTGTTATGCAAAAATATTTATGAATTTTTATGTTTATGAGCATTGCAGGCCTCTCACAAGCTGGTAAACAAAAAGTTGAATTCCTTTAAAGTTCTATAGGTAATCACCCTTATTCAAATTCAAGTGAATGTGTTCATGGATAATTTGAATTCACAACTTTTTGAACCCAAAATAAACTCTTCCCAGATTTAACTCCCTCTGCACACACATACACTTTTCTCGTTTGTTTCACTGACATATCCATATATTGAAAAGATCCTATATGGAAGGTTATAATTTTTTAAAATCAATATTTTCTCCAATAAAAGTAACATTTCCAGAAACTTTGTACTTCCATGCAATGCAAATAAATGTTAAATACCCCCCCCACCCCAAGTTCTGGAGAAAGCATTACTTTGAGGAAGAAGCACTTAAAGGTCTGTCCATGCCTGTAGGTTACTGTGTGACCTGGTTAATCACTCTTCTCCTTTGGACCTACGTTTCTTCATCTGGACAATTAGAGTGTTGTACAGACCTTTCCACCCTAACATGCTGTGACTCTCTTGTCCTAGTATGAGAGGAAACATTAGAATTCTAAGTCTTTACGTAACAGGACTGAGTGAAGAAGTATAGTAAAAGCATCATAGGTTAAAATACCACAGAAAACTGGTCTTCAGCTTGTTTTCTTCCTTTTGCTTAAACAGATCTTCTTTAATACTTAGCTTATAGAACCTAATCATAGTTTTGCAAACATTTTTGCCAAGACCCTAGAGGTCCTGAAGCTAGGAAGCAAATGTGCTGAAAGAGATGAAAACTTATTGGGACCAGCAGGTAGCATGGTGGTTAAGATGCTTGACATTCCCACATGGCTGACCAGGGTTTGAGTCATGGACCAGGTGGCTTGCTTTTTCACTCACTCCGTCCCCCACCCCCATGTCTCTCTCTATAGAATTAAAAATAAATGAAAGAATAAATAAAATCAAATAATTTTTAAAAGATGTATTTCTTGAGAGAGAGAGAGAGAGGAGAGAGAGATGAAAAATTCCTGCTCTGATGGCCAGATCCAGACAACTCAACCACAGCTGAAAATAGCACCTCTCCAAGTGGTCCACCCTTACATTCTCTTTTAAAATCCTTCTTGTAAGACTGGCACTTAGGAGGTGGTCTCTGTACGCTAGTTCACTGTCTTCCCGTTTCTGATTTTCTCAATAAAGCGAACTTTCTTTTCCACCAGCACTTGTCTCTTGAGTATTGGCTTCTGAGCAGTGAATAGTTGTACTTGGGGTTATTTCCAGATTCTGGAAACATTTGCAGTTCAGGTTAAGTACAGACACCTGAGATCAGCATAGGTACAGTGTACAGAACTGAAGTAATAAACTAGTCCCAGAAGGTAGTGGTTGAGTCTTATGCATAAGGAGACAGATCCCACATGGTCAACCAGTGTTTAGTAGTTTGAAAAACATTCTTGGAGCATGTGTATGTGCCCAGATCCACACAGGAAAGAAGGATGGGAGAAAATGGGATTATAGTGTGACCAGGCCCCATTTTCTCCCATCCTTCTTTCCTGTGTGGGAGCAGGCACTATTAAAGAAAATAATCAAAATAAAAAAGTTCACCATTCACTCTTACCAATGAAATTCTGAAGTGAGTTAGCTTTAGTTTAGTTAATCAGGCTGTCCTGGGGCAGTAATAAAGAGTATGCTGGATCAAAAAATCCTGGGTCATATTCTAATTACATGTTTGTGAGCAAGGACCTTGACAACTCAAAAATCTCAAGTTGAACATTATTTTCATGTGTTGTGTTGCCATGTGGGATCTGGCTCTCTATGCAAAGCCTTTATCTGCTGGTATATGGGAAAATCTGGCAGTTAAATTTCAACATGAGCTTTGGAGGGACAAGCATTCAAATCAGAACAAGTATCTAAAACTTGTATACTCTCCTTCCACGAAGAAGAGCATACAACGCACCATCTGTGATGGCAAAGTCAAGCCTGATTCATCAGAAATGACCTCTAGGGAAGAAGCAAGAACACAGTTCCAGGGATGGGTCCTGCCTTTTAGTTCTCTGCATTAAACATAAGAATGCTTCAATTTTCAGAGAAAATTGTTGGTCATGTTTAGTCTGGAATTTGATGCTTTGAAAATTGTCTCACACTTTCTCTTTAAGGAAAATGTAACAAATATAATCAGCGTGGATATTTAAATTTTGTGTAAAAGTTCAGGATTAGAGCAGGAATATGGACACACTTAAGTCGCGGAGCAAATTGACTTTCATAAATACATAAACACTCAAGAGCTGATATTTTCTGCTTTCATTTTTGCAGAAAAAAGAGTTGTCTTTGACGTTAAAGCAATAGATCATTCCTTGGCAAAGATCATTACTCTTTAGAGTAAATAAAAACCAAGTGTTTCCAATTAAAAGTGAAGTAAGGGAGAAATAAAAGCTTAACTTCTAGAATCCTACTTTCATCATTTGTGTCTCATTTTGTCAGCTAAGGCGATTGCAACATCACTTCGTCTTCTGCGGCATGTCACCTCCTATGCTACTAAATAACGACAATAAGATGAACAATAGGAAAGCAAAAAAGTGGCTCAGTAAGTACCAGCGACATAGCACATTATCAAAATTTCAAGAGTACCTAAAAATCATGCAAGGAGTTGACATCAGTCAGTCACCCCTTGCTTTCTATTGTATTCCCCTCCATTCACACATGCCACCATAGCTGCCTGACACCCACCTCTGGCTCTCCACAAGATGTACAAATATCTGTCTTTCTGTCTGTCAATCTCTATTTGCTTCTTGTTTCTGTATCATATCAGTCCTGTTTTAGTATCACAAATTACCTTAAGTAAATGCAGTCTTTTGCAATTTTCTGTCAGTTGAAAGGTCATGTTACAAGAGACCTTCTGTATTTGTCATCCACTGATGGTTTAAATATCAAATTGCTTCCAGGAGGTACCAGAAGGGGGCTGGAGGGAGGTGCAGGCAGCACATGCATTCCAAAAGGGCTTAGCCTGTGAAGCCTTCCTCTAATTGCAAACCAGCTTAGTGTGCCATTCAAGAAAGAATAACATCATGTCCCTGAAAGGAAGGCAGATTTAATGCTCTGTAATTCTCTCTCCTTTCCAAGGCTGTTAAATTACGTAGGTTCATTTGAATCCAAAAGAAGGTATTAGGAGGACAAAGCAACCCTCCCAATAAAGGCTCCTAAATTTAGCTGTTCAATCTTGCTTTCCCAAACACTTAAGTTTTAATCAAAAGAGAAGGTGATTTTATAGCAACTTCCCGCTATGCATCACCAGTCAAGGAAATCACCTTAACTTATTTACCCTTTCTGCTTCTCTTTATTTGAAAATTTTTATACTAAAGGATTGCTTGGTGGAGGAAGTGACTGCCAGGGACACATTAACTTATTCCTCCAAGTGATATTTGTTTGAATTTCTACATGAGAAATCAGTCACTAAAATAAATAACACTAATTCAGAATTTTTTTAGGACTTTTCTGCTGTAAGGCACTTGTACTCCCAGAGAGATGAAGAGAAAGAGAAAGAGAGAGAGGGAAAATGAGAAATCACCCCCTCTGCAGGGGTGGATAGCCCCCTGAAAATCCTTCTCCATTCTCCTACTGGGATTTTGGGCATGCACATACACAGGTCCTGTGTGTTTCTCAAGCAACTGGGTCTGGGACTCAAACTGTACAACTGGCCATGGGATTCAGCAGCCTTAACCTACATTCCATCTGATGGCCCCAGTAATAGTAATTTTAAAAAAGGAATTGTAGCATAGCAAATTA
This sequence comes from Tupaia tana, assembly GCA_026018925.1. NCBI lineage: Eukaryota > Metazoa > Chordata > Mammalia > Scandentia > Tupaiidae > Tupaia > Tupaia tana. The sequence goes on along the minus strand of JAKSZU010000001.1, from coordinate 128,197,211 downwards.
TTCCTCACAGTAAGTTTGCTAGTATTTAAACAACAGAGACCTTCTAGATAACTCCAATTTCAGTGTTGTTACTGTAGGGTCTGGGCGAAGAGAAGAGATACATGGTGGAAACTTTTCTGCCTTCCGCATCTGGTGCGCCACAACCAAGGGACTTTCCTGCCCTTTGCATTATTTTCCTTGATAAGTAGACAATGAGTCATTCATTTTTTTTCTGGATTACATCTCTGCTATTAATTATTATGAATTGGCCAAAGGAATCGTCAGACCAACAATGATTTCTATGGTTTCTGCTAATGTGCATACTATGGAAATCCCTCAATAGATCTGTGTCATCCTGTTACAACTTTTAGTGGGCAAGAATGAAAAAGCAGTGGCTCTATTTACACTAGTGTAGTTATTTATTTCATTAATTCTATATAGAGAGACCTAGCTATATTTTGGTTTTATTTGTGTTTATCAAAGTTTTATTTAGGACCAGCTTTATAGCATAGTGGTTAAGTACTGTGCATTGGAGAACCAGAGTCCACATGATCAGCTATGATTAAAATTCTGACTCTAGCAACTTGAAAAATACAGTAGGCTCATGCACTTGAGTGCCCCAAATCCTGAGGCCTGAAGAAATATAGAAGAACATATTTCATATTTTGCTACGACCATGCATGACTCGGGGGTACTTTTCCTCTCTCTGTAGTAACACACGTGTCTCCAGTAAATATAAAATAAAATAGGTATTTAATATGACCAAAGATTGACTTATTCAGATGTAGGCTGTTTTGATCCATAAAAAGTTACATCTATTAATTTAATTACTCTATTAAGCAACAGAATTTTTCATGATCTATCATAAGAAGCATATCACATAACTCAGATATAAAAATAAATTTTAGAGGTAATAGCTATAACTGAAAAATCTCTAGGACTCATTGCTGTTCTAAATCACATGCAGTATACATTGACTTATAATTTGACATATGTAAGAGTATATTTAAAAATAAACAACAAAGGAAAGGCAATCATATGGTGACAATAAAAAGTTGTTGGCAAGAATTGAGGGGAGGTAAGAATAAATAGGTGTAGGAGGAAGATGTTTGAGGCAATGAAACCATTCTGTGATACTATAATGATGGATATTTGTCATTAGACATTTTTTCAAACTCATTGAATTGCAACAAGAGTGAGCCTTGAAGTAAACCATGGACTCTGAGTGATAATGATATATCAATGCAGATTTATCAATTATAACAAATATACCACCCTAGAAGAGAATGTTGTTAATGGGGGAGACTATACATGTATAGGGACAGGGGGTACATGGGAACTGTCTGTACTTTCATCTTAATTTTTCTGTCAACCTAAAACATCTCTAAAACATAAATTCTTTAAAATATTAAAAAGTGAAACCCAACTCAACCAAACCAAAAATAAGCTTGCATCAATGTTCCTGTATGGAACAAAGATCACCATTTTTTTTCTTTTTCCTTTTTGAACATGTTTCTGCTATAGGGCACGTATGCTCACCAATAGAGACAGAGAGACAGAAAGTAAGAAATCACCCCCCCCCAGGGGGGATGGCCACGCTGCAGTCCCTTCTCCTTCATTCTCCTCTCAAGATCTTGGGCACACACAAACATGCACCAGGTGTGAGTTTAAGCCACTGGATCTGGGACTCGAACCACAGTCGACTACATAGGAGTCCAGTGACATAGCCACTATGCCATCTAATGGTCCCAATCATAATTTTATTTATCCTTCAACATAAATATAAGCCTTCTTGGACCTGCCAATGGCATGATGGTTAAGGTGGTTGGATCCCATATTGACCACTGTGTAATTCAAGTCTAGGCCCAGTGGCTTAAAAAAAAAAAACAACAACAACTTGCCTGACTCATGTAACCCAAATCCTGAAAGTGGGGAGAAATGGAAAAGAACAGATTGCAGTGTGACCATGTCCCATGGGGAGAAAGGTGCTTTCCTACTTTTTCTTTTTCACTGTGTGCCTCTCACCAGAGAACATTTGCATTCTCTGGTATAAATGAATGAATGATTGAATGAATGAATGAATGAAACGAGTCTCCTTGATTATAAAGATTATTGTGCAATGCCAAGATTATGAGACTTTAGACATGAAGAAGAATGAGATATTGAGACATCTTGGAGACTGAGACACTGAACCAAAAGGTTTAATTTGGTCGGATGAAAAACCTGGGAAGTAGAAGCATGTTAAAAATTCTCTGCTTTATTTCAATCTAGGACAAGAGTCTATGACTTAGGTTGTTAGAGCTGATACTGAAAGCCGGCCCACACAATGCCTTCTCTAACCATTCCCCACCTTCATTTCAGTGCTATGGGACAGGGCAAAAACTACACTTCCTAAATTCTATTACATCTAAATTCCATAAATTCCACTATACATAATAAGGGTCTTTAGAGGGTGGAAGTGAGCATTTAGGTTGGTGCCGCCCAAAGGGAGACAAAATCTGGACAGAGACTTTCATTTTCTTGATTAGCTATGGTAGTTTCTACTCTTCTGGCATCATATGAACCCATATGGATAGCATTTTTAGTAGCATAGCCCCCAAGTGTGGTTGAGCATTTTCTGCCAACTGCACTGTTCTTACCCAGCTAATATTCAAACTTGGCTTCATAAACTTCTTGAAACTATGTAATTCATAAAATTCTTTGAAATAAATATCTTTCTTTTAAATAAGCAAGGATAAATTCTCTTGTTTGTAGCTAAGAACATTTTTCTTTTTCTTTTTCTTTTTTTCTAGAGTTTTTTTTTTTTTTTTCTTACAATATGTGCACTTGCTGGAGAGAAAGAGAGATAGAAAGACAGTGAAAAGGAAAGTCAGAAGAAATCAACCTCTTAGGGAGGATGGCCATACCACAATCCCTTCTCCATTTCCGTCTCAGGATCTTAGGCATGCACACATGTGCCCAGCGTGATTTTCAAACCTCTGGGTCCAGGACTCAAACTGCGGTCATCCCTGTGGAGGTACAGCAACATAATCACTACCTCATTTGCTGGTCCCAGCTAAGAAACTTTTTCAATAGAATTACCCCATGAAACTGAGCTGTGTTATGCTATTTGTCGATTGTGGGACTCCTAGGTTGTTCTGACTCAGAACATCTCAGTCATGGACCTAGCCCAAATGAATATCCAGAAGACCTCAGAGGAGGAGAGGCTTTGGATGGAATAGATAATGTTTAATGTATAGGCCAGAGGAGATTATGCCATCTAAATTGGTCTTGGTTAACTTTGGAGGGACTGGGGAGAAGAAGCTCTACCATGAGCCTGAAGAGGAAGTATGAAAATATGAGATGTTGAGCCTGGACAATCTGTAAACTCAAAGCCAAAGTCATAATCCTCTCTCACTGTCTTCTGTCTTATTTCCTCCAGAAGTCTAGCAGTATATTCAAAGAAGAATAGACTTTGGAGTCAGCTGGACATGGTATTAATTCTATCTTTACCTCATGATTAAGGAAATCATTACTTCTCCAAGTTATAATATCTTTTTATACCAAATGGGTAGATCATTCTTATACTGTAATTTAGCATTGCGATATATTTTATATACTCTGCTCTTTAAAGCAGATATGAGGATTATAAAACTTTTCAATGCAATTAAATGAAGCATTATTATTTATTCAGCTTTTTGCACAGAAATCTTTGTGTCACTCTTGAGACAAATATATAGACACCGTAGAGAGAATCCAAGTACTCCATCCAACTTGATTTTTGAATCTACTGATAATGTTAATAAACACTCTTTTTAAACCACTGACTTTATTAGCAAATGTAAATATTATCTGTCTTATGCATGTAGAATTGTACTAATTACGTAGCAGTCTTGAGAAATTGAGAAAATTGTTACTCAAGTAAATTACTATTACGTTGTTCAAATGAAAAAATACTGGTTGAGAGGGACTGGTCTAGGTAAATGGGCAGAAACAGCATCTAAGTAACTTTCCAGAACTATTTTATAAGGAAACTGATATACTAATGCATATGTTGGTCAGTGGGGATATGGAATATGGTATTCACATAATAGTCTATTTTGTAAAATATTAAGTTCAAGACAATTCTATAGAAAATGATATTTTCTTTCAGCTCTTCCTTTTTCTATGTGGAAGATGTAAAGCATAGAGAACTAAAGAGAGTTAATATTGAAAAAATATAGTTTTAAATTTTGAAATAACTCTGATAACCAATTCCATTAGGATTTTCTAGCTCTCTTCCATATGAATATAAGAACAATAGAAAATAATTTTATTAGTAATTTTAGGGATATTAAATACTATTTGCTATAAATCATAGCACATTAATGATTAATGTTCTGCTATATGTCTTCACATGTCATTTTTGGAGCAGAACTGATTTAAATGAAGGCAAAAGTATGAAGTATGAAGTAATTACAGAACTTATTAGAAAAATAATTCAGCAGTTGGAGAATTATCTAGACCGTTATTTCAGATTCTTACTCATTTCTTCTGCAGTGAGTAGCGCATTGAATCATTAGTACATTGCTCCATAAAACTGATTAATTTGATGGACAGGACTAATTTTATGGTTACCAATTTTGTGATGCCTCAAATAAACTGTTTCCATTAGATATCTTGACTGCTTGAGGAGTCAGCGTCATTCTATTTTCTTTTCCTCCAACAATGAAGTTCAGAATTCTCAGACTTTATCATCATTTGCCACCACATCACTATTTTCCACATTCTATTCTCCTGTCTCACTACTTACTATTCCTGGTTCATGGCTAGTTTTAATTACTTCTTCAGTTCAAATCAGGCTCTACTTCTATTTAATAATATTTCTTGAGCTCATAAAATGTCTTGAATTCAGTAAAATATTGTAAAATTTTAGAGATATACTCTTAGCCTCACATGCTTCTGATTTACCAGTGAAGGTCAATATGAGATCATTGGAGAGTGGAATGTAATACCATGGGCTCTTATAGCAGCATGGGCTAGGTCTGATCTGTCTAGGTATACGATAATTGTTTTGGATTTGCACTAGAGAATTAGGCTGGCATTCTGAGAAAGAAGGAGAAATAGAGTAGTGCTAGGGATTAAGAACATGATGTATAAAATAACTTCTTTACCCTGTATATATTTTATTCAGAAAAACCTCACAAATTATTATATTTTCAAATGTCATTTCTTGTGGATGAAGTATGTCATGATGTCAATATTTAGACTCCTTTATTGTTTAAAAACATAAAGAAAGTTTGTTTTGAGGCTAAATTCACCTCCTTTTATTATTACTATTATTATTATTATTATTATTAAATTTGACTAGAGAGAGAGGAAAAGTGAGAAAGCAAGCTGTCAGGTCTGGAACTCAAAACTATAGTCAACCACATGGAAGCCCCACACTTTAGTCCTATGCCACTTATCAAACCCAACTCCTATTTTTATATGTGACAGGTAATAAAGACTTTGTTTAAGTCTATCTTGACATACAACATGTGAAAATACGTGAATCCCATAATAGGGGTCCATCATTCATAAACTGAACAACAGTCATATTGGTAGGCAGATCTTTTAATCTCTGAGTCTACACATTTCATCAGGGTATAGGTCATTTAGTCTTACTTTTAAAACGAACTTTTAAGAAGAAAAATTGCTACTAAATAGGAATTGGTTATTTTTTTAGTGATCTAGAGACGTCCTCAACTTAGAATAGTTTTGTAAGTGGTAATAAATTGTGGCTCCAATTCCTGTGTGTGTGTGTGTGTGTGTGTGTGTGTGGTTGGGTTAATATAGTTACTTTACATGTGTTTTATTAGGGCAGAGACCAGGTCTACCCTTAGATTTCCTACTTAGAAGAGCAATAATAATTCACCAGTATCTGAATAAAGAATTACTGATGTCCATGATAACGGTTATATTGCACATTTATTGTAATGGATAAATCAATGAACAATTAATCATATGTAATTTTTATAAGCTCGAGAAATACAAAAGGTCCAGGTTCTAGCTTGCAATATTAACCACACAGAGGGCTGGAAAACACTCATGTAAAGTAATTATGTTAAAATAAGTTTTGCACTTATTGTAAATTGAAAGAAAGAGCTGAAGATACTGTGATGGCTGGGACCAGCAGTTAGCGTAATGGCTATGTCGCTGGACTCCCACATAGCCGACTGTGGTTCACGTCCCGGACCTGGTAGCTTAAAACTCATGCTGGATGCGTGTGCGTGCGTGCCCAAGATCCTGAGAGGAGAATGGAGGAGAAAGGATTGTGGCGTGGCCATCCCCCCGGGGGGTGATTTCTCGCTTTCTGTCTCTCTATCTCTCTCTGTCTGTCTAGTGAGCGCACGCGCCCTATGGCAAAAAACTCTCCAAAAGAAAAAAAGATACTATAATGGCTAACTAGAACAGAGGGAAAGCAAGATGGTTCATTTTCTCTAGTAAAGCATTACTCATATAGACTTCTATACTTAATTCTTACATATACTAATGGAGACAGCAACACAGAAACTTAACTGCCTCAGGGGGTGGGAAGGGAACAAAATATAATCCCTCAAAATGAGCCAGAATTTTGGTGGTTATCTCAGAAGCAGGGTGAGTCCAGGTGATGAAAACAGGAGAAGCTTAAATAAAAATAAACTACTGGAAATCTGTTTTGTTCCTCCATTCAGTTTGTCCTCCCTGACCCTGGCAAAATGTAGGTGATTATTTCTATAAAAGTAATATCATTTTCTCTGAAATGATTTGTAGAGTTCAAAAAGGAAACCACTACACTAGGTGACGAGAGCTGTGTGTGTGTGTGTGTGTGTGTGTGTACACACTCGCATGCACATGAGTGGATATTTTTTATTACAAATTCAATATCTTCATTAGATATAGGCTATTCAGATATTTTATTCCTGACTCAATTTCACTAAGTTGTGTTTTCCCAGGAATATGCCCATGTATCTATATTATCAAATTTCTACACTATGTTTCTTTCCACAATATGACCTATCATTTATTAATACCTGTGGCACCTGCAGTGATGTAATATATGTGTATATATATATATATATATATATATATATATATATATTTTTTTTTTTTTTTTTTTTTTTTTTTTTTTTTTGTAGAGGTTTTTGCTATAGGGTACGTGTGCTCACCAGAAAGGCAAAGAGAGACAGAGAGACAGGAAGGGAGAAATAACCCCCCAGGGAAGATGGCCACACCGCGATCTTCCATCTCTTCTCCATTCTCCTCTTGGGATCTTGGGCACAGACACACACGCCTTGCAAGAGTTTAAGCCACCAGATCCAGGACTCGAACTGTGGTTGACCTCATGGGAGTCCAGCAACATAGCCATTACACCAACTGCTGGTGCCATCTTTTTTCCTTTTTTTAAAGAGAATTATTTATTTAATTTTATTTATTCATTCATTTAAAAAATAATTATTTAGTTATTTATTTTTATTCACATGAGTTTTGTCAGAGAAAGACAGAGAGAGTGAGAGAGGGAGAGTTAGAAAACAAGCCACCAGGTCCAGGACTTGAACCACAGTTAACCATGTGGGAATTCCAGCACCTTAACTATCTTGCCACCTGCTGGTCCCTCATTCATTTATTTTTTACTTTGATCAGAGACAGACATACAGACAGAGAGAAGGAAAGTGAGAAAGCAAGCCACCAGGTTCGAGACTTGATATTTTATTGGCCATGTGGGAATGTCAGGTGCCTTAACCACCATGCTAACTGCTGGCCCCTCTAGTTTTTCTTTTTTTTTTTTTTTAAAAAAAAAAAAGAATTATTTATTTAATTATTGTTATTATTATATTTTAATTTGCTATAGGGCACGCACACTCACCAGAGGGAGAGAGAGAGAGAGAGAGATTGAGAAGGAATGTGAGAAAGCAAGCTGTCAGGTTCAGGACTCTCACAGCAGTCGTTCATGTGGGAATTCAGTACCTTAACCACCATGCTACCTGGTGGCCCCATTTTTCTAGTTTTTTCACAAGAAGACTTAGATAATTGATCTTGAATATTTATCTTCCTTATTTAGGTAATTTAAATTATAAATTTCCCTATAGACACTGCTTTAACTATATCCCACTGATTTTTTGTTTGAAATATTTACTAATTTTTCTTGTGATTTCTTATTGATCCATGGGATATTGATAAATGTGTTAGATAATTTCTAAATATTTGGCAATTTTCCAGATTGCTTATTATTTTTGATTTCTATTTAATGCAATCATAGTAAGAGAAAACTCTAAAACTGTATCTTTGGAAATTTGTTGTAATTTATTTTATGGTTGGCATATGGTCAATTTCACATGCGTTTGTAAAGAATGTATATTATTTATTTATGGAAATAGGGCTCAATAATGTCAATTTGGTCATTTTAATCAATTATATTGTTCACATTGCCTATGTGTTTTCTAACTTTGCATGCTCTTTCAGTTACTAACAAATCTTATTGTATAATTTTTGTATTTGACTATTTCTCCTTTTGGTTCTAGCTTAACTTAAATTTCATTTATTTTGAAACTCTCTAGGTATATATATTTTGGAATTTTCATGTCAACTCATGTCAACTTCATGAATTTTCTAATTTATCATAACAAAATTATTCCATTTAATTATAATATTATTTGTTTTGACATCTTTTTTTTTTTAAGAAGGAGATTTTTGCTACAGGGTGCATGCACTCACCACAGAGACAGAGAGAGACAGAAAGCGAGAAATCACACCCAGGGAGGATGATCATGCCACAATCCCTTTTCCTCCATTCCCCTCGGGATTTTGAGCATGTATGCACGCATGTCTGGCACGAGTTTTAAGTTGCTGGGTCCAGGACTCAAACAGCAGTTGACTACATGGGAGTCCAGCAATGTAACCATTGCACCATCTGCTGGTCCCTGTTTTGACATCTTAATGTTATATTGCTGTTTTCAATGCTTAAGCTTCTCAAGTAATATCTTTTTCCATAAGTGTTGCTATGCTCTGAATGCATCTCAAAAAGGTATATACTGAAACTATATCATCATGTGGTAGCATTAGGAGGTGGGGTCTTTAGTTGTTAATGAATGGAATTAACAACTCTTTAAAGTAACAACTCTTTAAAAGAACTGGAGAAAACTAGCTAGTCCCCTTTTTGCCTTTTCTATCCCTTCCATCATGTGAGGACATAGCACAAGACACCATCTCAAAGCAGAGAAAGCAGTCCTCACCAGATGTTAAGCCTGCTGGCACCTTAATCTAAAACTCTCACTCCCCATACTGTGAGAAATAAATGACCTAGTCTCAGATATATTGTTATAGCAATACAGGTTAGCTAAATCATGCTTAGTCTCACTTATTTGTGTCTATAAATTTGAAGTATATGCTAAAATAAATAGATATTTAGGTCATTTATCTTCAGGGTGACAGTCTCACCATTTAATTGAAGTACTTAATCTGTTCACATTCATATACATACTTTTATTTATTTTTTATTTTTTGAGAGATTTTTTGCTATAGGACATATGTGTGCACCAGAGAGGCATAGAGACAAAAAGTGAGAAATTATCTCCACCCACAATCCCTTCTTCTCATTCTCCTCTTGGGATTTTGGGCACGTGTGCACACACACCCGGTGTGTTTTAAGCTGCCGGTTCTGCTGGCTCTGGGATTTGAATAGCTGTTGACCATGTGGGAGTTCAGCGATGTAACCATTATGCAATCTGCTGGTCCTCATATGAGTTTTATGCGTGGATTATTTTTTCCATTTTCTCTTTCTCTCTTTTTTTTTTTTTTTTTTTTTTGGTATAAGGCGCATGCGATAGCCAAAAAGACACAGACACAGAGAGACAAAGAGACAGAAAGTGAGAAATTACCCACCCTGGGGGATGGCCATGCTGCAATCCCTTCTCCACTCTCCTCTGGGAATCCTGGGCACGCACGCATGAATTTAAGCCACCAGGTCTGGGACTCGAACCACGATCTACTACATGGGAGTCCAACGACATAGTTATTATGCCAACTGCTGGTCCCTCCATTTTCTCTTTCTCCTTTTCCTCTAATGCTTATTTCATGTCCTCATTTTAGTTAATCAATTTTGTTCAGTATTTCATTTTATCAACTCTGTTTCCAAGCTATATCAGTTTTTATTTTTATTTTATATATTTTTTATAATACCTTTAGATATATATTTTTTTATATGTTTAAAAAATTCCCCAGCTAGTGTCTAGATCTTTAGTTTTCTTGCAAGAATATTTTTAATAATCGTTTTTATTTCTTAAATTTATGCAGTAATATTTTTATATTTATCCTTTTGTGACAGTTTTAGGTAAATTTGTTTTATGAAAAATGCATGTATTTAGCTCATTAAATTTATTATAAAATGTTGTTCCTAGTAAGATGTGTATCCCTTTTATTACTAATATTGGTAAGATAAATTTCACATTTTTTAATTGTCAGTTTTTGCTAGGAGTTGTTTATTTTTTTAATCTAGTGAAATAGTCACCTTTTAAAATTTCTGGTTTTACAAATTTGAGATTATTTGCTATTTTAACTTTTGTCTTTATTTATTTTTTATTTTTATGAGGTTTAATTTGCTGGTTTTTTTTTTTTTAAGATTTTTGAGAATCAAACTTAGACCAATTCAGATTTTAAAGTTTTTCTTTTCTATTATTGTAAACTATATGCTTTATCATAAGCACAGGTTTCTTTGAATTAATATCTATTTTGACTGATATTAGCATAATTATTCTAATTCTCTCTGGTTAATGATTTTACAACTTATGATAATATATGATATCATTTTTACCTTTTATTTTGACATTCTGTGACCTTTTTAACATTATGTCTCTTATAAGCACTATATAAAATAATTTTACTTTTTTTCTATTCTTTATCTTATCTGAAAGTTTTAATCTTTTAACTGTTTAGTCAAAATACATTTAATACATTTATTGATTTATTTGAGTTTATATTTATCTTTTTAACATTTTATTGTTATTTAACATTTTATTTTATAGTCCTTTTTAAAAATTTGTTCATTTATTTTCTTAGAGAGAAAGAGAAAAAAATATCCTTGGCAATATCCTCAACAATGTGCTCTTAACACTCCTACCACCATCCCTGTAGCCAGCCAGGATCACAGGGATGCCAATGTAGACTTGAGACGTATGTCCATAGCTTTCTCACATGGGGTCCAGCATTATGCAGAAGTGTCCCTGCTGCCTATACCACTGCAACTGTATAAACTGCAACTAAATAAATGAAAGAGTCACACTAGAGTGAACTATTTCCACACAATACAAAAAGAAGTTTTGATTTGTTTTTCTCTTGTAAACAGAAGTTTATCATTTAGAGTCTTCAAATATTTTTTCACTTGAACTTTCAAAACTTGATAAAGCATTCATGAAATAATCTGAAGACTAGTTTAATAGACTAATAACACTTTTCTTTTAGAATTATTAATTTTATTTATTATCATTGTTATTTAATTTGACCAGAGACTGAAGGGGAGGGGAGAGTAAGAAAACAAACCTCAAGGACTGGGTTCTAGGAGTCCAGTGCCTTACCCACATGCCACTTGCCAGCCCGAGAAATAACACTTTTAAATAGACATAATTGTTCAAAAATATTTTTTCTCATATCCACTATTCGAGTCTGGGACTCGAACCATGGTTGGCCATGTGGGAGGTCAGCATCCCCAACCTCCACACCACCTGCCAGTTCCTTGATTCTAGTAATTCTAACTGGTGTTAAATTATCATTTAAAACTATCTCATTGTAGTTTTAATTTGCATTCCCTTATGGTAAGAGACTGAATATTTTTTCATATGGCTCTTCATCATTTATAAACCTTACTTGGAAAGTTGTTTATTCAATTAATTTCCCCATTTTAAATTGGATTATTCACTTTTTATGTGTGAGCTTCTTGAGTTCCCTATATATTTTAGATACTAATTCCTTGTTTGAAAAATAATTTGCAGTTATTTTCTCTCATTCTTATGGTTGTCTTTTCTCTCTAGTTATAATTTCCTTTGCTCTGAAAAAGATTTTTAGCTTGATGTAATACCATTTGTCTTTTTTAGGGCCCATTACTTGTGCTTTATAGGTCTTATTTAAGAAATCTTTGCCTAGGGAACCCGCAGTTAGCGTAATGGTTATGTCGCTGGACTCCCACGTAGTTGACCGCGGTTTGCGTCCTGGACCTGGTGGCTTAAAACTCACGCCGGACGCATGTGCATGCATGCCCAAGATCCCGAGAGGAGTATGGAGGAGAAGGGATTGCAGCGTGACCATCCCCTCTGGGGGGTGATTTCTTGCTTTCTGTCTCTATGTCTCTCTCTGTCTGTCTGGCCAGCGCACGCGCCCTATAGCGAAAACCTCTCAAAAAAAAAAAAAAAAAGAAAAAAAGAAATCTTTGCTTACTCCAATGTCTTCAAATGTTTCCCCTGTGTTTTCTACCAGTACTTTCGTAGTTAGAGGCTTTATATTTAAACTTTTGTTTCATTTTGAATCAATTCTAGTTAATGGTGAGAGATAGGGGTCTAGAATTTTCTATTTATATCTCTTGCTATTTTATGTAACTTCTGCTTTTAATTGGTTATATACATACTTTGTTTTGGTTATTGAACTTGCTTCCAGAGAGAGAAGAAAGTGAGAAAGTAAGCCTCCATGTCAGGGACTTGAACCACAGTCATCTATGTGAGAGTCCAGCACCTTAACTACCACGTTGCCTACCAGCCACAAAATAATAAAACATTTATGAACACAAAAATACAAAATTTGATGCTAATTTGTATGGTAATGTCTTTGACTAGACTGATATGTAGTATATTCATGTTGGGAAGATTCATTTTGTATGCTGTAGAGATGTACAGTGATTAAATGTAAAAGCACATTAAAAATAATAAAAAAAAAACTAAAGGAATTGTCCCATTGAAAAGTAAAAAAGCTTAAACATATGCTTCCTATATGACCCTGTCTTTCTATCCCTTCAAATTTATCTGAGAAAAATACAGATGTGTTCATACAATAACTCATATATAAGCATTTGAACATTTAATTTATAGTAGCCCCAAATTAGAAACAGCTTAGATATCCTCCAAAAGGTGAATGGATAAACATATTGTAGTATATCCATACATTGGAATATTACTTGACAATACTTGGGAAGTGGATATTGATACACAGACCAAGATGATGAATCTCAACCTAGTTACACTATATAAAAGAAGTCTTCAAAACATGAGTTCCTATTTCATTTCATTTTTATAAAATAGTAGAAAATACAATATATCTTATAGGTACAGAAAGCAAATTGGTTATTTCCTGGGGAAGAGGCAGGTAGGAGGGAGCGACTGCAAAAGGAGGAAAGTTCTGGAGATGATGTATCTGTTCTTGACTGTGGCAATAGTTTCAGAGGCCTATGCATGTATGAAAGCTTATTAAAATGTGCATTTTAAAGTATTCAAGTTTTTATCATTAACTAACACCTTAATATAGCTATTAAAATATATATAACAAAATATGAAAATTAAAATGTCTCATTTTACCTCAGGGAAGACTGTCTTGTTGGTGCATGAGCTCCCTCTGAACAGTGATTCCATCCAAGATGTTCCTTGTTATCCTACTGCTCAGCAAAGTAACTCATACAATACAGGTAATAAATATTTCCTGAAAAAATTCTTCAGGAATTGGATGGATTAATTTTGATATTAGATACGTTCTATCAAACATTATAGTTCATTTTCTCTGACAGAATAAGACTGATATTGGGACCAGCAGTTAGTGTAATGGCTATGTCACTGAACTCCCATGTAGTCGACCACTGTTTGAGTCCGGGACCTGGTGGCTTAAACTCACGCCAGGCGCATGTGCATGTGTGCCCAAGATCCCGAGAGGAGAATGGAAGAGAAGGGATTGTGGCGTGTCCATCCCCCCCGGGGGGTGATTTTTCTCTTTCTCTCTCTCTCTCTCTCTCTGTGTGTTTTTCTGGCGAGCACATGTGCCCTATAGCAAAAATCTCTCCAAAAAAAAAAAAAAAACAAAAGACTGATATCAGCCCCATGTATTAGGGGATCTATTAGTGAATACAGTTTGGAACTGAGGTCTCTGGAAATTAGACACCTCTTAAATATCTAACTTGATGACTGTCATTTTTTCCCATCGTCTGCTCAAGTATTGGGTTGCTCAGTCATCTCTTGAATTTAGTCAGAGACTTGAAATCATGCCCCATCATTGGAGTGTTTTCCAAGGGTTTGTGTACTATAATCAGAGACATGAATAGTGTAAGGCATTGGTTAGGTTAGCAAAGATCCAAGATCTATAAAGCCCACAGAAATGAAAACAGAAAGTTAACATCAAAGTGGTAAATTCTGGGGTGTGTTTAAGGATAGGGTTCATTCTATTCAAAGTGGTGAACCATTATTGGAGGCAAGAAGGAAGATGATTAATCACAACCAACTAAAGATCCTTCAAAAAGGGAGCAGTTTGGATAAAGAAATAGAAGTGTACTTTTTTTTTTTTTTTTTTTTTTTGAGAGGTTTTCGCTATAGGGCACGTGCGCTTGCCAGACAGATAGAGAGAGACAGAGAGACAGAAAGCGAGAAATCACCCCCCAGGGAGGATGGTCACGCCGCAATCCCTTCTCCTCCATTCTCCTCTCGGAATCTTGGGCACGCACGCACACTCGCCCGGCGTGAGTTTTAAGCCACCGGGTCCAGGATGGGAACCACAGTCGACTACGTGGGAGTCCAGCGACATAGCCATTACGCTAACTGCTGATTCCCTAGAAGTGTACTTTTAAAAAGTGGCTAGTTACACATTAAATTCAAACATGTGTCTTGTCTCCCTTTTTATTTTCTTAGTGTAAGAAGAGTTAAAGGCATCAACAAGACATGGGCATCCTTCTTTGTGCAAAAATTCCGATATGGCTTTCCAAACATATTAAGTCCTGTCAGTATTTATTACCAGATCTCGTAAGTCCTTTTGGCCAGTAGGCTTGCCTGGGTTGAGCTGGTGCTCTCCTCAGACTGGGCAGGCAACTACCTCTGGTTATAGGCATGGGGTGTATGATAAATCATCTCAGAAGGCCTTAGGTCAAAAGTGGCATCTTTTCATGCATCCGCTTCATAGCCGGGGAAGAGAAGTCAGTTTTCCTATGTTCAGAAGAAAAGGATTGATTTTACTGTTCAAGAGGGAAGGGACCAGCAGATGGCATAGCGGTTATGTTGTTTGACTCTCATATAGTCGACAAGTTTTGAGTTCCAGATCCAGCAGCTTAAAACTCATGCCAGGCACATGTGTGTACATGCCCAAAATCCTTAGAGGAGAAGAGAGGAGAAAGGATTGTGATGTGACCATCCACCCCCCAACTCTGGTGGGTGATTTCTTGTTTTCTGTCTCTCTTTGTCTGTTTGGCAAGCATACATACCCTATAGCAAAAGTCTCTCAAAAAATAATTTCAGGGAATTTAGAGTTTTGGGAAACTTGGACTTATCCACCAATATGTCCCTACCATAAGTTTAAATATCTTATTCTTCTCTATCAGTGTTCTTTTGATATAGGAGATAAGTTAAAGATGCATATTTTATGTCCTTTCCAGTTCTGTTATTTTTAAAACAAGAGCCTGGATTTCATTCTTGGCTTCAGTTTTCCTGGAAGTTTCAGGGAAAAGGCTGCCATTGAGGGGCTCTGACTTTCTGAGTGTGCCTTAAATTGGCAAGTAATTCTCCTAGGCCTGCGAATTTCTTTTATAAGACTCCAGTGCTGGCAAAAGGATATCGATAAATGTATTTTTCCTTCACTGATTAAACATTAGTTATTTAATCTCACAATGACCTACCCTTCATTTGCATCTCATCCCAATTAACCAGGGCCGAAAGCTTTAGTAACTTTGATGGTACTGCTTGCTACTTTCAGAACTATTTTGTTAGTCCGAGCTGTTCAGAGAAGTGCTCAGGGCAAAACTCATGTGCTAATGCACTATTGGAAAGGGAAATCCCAGACCAGCAAGAAGAGAAAAGGGAAATGAGAGGAAGGATGGGAAACAAATGCAAGGTGATGTGTTACGAAGCTGCCCGTTATTTCTATGAGATCTGTCTCTGAAGCCTGCTTTCTAACATAAGTACAGAAAGTTCCAGATCCACCAGTAGAGGAAAGACTGGGGAGGACATTTATCTATTGACTTCTCATTTCCGGACTATGTATGGTATCCCCACCCACATATGTCCACTTGTTTCCAGGTAGATTGCTGCATCCTCTGTGCCGTAGGCTTCCATGTCAAGCAGTGATGGGAGAAGCCAATACTTTGGAACCTTCATTTTCAGATGGAGGAGCTCGCAGGTCACAGGACCACAAGAGTCATTCACCAAAGCAGTAACTGGGCAGAGAACTGGTCAGCCATCGGGAAAACGGGAGGCATTTGGGAGGCACATGTTCTAAAACAGGCACCTACTAGGCATTAACACACAGCTTAGCGGGTGTATATATGCTGTCTTATAATTCACCCAAATTGTCTTGATGTTTACATTTTGAACCTGCTGTCTGGCCAAGAGCATCATCTGTTTCTTTGCTTCCTGGCAACCAGGTTCCTGACTGCTCAGCAGCTTTGCTGTGTAGAGGCTCACATGTGTGTCTTCCTAACCTGGCAGAGGTTCTGGTGTTGCTATAGCCTGTTTATCTCCTTTCTTTTCCTTGGAACATTTTGGAGTATCTGTAATAAATTTCTGACATAGGCCACCACTATAACCTTCACACTTTCTTGATTTCTGTCCAACAGTAGGCATTCTGCTATCTACTAGAGTATTTTTTTTTCTTCCCTTAATTCAGTACCATCAAAAATCTAATTATATTTTTAACTTTCAGGATGAAATATCAGCAATAAGACTTAAAATCCCATGAACACATCTATCAGTTAAGCTTTGGCAAAATTGTATTATATTAGAGCTCCTATTTGATAGATAAGTCCTCTGAGCTAGAGTGTCTAAGGGGCACGTGAGTTTTCCTGAAGTCCTTAATAATATGCAGACAAGATTTTTCTTTCTTTATTTTTTGTTCCCAAAGAAATATATTCTAAAATAGGTATATTTGGACAATGTCTGGATGGCTTCAAAATTCTGTTATTCAGTAACTTACACTCACAGAAGCCGCAACGTAAGTCAAACAATGAAATATTTTAGTAAATCTGGAGACTATAAATAGGTACACCTTTGGTTATTCAAGCCACATATCGAACTCTCTCTTCAATGAAAAATCTTTCCTGTCAATAACTTCCATTTACTCTGCACACACTGTAGTAACTAAACTGTGAACTGACCCTCTGATAATGGCCTTTTGCCTCACAGGGAGAATAGAAAGAGTAAATCTAGGAAAATTCCAAGTTGGAGACAGATTGAAAACAACTACAAAGTGATTGTGGCCTGGCTTGTGAGATAATAAAAACACTTATTATATGTATTCATAAAATATATACATATACCTATGTATGTGTGTATGTATATTTATTAAGCAGGTATATGTAAAAGAAGGTATGTCATATATACTTATCATATAAAACTAGTAAAATCCATACATCAATGTATAGATACATGCCTAGTAAGTATAAATAGTCACCAACTATTAGCTGTATTACAAAGAAGTAATTGATATTTTGCCATATTTGTAAGTGTCATATTAAAGTAGCTAGTGAGCCTCCAATGTCTATTATATTTTTATTGTGAGGAATAAATAAAGACATTCATTGTTTTGACTATCTACCCTTTCTTGGGAATATATTTGTCTAATGATTTGGCTCAAGCAGAGGAAGATGTTAATGCAGGAAAACCTAACTAGGCCAACCTTTAATGAATCTCATAAGGTTTACTTGAAACTCCATTTTAAGGGGAAGATATCATAAGAATGGTGACATTGATGAAGGGAAATGATCTGTTGAATGCCTTCTGTATGCCAGGTACTATGGTGGAAGCTTTACTTGTGTTCCATGATGCGATGTTCATGCAAACTCTGATAGGTGATCTAAGAATCCTCAATTTGTCATGAGAAGCCTGGAGCTGATAATCTGAATGTGCTCATAGGAATGGGTCGAAGGTTTTATGGCAGCATCATTAGGGTATACCTTAGTTGGTGAAGAGTTCAAGACAAACTTTTGGAGATGGTCATACTTATCTTTGGAGAGTGCTATTCCCTGAGAACATTTTTCAGATAGGGCACCTTCATTGCTTAGGTGACTGTTGGTATTTGTCATGTTTCAATAGACAAGTGTACAGATTATTTTCTCAAAAAATTACCCAAGGCTAATACTGAGTTTAATCTATTGAAACACCATGATGGTAAAGTTTATGTGTGTTTTTAGCTAAGCCACAATACTCAAAGATTTATTCAAAGACTTGTCTGGATGTTGCTGTGTAGCTATTTTTAAAAATGATATTAACATTTAAACCAATAGATTTTTGAGTAAAGCAAATTACCTCCCATCCTGTAGATGAGCCTCATCCAATCAGTTGAAGCCCTAACAAAAAGCAGATTGAGGTTCCTTCAAGGAAGAGGGACTTCTGCCTCCGGACTACCTTCCCATTCATGTTTCAACATCAACTGCTCTCTGGGATTCCAGCCCGATGACCTGCCCAGCAGATTTTGGACTTGTGAGCCTCCACAATTATGTGTGTCAATTCTTTAAAATTATTTTCTCCTTCTCCCTGCACCACCCTCTCCTCTATACACATAACATACATACACATACATGAAGTGTCTTCAAAAAGTTCATGAAAACATTCAATTGAATTAGTCTAAATGTATTTGGGTCAAAAAATTTTAAATTCATGCATTTTTTTAAGTAATATGGATTTCCCATGAACTTTTTGAAGACCTCACATATATTATTAGTTCTGCCTTTGTCTTGCTAGAGAATCCTGACTAACACAAGTGATACACATTATATCACTACATAATGGTCCAAGTGCCTGCTACAGCTCTGAATACTATGATAGGAATTTCCAAATTCTAAGTTCATTTCTATTAGACATAAAGCAGAGAAAGCAAAAAACAAAAGAAAGTATGAATAGGAAATAAGACTTTTAAAATGTTGAAATATGATGAGTTGAGGATTCTTATGTACTATTGATTGTATAGAAAATGGAAAATAAAACAGGAATAAGTATATTTATTTTTAGGTTTTTATCACTCTCCTGAGAGAGAGAGAAAGAGAGAGAGAGAGAGAGAAAGAGAAAGTGAGAAACCACTCCTTACGGGGATGGCAACAGCACAGTCCCTTCTCCTTCATCCGTCTCGGGATTTGGGGCATGCACATCTGGTGTTTCAAGTTACTGGGTTAGGAACTTGAAACTATGGGCTGTTATGTGGGCATCCAGTGTCTTAATCTCCATGCCACCTGCTGGCTCTGAGTATGATTTAAAATAAACTTCGATCCTACTGTTTGAGTCCTTTAAATCTATTTAAATGAAAATGTAGAATTACAAACATGAATTTTTATTAGTTTATTTAATTTTCATTGAAAAAATAAGTTGTTGACAGCATTTCTCTTTGAGGAAAGTAATAAAAAGTAAAACAAATATCTAAAAGAAAGTGATAGTTTCAGATATTATGATATATGTATGTATTGGAATAGTTTGTGGACATTAAAGATTGGAGAGTAGATCAGCAGGTGGTATGGTCGTTAAGATGCTGACTCCCACATGCTCAACTGTGGTTTGAATCCTGGACTTAGTGGCTTGAAACTCAGGCCAAGCATGTGTGTGTACATGCCCAAGATCCTGAGTAGAGAATAAAAAAAAGGGATTGTGGCATGGTCATCTCCCCAGGGGTAATTTCTCACGTTTACTCTCTCTGTCCCTCTTGGTCTCTCTTTCGTGAACACATGTGCCCTATGGCAAAAATCTAAAAAATACAAAAGAATTATCAAGGACATGGATAATATTGATCATTCAATAGCAAGTAGAAATGAGAAAGCCACAAATCTACAAACATTCACAGTAAAAATCTATGGGTCTGGGCGGTAGCATAATAATAAGTTTCCCCAAGGCACTGAGGGTTTACCTTGTGTAGAAAGAGTATATGATTTTGGCTTTAATTAAATTTTTCTCTTTTCCAAATTATTTTGTACCTGTAAACAATATTTTGCAGTTCAAAAAGTAAATAATGTGGCCCAATCAGGCAGCACAGTCCAGAGTCTAGTGTATTGGACTGTAGTGCTGAAAGCTAAGTGGTTGACAGTGTATTTGAATCCCTGAGTCAGCCTGATGTGAGGTCACCCAAGATCCCAGCGATCTGGAAAACTGGAAAAAGGGAATCATGATGTAAGAAGACCCTGTTGAGGGAGTCTCTCTCACTCTCTTTTTCTACTTCTCTCTATGTATGCACAAATATTTTCTCTCCTTAAAAAATTAAATAATGTAGGACTGGCCCTGTAGCCTAGTGTGATAAGAAGGTCAAGGGAGCCGGATCCCACTTGACCAACTGCTGCTAAAATCCTAGCCCCAGAGGTTTGAGAAACACCCTTGATGCATGTGTACATGTGCCTCAACTCCTGACGGGATGGGGAAATGGAGGCAAAGATACTGGGGCATAACCGTGCACCACTCGGGGAGAGAGAATTTTTTCTCCTTCTCTTTTTCTTTCCTTATATCTCTGAAGAGCACACATGCCCACTGGCCTAAAAAAATTAAATAGTATATTTTAATTGAAAAATAAATAAAAATGAAAGCTATTAGAGAGTAAGTTAGTAAAGGAAGAAGCTAAGAGGCACAAATGGCATTCAATGAGAGGAAAGAGGGACTTGAAACGGGCTCAGGGCTCTCTTGGTTTACTAGAGTCCATATTTTGTGTGACTTAAAGGATCTACCACTGTCAGGTAATTGTAGACATACTGTTGAGTTGAACTGAAATGGTCATATTTCAGCTTGCCTACTTCTATATCTACGTACATGAGACTACTCTTGAGAGAAACAAAGAGAGAGAATGCATGTATGTATGAGGAAACCGCAAAAAGTTTCTGGAAAACTGGAATTAAAGTAAAAGTTTATTTTGGTGCAATTTTTTTTGGTAATATATGTATAGTTTTCTTATAATATGCTTTTTTCCATAAAGTGTTTGTTGTCTTGTTTTACATACTTCAAGCAGATGCCTAGTGTTTAAAGGTTACCTTTACTATTCAGCCAAATGAAAGATGAAAACCAAGACTAAGGCTGAAGCTGTGTATCACCTTTATCTGTTAAGCTATATCATTGTTGTGAAACTTCTAGAATACATGAAAAAACTCTAATTTTTATCTAATAATGATTATTAGACCTTTATTAATGTAACTTTAAAAGCCAGGTTCGTAAAATTTGTCATCAGTGCATCAGCAACTTGATGGCGCTTGCATTCTCTACACGGTTTATTTGCCACACTAAATAGAATTTCCACTAAAGTCAGTGGTAGACCTGAGCATAAAGGATAGTTTCTGCCTGTAGAGGATAAGATAGATGTGGCCAACCAAGTTATGGAATTTTCTTTCTCTCTACCTGACTAAGGGGAAGGCAAACTTATCTTCATCTTGGATATGAAGATTTGGTCAGTGATAGTTTGATGATTTCTTGGAACCTTTACATATAATAACATTTCATGCACTGTTTGAAAACAACAAAAAACAATTTTTATATTTCTGGATATTTCCAGAAGCAGAGTTAGACTGTTACATTGCTTTTTGTTCATAATATTTATAATATTTGTGCATGTGTTTGCTACTTCACAACTTCTCGAAACAAATTTGTCCTTAATCCATATATCTCAAAACAAGGATAAGCACTGTAATTGGTACACAAATACTGCCTCTGAGTTTCCAGTCTGTGTCTCAGTTTCCACCAATTTTAGCCTCTTTCCTGGAGTGGAATGATTCATTCATCTGTACAGAAGATTTCTTATAAGAAATACTCACACTCTCGAAACACAGCAATTTGGTTTTCTATTCAGCAGGTTCCTGCAAGTGAACTTCTTTCACTGGAAGCCTTTTCTTACTGTTATCTGCACAGTGGAATATTAAGACTTTATTTTGTTTAAACAGCCTTTCAAAAATGTAATAGTTGCCATTCTACATCAGTTAAATATTTTTTATATGAGGAAGAAGTTTAAAAGTCTTTGAGGTCATTTAATATAGCTTGTCTTTGACCAAAGAAGGATGATAAATATGACACTATATGTATATTTTCCCCTGCTTATGTTCAATATTTCTTTTATATTAGTTGTACTAACCACACAATAAAAAATGTGAGGAAGACATTGTGTTCTTGAGATTCCTAAATTACTCAGAGCCTTGTCAGTAATCATTGCATAGTATGTTTATCTCTAGATTTGCTATTCAAAAAGCATTTCTCCAAATAGTCACATTGTTGTTAGCTGCTTAAAATCCTGGAAGTTTTACCACACAAATGGGCCAAAAGTATATCCACTAATTCACTCCAAAGACTTTTTTAAAAAGTTTGTCTTTGTTTCTCTCCCAAGTATCTAGTGAGACAGTAATAGTCACCGAATAAATCACTTACTGTTTGTGCAAAGTACATTATTAAATAATGTGGTTCACTAACATGTTTTCTAGAAAGAACATTTTGCCTAAGATTTATACCTTGAGAAAAACTAAAAAATTCTTGATCTTCAACCAATCTGTCAAAGTGGTTGACAATTTTCTAATAATCATTTTACCAAATTTTTATTTAAATATTTGGGCTTAAAGCCAAGATTTACAGTAACTGCTGTTATAAGTGTCCTTGGTTGTTTTACAAATGGCAAGTCTTTGAAGTGACACAGTCAACATTTTGTTCATAATTAAGACTTTATTTTGTTTAAACAGCCTTTTAAAAACTATTTTAAAATTTTCAAATAGTTTTAAAAATTGTTTGATTTCTGATTTATGTAGAATCAAACAATTGTAATTGAAACATGGTTCTTCAACCTTATATTGGTTAAAGTTATAAAGCTTAGCTCACCATTGAATTCTCCATATATTTAATTGTAAGATTATTGGGGCCAGCAGTTTCCCAGCTCATCAAGGGCCTGTGGACATTTGCAAGTAGACACCTGACATGTGTTCAGGCCAACCAGGTATACAAACTCACAGTCAGCCATGCGGCTTTCAGCACTGCAGTTCAGTTTGCTAATGACTTCAGCACCAGGCAGAGCCAACAGAAGGATATTTTATTTAAAGTGTGGGGCTAGCAGGTGACATGGCGATTATATAAGATGTTACATACATGATTGCCTAATCTTTGATCATATAGAAACTTAGAGATGCCAGTGAAAGTGATAATGATGGCAACAGGCTATTTGGCTTTCCAAATGCTGAGAGAGAAGCTGAGAATGAATAGCATTTAAAGAGGACAAAGACAGATTTGGACGAGGTGGATTCTAGAGATACCAACAAGGTAGAATTGAAAGGAATACGGAAGCAGATCTGATGGAAGCTAGTTGGGCATAGTGAACTAAAAGAGAGGGTTTGTGGTGCTTTCATAGATGCTCACGGTGGCTTCGAAGTGCCTTTTATTTGGAAATAGGTGGGAAATGTTATGGTAGAAAATGGGATGTATGCGTGTGGAATTTAGTAGGGAATTCTAGCCATGACTGGATCTTGATCATGGATTTTGCAGTCAGTGATTAAATGTGATTAGATCAGGATCTTAGTCTGTTTAGGTTGCTATAAGAAAATACTATGGATTATGTGCTTTATAAACAATAGAAATCTATTTCTAATAATTGTAGTGGCTGGGAAACCCAAGATCAAGGAGCTAGTAGATTTGGTGTCTGCTGAGAGCCTGTTTCCTGGTTCACAGATGATCATCTCCTCTTTGCATCTTCACATGGGGGAAGGGACAAGGCAGTTGTCTGGGGTCTCCTTCATGAGGGCACTAATCTCATTCATAAAGACCAGCCATTATGACCTAATCCCCTTCCAAGGGCACTTCCTCCTAATACCATCACTTTAGAAATTATATTTCAAGGTCTGAATTTGAGAGGACATCAACGTTCAGAACACAGTAATGGGAGAGGATGAGATTATCCAAAGAGAGGATATAGAATGGGAAGAGAAAATGGGTGATAAAATGATGATCTTTACCTTTCCACCTCTTGTTTGATGACTCAGGCACACCCATCCCCAGTTAGGAAGGAGATTAGATAGCCATTTATGGCTTGTATATAGACGGTCCCCAATGTATGATGGCTCTAATTTACAATTTTCAACTTTACAGTGGTGGAAAATTATACACATTCAATAAAAACTGTACTTTGAACACCATACAACCATTCTGTTTTTTACCTTTAGGACATTATTCAATCAATTATGTGTAATAATCAATACTTTGTTATAAACTAGGCTTTGTGCTATATGATTTTGCCCATCTGTAAACTAGTGCTTAGATGTTTTGATCACGTTTAAGGTAACCTAGGCTGAGCTCTGTTCAGAAGACTAGGTGTGTTAAGTGCATTTTTGGCTTAGAATATTTTCAACTGACAAAGGGCTGATCAGGACACAGTCCCATCGTAAGTGGAGGAACACTGGTACATAAAGCCACTGACTTTGTCTCCCCAATCCAGTCCTTGCTTGTTACCGCCATGGGCCTGGCTTTTCTCACCAAATACTTCCCCAGTTCATTTTGCCCTTTCAGATTGTTCTTTATTCTTCTCAGTTGCCTTTAATGCCTACTTTTTACCTGAGTAAAATGTATGTGAGAAGGCTCTCAGAGTATGATTCACCTGGCCTTGTTTATTCATCTGGTGATTATAAAATCCTTTTTTCATCTTATATGAGAGTTGAAAATTAAGATTTGTCCTGAGGGGAGAAAAGTTATTTGACAGTGACTGACTTGTTTCAGGATGATTTCCATAACAATTGTGGAGATAGCATAATAAAACAAGATGCCAAACAAATAAGAAATCAGATTCTCATTACATATTGAACTCTGCTCTTCTGTGCACAGTCGTGTTACCTGTTACACCACACAGAGGGAGGTAATGACAGCCCTGTGTCTGTGGTACACTTAGATTTCCTCCCTGTCCACCAAGAAGGGCACCATTTTTGATGGAAATAAATATGTGTAATCTAAATTGAATCTGTCTGTTTCAGTTTGCATAGCCCACAACTCTTCTGTACAGCTTATTTTCACAAGGGCCTGGCAGCTGGCCTAATCTACTGTCATTTTAAAACTATTTTTCTTTTAGCCTGGGGCTTCAAGAGCCTTGAAACCTGGAGGCAGACTGTCAGGGCACCTGGTTCCTCCCCAGCTCCTGTATCCTTGAGGCATATGAGAAAGCCGGCTGAGCCAAAGCGTAGCAAGACCAGTTTCCAAGTTTTTAAATTGGTATTACATGATGCTTAATTGGAATTATTTCTAGGAGCCTGGGGGATAGTCATTTCTAATCAAGATAAAAAGTAATTAATGGGTAACTATGAAGTGAGAAAAAAAAAGAAAACTAAAGTAACTCTGACCTATTTGATACAGTGTTAATATGTGATAATGGTTTACATCTTCACATAACAAATTCATTTCTTTAATTAGCAAACTTAAGGCTGAAGTTTATATTGACCACATAAGCATGGCATAGTCCCAGATCCAAAGAAAAGAAATAAAGTCAAGGGTAAACCTAATTTTACAGTTCAAACTTGGCAGTGTGAGGCTTCCTTGAACAGAGACTTTACTCCCAGGGTTAGTCAGAGAGCTCACATCTCTCTTTTTTAGAGTGGAAGACTTCTGCCCTCACGTCTAATTCTAAAAGCAGTCAGTTTTCTGCTACTGCCCACAGAACAAGTCTCAAACATTTTAGCATGGGGTAGAGGACCTATCCCCTCTGACTCATTCTGTTGTGTCTCCAACTAAAAATCTCTACGCCACCACTACGCTAACCGAATGTTTGGTGTTCTTCAAGTGGGGTCTTCCATCAGGCCATCTCCTTCTCTGGAACTTCCTTGCACTTCTTCTGCACTGTCAGAATTGGTTGCTTTCTACTGCTATCTTCTCTTTGACAGTCGGTCACCATGATTTGAATGAACCACCATTTTCTGCATGTCTTTGCTTATACCTATTTTATAACACACTTCCTTTGCTGAACGCTCCTTATTTGCATGTCCCTCTCCTCTCTAGGCCCAAAGTTCCTTAAAAGCCAGATCAAATGTAACTACACATGGTGAGTCTGCAAAGAGATTTACTGAGCTCAGCTGAACAGAATGTAACCAGTTCTCATTTTAATGATAGCATGAACACACTAAAGAGAAATGGTAATAGATAAAAAGTTCATACAATGTATTGCACTCTTCCATTCATTCAAACATACATTTTAAGTACGTACTGTCCTAGTCATGATTATAAGGTCTTAGAATATATCAGTGTACAAAATATCAATGATCTATACTCTTGTGGAGGTTTCAGTCTAGTAACAGAACAAATCATAAAGAACAAAAACAATACATTTGAAACTGGTTAGTATGTTGGAGGGTGATACATGCTTTAAAGAAAAAAGAAAAATGATAGCAACATAAAGACAGTTGGGAGTGCTAGATGGAGATCTATTGAGATTTTAAAGAGGTTGGTCAAGATATGCCTCTTTGAGATGCTGGCACCTGGGAAAACACAGAGATACAAAGTAAGGCATAATTATATCTGGGAGATGGTTATACAAGGTGGAGGCACAATCAATGCAAGGTAGGTGAAGAAATTTTTAGGAATAGCAAGGAAGCCAGTGTTGTTAGAACAGCATGAAAAAAAAAGAATTGTTGTTGGAGATACCAGGTAAGTGTGTGGGGGGAGAGGGACAAGCCAAGACAGGTCTTGGAAGGCTTTCTAAATTACTGTAAAGATTTTTTACTTGATTGTTAGGAAATGGAGAGTCATTGCAGAATTTTGAAAATAAAAGTAGCATGATTTATCGTGTGCTTAAAAAGAAACTGTGTTGAAAATAGACTACAAGGAAATGAAGGTAGATGAGCACTTGAGAAGATATATAGCTGAATCTAAGTGAGGGATGCTGAAGGCTCTGATAGAGGTGGGGAAGTATTCGGGTATCAGCAATTTGAAGTTAAGAGTCAATAGGCCACTATAATATAGGATGAGCAATAAAGAGAGGAGTCAAGGATGACTTCAAGCATTTTGGATTGAGCAACTTAAAGAATCAATTTCTCCCTTAACAAAATTGGGAAGGTGATAGACAAATCAGGCTTGTGAGAAAAGGATCAATAATTCAGCTGTGAGTGTACTAAGTCTGAAATGTCTGACAGGTGTCCATGGAGTGGAGTCTCAATAAAGCACCAGGAAACAGAGATCCGCATGCTGGGAGAGAGGTCTGAGATAAACAGAAATACAAATATGGGAGAAATTGGTATCTTTGTGGTATTTAAACCATGAGATTAAGTGAAATTACTAAAGAGGTACCTGTAAACGGAGAAAGGAAGAGAACCAAGCAGGGACTTAACCCAGAGACTTAACTTGACTGTTGAAAGGGATGGGAAAGATATACAAAATGAGGCCAATTTGGTATAAGCTAATTTGATATGAGCCCTTCAGGAAAGTCCAACCAACCAGGCAGGGACTATGCATTGAATTCATACTATTACAAAGCACTGTGCTGATAGCTCATGCAGAACTAGAAGAACTGCTTTTGCCTAGGGATTTATAAGCAATTTTTAAAGTGAGACAAACCAGATGTAAAAAGAGACAGATAGGCAAAGATACAAGAAACATTACCAGTAATGCAAAAAGATAATGTTAATTTTTAGCAAAATGTAATATGTTTATGGAATGCCAGTGCTATGGTCTGAATGTGCCCCCAAATTCATCTGTTGAATTGCCAGTGTAATGGTATTAAGAAGTGAAGGGGGAGGTGGCGTGGTGGTTAAGGGTGCTGGACTCCCACATGGTCGACCATGGTTTGAGTCCTATACCTGGCAGCTTTCTTTCTCACTTCCCCTCCTTCTCTTTCTCTCTCACTCTGTCCCTTTCTGGTCAAATATAAATAAATACATAAAGTTAAATAAAAGAATTCTTAAAAAGAAAAAGAAATGGGGCCTGTAAGAGGTCATTAAGTCATGAGGATAAAGCCTTCATGAACGTAATTAGTGACTTTATAATAGCAGTTAAGGGAAGAATCCTGTTGTTTTTTGCTTTTCTGTTCCTTCTGCCTTGTGTAGACATAGTATTCATCCACTTCAAAGGATGCAGAGTTCAAGGAAGCAACTTTGATATAGAGAACAGGAGTTTACCATACACTCAACCTACCATTGCCTTGATCTTGGAATTCCTAGCCTCTATACCTATGAGCAATAAATTTATAACATTCATACTTTTTTTTTGAGAGGTTTTTACTCTAGGGTGTGTGCACTTGCCAGGTAGACAGAGAGAGACAGAGAGACAGAAAGCAAGAAATCACCACTGGGGGGATGGCCATGCCACAATTCCTTCTCCTCCATTCTCCTCTTGGGATCTTGGGCATGCACACACACGTGCCTGGCATGAGTTTAAGCCACTGGGCCTGGGACTCGAACTGTGGTTGACTACATAGGAGTCCAGAGACATAGCCATTACACCAACTACTGGTCCCCATACTATTTATACATTATTCAGTCTGTGATATTTTTGTCATATTTGCATATTTTGCAAAAGGAATAGGTTAAGACGATCAGAATATCCATTTTCCCAGATGAAGTAGCATTCGATTTGTATCTTGCAGTAGGAGTTTGAGCCATGAGAGGACTTTCATGCAATGGAGACAGTGTGAATGAAGAAAGCCATGACAGCTCTGGCAACACTGAAGAAATTTCAATTTGTTGGAAATAAAAAAGCTTAGAGTAGATACTTTAAATGTTAGGACTTGATCATGGAGGTAAAAAGAAGTCATGGAGACTGTCAGGCCTGACTGTTCTTATAAGTTCAAAATCCCTTATCTGTAGTTCTTGGGACCAGAAGTGTTTAGGATTTCAAATTTCTGTAAAATTTCACACAAAATTTATATATACAGAATGAGATGTCTTGGGAATGGGGCCCAAGTCTAAACATAACATTTATTTATGTATATATACATCCTTATGGACATGGCTTAAAGGTAATTTTGTACAATATTTTCAGTAATTTTATGCATAAAATAAAGTTGTGGTAAACTAAACCATCAGAAAGCAAAGATGCTACTATCTCAGCAACTCATGTAGACTATCTGTGGATGTCTGGCATCATCAATCAAGGGATATAGGAAGGTCTTTCTTCCTTTGGGGACAAAGAATGAACTAGGAGCAGTAGATCTGCATTGGACTGCACCTTGTCACATGAAGTCAGATGCAGAATTTACCACTCGTAAGGTCATGTCAATGCACAGAAAGTTTCAAATGTTGGAGCATTTCAGATCTCAGATTTTTGAATTAGGAATGCTCAATTTGTACTGAGAACAAAATGGTTGAAGACATAATTAATTGATCCTCAAGGATCCAGTGTTCTTCTAGATCTTCTCTCTAATCTTTCATTTTTAATTTGGTCTTTTAATTGGCCTGAGTTGTTACTGGTCTTTCTCAAGTCACTTCTTTTGCTTATTTTTTCTCTTTCTCTTTCTTTCTTTCTTTCTTTCTTTCTTTCTTTCTTTCTTTCTTTCTTTCTTTCTTTCTTTCTTTCTTTCTTTTTCTCTCTCTCTCTCTCTCTCTCTCTCTCTCTCTCTCTCTCTCTCTCTCTCTCCCTTCCTTCCTTCCTTCCTTCCTTCCTTCCTTCCTTCCTTTCTTTCTTTCTTTCTTCTTTTTCTTCCTTATTTATTTATTTATTTATTTTTATTATAGTAGTGGCCAACAGGACAGGTCAGAACCCTGACTTCTTGGGTTATGAGGCAAGTGAATTCACAGAGACTTTGGTAATCTTTTCCATGCACTGTTAACCAAAATATTCTCAACTTAATTGCATAGTATAAGTAAAACAAAGGTTTCTATAGAAGGTCAATCCAGTTGGCATTTATTAAGTGTCAACTGTAAGCCTAAAGATTTGCTTGATTTATGTGACACAAAAATAAATAATCGGGCTGTCCCCATAGCACAGTAGCTAAGCATTGTGCACAGGAAGCAGGATTCCAGATGGCCAACCTGATTTTAAATCCTCCTAGTAGTGGCTTGAAAAATACTCTAGGCACATGCTCACATGCCCAGGATCCAGGCATGGAGAAAAGGAGGCACAGGGATTCCAGTGTGATCAGGCTCCACTGAAGGCATCTCCTCTCTCTCTCTTTCTTGCTCTCTTACTCTCACTCCCTCTTTCTCTCTCTCTCATGTATACATGCCCTCAGCCACAAGAAGTTATTTTTAAAAAATGCATGATATCAGCCTTGATATTTTAATCTAATTTCTCTGGAAACTGATACTTCCAGCATATTCTGGTATGGAGTAAGATATAAGTATACACAACTCAAAATGGGAGCCCAGAGGAAAGTGAAACTCAGGCTGTGAGAAAGCTTCTGAGGAGAGCTGACACCCACCTGCTTTGTTCTGGAAGTGTGCAAGTATAAATTACTGTCAATAATGGCATCCTATGGGGTAGAGGTTACAGGGTGATGAAGGGTCATGTATCTTCTATATCTATGTAATTCTTAGTGCTCTTCATTTTATTTCTATAATAATATATCTGACATGCTGGCATGCAAAGGGAACTAAGTGACATTTCTTTGGTTGAGTCACTACATTTATTATATAACAAGTTAAATGATATCTGAATTTTTAGCTTTTACTTTACAGTTCAGCAAAGAGAGAGGTCATCTTGCAAAGAAATATGGGAAAGAGCTTTCTAGGAGAATGGCGGAACAGAGGGCTGAAGCAGAGCCCAGTGTGAGGTACTACTTAGGCAAAGCTTGAGCAGGGCCAGGTGTGATGGAGATGAGCCCCCAGGAAAAGTGACAAGTGACTGGGGAGAGCTCTGGGAGGCCCCTGCCTCACTGACAGGCACAGATGTCAGTCCAGGTGCTGCACATCGCCACCCTCTACTTGGGGATGATTGTTTAGCATCTCTGAGCCCTATCCCCTTTCTTTGCATGGTAACCATAGGCTTAATAAGCATTGGTTCTTCCCTCAGACTTGTCTTCTGTTTGTCTTCTCAGAACAAGTGGCACAATGAAAGTCACAGGAAAACACAAACTCGTATTGTAGGAAAAATAAATTCTCCTGTAATGGAGTAAATAGAGTAAAGCAAATAGTTAACTATAATATATTCATTTTGTTATAAATTAGAAGCACTAACGATTTTTACTCTGAATCTCATGTTTGAAGAGTCTGGAAAGTCAGCTGAGTAATCCACAGGTGATAATCTAAGGAGAGCCTTCCATGGTTAGGGTGTCCCCCCAAATTGATGAGTTAGAATTTGGTTGTACTGTGAAAGCATTGAAAAGAAACAACACCTCCATGGTGTTCAAAGGTGGGGTTTTAGGGAGTGATTGAGTGATTAAGGTAGGGCCCTCACTATTGGTTCCTGGTGAGTTTTTGAGGACAGGTAAGGAGAGAGGTATGCACACAAATAGACAGAGACATGCTCTCTTCTCTCATGATACAATGCCCTGCACGTCCTCGGCCTCAGCCTCAAGAACCCACGAGTTGAAAAATTTTTACCAGATGTTGACCCTTACATCTTGGACTTTCAAACAAAGAGCTGACTAAAGCTCTATTCTCTTAACTTACTCAGGCTTAGGTATTTTCTCTTATTAGCAACAAAACTCATTAGAAGAGTTCCTCAAGGTAATCAAGCAGTCAGCCTTATTCAGGAAGACCATGAGTCTCAGATTTTATGGGTTCTATTAACTCACATAAATTATTGCATATACTTGAGTTCTATTGACATCTTAGGTATAAACAAAGAGAGAAAAATAATAAGTTTTTTTACTCCTGAGAACTGAGCTCATCATTACTAAACTGGACCTCAAGGATTATGAATGTGAGTATATTTCTACCACCCCATCACATACATAGAAATTCATAAGAAATGACACTGAGTAATAAAATAATAGTTTTAATGAAGTTAAAAATTTTGATAAATGTTGCCATATGGTTTTCATTACTCTGACACTGTTTTATGTAGTGTCTTAGATCAGTTTCCCTGGAAACAGAAGTCTGAGACCAGGCATTGCCTGCAGAGGTTTACTAGGGAAAACACTTGGGAGATACACCTACAAGGAAAAGAGGAAGGCAGAGGGAAAGCTGAACAGCAATTAGGGTACAACTGAGCCTCTGATCATTCTCGGTAACTCTGGAGCTAAGACATTTTGGAGAGCTGTTCCCTATTGGAGCATGATCTAAGCCTTGTGTTCCTGCATCAGCCAGGCATGGGCCATGGGCTGCCCTCTGAGCAAGGCAGGTCCCTGTCCTCAGGGCTGTGCATCCATGAGCCATTAGCAGTGGGTATGCCAGCAGCTGGTGAGTCGGGGCATTAGCACGCAGGAGAGAATCTGGGATGTCGTGACAAGACCAATTGTACAATCGGCCTCCCTCTGGCTTAGTGCAATTATACCTTGCATCACAAATGGTGATAAGAAACTGGCAAGATTAGTGTTTGCACAAGTATAATTTTATCTGATTCTGCGGGATCATGGTATTTGGAATCCCTATGGATTTATAAAGTTGCTTTTGATTTGGAATTTCACTGATGGATTTTGAGGGACTTTTCTTTCTTCACCTTGGACCATCAGTAAGTGGAAGGGAAAAGGGAAATGGGCAGAGAGAGAAAAATGATGCCACCTTATGAAAGGCCTGCTTGATGCTAGCTTTTACGTCACTCAGAGGGTTGAGGAGTACTGCTTATGAAGTCGTCAATTTGTTTTCTGGCCTGTGCTATACAGAGAGCAGAGAAATATCAGTTTAGAGTCTAGCCAAGATGAAATATCTCTTATGTGACAGAATAAACAGAATGGCAGAGCAAATGTGGCAGGTTTTCAGAGGAATGCGGCATAGATACCATGTTAGATTAAGGAAGACCTAGAGGAAAATGTGCAAAACTGTAGGCTGGAAGTTTGTGTCCAGGGCTGTTGTCACTGCTTGGCCACCATCCGTGCTGTCTTCTTCTTCTTCTTCTTTTTAGAGGCTTTTGCTATAGGGCACATGCACTCACCAGAGAGAGAGAGACAGAGAGATAGAAAGTGAGAAATCACCCCCCAGGGGGGATGGCCACACTGCAATCCCTTCTCCATTCTCCTCTCAGGATCTTGGGCACACAGGCAAAACTCATGCCCGGCGTGAGTTTTAAGCCACTGTGTCCAGGACTCGAACCACAGTCAGCTACATGGGAGTTCAGTGACATAGCCATTACGCTAACTGCTGGTCCCTATCCACGCTGTCTTGAGCTTCCTGTATCATCTTGGTGTACCTGAGATTCTTCAGGTGTAAAATGAAGTTAAGTGAAATCTAGCTTAACTTACAAGGCTATTAATGACATGGGAGTGTTGCATGATCAGAATCAACAACTGAGCTGGTTACTATCCATGCTCAACAAGAATTAGAGATGTGGGCCTGACAAGGGATAGCAAAGCAGAATTTATTAAGGAAGGAAAGGAAGAACAGAGCTCCCAAGCAGAGAGAGGTCCCAAATGGGTTGCAGACAAGGAACTGGAGGTGAGGAGTTTTTATCTGGCAGTCTGAGCAATGGGCTGCCTCTCTGATGAGGAAGAGGGGACAATGAGCTGGCTCTCTGATAAGGAAGAGAACATTAGAAAACAGTTACAGGGTAGTCTGAGTCATTTATTACTCTATTCTTGGTGGGATCAGCAGACCATAGCATTCTGTACTTGTTAGAATAAAGTTACTAAATAGAAACTGTTGCCCTTAGCTGCAGTTGCTTTGAATCCCAATGCTTTTGGCTGTAAAACCTTAGCCATTGTAATTCCATCTTTACTTTTTTCCTGCATATGTGCTCAATATCCCTGTCTCCTGCCTTATTAGCAAGGAGTCATACATTCTTTAGAGACATGTAGAAGAGGTATATATTGTACATTAACCAGACCACAGAGGAAAAACACAGAGAATCCATTAAAAAGAAAAACATAGGGACCTTTTTATGGCTCTTACATTATCTACCTGTAAGGGGGATCTAACTCCTATCTCATGTTAAAGATCAGATGCTAGATCTGTGTATAGGCTTTGCAAACTCTAGGTAACTAAGAAATACTTAATGGAAAATAGAATCGTAGCACTGGGATTCAATTTTAGGAGACAATATTGGGTCAGAAAAGTCCAAAGTTTTCTTTTCATTCTGTTTTTTAAAGTCTTTTCTTTCATGAAAGTGAAACACACACAGTGAGAAAAACAGGCATTGTCAGCAGAGTCTCATGCCATGATCTCCTTCTTCATTCCCCTTAGCCAACGCAGATCATGGGCAAGTGGCTGGCATGTACAGGTGAGACAGGAGTGACATTTCAAAGTGAGGAAAGGGACATTCCAATACCCAACATCTAGCAGACAAGAAGTATCTGAGAGAGTGGATCTGAACCAGTTGGAAAGAAGATGGTGCCTGGAATGACTGCTGCCTAACCTTCAGACTCATTATACCCTAGTTGTGCAATATTTGTATGCTAGATGACAATCCCATCTGTCCCTCGACAGTTAGAATAACAACAGCAATGACTGGATCTACCCTAAGAAGACCAGAAAATGGGAGGTACAGTAGTTCCAGGAAAACCACAACCCCTTTCCCAGAAAAGTCTTGAATAAACTGCCCCTTAATTAGCCTTGCATTGATCCAAGCCATATAAGACAGACACGGACCAAAGTTTGGGGCTGCTCTTCCTATGGGGTAGACATTCTGTGTTTTCTCCCAATTAACAGTTTTCCCTTTCCTTCTATAAAGGAATGAAACTGTTCACCTACCTCTCCTCACGGGGTTGCTCCACTTCTGGAACAATCCATTCTGTGTACCTTCGTTAATAAACTTGTTTGTACTCTCCTGCAATGGCTCACTCTTGAATTCTCTCCTGCACAAACCCAAGAACTCCCACATCCTGGGTAGAGGCCTCCATGGACTGAGTGTCCCTGGCAATACAAGTGGCCCTATGCATGGAAATTGCAATCTTCCCTACAAATCCAGCAATACCTAAGTAGCATGTCACTGATAAGCCACTGAGCTGGCCCAGGAAAGTCTAAAGTTCTAAATGGAAAATTTAGGCCGTAAGTACCACATTAGAAATAAAACTATTTTTTTTTATCTTAAATATGTGCCTGCACTGATAATCTATGTAAAACGATAAACATACCTCATGCAAAAAGCAGCCCATAGTTATAGCATTCTCTATTTTATATTCAGAAGATGATCCAGTTAGCATTGTAAAAACGTAAAATGCTAATTCAAGGAACGGATATTTATTGGGAAGAAAGTAGACCAGTATGGTCTTTAATTAAAACTATTATTATTACTGTATTTTGCCCATTTGTCCAGAATGACCTCCAAGATCAGTTGATACATCAGGGCCCTGTTCCAGGGCAGGTATTTCAAGAACTGATGTATCCCCTTCTGTTTAGCTGGCAAAAGTACTCCTAAGTAAAAGTGCTTGGCAGAGAGCAAGAGTGCATCTATGTTCTTTCGGCACCCACAAAACCAAGGTCTCCTATATTCAGGTGCAATGAACACGCTATTAAAGTAAGCTTTAAAAAATGTATTTGTATTTGATTCAAAATGATGCATATTGTTATGCACTAGACATATGCATTCAACTTTGTAAAATGGCAGATTCATGTTGAATACAATACATGCTGTAGTTTAGATTGAGGAAGAACTTTTCTCTTAATAACTTTAATACTTTACATATAGACTATGCCCTTTATTCAAAGAGGATGAAAGGAAAAACTCTGGCAAATGTAGAGCTTCTGTTACTAGTGACAAAATGCCTGCTCAATGATCAAATTTCTTTTTAACCAATAATATAAGTGACCTCAGTTCACTTAAAAAGAATTCATCCTGAACAAGCTTCCAGCTCACTTGCATGCTCTAAGTGGAAGTTGCTTGGCATAAACACATTGCTCTAATTGGGTGGTGACAGACAGCACGTTTGATGGACAAGTGCTGAGGAAGGAGATCAGACATGAATTCTACAAAGAAGAGTTAGCACACCATAAACATAATAAACAAATGCAGATGAAAAGAAAGCTTATGAATAATAGATGAGTGATGCATTGAACACTATTAAAATATGCAGACTCTGGATGGCTGATGGATTCCAGATGGAATAGGTCCAAAGGACAGGTGAGTGAAAGGTGAAACCAAACAAGGGAAGTTGATTAGGTAATGTGGGGATAAACTCCCCAAACAGGAGCTCTGAGGAGCATATTTTAATTGTATATAGCAAAATTAGCTTGACAGATAAAGAATATACAACATGGATAGAACACTGATAAGCAAATGCATAGAAAGTAATGAGAAAGGAAAGGGAGTACAAAGTTAAAGGGACAGACATTTAAATGCAAGCCATGAACAAAATGAAAACAAAAACAATGAGTTCTTCTTTAATGGGGCAAATGGGGAGAAGGGAATTGCAATAGCAGTCACTGGAGAATTTAGTTGGCTTCATTACAATTCCACCAACAATGCACCAGTGACCCAATTTCTACACATTCTTTCCAATATTTATTATTTTCCTGAGTTTTTTTTGTTTTGTTTGTTTGTTTTGTTTTGTGACAGTAGCTATTTTAATGGGCATGAGGTGATATTTCATTGTGGCTTTCATTTGTATACCTTTAATGATTAGTGAGGTTGAACATCTTTTCATGTACTTATTGGCTATTTGTATCTCATCTTTAGAGAAAGGTCTATTCAGGTTTTTGCCCTTTTTAAAAATTTGGCTATATTATAATTTTGGTGTTGTGGTATAGGAGTTCTTTATATACTTTGAATATTCTTCTCCTGCTCTTTCCTATAGGATGAATCTCTGTAGGTCATGCGTGTTAAGCTTCCATTTCCACTGGTTTCTTACTGGTATCTGCCAGTGGGCAATTTTAAAGGAAAACTGCACTGGGAGAAAAAGAGAAGCCACAATATTTCTCTTTCTTCTCTCTGCCTTAGACTATGTGTCTGAAAAAGATGGTATCTTTTCCTGGTTCCCACTCTAGCCTCAAAAGCCCTAATTTTCTAGATTGCCACCCACCTTCCTCCAGACTAGAGGTAGACAGCGCTTCAAGTTTTAGTTTATTTTCTCGCTGTCTGCTTAGCTTCTCAGAATTTATATCATTTGACCAATTTCTCACACTAAATTCCTTTTGTTTTGTGTTTAAGAGGGATTTCTCTTTTCCTGTTTGGAGCCTAACTAATAAACCAACAGAAATTACAGTGTATTTTTCTGATATCTAAAACATAGCTTTTTGTTTTACAGCAGAATTTTGACAGTCTTCAGAGAAACACTGCATGTTTCTTAACGCAGGTAAAAATTTACACATGGAGGAATACCAAAAGCTTATATTTATAATTCTTGATTTAATAAATGAGTACAACTTTATAATTATCACTCCAATTAAGATATGCATTAGGTTGTCAGAAGAGTTGTGACATATTTTTCTGTTTTTCTATGCAAAGTTGTGTCATGACTTTCCTGATGACTCAGTAATATCTCTTCACTTCTGAAGTTTCCAGAGTCCAGTTTTGAAATGGCTATAAAAGAATTCTGTAGCTATACTGTCCAGTATAAATCGGTAACTTGTAAAACTAACACTCTTGAAATTGTTATTATGGCATACAGAAAATTAAAAAAAAACTTTATTCAAGAAAATGTGCTAAACTCAGTAAAACAGTAAGAGCCTGTGGATTTCAAACCATGACCTGAATACTCTCTTCCTTTTTCTTAGATAATGGAAAAGAACGTCCACTTCAAGTGGGTGCAGCTCAGAACACAGGATTCCCTCGCCCCCTTTTTCCTACTTAAAGACTAAGTAGGAGCTCCCTGAGGATCAGTTTCCCCAAATCTCTCCTTCTCTAATCTGGGTTTGCAGAACCTAAATTCCAAGCTAGTGGGGCAAGAGTGTTTGGGGACTTTGTACAGCTGCCAATCACAGGGCAAAGATTTTACCATAAGAGAGGAAGAGTGAGAATACTGGAATCCAAATTGCTGTCATCTACCGAGTTATGGGGCAAGTTTCAATGAAGAGAAGGCCAAGTTGAAAAGACCAAAGGCTACTGTTTCTGTCTATTACTAGCGCCTAAAACATGGGCGCATCAATTAAAGCCCATGCATCATTGTCCCCAGGCCAAGCTTCAGAGCTGCTGGCTCCCCTTTTCCAAGGGCAGATTGACCATAAAACAAAGAGCTCTGAAGTTCACCCCTAAGGAGCTGAACTTTTTAAAAGCAGAGTAAGGAGGATTTCAGGCCTAAAAAAACAATGGAGATTTTGACAGTAAACAAGTTAAACCATAAATCAGCCAGATTACCAGGGAGAATTAGTGATAGCTAAAAAGAGCACTCCTGGAGTCTTCTGTAAAAACATGAAAAGTGATGTCAAAACTACCACTGGAAAGCATGAAAAATATACTGTAGAAGGAGATATGCCATAGTGGGTTCTTAAAAATAATAGAGCAATCTTCTGACACTCAGTGGAATTTAAGGCTGGGTGTGATCAGAAAAAGAAAGAAAGAGTGCATTAAAGAAGGGATATCCCAGGGTGAATATGTAAATACCAAAGGCTTTGTACCCTGAAGAGTAAGAGTGGGTTTACAGAGGCAGGAGAAATCAATTTCATTAAAATAGTTCAACCAGTCACTAAGCAAATAAACAAGTAAATAAAAATAACATGTCAGAGAAGGAGGTAAGGAACTGGAGTTACTACAACATGTTATTGGTAATGTCCAATTATAAAGTGTTCCAAGAAACAGGAAAATGTGATCTGTACACAGCAGGTAACAGAAAATACCTGTGACAGGGTTCAGATACCCAAGTTAACAAAGACTTTATAGTAGTCATTACAGATACAATTCAAATAACTCATGAAAATCATGCTTACGAATTTAGAATTTGATGGTTCAGCTCCGTAGTTTATTGGTTGAGGGAGCCAGATCCCACATGGTCCCTCGGTTTGAATCTTTGACCTAGCATGTGCACACATGCTCCAAATCCTGACAGGATAGAGAAGTAGAGGAGGGATGCAGCATAGCTGTGCCCTGCAGGGGGAGCTTTCTCCCTCTCCCTCTCTCTGACGCTGTATCTCTATCTCTCATTGGGGAGTACATTCATCCTCTGGCAATTGAAAAAAAAAGGGAATTATTTAAAAATAAAACACTATGGGTACCAGCAGATGGAGTAGCAGCTATGTTGCTGGACTCTTACATGGCTAACCATGGTTCCAGTCCCAGACCCTATAGCTTCAAAATCATGGTGGGCACTTGTGTGTGTGTGCCCAAAATCCTGCGAGGAAAAGGGAGAAGGAATTGTGGTGTGGCCATCTCCCTAGGCGGGATTGATTTCTCACATTCCCTCTCACTTTCTCTGTCTCTCTCTGGTGAGAGTGCATGCCCTGAGGCAAAAAAACTCTTAAATAAATAAATAAATAAAGACATTCTGAAATTAAAAATTATAATAACAAAAATTTTAAAAAATTAATAGAGAAGCTCAAGAGGAAATGTAAACCGGGATAAGAATGAATCAGCAAACTTGAAAATAGATCGATAGAGACAATGCAATTCAAAACCCAAATAAAGAAAAAAGCAATTTTAAAAAATAGAGAATTTAAACAAAATTTTAAAAAAGCTTCAGAGAAATATATAATGATATTACATTCACCAATATATACAAAGTAAGACTACCAAAAGGAAAGGAGTAGGAAAAACATTTAAAAAATGACCAATGTCTTTCCAAAAATGATTAAAAATAACAATTAATTCATTTAAGGAGTTTAATAAACTCAAAGCAAAAGACAGAACGAGAGAGAGAGAGAGAATGAGAAAGCAAGCTGCCAAGTCTGGGATGCGAACCATGGTCGGCCATGTGTGAATCCAGTGCCCTTAACCACCACTCACCCTGCTGGCCCTGTTTTACTTTTTTTTTTAGAGATTTTTACTAGGGTGTGGGTGCTTGCCAGAGAGACAGAGAGAGACAGAAAGAGAGAAATCACTCCTGAGAGGGAATGGTGTTGCAATCTCTTCACCATTTTCCTCTCAGGATCTTGGACTTGCTTGCATATGTGCCCGGCATGAGTTTTAAGCTGTCTCATGTGGGACTCGAACTGTGGTAAACTATGTGGTAATTTGGAGACGTAATCATTATGCCATCTGCTGGTCCAGAGTAGACCCTCTGTTATTGGTTGTTATAAATCTTGATTTTAAGAAAATTGTTCCAGGGAACCAGCAGCTAGCGTAATGGCTGTGTCGCTGGACTCCCACGTAGTCGACCGTGGTTCGCGTCCTGGACCCGGTGGCTTAAACTCATGCCAGGCGCGTGTGCGTGCGTGCCCAAGATCCCGAGAGGAGAATGGAGGAGAAGGGATTGCGGCATGGCCATCCCCCCCGGGGTGTGATTTCTCGCTTTCTGTCTCTCTGTCTTTCTCTGTCTGGCGAGCGCACGTGCCCTATAGCGAAAACCTCTAAAAAAAAAAGAAAGAAAGAAAATTTGTTCTGTTTAAATATATTTCTGATTTCTTTCAGTGTAATTAGGTGGCACTTAGCACAAGTTGTTTTGCTGGGACTCCTTATGCAAGAAGTGGATCAAAAACAATGGTCTTTCACAAATTGTTAATGATACTAATCCAAATTGCATTCTTAAATTTCTCTGAGTAATATTGGTATATTTCAGAGTACAGATATTGAGCGTCTTCTCTTAAAATTTTTCAAGGTAATTTGTATTGTCCAAGTACTTTATACTTCTTTTATTTTTGAGGGGTTTTTGTTATAGGGAGCATGCGCTCGCCAGAAAAACAGAAAGAGACAGAGAGACAGAAAGCGAGAAATCACCCCCCAGGGGTTATGGCCATGCTGCAATCCCTTCTCCATTTTTCTTTCAAGATCTTGGGCACACATGCACATGCGCCTGGTGTGAGCTTAAGCCACTGGGTCTGGGACTAGAACCACAGTCAACTACATGGGAGTCTAGCGACATAGCCATTACGCCAACTGCTTGTCCCCAACTACTTTACACTTTTTAAAAATATATATTTATTATTATTTTTTAATTTGACCAGAGAGAGACAGCAAGAGAGAGAAAGTGAGAAAGCAAACCACAAGTTCCAGGACTTAAACCATGGTCAGTCATGTGGGAGTCCAACACCTTAACCACCATGCCACCTGCTTGCCCCCATTTTTATACTTCTTTTAAATATTATTATTGCTGTGTCATTAGGAAAGTGATGATAAATTTTTGCTTTAAAAAATAAAAACAGAAAAATACGTCATGACTTTCCCAAGACCTAATTTTATTTTTAGGTTTTGCCCCAGGGCATATGCACTTCCCAGAGAGAGACACTGACAGGGAAA
Organism: Tupaia tana; assembly: GCA_026018925.1. Classification (NCBI taxonomy): domain Eukaryota; kingdom Metazoa; phylum Chordata; class Mammalia; order Scandentia; family Tupaiidae; genus Tupaia; species Tupaia tana. The sequence continues at coordinate 128,155,845 of JAKSZU010000001.1, read as the reverse complement.
GTGGGAAATCACTCCCTAGGGGGCGTGGCCACACCACAATCCCTTCTCCCCCATTCTCCTCCTGGGATTTTGGACACACATGCATGTACACCTGGTATGAGTTTCAAGCAGCCAGGCCTGAACTCAAACTGCCATCACTAGTATTAAAAAAAAAAAACAAATTAGTATTTACAAACTGACTTTCTAGCTTTTGACACTGCTAAATTAACTAAATATTTCTAGTGGTTTATGTAACTGATTTCTAAAGTTGTATTCCTTGTATAAACTTCAATTGATCAGAATGTATTATCTTTTTCATGTATTATTAGATTCAATTTGTTTGTTTTGTGAAGGATAATTCTATGTTCATGGGGAATATTAATCTATAATTGCTCTTCTTATAATGTCTTGATCAGGTTTTTGCATTATATTATGCCAACTCCACAAAGAGTTGGAGAGTGTTTCATCTGTTTGTGTTCTCTGAAAGGATCATATAATAGTGGTATTTTCTTAAATACTTGATATAATTCACTAGCAAAACTTGAAGACTTCAAGATTTCTTTGTCTAATTATAACTCAAATTTCTATTTTTAAAATCTTTTTTGTGGTTGATCCGAGTTTCCATTTACTATCTCTTTCCTTCACCCTGAAGATATACTTTCACATGTATTTTACCTGACAATAACTTTACTTAACATTCATTTTTGTAGAATGCTTTCACTAGACAGGTAATTTTTTTTAAGAGTTAAAAAATGACTTTCCAATGTCTTCCAGACTCCATTGTTTCTAGTAATAAATATGCCATAATTTGTGCTATTCTTTTGTGTTTATAAAGCAATTTTCTTACCTGTGCCTATCAGCATCTTGACTATGATGTAGGTCTGTGGATAACGGTGGCTCTGTTCATTATTTTTCCATTTTATTTCTCTCTGAGATATAGATTGCATAATGTTGCTTGTTCTATCTTTTAGTCTTTAAACATTTTTTTTCTCATATTTTCTATGTGCTGTTACTCTAGTACATTGAAATTTTATTCCAGATATTTTCATTTTAATTTTGGAATTCACAATTGCTCTTTTTGTAATTTCCATTTCTGTGGTGTTGTTTACCATCTGTTCATTCATTATGCCATCTTTATATGTTATTCAGCATATTTATAATAGTTTTTTTTCAAAGTGGATAATAATTCCAACATGTGTGTAAATGGTGAATCTGTTTCTATTGACCTTTTTTTTTTTTGCTCAACGATGGTTTATATTTTCATGTTTCTTCTCATGTAAGTTAATTTTTTATTATATGCTACATATAATATTTATATATTATGAACTCTGTTTTCTGTTATTCTTTTGAGTAATATTGTTTCCTTTGTTTAAATAAGCAGGTATATTTCTGGCTCACAAACTTGAATGTCTAAATGCATGGTTTAACAAGTTGGTAGCAAGGCTATATTTAAGTTTTGCTTGTCTTGCGGAAAATTCTCTCTTTTTTTTGGAGAGATTTTAGCTATAGGGTGCATGCGCTCGACAGAGAGACAGAGAGAAACAGAGAGACAGAAAGTGAGAAATCACCCCTCAAGTGGGATGGCCACGACACAATACCTTCTCCTCCATTCTCCTCTCAAGATCTTGAGCATGCATGCACACGCACCCAAGCATGAGTTTAAGCCACTGGGTTGGGGAGTCAATCCATGGTCGACTATATGGGAGTCCAGCGACATAGCCATTATACACACTTCTGGTCCCTCTTGAGGAAAATTCTTTTTTTTAAGGAATTATTTTATTTAACTTTATTTATTATTATTGTCATTATTATTTTCCAGTTTGATCAGAGAGAGACAAAGAGAGAGAGAGGAAATGAGAAAGCAAGCCACCAGGTATGAGACTTGAACTATGGTCGACCATGTGTGAGTCCAGCGCCTCCAACCACCACGCCACTTACTGGCCCCTTAGGAAAATTCTTAAGCACAAGACATATTCTGATTCATTAAACATAGTCTTTCTTGAATTTAAAAGGATGTTTAAGGCATTGTTCCTTTTACTTGGTGAGAAAACATAGGTTCTGTTTCCCATTTGATCAATGACAGATAAAGTTTTGGAGCCTATTTTTAAATTTTGAAGTTATAAAGCTCTCTTTTTTAAAAAAGATATTTATTTATTTCATAAAAGAAAGAGACAGAAAGTGAGAAAGTCTGGCATCTGAACAGTCTTTACTCTGCAATTTATCTCCAGCCTCAGCCTGTCCAAGTAGTGGGCATACACGCCCAGCATGTTTAGAGAAACTGGGAAATGTGAACCCAGGGCTTTTTCCCAGTGGGTCCAGTTGTGTTATTAGTGTACTACCACCAGGCCCTTTGAGCTATAATCTCTCCTCTGGATCTCTTTTTTCTTCCCCAACCATATAAAAACTTAGTGGATCATCTATGGCTGAAAAATTAGCATGTGTATATGAATTTCAAGTATACCCCTTTGGGACTTTCCCCACTTCTGGATTCCAGTCATTAACTGAGAATGCTTCTAGCAGCCCCAAAGATTGGAGTGCATGCCCTCAAAGAAAAGGTCAATGAGCATACATCTCATTTAGATTACATGATTTTAGGGATTTAAAACCAAACGTTTTATGATATAGTTGTTATAAAAATAGTATATTTATGCCTACCTTTTTTTGGAGGAGTCCAACCCAGTGGGGCTCCAGGACCCGTCTGAGCCCTTTGATCTTTGAGCATCGCTTCCGGTTGGTTCAGTATGCTGGCAAGGCCACTACTGTACGCCCCCCAACCCTGGAACAAGCTTGGATCAATTAGCATATTGGCAAGGCCGTTTGCTATCCGCTCCGGGAAATGTAGTAGCCTTGCTGGGAAGTGACCCCCCTCTGACTCCCCGATATATTACTATAAAAGAATTAATATAATTTTTTCATACATCTTTGTAGTAAGATTTCCCCAAAATCCCCCGACCGCTCCCTTTACTCTAATCACTTACTGTTAATTACAGCGCTTCATTGGACACAACAAAGGGTGTGCTAAAGTTCTTCTTGATCTCCGGAAGGCCTTCCTTTCAAAACACATTTAAACTTAAAAATCATCTCTTACGCAGAAACTGACCCAGGACACCCCCGCCTCACTGTAGTTTATGTTCTGACAAGGTACATGATGGTGGCAACACAAGCACAATACAATGCCTAGGTGTGCCACAAAGTTTTTCGTTAACTCATTAGTTACTTCACCACCAGTTGAAAAGCCTGTGTCCCCGCCCTCATCAAGTGAACACTAACTTCACCCTTTCAGGATAGGTAAATATATTAGGATTCCTTTAAATAAACTTTAGATCTCTATAAAATTATATAAATATCATTCTTTATTGAGATTTATAAGAACTAATGTCTGTACTTGAGATTTTCCTTTATAGAATCACAACCAGTAACTGCAAGATTGCTGCCGCCAAGTACTGGCTGATAATTAACTCTGCCTGCTGGAGCTGTTCTCCGAAACTACACTCCCAGAACAGAAGTTCCCAAAAGCTTGCTTACATCAATCAAATAATTGTTGAATTGTATCGATGATTAATAGTCCTGCCCTTTATCAAACCCTGAATAGAACCTTTGATCTCTATTGTTAAAACTTTATGAATTGATAATTAGAACATGTAGCCCCTCTCCCATTCACTTGCATGTATCACATTTTCAATAAAAAGGCACGATGATTCCTAGCAGTTGTCACTCCTCAGAGAGCGATCTCTGGGAAGTGTCCGGCTGAGAGGACGTGCATGAAAAGGCACCGAGACCTCAGTCTTCCTTTCCTTCGCCGCCTCCGTCGAGTCAACCCACCCCCGCCGAGGCTGGTCCCCGGCATTTTTTGCCTACTAGTTACTAAATATATGTCTGGAATTGAATTATTTATATATGTTTGCTTTAAAACTGACCTATTTGCTGAACTTTTTTTAAATAAGTTATTTAATTTTTTTTATATTTCAGTGGGATAATTATTTTTTCAAATAATTATATTTCACTATACTTGCTCAAATTATTTTTCTTAGTTTATCTTTCTTTGTAAAATTGAGTTGGCTAAAACTTTTGTATTATTTTTTATTGTAGTTATTATTTTTATTAGCTATTATTTTTTAAAAATCATGTTTTAGTAATTTGATAAGTATGCATTTTAAAATACAATTGACGTTCAATTTTCTATCTGCAACTTTACTAAATTGGCTTATTAGTTCTAACAGGTTTTTGTCTTTTTCCTGAGATTTTATGGTTTTCTGTATATAAGAACATGTTATCTGGGGCCGGCAGGTGATGTGGTGGTTAAGGTCACTGTACTCCTATGTGTCCAACTGTGATTCAAGGGCCAGAAGACCTGGTGGCTTGCTTTTCTCTCTCTCACTCTGTCCCTATCTGGTCAAATTAATAAATGAATAAATAAAGTTGAATAAGATAATTCTTTTTTAAAAAAAGATCATGTTATCTGCAAACAAAGTCAATTTCGCTACTTCCTCTCTAATTTATTCTTATGTATTTATGTATTTATTTATTGGTATAAGGAGCATGTGCTTACCAGACCAAGACAGAGAAAGTGAGGGTAAGAGAGAAAGCATCTTCAGAGTGATGACCTTGCCACAATCCCTTTCCCTTCATTCTCCTCTCAGGATTTTGGGCACACATGCGCATGGAGCCAGTGTGAGTTTCAAGTGATAATAAGCAACTGGACACAGTATAAAGGCATAGTACATAGGATTTCCTGATGGATACAAAATAGTAGGAAAACAAAAATTCCTTAGATGTTGGCTAGACGACTGCACAATCAGCTAGAAGGACTGAGTTGTCAATCCTGAGATGGGAATGGCCATGGTGGGACGGAATTGTGGAAGATGAGTGAATTTTTATCTCATTAAGCATGGAAGTCTATTAGACAGCTTTTGTTTACATTTCAATCTGCTTTGTGTTCTTCTGATTTCAGTCTTCTTGTAGCTACAGTTCTGTGTGTATATGTATATTATTATTATTATTATTATTATTGTAGAGATTTTTCCTTAGAGCATGTGCACTTGCCAGAGAGAGACAGTGAGAGGGAACGTGAGAAATCACCCCTCGGGGAAATGGCCACACCACAATCCCTTCTCCTCTATTCTTCTCCCGGGATCTTGGGCACATATGCATAAACACCTGGCATGATTTTCAAGCCACTGGGTCCAGGACTCGAACAGCAGTTGGCCATGTGCGAGTCCAGTGACATAACCACTACGCCATCTGCTGGCCCAAACTCTATGCATATTTTAACACTCTCTGGGTGTGTGCAAACTCATGGCCTCTATTACACACTTCATGCCCCAGAAACATCTCTACCTTTATAGCTTGAAGTAGTCTTGGGAACAAGATCCACACACATGCATGCTGAGGTGAAAAGAGGCCTCTCTTGAGCGATGTCTTCTAGATAAAAGGTTTTTTTTTTTTTTTTTTTTTTTTTTTTTTTTTTTTTTTTTTTAAATTTTCTAGTTTTATTTATTTCAAGAGTGAAACAGACAGAAAAAGAGAAAAGTACCCACAACGGAGTCTTTTCACCACATTTTACCGCCAACTTTGACCAGACCAGCTCATATGCAAGCTGGGCCCATTGTACCCAGGAAGGTCTTTCAGTGGGAAACCAGAACTTCCCACACGGATCAGCCTTACAAGACATTGAGTTACTACTACACCATGATTGGGCCCCTGCATTAAAGTTCTTAGACACAGTTCATAAAACTCTTCCAATGTTCCATATGTTTGAGAACTTAAAGCTCATAGAGCTGGCCAGTGAGTCAAATGATGGAATATAAATTAAAAATCAGTATTGAAGAGAAAGGAGTGATTTATTTGATGTAGCTATTGATAGATCGAGCCAACTAAAGACTAGAAACTGACCACTGGGCTTATCAAACTCAAAAAGATTGCACTAGCAGTTTCAGTGGAGCTGTGTGTTCAAAAGAATAATAAGAGGTGCAAAACAGAAAATGGGATGAAAAATACAGTAAATAATGATGAAGAATAAAAATAAAAGTAAATAGTTAGACTAAAAGTTTTGATGGTCTATCATTAAAATTCTATAGCTCACATTCTACCAGGGGAACCAGCAAATGTAGTTCCAGTGGGTGGCCATGCTCAAATGACATCTCTGTTGCTATGGGAAAAAGTCAAGACAAATTTGGTTGGAAAACTATTGGTCTCCCCCCAAACTACTTAACTCATTTGCTTTTTTTTTGACTTTCTTGTTTTCTGATAAATCAAGTTCACATTCAACACTATAGTAATATGTATTTATTTTCATTTTTTATAGCATTTCTCAAAGTGATGTGTTCTGTGTGTCTATATACATATACATGTGTGTGTGTATATATGTATATATATATATATATATGTGTATATATGTATATATATATATATATATATATGTTTCTAAGACTGTTTTAGCATTGGTTTAATATACATATAAGGAGGTTTCATTATTACAATTTGTAGAAATAAGTGTTAATTTTTAGTATGCATTTTAGTTTTTAGACAAGAGGATTATTTGTTAATTCCTTTGTTTCTAATTTATACCTTTAACTCCATGGTCAGAAAATAGATTCTATGTAAGAGACTTTGAATGTTATTGAGTCTTTTTTTCTTAGAATATAGTACTTTTAAAAGATACGTTCAACATGTGCTCAGTAACAATATATTCTGTTTTTAGCATATGAATTTGTACAGATTGAATTTCTATAGCTTTCCGCTAATGATTTTAAAAGTTGCTATTCCAATTTTCTATATAATTTCATATAGTTTTCTATACAATTATCCATTCCCTTTTTTTGAGTTATCATATAACCTTAATAGCATATTTAAATAGTTTATTTACCTATGTATTCTGTCAATTACCTTTTTATGAATCTATACTGTTCAGTACATATGTATTATTTTAATAATACACATTTATTAATACTTTTTGTAATTTTTTATTATATTTAGTTTTATAAAATATTATAATTGTTTTATATTGAGATTTTTTTTCTTTTTGAGAAATTTTTGCTAAAGGGCACATGCATTTGCCAGAGAGACAGAGAGGGACAGAGAAACAGAAAGTGAGATATCACTCCTAAGGTGGATGACCACACCACAGTCCCTTCTCCTCCATTCTTTTCTCGTGATTTTGTGCATGTATGCACATGTATCCAGTGTGAATTTTAAGTCACCAGGTCCAGGACTTGAACCACAGTTGACTACATAGGAGTATAGCAACATAACTATTATGCCATCTGCTGGTCCCAAGGTTTTTTCAAATTTTCTATATACTTTTTAAAAAAATGTATCTTTTGAGGCATCATATTTCATTTTTCTTAGATAATAGGAAAATGACTATCTTTTTAGGGGTAAATTAAACTCATACTTACTGTTGTTACTTTCAATATCAAAATTTACTTCTTCCATTTTGTTTCTAACTATTTTTAAATTGTCATAGTTTTCCCATTTCATTCTGTTTTATTGGATAGAAACATTTTATTCTGATTATTTAAAAGCTAAATATTTTATTTTTCTTTCAGTGATTGTTCTGTTTTTTCTGTTGATTTGTTATACTGTAAGTCTATATTTCCCCCTACACATGTCAAGGGACTTAGCATACTCTCCTCTCAGTCCACTCAACCTTCTATCACACTCTTAGTCCTGTCATTGCATTGGTATTATTTCTATACTTTTCTTGTAATCTTATCAATATCTATTTTCTTCATTTTTTTTCTATTTCGGATAAAGTATTTTGCTAATTTATTTATTGCTTCTTACTTTCGTGTAGCATTCTTTTGGCTGTATTTTCATTTTACTGTAGGAATTTTTCCAAAACATTTTTTCAAAGTGACATTTTGAATTATGAATAACTTAAGGTATAGAATTCCAGAAAGTATATTTATTATGTCTTCTCATTTAAATGATTTTCTAACTGGATATGCCATTCCAGGTTCAAAGTTATATTAACTTTGACGATAGTATTACATTTTTCTCCTACATCCAATATTTTTGATGAGATGTCTGATTAAATCTGGTTATTTAAACTTCATGTAGATTTTTTTTTTCTTCCCCGGTGATTTTTTTGAATTTCTCTTTCTATTTAATCTTCTTGAACTTCAGTATAATATGCCTGGGTGTATCTTTGTCCTTCTCATTGCATTTGACATTCTATGATCCATTTCAAACTAAAACATTTTAAGATTTCTTTTTTAATTTAAAAGTATCTGTCATCATTAATTTAAGTCTTTCTTCTTTTCTGTTCTAGTCAGCTTGGACTACCATAAAAAATACCAAAGATGAGATAGCTTAACAAGAGAAATGTATTTTCTAGCAATTTTGAAGGCTAGGCATCCCAGAACAAGATTTAGCTAGTTGGTTTCTGGTAAAGAATGTTTTTCCTAGTTTGCAGCCAAACAGCTTCTTATTGTGTCCGAGAGCAAGTGAGTGAGTGAATATGCTGTCTGGTATCTCTTATGTAGACACTAGTTTTACTGGACGAAGGAAGGCCCATCCTTAAGAGCTATTCTAATCTGTTAGTTTCTTAAAGACTTCATCTCTAAATAAAGCCAAAAGGAGTTAGGGCTGCAATATATGAATTTTAGCAGGACATACATATTCAGTCCACAACATCTTCTATTCCCTTTTGCCCTATTTCTATTTACATTTTATCCATTTTTCTCCATTCCAGTTATACAGATATCTCCACTTCTTCTCATATCTCTTTTATATCTTAGCACTAAAAATTATCTGTATACCACCCACCCTCCTTGACGTTTTCTTCAAAGATTCTTTGATCCAGTCTTTATGCTCATTTGTTTATTCCTCAGCTCTATCCAGTCTGCTATCTAATGCAATTAATGGTCATTTATTTATTCATATATTTGTCCCAGTATTTCTGCTTTGTTCTCCATATAGCTTTGTGTTCCTGCTTCATATCACTAATACAATTTTTAATTAATTAACTCCATGAGTGAGAGAGACAAATGCAGAGCAAGAGAGAGAGATAGCACCCCCAAGAGGTTCCCAGTGCTGAAATCCATCCCTAGCCTCAGCCAGCTCTGGCTCATGGGCCTGCACATACCTGGCTCACTAAGGGACACCTCTGGAAGTAAATCCAGATTCTTCCCATGTGGGTCAGCCTCACAGAGCATCTCATTTTGCCAGTATGCCACCTTCTGGCTCCTACCAATATTTTTATATGTATTTTAGTACATCTACTATGTTTAATTAAAGTCTGTATCTGTCACATTAGTTCTTTGTGTTTTATAGCAGTTGTTTGGTTTCTTAACTTTATTTTATAAATGAATAGATGAATGTCTGTGTGAACTTACATTTCCCTAGACCATCAGCAGTATTGGCTAGCGATGCATTAAAAATAACGTAAAGAAGGGACATATCCCTCTTTCGAGAGCCCTCATTGAGACAGACCAGGTAGACCCATGAAATTTGCTATTTCTGCAACATGACACCTACTCCCTACTAGTGCTAGCCTTTTCCAAGTGGCAGTCCCCAGCTGTAGGTGTATAGGTGTGTGTATGTATTTGTGTGTGTATGCGTGTGCATTTAGGTTTTTGCCATAGAACATGTGTGCTCCAGAGGAAAAAAAAATAGGAATTGTGAGAAATCATCATGCAAACGGGATAACCATGTCGCAAACCATTTTCCTCCCTTCTCCTCTTGGGATTTCTGGTACTCACCCACATGTGCTCTGTGTGATTTTCAAGCCATCTGGTCCAGGATTTGAACTGCTATTGGTCCAGTGCCTTAACCACCACGCTACTGGCTGGCTTTACTCCAGATATACTGACCGACGAACGGGAAGGTGGACATGCTCAGGGGTTTTCCTTGCTACAGGAAGACTTCTTTTGTCTGTTGAAGCAGGTGCTGCAGTTTCTCTACCACTTGGCAACATCTGGGCGGATGACATTCCCTTCGGTTCAATAAGCAAATAAAAGATGCTGGAATCAGGGTTCCCTCCAGTTTATCTCCCTCGCCTTGTGTTTTTACTTTAGGCCATTGGTTTCTCAAACTATTTCTGCTACTCTCCATCTCTATCCTTTCCTTTCCCGGGCTTTGTCCATGTTTGAGTAAAGGAGGCAACAAACATGGCCGGAGTTTGTTCTCATTTCACCAGGGCTCTGAAGTGCCAAAGTTATGTTTATAATGTCCAAATGTGTTATTGTTTCTCTTTTATTAATCCATACTATTTTCTCACTTATTTCTTAATAAGTAAGTAAAGATTTACTTAAATAAGATTTGTTAGGAATTTATCTATTAATTCAGCATTTCAAAGACAGTTTTTTTTATCCTTTCAAATATTTTCTTTTCAATTCAGTTGACTTTATTTTTATCTTTATTAAATTCTCTTTATAATCTCCTTGGACTTATTTGTGCTTTTATGCTAATTTACTATTAGTTTTGATATTATTAATACATATATTGAGTGTATGTACTAAATGTTTTTCCACAAAATGTTCTCCTTTCTTCACTTCCAAATAATACATATCAAGTTTTTTCAAAGAAAATTATTTCTTAAATTTCAAATAGTTATTTATTTCATTTGTTTGTTTTTAAGTTTTGGGTTTTCTTTTTTTTTTGGAGAGGTTTTTTTTTTTTTTGCTATAGCGTGTGTGTGCTCGCCAGAGAGAGAGAGACAGAGAGAGAGAAAGCAAGAAATCCACCCCCAGGGGGGATGGCCACGCGGCAATCCCTTCTCCTCCATTCTCCTCTCGGGATCTTGGGCATGCACGCACATGTGCCTGGAGTGAGTTTTAAGCCACCAGGTCCGGGACGCGAACCGCAGTCAACTACATGGGAGTCCAGCGACATAGCCATTATGCTAACTGCTGGTCCCAGTTTTGGGTTTTCTTATGTTTATTTTGTTTGACTTAATTATAATCAATTATACATCCTGGGACCAGCAGTTAGCTTAATGGGTATGTCGCTGGACTCCCATATTGTCGACCACAGTTTGAGTCCTGGATCCAGTGGCTTGGACTCACACCGGGTGCATGTGCGTGTGTGCCCAAGATCCCGAGAGAATGGAGGAGAATGGATTACGGCGTGGCCATCACCCTGGGGGGTGATTTCTCACTTTCTGTTTCTCTGTCTCTCTCTGTCTTTCTGGTGAGTGTATGCATCTATAGCAAAAACCTCTCCAAAAAAAAAAAAAAGAAGAAAAAAAGAAAAAAAAAGAATACATCCTGTAAAAAAGTAAAACAAATATTTATTTCAAAATTTAAAGATGGAATTCTCCCATCTATAATATTCTTAAAGATTATTTTTCAAATTTACTATGTCATTTTAAAAAGTTTATTTATTTCTCCCATGAAAGAGAGACAGAGAGAGAGTCAGGGACCTCAAACAGGGTCTTCATATCATGACCCCTCCACAGTCTCAGTCAGCCTGGATCACGGACCCATGTGTCTAGTGTTCATAGCATTCTTGGACATGAGCCAAGGACATTTCCCACACGAGTCATCTGGGTTACCACTGCACCACCTTTTGGTCCTACTCATAACATTTTTGTTAAAGTTTCCTTACATTTATGCGATTTTCCTATTATTTCATGTATTGCTAATATGTAGTTATTATGCCTTCTCATATATTCTCTTTTATATCTTTGTGTTATATTGCTTTTCTTAGTTGAAGATTTGGTGCTAAAATTCTTATAATATTTAGTTTATTATGGGCTTCTAATTAATTGTTCATCCCTTTTTCCTTTTTCTTTTAGAATTATTTATTTTATTAAGTACTATTATTTTTAATTTTACTGGAAAGGAACAGAGAGAGAGAGAGAGAGAAAGTGAGAAAGCTAGCTGCCAGGTTTGGGACTCAAACCACGGTGGGCCGTGTGGGAGTTCAGCACCTTCACCACCAGCCATTTGCTGACCCCATCTCTTTTCGTTTAACTTTAATTTCTCCTTTTTTTCCAATTGTAGATACTTACATTATTTGTAATCCAGTGTGCCTCTTCAACGAAATCATATAATTCTTTTATACTTAAAATAACAACTACTTATTTTGTTCCCAGTTTCATATTTTATAGTAACTTTGTATTATACTTCTTATTGTATCTGCCTTTCTAAAATCTCACTTTGGTTGACATGGTCAATTTCTTCTGTTTCTTCAACCCTTCTTCTTCATATTCTAAACTCTCCCCACCTCTTCATGTACATGCACATGTCATTCCTGCCTACGAATCCGAAATCCGGCAATGTTCATCAAATTTTGTAGTGATTAGTTTTTTGGCTAAAATGATCACAGTAACATAATATAATTCCATGTCTATGTTAGACTTCATTATCAAAAGCTTAAGAACATTTTATTACTCAACTTCTATACCTCCCCATACACAATGTAATATTTATGAAGCACTTATTTCTTTGCTACCCTTTAGCACCTTCTAACTTTTTGCATTTTACTTGAATAATTTTAGCTTTTATTAACATTTTTATTACAATGTGTCTCTTATGATGTTTAATTTATATGTGGTACTTCACATTCTTAAAAATCATTTATTAGTTTTAGCATAATTCATTTTCCATTTATATAAGTCTTACTCATCTTTCTTTAGCTCAGAATTTCTTTTAGGACTAAACTAGAGGAGAAAGCCAAGTGTCAATTGAGTTCTTACCTTCTTTTAAGGTAGGAGCAGAGTTTATACTTTTGAAGTAGTATGCTTCCTTTTTTTTTTTTTTTTAGAGGTTTTAGCCATAGGGTGCATGCGCTCGCCGGACAGACAGAAAGAGACAGAAAGATAGAAAGCGAGAAATCACCCCCCAGGGGGGGATGGCCAATGCCGCAATCCCTTCTCCCCCATTCTCCTCTTGGGATCTTGGGCACGCACGCACACGCGCCTGGCGTGAGTTTAAGCCACCGGGTCCGGGACTCGAACCGCGGTCAACTACATGGGAGTCCAGCGACATAGCCATTATGCTAACTGCCAGTCCCGAAGTAGTATGCTTCTAAATGTTGGCTTTGTTTGCCCTGAAGTACTCACTTAGTTACCAAACTAAACTTAATTGAGCACCACTGTATATCAGGCTTTGAGAATACAGCAGAAAACAAAAGTGGTGAAGTGATCTCTTCTCCTGCCATTTACTTTTTAGTTATCAATTACAGAAATCAAAAAGAGAATTCAGGTGGACAGATACAGACCAACACAATGGAGACAGTAAGGCAGCTGAACAGCCCAGGGAGTGTCGGGGTGGGCTTAATTACAGTAGATGTACACATGTCTGCAGGAGATGAGAGAGAGAATCACCAATGTTTGTGAATGGAATATCCCAGAGAAGAAGAGCCGGTGAGGAGATCTTGCTCAGGTGAGAGTTGTCTGGAGTGCCAAGTCACTGGAAGGAGGCCAGTGAGCTGGAGCTTAAGGAGCACAAAGGGAAGTCATGGCTAGTGATGACTGAGAGGCAGCAGGAGCTGGGCCGGATTCTGTGGAGTTTAGCAGGCCTTTAGAAGCCCTTTGTATTCTCCTTTGAATGAGAAAAAAAGAAATTTGGTAGCTTTGAGCAAAGGAAGGACTTGTATTTATGGTATTGTTCTGAGTTTCAAATACAGAACAGAAAGAAAGGGTACAAGGAATTATCAAGGTGAAAAAAACAAGTAAGAGATCATTGCATTTATCTGGAAGAGAAAGAATGGCAGCTTGTTAATGGGGGGGGGGGGGGATTGGTAGAGTGTGGTAGGACCCTGAATCCGTCTTGAAGGTAGAAAAGATAGAAGTGAGAGAAAAAAGAGAGATCAGGTACCATTCCAAGCAACTGAGGAATGGAGTGGCTATTTACTCCATGGACAGATTTTTTTAAAAAGCATAATTATGGGGCCAGCAGGTGTGGTAGGGGTTAAGGCACTGGACTTCCCCAAAGGCAACTGCAGTTTGAGTCTTGGACCCAGCAGCTTGCAACTCAGATCGGACATATATGCATGTGTGCCCAAAATCCCAAGAGAAGAATGGAGGAGAAGAGAGTGCTGTGTGGTGTGGCCATCCCCCCAGGGTGTGATTTCTCACTTTCTCTCTCTCTATGTGTATGTGTCTCTGGAAAGCACATGTTACCTATAGCAAATATTTCTGTTAAAAAAAAAGAAAAAAGAGAGATAATTACTTTGGCATTGATATATTTAGCTTGCCATGCTTATTAAATATTCAAGTAAGAAAACAGTCAAATCTATAGTGAAATATATGTTTCTGGAACTCAGGTAGATATTTAGACTGGGTGGACTTAGGATTCATGGTTTACAATCTGTTTTCCTCAACATTTTATAGATATTGACATTCTCTACTCACTTCTGGTATAGCAATTTATGCCCAGAAAGTTAATAGAAGATTTATAAAAATGAAATCAAATAAAAGAATAGGCTCCGCTGAAGTTGAACAGTTCTGCTCCGCAAAGCTGAAAGCCACGTGGAAGATGAGAGTTCAGTTCTCAAGTCAACCTATGTATGCCAGGTGCAAACTCCTGTGATCCCAGCTGCTGGGACAACTGAGGAGAGGATCATTGTAAGACTCTCCTCTGTTGAGGATGTTTATTTTTTCTGTCTCTTCCAAGGAAAGAAAGAAACTTCAAACAAACAAACAATCAAACAAACAAATGGGCCAGTCAGTGGTGTGGTGGCTGGGATGACTGGATCCTACATGGCCAACTGTGTAGTTGGAGTCCCAGACCCAGCAGCTTGAAGCACACTCTGAGCACGCATGTGTACATGCCCAGACTTCTGAGAGGAGAGTTAAGGAAAGGGGTTGCAGTGTGCTATCCCCTCTGTGGGATGCTTTCTTGCCACCTTCCCCGCACAACAAGCACAAATGTTCTGTAGTAAAATTCAAACAAAACAAGACATACTTGATTGCAAAATGCACATAGGAATAAAAGAGTTGCTGAATGATTTTAATAACATTTATAATTACATGTGCCTTTGAATGATCTTACTGTTATAAACCACTTTCTCAAAATAAATTTACATATGTGTGCATTTCCAAATCTTATGCAAATTCAAAGTAATTCAGAGTATTCAGTATATTCTAAACTTTAGATTTACTTATAAATCATAAAGGTTATTGGAAGTTTTTCATGAGGCAAAGGTAACACTTTAATTTTTCTAACTATAGACAAATATCTTGATCTCTTTTAATACCTCCAACGTGGAAAAACTTGTATTAGAAGAATATCACAAAATATTTTACTGAATTCATTTGATTACATTCATTGATCTGGTTTTCCTTCTTTTTTTTTTTTTTTTTTTGGAGAGATTTTTGCTATAGGGCGCGTGCGCTCGCCAGACAGACAGACAGAGACAGAAAGTGAGAAATCACCCCCCCCCAGGGGGATGGCCACGCCGCAATGCCTTCTCCTCCATTCTCCTCTCGGGATCTTGGGCATGCACGCACACACGCCCGGCGTGAGTTTAAGCCACCGGGTCCGGGATGTGAACCGCAGTCGACTACATGGGAGTCCAGCGACATAGCCATTAGTCTAACTGCTGGTTCCCTGTTTTTTTCCTTCTTAATTGAACTGAATGTGGCAAGTGTTAACTTATTGTGAAAGTCCCACATTTGCCAGTTATGGTGGATGATAGATATTCCTAAGTATAGTAGTCAATTGTGGTAACTATTTCTAGATTCACAAAGCCTATGCCAGACTATATCTACTCCCGATAGTTGGTCAAATTTGCATATGCCAAAACAAAGATAGGTCATATAAACTTCTCCATCTGTTGGTTTTCACTTTGACATGGTTTATAGAATCCCTTACAAGATATCCTATCTCCATGTCTCTAACTCAATGTTCAGCTCTTTAAATTCTGTACTTAACTGTACGTAGTTGTTAATTCTTCACTAGTATTATTTTTATAATATGTTTTAAACCTAAACTCTCTTCAAGTTCATATCCATTTATTGTACCATCTCATTAATGATCAAAATCATGTTTCGTTCATGTGCATACAAAGCAGTTCTTGTGTAAACCATTACTCTGACTTATCCTGTTAATCTTTTAATTCCTTGTTATTTGTCTCTCACACTCTATATTTATTTTTTCTTCTTTTATGTTGGAAGCTTTCTTCATGAGAACCATACTTTTGTTTTATTTACTCACACTCCCACTGCTCAGGCATGAGAAAAAGAAAGAAAGGAAAAAAAGGAAAGAAAAAAGATAGAAAGAAAGAAAGAAAGAAAGAAAGAAAGAAGGAAGGAAGAAAAAGAAAGAAAGAAGAGAAAGAAAGCCTCTTGGTTATTTATCTCAAAGTAGTGTTTGAGGTCTTGGGTCTCTCTTTCTGTTTTCCTAGGTACTGATAGACTCTTTCATTGTAAATTTAATGTGAAGGACTAAATGATTCAGATTTATGTTATGAAAATAGACGATAGAAAATGGAATGAGTTCAGGAATTGTTTCCAAGAGAATTTTGTTTTTGTATTTTTCTCTGTTTTGCCAGAAAACCCTTTAGCCAATCAACTTCCTGTTGGTTGAGATGGGATAAGTTCTCATACTATCAGTTGATAGAGGAGAACATGACTCTGAGCACATATCTCTCCTGTGCTCTTCCAAGGTTTTCTGATCTTTGTTCTCTAAATTAGAAAAGTGTTCCTCATGTTTTGTAGTATGGAAACTGCTTGGCAGTGAGCTCAAAGATCACGGGCTGAATGACTCCAGAAACCTGAACAGAAATTTGATTACCTAAGGCCTCCTTAATCAAGAATGCCCATGAGATGATCACAGCCTTTTGAATCAATCACTGAACTGATCATGTGTCTGGGACTTCTGCCCCTAATTTTGCCCTTAAAAACACATGAGGGAACATCTCAGGGAGACCTAGTATTTTCAGCATGAGCTGTACGCTTTCCTTGCTTTGTGTTTTGCAATAAAATTGTACTTCTTTTCATCAACAAAACAAAACAAAACAAAACAAAACAAAAGTGGTCTTCATTAAAATTAGTGCATTCTATCTACATATTAAGAACCCTAGGGGAAATAAATCAATATATTGATAATTTGGTCAAACATGAAATTGTATCAATATTTCTTTTGTTTTTCCCCCTAAAGTTTTTACCATAGAGTGTTTATGTTCTATGTGAGAGGAAAAGTGAGAAAACGCCCCCCACACCCCACACAAGTAATGGGAAAGTGAGCAATCACCCTCCCCCACCCAGGGGTGATGGCCATGCCACAGTCCCTTCTCCTCTATTCTCTGCCTGAGATTTTGGTTATGCATGCACGTGCATCTGGCACGATTTTCAAACCTCCAGGTCAAGGCCTCAAACTGGGTTGACCATGTGGGAATCTGGCATCTTAACCACTACACTACCCACTGGTCCAGTTACCAATATTTCTTAAGTTTCATTTTTTGTTGCTTATTATCAACATCACTTTAATTCCAATTTTGCTGCTTGTTATCTATTGCTCCCAAATTTATTTTTTGTCTTATACTTTCCCATTTTAAATTAGAAGTGATGAGTTTTAAAATTTTTACACTTGATTTTCCATAATAGCATCTTATTTTTTCAAATGGCAGTAGTTGTGTCTTAGAATCTCAGGGTGTTATTTCAACTGAAGAAAATTTCAATTTGAAGAATTCTAAAATCTTCTTTCAATTTGCATCCATCCTCACCACAGTCATGAAAATAAAATGTTTGTATTTTGAGGATGTGTACATGTGCTAGAATATTCACTTGATGTATTCACTAGACCTTTGAACAGTTCCATTTCCTTGACATATGGCAGCTGTTGGATTCATTTTTCTTATTCAATATCTCACTTGTTTAGGACAATAAAATGAAAATAAAAGGTAACATTAGGGGACAGCAGATGGCATAGAGGTTATATTGTTGGATTCCCACATGACTGACTGTGGTTAAAGTCCCAGACTTGGTGGTTTCAAAATCACACCAGGCGTGTGTGCATGTGTGCCCAAAATCTCAGTAGGACAATGTAGAGAAGAAGGGATTGCAAAATAGCTATCCCTCCTGGGGGTGATTTTTCACTTTCCCTCTCACCATCTCTGTCTCTGTCTCTCTCTCCTGAGAGTGCATGCACCCTAAGACAAAAACTTCTCTTTAAAAAAAGCAATGTTAATTTAGTAACTTTCTCAGTGTCATTTCTGAATAGATATTTTAGGAGACATGGGATGATATTTTTCCTGTTTTCTTCTTGTGTCCTCAAATGGGTTTTGATGAGTAAGATGATGTGGAGCACAGTCACACCAAACAGCTGCCAATATTTCACGTGAATGGAAACTTAAATGTGTGTGGTTGAGATATGGGTGTTATTACTGCAGTCTAATCTGATTGATACATACAAGTGATGATAGGAACTTTCCTCATTTCTTTATTTTGGTTACTCAGTTGATTTTATTTTATTTTTTAAGAGAAGCTTTTGCTATAGGGTGCATGCACTCACTAGAGAGACAGAGACAGATAAAAAATGAAAATCACCCCCAGTGGGGATGGCCATGCAGTAATTCCTTCCTCTCCATTATCCTCTCTGGATTTTGGGCACGCACACACTTGCGCTTAGGTTTGGGATCTGGGAGTCCGGCAATGTGACTACCATGCCATCTTCTGGTCCTATTCAGTTGGTTTTAAGGAGGTATTTAGGAAGATTTTCTCTGCTACCATGTTTTCCATGATTACATCAAATTTAATTTAATGCAATAATTGAAGCAATATGCTATTAAATTTAGCATATTCATGTGATGTATATACCTAAGGTACCATGATATAAATAAATTAAATTGATTTTTATCTCTACTTGTGTATTTCTGAGCACTGTAAGAGATTAAACAATTTACTGATGTCTACCTGTAACTATATCCATCACCAGGCTCACTTTGTATACACAACAAAGCCTTTGGGGTAAGTATTTGTACTACCCATTAGATGGCACACCAAATTTAGATGGTATTCCCAAATTTAAATGATCAATAAGAAGGAGAATTAGGATTATAACTTTATTTTCTTCTGATTTCAAGTAATTTTATTTCCCACAATGACGAATTTCCTCTATATTTCTGTTTCAAAGATAAGACATACCAGTAAGATTACAGATCATTGAATAAACGATTTACCATTATATAAAATTCTATATCTAAAATAGACCATAAGACAAATGTTTTATGTATCATCAAACATAAATGAATAGCATTGACTAGAATGAACAAGCCGACCTGAGTGAGTTGAATAAGTCTGAAGCTGTTGGTGAGGAAACCAGTCAGGTGGGAGCAAAAAATACAGTCATCTGTCTTTGGGAATCTAGGACTTTGTTCTCACTATAGGTACAATTATTTTGATATCAAACCTTGGGCAGTAAGGAGAGGTTGAATAATGTCAGATGTTTTCTACTAGAGTCTGCTGTCATTGAGAAAATCTGTAACTACTCCATAATGGAAAATAATAGTTTATAATATGAAAAGGGGAATATGTATATTAGAAGGAGATTCTGCAAAGATTATTCCCATTCTTAGTGAATGCCCAAGTGCTCCTGACACCTACATTTTAAAGGGTATCAATTCACCAATTAGCAAATCTGCACCACTCAAAACTCAATTTTTTAAAAAGTTTATTTCTTTTCTGAATGAGAGAGAGAGGAAAAAAGAGAGAGAGAGGAAGACAGAATGATGAGTACCCTTGACAAAGGGTACACCCCTCAGCCAGGATCACAGGCACAGACAAGCACACCTGTCGTGTTCAGGTCAACCTGGCATTTGAACCAGAACCTCTCTTGTGGCTCAAGTAACATAGAGAAGAGCCCTGTAGTTGTCTGCCCATCACTAGACTCACTCAGGCATCACCGACCACTGTGGATGGGCCTGTTCTACTCAATTTTTACTTTAATTACGTTAGCTTAAAAAGGCTCATACCTTTGGGCTTTCTATATTGCAACCTAATTGGAATGCTTTCATCCTCCTATATCAATGACAAACTCCTTCTCATTTTTTTAGACTTAGTTTATGGTAAATTAAGTAACTACTGTGTTCTTATAAAGCTATTGGCTCATTCAGAAATTTGTCACATTTTATTATCATTATAACATGAACTCCTTAAGAATTCTTAATAGGTGCTGAATACATATTTATTGAATGAATGAAAGATGAGTAGAAATGAAGAATATTTTAGCTTATTTACTTGGAAATAGTAACTATATTTGGTAGGGTGACAAGTTGAATTGGTTTATATCTTTCCTATTTATTTATTTGCCAGAAGAGAGAGACAGAGAGAGAGATAGAGATAGAGATAGAGATAGAGAGAGAGAGAGAGAGAGATAAATCACCCCCCTCCCCATAGGGAATGGTCAAGCTACAATCCCTTCTCCTCCATTTCTTCTTCTTTTCTGGATTTTGGGCATGCGTGCACATGTGACAGGCATGTATCTCAAACCAGGTCAGATACTTAAGCTGCACTGTGTCAGCCATGTGGAATACAACCACCTTAACCACCATGCCATGGGCTGGACCTTGGTTTACATTCTAAAAGGATTAATGTGATCTCACCAAATAAATTTATTAAAATTTAGAAAAAGAAAAAGATGAGAGAACTATGTCAAGTGCTGGTGAATACACAGAGCAGCTAGAATGCTTATACACTGCTGGTACAGATGTCAAATGGCACAGCCACCTCTTCCACCATTACTGCTGTGACCATGTCATAAACAAAACAAAAACAGAGGTCACTTTACCAGGTGCCTGGTTGAGGGGAGTGATTAAAAAGAGACACTAAGAAAGTGTTTTGGTGTAAAGGCACTATTTTATAATTATATTATGGTAGTGGTTAAGTTACTGTACAGATTTGCCCAAACTGAACTGATCACCTAATCAGAGTGAATATTACTGTAAGTAATTCATATCTAAGCAAACATGAAAGAGCTCAGAATGTGATATATCGCTCTTCTCTCTTAATGAAATAAAATGTATGCATTCATTATTTACATGCTCCCTACAAAACTTGAACTATAAAATAATAAAATTTCCAGCAAATTAAAGAAAATTTACATGAATACCCACCTTGTGCCAGCATCATGCTGTGTCCTCAATTACTCAACCCACAGGATGCATCATCGTCATTAGGGTGATCTCTGCAATATGTTAGGGTGGCCTTGATTATGGGCTATGAAAGATTTCACAAATGCAGAGAGGAAAGAATAGAAAAGAATTGTTCACTTACTGGTAGCAGGACAGAGCCAGATGTGGAGAGCTGCATCAGCCTTGAAGGGTGGAGGCAAGGAGCTGTTATTGGGGCATAAGGAAATAGGGGCTATTGCTAGGTAATCAGGGTGACCCTGTAACATAACATCTGCTTGTTTCATTATTGTCTTCAGACATCATATCTGACTGCTGCCGTCTGGTATATATTTTGCCTTTAGTTTTGGTGTCAACTGTGGATGACACCACATGTCTGATGGCCAAAACTTAGAAAACACAAGGTCAGCCATCTGTGATGAAGTCAAGAAAGGACCAACTACGTTGAGAAGAAAAAGAGAAGAGGAGGAAGAATGTCTGGAGCACCTGGGAATTTTAGATGGGCCTTTCCAATGAAAATATTTAAGGTAATAGAGAGAGAGAGAAAGTGCGGAGGACGTTGAGTTTACCCTTTATCATGCCTAAGGCACTTGAGAAACATTTAACCCTTTCAATCATTATGCCTGTTCCATAGACAACATGTCCAAAGACTCAATAGTTTACATATATGATGAAGGGCAAGCATTGGCATTGGGGCTCCTTTCTAGATCCACCTGATTCTAAGGATCCTGGTTAAACACGTGTTTATTGACAACAAAACTGTTACTCTGAATGTTTTGTCACATATAAATAGGATCAAACCTTTTTGTGTATTTCTAAAATTGTTCTGTGTATTCCTGTTGCACATTGAATAACATCCACACTCCTCATTATAACCTCTGAGTTTTCACAGGTACATAATCCCTGCCAACCTCTTTCATTCTCTGTATTCCATCCTCTTCACTGCCTTCCAGGAGCTATACGAGTGTCTCTCCTGAAGTGATTTTCACATATTGGTCCCACCTTGTAGACATCCTTATATTCAATCAGTGTTATCTTCCCACACCACTCGGTATGAGATCTGTCTTCCTTGATATTGTTTATTTATTATTATTTTCTGCTAACAAATTAACTCAGCATGTTGCTTGGGATATTCCACTAGTTTGAATAAATGAATTAGTTAATGGATACATGTTAGGCTGACAGTAGCAGGTAGAGAGGGAATGTTGTTAAATCTAGTGCAAAAGGAAAGACCACCCAAAAGAAGATCTGTTAGCTAGTAAAACTGAAATCCAAAGTCTGCATATATTAATGAAAATCAATAAATAGCAATAGCCTTGCTAGAAAGACAGAAGCAAAGATTAAATCAATTAAGAATGTTGTCTCTATGTAAATTAGAAACATCAACTAAATTAAACTGCTGAAAATTGAAGATTAAAAGAATATTAATGAGCTGATAAAACTTAGTAAGATCTCCAAAATGTTTTTTGTTTGTTTGTTTTACTTCAATGAGAGTCAAATGTGGGCAAAAGGCATTTTGAGGGTGTCTCATGCCTTTTTAATGTTTCATAAACACTATTTGCCAGAGGGCACTGCTTGAAAAATCTTTATCATTCAAGTTAAAATAGAAGACAGAGGGAGACCTCTTTGACCTACATCCATATCAGGAATTAAGAAAGACACTTTTAAAAATTAGTGTAAGCCACCATACACATCATATTTGGCTTATTTTTTAGATACTCATTTTACTATACAGGACTTTATTATATTGTGTCCCTAAATGGCCACCAAGTCAACAGAACTCTGGTCAACAGAACTCTCCTCCATTTATCTGTGGGATCCCATCTCCCTACCACTTATCTCCAAAAATAGTTCCTAGCAGAAGGCTAAACTTAGCTGAAAACTCTTTCTCCTTTTCAGCTACTGTGGCTGATCTTCCACACACAACACCCTTACCCATTCCACCACACACATGTGCACAAACTCTCATGTACACTTCCATGCACATGGGTGTACACACACACACACGCACACACACACACAATCAGGATTGATCTTTTCATGTCCTTCATCTCCATGATCTCAGAAAAGACAATCAATTCATGTTGCTCCATCATCTGCATGGTATGGTCACCCCTTAATTGGGTCTACTTTGGCTCACTCTAAACTTCCTAATTTGTCTTCTAGAGCTTAGGAGTCTGTCATGAGTAAGAACCCCTGTTTCTTTACCCTTTTCACTCTCTCACTCTAAAGTAAGTCTAGCTTACTGAAGCTATTGCCTCCACTTGAACAAGAAAGAAGTTATTCATTTTCTCTTGGAAATCTTTTCTAAGGGACCAGAAAGTAGAGTACTCCTTGCCAAGGCTTCTAAATAATTCTCGAGCCCTACACCCTATTAACCTTTCTTTTTATTGTATTCTCCCAGAGAAACAAGTTTTATTAAATCCCCTCTCTATCTTCTATAAGCCTTCATCAGGGCAGCCAACCATATCGGGCAAAACTGAAATAAAATCGAAAAATGCTGACTATTCTCATGCAAATAGTTGGAGGGAAAACTTAAGTGTGCTCTTGGACTGCCCAATAAACCTGATAAATATCTTTTCAAACTTCTTCTACCCATTACCCTTCCTCTTTTTCAGCTACTAATCTCGTTTCTTATTTCACTGGAAAAAGGAAAATAATCAGAAAATAACTTCTTCATTCACTTAGGTAAATCTTGCCCTACACTGATCACAAGTGTTTGTTCTTTCTTTCATTAAAGCAGATGCCTGGACTCCATCATCGCTGCTCTATTTCTCTGCCTATATCTTTACTCCAGGATTATCTGAAAAATAAATCAATATTTGTTACTTTCATTTGCTTATCTCCAATTCCTACTTGGATTTTTGTTTTTACTCTTACCCTCAGCACACTCTGGGCAGTCAGTAACACTGTAACCGTGGCTCATCCAGTGGTGAATCCTCAGTGCTCATTTTAGCTCAGCTTCAGTCTTTGACCCAGCTAATCACACTTTCTTCAAATAGTTCCTTCTTTTTGCTGATACATCATCACACACTCCTCGTGTTTCCTCCCTCCTCACTGCCTTGTCCTCTTAAGTTCTCTCCTTACAATCTGCTTTCATCAACTGAACAGAATTAATGGTCTGTAGATTGCCCCTAAATTTTATCTTTATCCCAAATGCCTTCCATGAACTTCAGTTTCATCAGACAACTATATATGACATTTCTTAAGGTATTTTTACTTGATGTCCCAAGTATGTCACGGTCCTTACCAAACATTTGATTTCTATTACACACCTGATTTTTCCTGACTCACTAAATGAAAGCAATATTTACCCAAATGTTCAGACACAGAGACTTAGAGTTATCTTCACCTGTCTTTCTTTTACAATGTATATTACTGCATAGAAAATCATCTCAAATTTAATAATTTAAAACAATAAATGTGTATTTATTGTCTCACAATTCCTGTGGGTCAGACATCAGGACACTACCTAATTGTGGACTGCTAACTCAAGGACTCTCATGAGGTCTGAATCAAACAACTGTCCAGGATTTCAGTTATTTTCAGATTCTAAGAGGACTGAGGGATATGTTTCCAGGCTCATTCATGTAGTTCTTGGCAGGTATCTATTCTTCACAGACTGTTGAATGAGGTCTCACATTCCTGTCATTTGGGCCTCTCCATGTGGCCACTGATGACACGGCCGCTTCTTTTCCTCAGTGTGAGTGATCCAAGAGGCCAAGAAGATAGGAAGCATGTCAAGAGAGCCAGGACACAGCAAAATGTGAGTTCTCAGATAGGGGCCACACTCCTGGTCATCGAATCTAAAAGTGGCATCCTTTCACTTTTGCCACATTTCATCATGTTCAGGTGGAGGGGCATGGATACCAAGTGGCGATCACTGGGACCTGTCTTTGAGGCCACCTAACTCAACTGGTCTACTGAGCTGGTTGGCACTGGCTCCTGAAAGTGTACTGTGCACATCTCTTTCCACACTTTGTTCAGTGACATCTCGTTGATTGCTTGACATCAGCCATATTAGGAGTATAGACACCAAAAGAACTAGCAAATGCTACAAATCAGGACATTTTCATTTTCAGAGAGTTGGTTGTTTAACATTCACTCTCATATCACTTTGTTACGTTCTACATCTAACATACCAGCTTATCTTATTAGTAACATCTTAAACCTACTTTGAGCTGTCTGCCTCCCATCACCTGGCATTTAGCTAAAGAACAAAACTGTCTAACTAATCTTATTTTGCTCAGCTTCCCATTCCAAGACATTTCTTATATGCAACAGCCAGAGAGATCTGTGAGTCAGTTAAGGTTGTTTCCATGTTCAGTCCACACCAATAGTTGTCCATCAAATTAAAAATAGAATTTAAAAGCTGTGCTGCAATGACATACATGATGTGTTCTTACCTAAATATCTGACTTTTTCTTCTTCCACGTGCCATTTGCAGCTACACTGGTATCTTTACCGTCCCTTTAACAGACTGTTACCATGCAGGGCTTTTGAACTTATCGTTAATGACTATTATCCCTTATTCTACTATCTCTTATGTAAATAGGGATAATAATATCTCTGTTTATATGTCACGTTATCATTGAGGTTTTCCTAAGCACAACATATTATTTTTAATGATTTTTCATCACTATTTTTCAAATTTTAAGTTGCCTAACATAGTACTATACAGCTATTTGCTTATTTGTTTATTGTCTTTCGTTTGTATTAGAATTAAAGACAGATACTTCTTTTACTGCTGTGCTTGGTACATTTAAGGATTCCATAAGGATTTAGTGATGAATTCATAATAATTATCTCATGTGCTCTTTACAATACCCTCATAAATGGGTTACCACCTAACTTCTCAAAGATAAGAAAGCTTATAGAATTCTAAGATTAAATATTTGGTTAGCCAAGTTTCCTATCTATGCCTCTATGACTCCCAAGTCCAAGGTTCTTGCCTTAATTGATAATTCCCTTCCTCTGGAATTTATTCATGATTCTAGTATTGAGGAAGCACTTCCTGAAGAGCTTTGGATTGCACAGATGATAGCAGGGTACACTCAAGTTTAATCATCAGTTGACTTGTCTGTCATTACTACTTCAATGTTTTTTGAGGGCAGGAATTATATATCATTTACCATCTTATTTTCAATGATTAGAATAGTGGTTAGTACACAGTAAGCATTCGATACATGATTGTCAAATTAGTGAATTCATACATTCATGCCAAATACATGAACTAATAAATGGATGAACACAATGCTGCCTTCCTCATAGAAAATATAGTAGGTGATAAGGAAAATTTTGGAGATTATAAAAGTGGCATAAATACAGAATTACAAAATTTAATTAAATATAAGATAATGTATAAATCATGACAAAGAATATAAAATTTCAAAAATAAAATAGGATATATATATATATTTGAGAGGTTTTTGTTATAGGGCGTGTGTGCTCGCCAGATAGACAGAGAGAGACAGAGAGACAGAAAGCGAGAAATCACCCCCCAGGGGGGATGGCCACGCCACAATCCCTTCTCCTCCATTCTCCTCTCGGGATCTTGGGCATGCACACACACACGCCCGGAGTGAGTTTAAGCCACCGGGTCCGGGACTCGAACTGCGGCCGACTACGTGGGAGTCCAGTGGCATAGCCATTACGCTAACTGCTGGTCCCATGGATATATATATATATATATTTTTTTTTTTTTAGAGAAAGCTTTTTTTGCTAGAGTGCATGCATTAGCTGGAGACACAGAGAGAGACAGAGAAACAGAAAGTGAGAAATCACCCCCCCCGGGGGGATGACCACGCTGCAATCCTTCTCCTCCAATCTTCTCTTGGGATTTTGGGTACACTTGCACATGCACCTGAAGTGAGTTTTAAGCTACTGGGTATGGGCCTTGAACTGCAGTCAACTATATGCGAGTCCAGCAATGTAACCAATGCACCATCTGCTAGTCCCAATAGTACATATCCTTAGATGTGATTTCCCATGGAGCATTATCTGTCCTGGTTATGAAGTTTTATTTAAAAATAATGAAGTCAGGGCCAGGATGTAGTGTGGTGGTTAAAGACTCTGGACTTCCCAGACTTGGTGACTTGCTTTCTTACCCCACCCCAGATTCTCTCTTGTGAGCACGCATGCCCTATATCAAATTAAAAATCAATAAAAATAATAAATACAATTAAGCAAATAATTCTTTAAAAAATAATGAAGTTGGGGTTCTCTGTTTAAATTTTGATACTCCAGGGCTTGCAGATGGTGTAATGATTATGTTGCTGGATTCCCACATGGCTGACCAGTTTGGGTCCTGGATGTGGCAGCTTGAAGCATGTGTGTGCATCTCTCTCTCTGCCTCTCTGGTGAGCACATGAACCCTAGAGTGAAAATAAACAAACAAAAACTCTCTAAAAAAATTGTGATACTTTTATATTTGATCATCAGGCCAAGTCTTACCACTATTTATACATGAATAGCTGTAATAATGGATGAAGGAATGGATTTTTTTTTTTTTTTTTTTGGAGAGGTTTTTGCTATAGGGCGCGTGCACTCTCTAGCCAGACAGAGAGAGACAGAAAGACAGAAAGTGAGAAATCACCCCCCCAGGGGGGATGGCCACACTGCAATCCCTTCTCCTTCATTCTCCTCTCAGGATGTTGGGCACGCACGCACACGCGCCTGGCGTGAGTTTTAAGCCACCTGGTCCGAGTCGCAAACCGCGGTCGACTATGTGGGAGTCCAATGACATAACCATTACGCTAACTGCTGGTCCCAAGGGATGGATATTTTGATGAAGAAATAATAAAGAAGTGAATTAAGAAATATATAGTTTTATTATAATGATAATTTTTTCACAAAGCTCTCATTAAATCACAATCTCTGGTTGTGAAGAGAGATCACAAAATGAGGGAAAGGTGGCAGAGGGGCCTTCAGGAGTTCGAAGAGAGTTCTGTCACTAAATATAAATTTCCATCAGTTATTTTATGTGTAGAGTTAAGTATTAGAATTTTCAAGACTCCACTGTCATGTGGCTCATTGATAAGACACTTTCAGTTGTTAACGCAATCAAGAAGTGATTTTTATTTTCAAAGGCAGTGAACTGCATAATCTCATCACTACCATGTAAAAAATAATGCTATCCTAGGGGGAAAATTCAAAGGTTTGAAAAAGAGAGCTTAGTAGAACAGGAGAATAGAGACTGTCCCATAGATTAGGAAGAGGAAATCAAAACAAAAATTCAGTAGAAACAATAGAGAAAGTGCTTATTGGGAGAAGCATGTTGATAGAAATCCATGGCAAAGACTGATGAGTAAACTTCACATTTGTTTTTTTAAAAAGAGAACCCGGTTATAAGTACCCTGACACAAGCAAAACAATCCTAGTACAGAGCTCAGTGTTAATGACAGGGGTTGTGGGAAACAGGTGGATTGTGGGATAAGAGGATACGCAGGTTTATATTATAGAATATAAAGAATTGAATGAAGAAAAATGTCTTGACCAGGCAAAGGGTCAAGACATAAAAGAAGCGAAACATAAAACTATGTTTCTGCTTAGTTTTATTTGTATTTTTACCAGGATTTTTAGTAAGCTAAATAGAAAATTGATATGAGACCTAACTCCATACTTGTCATATATATGCATATCTTAGGCTACTTTATATTAAATATATAGTACATGACTGTCCATTCTTATTTTTAAATTCTACTGTAGGATGCATGTGCTCACACAAGAAAGAGAATGAGGGAAAGGAGAAGTGGAGAGAGAGAAAGTGAGATATCACCCCTCCTCTCTCTGCCCTGGGAGTGGCCATGCTGCTATCTCTCCTCCTTCATTCTCTTCTCAGGATTTTAAGCATGCATGTACATGTACCTGGTATGTTTTTAAAGCCATTGGGGCCAGGACTTGAACCGTGCAGTTGGCCTTGTAGGATCTAGCCACTTTAACCTCCATGCTACCTGTTGGCCTCTCATTTGATATTTCAATGACAGATATTTTTTCATGTGATATGTAACCTGACCATAGCTTAACCTATGGCATGTAGGGGATGCTCTGAAATGGGATTAAGACCCCAGAGAAATTGCTCACCAGAGAGAGACAGAGAGACAGAGATAAGGAAAGTAACAAATCACCCTCCAGGAAGGATGGCCACACTGCAATCCCATTTTGTCCATTCTTCTTTCAGGATTTTGGGCATGCATGCACACACGCCTAGCATGAATTTCAAGCCATCAGGTATGGGACTCAAACCATAGTCAGCCATGTGGGAGTCCAGCACCTTAACCACCATGCCACCTGCTGGCTCTATATTTATTTTAAAATACAAAAACTTAGAGGTAAATATTATGGGATTTTGGAATCATGGACTTGAGAATCAGACACATGTGCATTTGGCTTCATTGTATTATACCTATTTACAAGCAGTATCTAACCATTCTAGAAACTGTTTATGTATAAAAAGAGAATAAAAATTAAATTGCTTCAAAATCATTATGAGGACTAAGTAGGCATATAAAAGACATGGTTGTTAATAAATACATACAAGAGTATCACCGCATAGATGTAGGCGTGCATGCGTACTTGCATGTACTACGTATGCAATCAAGATGTCAGTGGTGATCTAGCTCCGGGGCTAAGATGAGGCTCAGGAATTATTACAACTCTCTTCTTTTGGGAAAGCTCTTCACTGTTTCTACTGGATCAACACATTTTTTAGCAATCTTTTTTTGAATATTCACAACGCTTCAAGCTGCTATCCAATATTAGGATATATCATCATGTTGTTTCCCAACATGCAGATAGTGAGTACTATTGTCATTGGTTAGAATGATGCACACAATTGCTTCTGGGAATACAGCAGAAGTACAGTGTGGAGAGAGTAGGGTGCCCAGAGAGATAACCAATCAGCTTTTAGAACTTAATTTCACTGAAATTAAAATACGTATTATTGAACCTCTGATTGACCTTCTATAAAAGATAACAGAACCATCTTTCAGAATGATTACAAATATTAGAGAAAATAATATAAACCAACCTCAGAGAATCACTAGGCATGTTGTGGTTACTAAACACATCCTCATATCTTTGAGTTTTCTATCCTCTGTTTTCTTTGCATTAAATTTTAGAGATAGTTAATTTTGCTCCTGTAATGCAACTCCCCACTCTAACAGTCCTTTGCTTCAGATAGGAAGTTAAACATGCTGGTCTTATTCTGTGGCTTTCATCACATCTGAAAAATCATCCTTGCCACCCTTCCCACACCATTGCTTGCTGGACACCAGAAGGCCTCTGTGGAGACATCCTTAGAGAAAAAGTCAACAGCTTATTGACCAAATGCAGTAGCTTTGCAATTTTGTCCTTGAATTTATTGTTAGCAAATGAATTCTGCTTTGCTTAAGAAAAGCAACAGTCTAGCAGATAACTTTTTTTTTCTTTGCACATTTTTAAGAATCACTTTTGGAAGTGCTGTCTTCCTGAAAGATGAGTTCTGCCAGTGGCTTTTGAGGATAAAACATCGGAGGCTTTAAGCTGCAAGTGAGAGGCCATTTGTAAGAGCATCACCTCTAGGGCTTAAATGAAATTCAGAATGTCAGCTCATTTCTACTCCTTCGTTTTTTTGGAAAAAGGTTGAGTCAGCCTTCAGAAATCAAGGCACAAATAAATACAAACTCCCAAGGAGGCATCCACATAGAGCTCCCAGGTATTTACTTGGTCCTGGAGCCTGAATCTGTATGTCAAGCCCTTTCAAGGACAACTGGAGCTTCCCCTGCTGGAGGTGCTGTCTGATTTTACTTTGCTGGAAGGCATCCTCTTTATCATTATTTTAATGCCCTGGCTGCCTGGTAACAGCTGTGGATTGATTGTTGCAGCCTTTGATCCACAAATTTGCATTTGTTTGGAGTCTTGGAAGACCTGTATTCATGGGTCATTTTTTCTGAAAGGGTTTACAAATCCTCATGTAACCCAGGTGCATAAAGCCCAGGCAGGAGTTTTGGGTGCTGTGTTGACAACTTTCACATACTCAGCTCAGTTTGGTTTCTGAGAAACACAAACAAGCTGGGAAGTAATAAATGGTAGTTATGACATCCACATTCTTATTCTTTTCATGTCTTGTATTTATAATGTCATTTATCAAAGCATCTTACTTATACATTCATGGACAGTCCTACTCTGTAGCATAGCTCTCCTTATCTTTTTATTTTTCCTTCTTTTTAAATACATTGCTAGTTCACATGTTTCTTTCTAGATGGACAAACACTTTTCAATTTTTTTCTCGGAGGAAACAAAGGCAAAGCAAACATTCTTTTAACTGTATTATATATCTCCTTTATATCCCCATAAAATGCAGGTGCTAAGATGCTCTTTCATCCCAACACCTGCATTTTATGATTCTTATGATATAATATATTTTATTTGTGACTCCTTAAAGTGGATTGAAATGCAAACAAAAGAAATGAGATTCATTTAAAATGAAAGGCAGGATTGGCAATATGTTTATCTAGGCTAATATTTTTAAATACCTATCAACCCAGAAAAGATTAATATATACTCTGAAAGACAAATTTATAGACAATCTTATCTGCCATTTATTTGCCACTTATTCCTTTTATTATTGTTTGGAATAGAAAAGGTTTAAGGGATTTATAAATTGACCTTTCAAATTTAGTAATTATTATAATATTCAAATCTGAGAAATAGCTACTAGAAGAAAAAACTATAGAAGCTACATTTTCTATAACTCAGGCCTGCAGTAATTAATTACCCAATCAAGATGATAAAAAGAAAATGCTTACTTGGAGTTGCTTGTAATTTTGGCATAATGGTAGAATCATAAGTGAAGCTTCATAATGAGTTTTCTTTCTTTTTTGCTGTAGGAGATAAAATCAAGAACCAAGGTCTTAGAGCAGATGCAGTTTATAGTCTAGCCTTAGGGCACAGAGAAATGTCAAGGGGGAAAATACATAAAAAGAAAGGAGCATTCTATCAAACAATAGGTTTGCTGAAAACTAAGCTTTTGACTAAATTACAAGACTTCAGGGAATATTACCCCTTTCACTCAGGCTCCCTTTAGGGTAATTCAGAACCTCATATAGGCTGGAGAAAGGTGATAACTGGCCAGGATTCAACTTTAAACACAATGACTTTATTTTAGTAATTATAGAAGTGAAAGGAGAAGCCTTGTAATGTAACATGTTGCTGAACTTGGCATGGCAAAGCATCCTCTCCTGTAGCATTTGCTTGTAAAGTTATTTGTTTAAAAAATATCTTAGGAGAAAATGGGTCCAGAAACAGAAGTTCTACGTTTCAGTTTAGGTTTCAGTCTTATCTTGGAGGTGTTGTGCCTTTAAGCAGCATCCTATCACTAAAGCTCAGTGAACCTATCTGGAAGATGCGCGTGAAAGATAAAGCTACCTTTTAAGCTCCTTTGGTGAATACAGTATAAAAGCCCTTCAGGTAGCACCACACCTATGTTCTGAAATGGCTGAAAAGTTATACTGGATAATTTTTGTTTTTTAGAAGAAATAAATAAATAAACATTCATTCCTTAACAGGTAAGGGGTCTGTGTACATGGCAACAACACTTTGCCTACTATTGACTCCCTTAATCTCCGGCCTTTTTTCTTTTTTTTTTTTTTTTTTTCTGCCATCACTTTCTCCTACGTGTCTGGCATCAAGTCTTTGGGTAAAAAAAAAAAAAAAAATTATCTCATGAGAAAGACACAGAGATATAGGCACATCCTCACTAGGGTCCCCATGCCATGAGCCATCCATGGTCCCAGCTAGCGAGGATCAAGAGTGCACACATGTTATGTACACTAGGAGGTCTTAGGATGTGAACCCAAGATCCTTCCACGAACGTTCAGTTATGCTACCACTATGCCACCGTTTGACCTCATGGATAGAATTTTATCTAGGGCTACACATCCTGCTGTGTGGGGTAACTACACACAAATAAGTCTTTTCTTCTCTTTCTTGCTTATGTAGATCACTTGTCTGATACCTGGAGGAAAGAGGAAGGAATAAGGGTGTGGGAAGAAATGTAATACTTCAAATCACTGGTAAGAGTAGGACAGAACAACTGAGGAGAGAAAGGTACCCTGCCTTGTTCTCAGTCTGTGCCCTGTTGCTTAGGTGTTATTTGAATTTATAAAAGTTACTTCACTCTCAATGACTCAGTTTCTTTATCTGGAAAATGGGTGCTATAGCAACAAGGCTGTTAGGAGCTTTTAAAAGAGTTCATATTCATCAAGCACGCAGCATGGTACCTGTAAGTGTTATTAAAAAGATGTGAAGATAAGTAAAGCTGGATTATCTTTATTATGCATGCTGGTGGCCCCTGTTTAAATGTCTCTTGAACTTATAAATTACTAAATGTGTTCTCCTAATCTGCCATTTTAAAATTTATTTTATTGCTGCCAGCTTTATTACAATGAGCGCAGAAATGGCTGATACCATTCTGTCCGTTTAATAACCCAATTAAAAAAGAAAAAAGGGCAACAAGAACAAATACACTGTCCTTCCATGTTTCAGCCATTAAGGGACCCTTTGGAATGACCATTTGAAATGAAATTAGTTGCTCCTAGATTGACTGCAGGGGGATATTTGAGCTCCTTAGTTATAGATGCACAGCCAAAGTTTCACAGAGATGGACAAGAGCCACCTGTTAGCCTGGGCATATCTCTGATGATGGTGGCCAACACAGAACCAAGAGGAAATCCACACAGGAATTCAGGAGCCGCAGGGGACGAAACCAGCCATTTCAGGGCAGGAAGCCCCGGGGAGGATGCAAAATATCAACCGTTAAATTACGAGGATCCATTTTTATTGTTTGTTTTCAAACAAAGTGTTCTGGCCCTCATCCACTCCAAGCTGGAAATGAAACTGATATTTTCAATCTTTATATTTTGTCTTCTTTTAAAGAATAGTATAAATTGAACTATCTGGGGCCAGCCCTATAGACTAATGGTTAAGGGGCCTGGATTCCACATGGCCAACTGCTTTTCAAATCTCACCTTTGCAGATTGAAAAACATGCCAGGCATGTGTCCATGTCTGCCAGAATCTCAGCAAGAAATGGAGGAGTTTGCAGCATGACCACACCCCATTGGAATGCTTTTGCCCTCTTCCTCTCTATCTCTCTCTGATAAGCACATGTGCCCTCTGGCAATTAAAAAAATAACTTTATGCATATTTTCTTCATTGTTTTAATCTGATTTTAAATAAAATGTGTGTTTCACCTATAGAATTATGGAAAAAGGAGAGCTCCATCTAATTCTGAAAAGGAATAGTTTAAGACAAAAATAATGTGATAGAGTAAGAAAGAACATGTGTCTTGGCTCTAGGGAGAAATCCATCTGGAATCCCTCTGGGATCCTGGCAAAGCCCCCATGTGGCACGCTCCTTCTCCGGGGCTGCATGGGCTCGCCTGCCAGAGTATAGCATATTGCGTTAATGTGAGAGGTAGGGGAAGAGCCTCATGCAAAGCTGCCAGTGATTATACCTGACATTCAGTAGGCACTTAAAAATATTTATACCTTTCTCTTTATTACCATAAAAGGCAGGCTGAATATGTGAATAAGTAACAGTGGCTAAGAAAAACTTAATAATTGCTTGTTCAAAGTAGCTGCTAATGCTGGGACCAGCACAATGGCTATGTTGCTAGACTCCCGTGTAGTCGACCGCAGTCTGAGTCCCGGACCCGGTGGCTTAAACTCACGCCGGGCACATGTGCATGCATGCCCAAGATCCCGAGAGGAGAATGGAGGAGAAGGGACTGTGGCGTGGCCATCCCCCCTGGGGAGTGATCTTTCATTTTCTGTCTCTCTGTCTCTGTCTTTCTGGCGAGTGCACGCGCCCTATAGCAAAAATCTCTAAAAAAAAAAAAAATTATATATATAAAATAAAAAGTAGCTGCTAATGCTGTGGTGCAAATACCTTTAACAATTTCATGTAATGATGGGTGGACAGTCATGTCACCCCTCTCAATACTCTCTACAAAAATTTTTCTTTAATAATATTAAGAATAGAATTTCTAAGTGAATGAACTATCATGTTTCAGACTTTCCTTGTTGATACACCTGAACTATATTAAAGTTTTTTTTTCTTTTAATCTCCATACTTTCATTATTTCATAAGCCCAAAAGAGCATTAAGCTATGATATTTAAACGGAATCACACCACCTTTAGAAATACTCTATTTTTATATTTGCAGATTTAATTAAGGCTGAGTGAGTAGAAAAATCTGCTTCAAAACTGCCAATTGACTAAAAAATGAGAAGACACACAAAGGGAGATATTTGTATTCTGTGATCAAATTCATGGAAAACCTGCTGAAGTGGGAGATGTGTAATGCCTCTCAGGATGCACACTGTTCTACTTAGTGGATTATCAAGCATTTATTATTTTAAAAAGTCAAAAACACCTTGACTTTAAGCGATACCTTCTCTCAGGAGTTGGAGGTTTAGAGGAGCACAGGGCAGTGAGTGAGATCAGTACAACTGACTGCTACCAACACCCTCTTGAGGACTTGGGGAGTAATTCTGAACTCTCTCCTCAAATAATTTTCATCGCTTCTACATAATCCCATACTCAGATGGGGACCATGTCTTATCAGTTCTGTTTCCCCAATCTCCTCTCTCCCTAAAGAGGGGAACAAAGAGGGTCCTCTTCCCCCATCCCATTATTGCCGTGTCCGTGTGCTGCCTGCCTCAGGCTGTGCTGCCCACACATGCCCCACACCACAGTGAGCATGAGGAGCCCAGCATGGCTGCCATCGCCCCCTGAGACTCTAGTGGCTGGTGCAGAGCAAAGCAGCACCCAGCGCCTCTTCCAGGCATCTCACCTCTTTCCTGTGCTCTTGCTGTCCCATTAACACTTGAGTGTGTCATTTCCCTTCATGTTTGTTCCAGTTATGCATCTAGAATGCCCTTCTCTTCTTTCCTTCTCTTCAAGAAGCACCAGTGCTCTCCCTGCCACCCAAAATAATCCAGCACTTGATCCCACAGTTACACTGCTCTTCAGCTCACTCAGTTTCCCTGGTTAAACACCAAAGACACCGAAGCACACTGAAGGACTTGAGTGCTTGCTTCCTCCTTGAGACCATGAGTGCTTAGGATCGAGTACTCTGCAGTATTTCTGCTGTGTTCTCAGGACATAGCACATTCTGTACTTGGACTTTATTTTTGAAATTTATTTTAAAAGAATTACTTACTTAATTTTGCTTATCATCATTATCTTTTAGATTTGCTATAGGCATGTGTGCTCATCAGAGAGAGAGAGAGAAAGTGAGAAAGCAAGCTGTCAGGTCTGGGACTCAAACTGTAGTTGGTCATTAGGGAGTCAAGTACCTTAATCTCTATGCCACCTGCTGACACCCATACTAGGACTTTAAAACAAACAAACAAGTCCAGCTGCAGTGGCACTGCTGTGTGGTGGCGGAGGTTACATGGGAGGCCTGGGTCCCGTTCTGCTGATCAGGCTGGGTATGAGGGTGTGAACCCGTAGTCTTGGCTGAGTGGGAGGCCAGGTAGCAAGGACTGCAAAGTGGTAAGACCCTGTCAAAAATATCC
Source organism: Tupaia tana (assembly GCA_026018925.1). Taxonomy (NCBI): domain Eukaryota; kingdom Metazoa; phylum Chordata; class Mammalia; order Scandentia; family Tupaiidae; genus Tupaia; species Tupaia tana. The sequence goes on along the minus strand of JAKSZU010000001.1, from coordinate 128,119,286 downwards.
AACTCTCTCTCTCCCTCCTGCTTATTCTCCCCGTCATAAAACAACAAAAACAAATAACACACATACATACATTTTGCCTTGGGACATGTGGGCATGCACTTACTGGAGAGAGAAAGAGAGACAGAGACAGTGAGAGGGAGAGTTAGAAATCATCCCCCTAGGGAGAATGGCCATACCACAATCCTTTTTTTTCCATTCTCCCCCTAGGATCTTGGGCATACATGCACATGTGCCCAGATTGATTTTCAAACCATTGGATCCTGGACTCAAACTGCTGTTAGCTACATGGCAGTCCAGTAACATAACCACTATGCCATCTGCTGGTCTCTTTTTCTCTCTCTCTATTTTTTTTTTTTTTTTTTTTTTTTTTTTTTTGAGAGAGATTTTTGCTATAGGGCCCATGCACTTACTGGAGAGACAGAGAGAGACAAAGGAACAGAAAGTGAGAACTTACTCCCTGGCAGGGTGGCCATGTCACAATTCTTTCTCCTCCATTCTCCTCTTAGGATTTTGGGTGCATGTGCACAGATGCCTGGCATTCATGCTGCCTGTCAGGGACTTGAACCACAGTTGACCACCTGGGAGTCCAGCATCTTAACTACTATGCCACCTGCTGGCTCCAGTAATATTTTTAATAAACTAATAATTGAGAAAATGAATAAATGGTTAAGTGGTCAAACAAATAAAAAAACATAATAATGAAGAGATAAATCTATAAAGCCACTTCCTATCTGATTTCCATGTAGGCAAGGCCTGGACCTTGAGACAGACATGACTACTGCATGTTATTTTCTGTAACTGTGGGTGTGAGAGTTGGCTTTGCAGATACAGCTGGACAAGGGTGAACTCTGGAATACGAATGGTACCAGAATTATCCTATCTGGAGGAATGGGGGCCTAATTTTTACACTCTAGATAAATCACTGGCTGAGGTTACCAGTTGTGAGTGGTGAAGGGTGTTGTAAAAGTGAGAGCTAGGAGATGGGGCATCAACTGGAAAGTTTCTCAATAACATTATTTGTTAACCACTTAATGAGGAATTGAGAAGCATGTGTATTTCCTGGGACAAAACTCTGTTATAAGCTTCCTCACTGTCAATCCCACTGAGGTGCCAGAGTCAATTCTTGAGTCTTTCTCTTGCAATTCTCCATCATCTCCTGTAAACAAACACACACAGGCACAGACACAGCTACCACCAGTTTTTTAAAATGTTCTTTTTGTAGAATAATGGTAAGTAGAAAGTGCTAAGAATTTTATGTTCGTAAGGTTCTAATTGAAACTTGTACATACACATCACTTACTAGTACGTAGAGTTTGCCTCTATGGTTAAATTGCTAAGACTATAAAAGCCTAAATGTTCCCATCTGTATAGTGGACATTAAAATGCCTCATTTTAGGTTCATGATTTATCATAGGGAGATTTAACATACTTGCAGACATTTTTAGCATCTTATTATTATGCTTATTGTTCTTCCAAATGTGCTAACCTTACTTAAGAGTAAGACCACAGATACTTCCTAAGAATCAAGTTTTAGATTAGATACAGCTTACGGTTTATTTCTGTGAGATTTACTTTTCCCTTTGTACATAATATTTTTCATTCCTTTAGGGATAGAAAAGAATCTCTATCATACCCTTCGATTTGAAGTGAATGTATACAATGCATTGCACCTGCTGAAGGAAAACACTTTAGGGAGCTGAAATGGTGAAATTTCCATGTCATCGTGGCCAGGAAGCACTCGTAGGTGTGCTCTCTCAAGGTGCATCGTGAGGGCCACTCCCTGGTCTCTAGGACCCGCTTGGATGATGCCATGGGCAGCACTCAAGGCTCCCCAAAGAGGCTGGAGGCTTCCTCTGCATACAGAATGGGGAAAAATAATGGAAAATAGATAAGAGTAAAGTCAGACAAACACTCTGGCAACCAGTTCCCCTTTCTTTCTCTAAGTGGTAATACAAAACAAATCGGTTTCAGAATTTGTATGAGGAGAAAATAGAAACAAATTGAAAATATTTGGTAATTTTTAAAAACTAAGAGAATGTTCTCCTAAAAAGTTTGATGTATAATCCAGCGGTTTCTATTCCATTGTGTCATTCATGTAGTCATTCAAATTTTTCATTAATTGTCCTGCAATTTGTTTACTTGGAGCAAGTTTTCTTAGGGTGTGGTATATATCATGCATTCTGAAGAAAAATAAGGCCAAGTTTCTATGTTCAATATACTGTTAATAAGGGTCAGACAGTGACCCAGTGATAAAGCCCAGCACTCTGTGAAGCGAGCCCACCCACATAGGAAGGCTGCTAGTTCATGTCGGGTGACCACAGGCATGTACGTGCTCATGACTTGGACTGACTGAAACTGGGGATGGATTGTGGCACTGGGAACCTGCGGTGGTGGGTGTTCTTTTGTTCTTTCTCTCTCATTCTTTCTTTCTCTATGACTCTCTCACTTATGAAAGAAAAAAAGAAGGAAAAAAAGAGAAAGAAACTTAACACACATACACACATATATACTTAATAAATTATTTTCAAATCTAATATTAACATTTTGGAGAAGGGATACGGAGGCAGAACATTGACGAGATCGGGAGGTGTGGTTTTATCAGTTGAAGATATTTTGATCAAATGGACTGGGGAGAAATGTTCACATATTGAAATGTTCACTTTGTAAGCTAAATAATGTGATTGAATGAATAAAAAAACCCATTAATAATCCTTACTCTACTTATTTTGGGCAGGGTGCTGTGCTATATGCCAGGAATATAAGCAGGTGTAAAAAATAGTCATTTTAAAATTTATTCGATAATTTATTCAAAAACTGTTCCTCAAACATTTTATAATGTGTCTTGTGCCAGATTCTGGAATAAAGTATTGACAGTCAGAAGTCAATGAATTTGCAGAACTTACAGGAAAGAGGGAGTGTTACTGAATGGGGATGTGTTGAGGTAGTAAAAGAAAAATGAAGATGCATTTTTAGGCAAGAAAAATTTCATCAACAAGCTACAGTAATCAAAATGAGCAGAACTTTCTGTTGGCAAATAGGAGAGTTTGAAAGGCAAATGTTGAATCTGGTAAGAACATTTGGAAAACTAGCTGGGCACTGCCTCCTGGTTTTCTCCATTTGATTGTGTTATAAAAGTGATAATGGCAGATGGAATCAAGTTTGAAGAGACTTCCCTGCTGTGCCGTGGCTGAGTGACAAGGCATTCCTAAAATAGACTAAAACATAAATTCATCCACTCACTATTTATTGTAAACACATTTAAAAAGTGAGTAAAGTGCCACACACAGAATATAGAAAGATGAATTCGATTGCCCTCTCTCCTATCTTCAGGGTGACAGACCTCTGAGGGAATGTGGCCACCAAATGTGAGTAGGAACCACACAGATTAAATGCTACACAGGGGGCCACCCGTTGGGAGGCCTCTATAATGAGTGTAGTTGTTGCTGCGTGGCCCACTACGGAGATTTTTAACAAGATGAGATTGTGTTGGATACAGAACTGGGCTTGGTAAACTGTAGCTGGGGGCCCACCTCCAGGATACCACATGGGGCTGCATGACCTTCAAGCTAAGAATAGCTTTTACATCTTTAAGTGGTCGAAAAACATGAAAAGAAAAAAAGTTTATAATTTTGTATATGATAGCCATAATTCAGTGACTGTTGGGTTTCATTGGGATGAGCTCTGTTCATGTATTTCTATTACCTGTGACTGCTTTGTCATTAAAATGTGGAATTTAGTAGTTGCAACAGAGACTGTACAGCCTGCAAAGTCTAAAACACTTGCCATCTGGTCCTTTACAGAAAATGCTTACTGATCTCTCATGGAGAGTAGTCAACTAACAAGTTCAGTCTTGAGGTGTTGGGCGACTGTGACAGACATGGGTAGGGGCTGGGACACTGCTTCCTTATGCCTCCCTGCTGTTTATAATACCTAGTGACACTGACATCCCATCATGGCCCAGCTCAATCTGTGACTCTTCATTGAGGGTATCCTGGTCAGTTCCTCAATTAGACAAAAGCCCAGGATACCTTGGTGCTCTGCACCTAACCACCACTATTCTAAGGGAAAGGTACATTCTTGCTCATCAGTTGGAAGTGTTTTGTAGCCTGCTCCATGGCCTGGTGACTAAGGAAGCTGTCCCATGTGGCCAATTTTTGTTAAACCCCAGCCCTGTTTGAAAAACATGGGTGCATGCCCCAATTCCTAACAGGATGGAGAAATGAAGGAGAAGGCATTGTGGCATCACCATTGCCTATGAAATGATTTCTTGCTTTTCCCCTCTATGTCATTTTCTGGCAAGGACATCATGCACTCTCTGGCAAATTTGAAAAAAAAAAAAATCATCATGGAGGTATTTTTTCTTTTTTTTTTTTTTTGGAGAGGTTTTTGCTATAGGGCGCGTGTGCTCGCCAGAAATACAGAGAGAGACAGAGAGACAGAAAGCGAGAAATCACCCCCCAGGGGGGATGGCCACGCCGCAATCCCTTCTCCTCCATTCTCCTCTCGGGATCTTGGGCACGCACGCACATGAGCACGGCATGAGTTTTAAGTCACCGGGTCCGGGACGCGAACCGCGGTCAACTACGTGGGAGTCCAGCGACATAGCCATTACGCTAACTGCTGGTCCCCTCATGGAGGTATTTTTGAACTGATGCATTATATGTTGAAAAGAGGCATTGTTTTCTGTCCTCAGCATGCTTATAGAAAATGAGTGACAGCAATGACTCACTGGGGGAGGTTAAACAAAATCTCACCCTTCTTTTCCAAAACTACTGTGGCTATTCAAACTTTATGTCTATTTGTAAATTCCCTGTATCTTTGGAGACTCTTTGTTTTCTCTAGGCAACTTCTCTCTCAAATCCACCCCTCTTGGCATGTGTTCTATTTTCAGCAAAGGTTTTGTTTCCAGCCACAGTCTACTATTGTGCAACTGTGGACACAGCTTGAGTGGTTTGCCTGGAGATTATAGAGAAGATGAAGTCTTTTGAATTCACCCCCAGATATCTAAGTAACTCCTTTTTTTTTTTTTTCCGGAGAGGTTTTTCTATAGGGCATGTGCGCTCGCCAGAAAGACAGAGAGAGACAAATAGACAGAAAGCGAGAAATCACCCCCCGGGGGGATGGCCATGCCGCAATCCCTTCTTCTCCTTTCTCCTCTTGGGATCTTGGGCACGCATGCACACGCGTCCGGCGTGAGTTTAAGCCACCAGGTCCAGTGCTCGAACTGCAGTCGACTACATGGGAGTCCAGCGACATAGCCATTACGCTAACTGCTGGCTCCTGGCGTGAATTTAAGCCACTAGATCCGGGACTTGAACCATGATCGACTACATGGGAGTCCAGCAACATAGCCATTATGCCATCTGCTGGTCCCAGTAACTGCTTCTTAAAGTTTGCAACTTAAAAAAGAAAGAGAGACTCTTTTGAAAAAGCAATTTAATACACTGTAAAGTTATATGTAATCCAATGTAATATAAAGAAGATTGTGATGATAATAAAAAAATTGAATACTCAAAAAAAAAAAAAGAAAGAGAGAAAAGAAGAAATGGATAGAGGAAGAATGGGAGAGAGAGGGAGGGAGAAAGGAAGGGAGTAAAATAATGCATTTTCTTTAAAAAATAGTAATTAAAAATTTTCACTCAAAATATGAGAAAATTCAGAGTGTGTATTTTATGGCAAAGAAAAAGGACGTGTTTCCTGAGCAGTCGTCTCCTCTAATAAAGGTTGAGGTGATCTGTGGCTAGTCCAACACCTTCAGTAGGAGTTTATATTTGAAATGACACTCGGTAATTATAACCCTTTGCTTAGAGACACCATTGTGCTAAGCAAATTTTAGTCAAGCACTGACTAAAACTAATATGTCATGACACCAATAATAAATTGTACAAATTCCTGTGACCTTCATCTTTCTTATTTTGTATTAAATGTCATCCTGTTAGATAGGAATGAATGGATGGCACGGGAGGCTGGGTAGTGTGGATGGCCATCCAGGAGGAGAGTCTGTTAGATAGGAATGAATGGATGGCACGGGAGGCTGGGTAGTGTGGATGGCCATCCATGAGGAGAGTCTGTGAGAGCAGCTTTCAACTTGCCAGGTTGGGCTTTGGAAATTATATCTTCTTGCTGTTCAGAAAATATGTGGCAAAGTTAACTTTGTTTCCATTATCCTGATTATGTGTTCCTGTTTGGATTCTGTATATTCTGGAATGAGTGTTTACTTCCAATCCTGCCTTTCTACTCTCTCTGACTCCCACTACTACAATACATTTCAAATCAACATAAAGTTTTCACTGCTCAAGACATTGGTCTCCTGAGGATTCATCACTGTGAGGGGAAACTATTCTTACAGTAAATGGAATCCAACCATGGCTCTGCCTCCCTGTCAAACCTGAAGGACAGCGATCTTTAAAATATTTGCCACTTTTAACCAGCACTCTTACATGAAGAGAACACAAAAGATAGATGCCTCACATTCCCCCCTCACCCCTGCACCCCATGAGGTAATCTTGTGGAAGTTTTTCAAGATCAAGCTACTTAGAGAAATAAAATTTCTCAGGAAAATTTTCACATAAGCCATCAGCAGCCAACATTGTCTTAGATAACACTAGGGACCTTTTAATTTTTAATTGCCAGTGGGTGTGTGCACTCACCAATTTTGGACACACAAAAACAGTCTGGACTGTTTTTCAAGCCACTGGGGATGGAATTCATACTGATTGACCATGTGGTATCTAGCTCCCTTAACCTGTAAGCCACAGAGCCAGCCCTACTGGGGGGCTTTTAGACATATTCTCTACATTCTCAATTTACCTGGTAAGGTAGATCTGCTTTCTACCTTTTATTTGCATGTGATCTTCACAGAAGAAGGTGGATTACCCATGGTTATATAGTTGGTAGGAGCTTAAGTCAAGGGTTTGTCTGACTCTAAGATTGATTTATTTTTCGTAACATCTCCTAAGACTTTTCTGGTAATTTGAAACAAAAATGAACAGAGAATGGTCAGACTCTCCGCAGTTTTATTTCTAGCACCAGCTTTGCCCTATATCAATCCTGGATTAGAAGTGCCCCGTGGACTAGAAATGCCAAGGATCCGTGGGCTTGCTGACAGTGAGGCAAGGACGAGTCCCATTAGGGATGACTTCTGTAGAATTCACATCTCAGTGCTGCCTAAGACTCACTGCCCGTGACCCCCACTGGTTATTTGTCCACTTCATAACACCTCCCAATCTTTGTTTCTACTTGAGGCTCACACCTGCCCTCCTGTAGGAACATGATAGATGTATTTTTTTGTTTCTATATATTTGCCCGATAAAAACACCAAAGTTTAGAAAAGTTATCTAGTTTATCCAATAAAGCCTAGCCTCTTAAATCTATGCCTCCTCGTTAACAAACCAGAGCTCAACTACTGCTCAGGGAAGTTTCCTAAATGGCTAAATCTTCAGGATGGGAATTGTGGGTTACCAAGAGGAAAAACTGGAGAAACGGTTAATAGAAAGAAGGGCATGGTCCCTGGTCATCAGGGTATACTTCCCATTTGCAAGTATTCACTAAGCATTTGCCATGCTTTGCTCTATAATGGGTTCCTGGGGGGCTTTGGAGACTAAATCCTGTTCTCTGGCCTCTAGAATTGTAGAATGAGAAGAATAAAAGCTCTCCATAGGATATTTGTGAAATTTAAATAAAGAGATATATATTAAAATCCTGGGTCAGCCTATGGCATATGGCTAGCATTTTAAATAGTCCAGTTTCTCATAAGGATATATGCAAGTGAGATTTCTGCCTGTGGTCTGAGTGATGTCTCCTTTAGGATTCATGATCATTGATTCGACCTATTGATTCTTTGCTTCTAAGCTGCTGGCTCACTCCTTTGCTGCCTCCCCTGCAGGAGGGAGTCTCAGCCCCAGATCCTCTATTCACAAGCCACTCCTTGAACCTCGTTACCTCATCTCTATTAGAGGCCAAGCCAGAAACAGTGGGGCTCTCAAGTTAGGATTATTAGAGAGGCTTAGCTATGAAGCAGCAACATGCAGAGGTGAACAGAATGTGGAAGAACTATAAAAAATAGTGCGGTGACCCACAGCTAGAAATAGCAGAGGGAACAATTACTGGGACCTCGAAGGGTAGTTGAATAGATCAGACTGCCTTGGTAGAAGCCATGGTATTGGATACTTAACAGACAAAACAACCTCGAGAGGTGGAATTCAGTAGAATAAAGGTCCTGACCTCATTTACCTTTCTCCTTTGTTCTGCTTTTGGGATCCTGGTGCTATACCCTTAGGAATGACTTGAGATGGTCCTATCAATCTGCCTTCTCAGGCAGAAAGAGAGGCTGGAAGGGAAGAAATGTATATAAAAGGCAACTAGGAAACATTTGGCATGACTGTTTCTCCTCACAGCTTCTTTGTGAACCCTTGTCTCAAATATCCTCAGCACACCCTGTGGGCCTTGACCTCCCTTTCACTGCTTGATTCTGAAAACAGGGTTTTACTCTTATAATCCTGCCCCTTAACTTTACACCTTGGCTACAATTTGCTTCTGTCCTCAAGTATAATTTGCTTTTGTCCTCAAGTATAAGCTGTCTTCAGTGTTGCTTATGTTCTGGACTGTTTTAGCCCTTTCACATGGGCTATAATCCTGCTATATACCCAGTCACATAAGCAAGGAGGCGACCTCTCTGAGAATCTTGTGTAACTACCCTGACTTTAATATAAATAAATATTCCTCCTGTTTCCTGGCTCTTAGGTGCTAGCTGGCATGAACATCAGCTCTGTAGAGGAATGCAATGTCAGACTTCAAATAATTGTTACTCTGGTAATGAGGGTGGAACAACCATGAGTTTTGGTATTATTAATGATGCTAAATATAGGTGACATTTATTATGCACTCCATGCATATGAGATTTATTATCTCTTAACTCTCAAAATAACAATGTGAGGTAGCATTCTCTAGATTAGGAGCCGAAGAATATGAGAAAATCATTCAACTTTGCACCAATTAATGACAAAGTAGAATTTGAATGTGTAGTTATCTGATTCCAAGTTTCTTTCCCACCTCCCAACTTATTACAATTCAGTCTGAGAATACAAAATATGTATAGAAGGGGCAAATATGCATGAAGGTGTAGGGTAGAAAATTATGCTGCGTATAGGGAATAAGGAAAGGCCTCAAAATGGAAGGCACTTGTAATGTGGCAATGAGTTGTGAGATGAGTAAGGGCAGCACACAGAGCTGGGTCCAGGCCAACTCACTATCTATAAATAGAAATTGGCAATTATGAACATCATACAGAATGAATAGAAAATTAAATGGAGTTAACATTGGGAGAATCACAGTCCATATAACAGAGACCTATTTTATCATGCTGGGAGTGAGTCCTGATTTAGTCAGACAGAATGTAGCTTCAGAGGTAAGTAACTTTATACGCCACTAAGAAGACTTATTCATGCTCATTGCAAATTATATTTTTTTCATTTTATTTATATGTACATATATAGATACAGATATTGATATCCCCTGAGTGGGCCCCTTTCTTATTCATTTATGACTCAACAGATTCTATTGTGCACTTTTACCTTGCACAAGTAATTCTGGTCTTCTCCTCCAGACTAATAGCATGACATTTACTCAAAATAAACTACTGGAAAGAGTATGGACTCAAGGACGACTTGTTCTTAGCTCTCCTGTTACCTCTCAGCAAAGGTAAAAAAAGGCTAACAGGACCAATTGTTTGCTTTTACCCTCTCATGAGGTATGGTCTCCCTGATCCCAGAGGCTCTGTCCTCCAGTGACCAATGAGACCTCATAGGACAGCTATGTTCTTACTCCCACCTTCCAGTTCCTTTCTTTGTATGCTGTACTGTTTCTATGTACCCTAAAAGAGAAGTGCTGGTCAGTGGATTAGCCTGAAGCTGTTAGTGATGTCATAACGGATCATTTTCCAAGGGCTACCTGCCTTTCATCAAAGCATCTGTGTGGACTTCATTGATGTCTATGTCAAGTTCCTGAAAAAAGTCATTGGGCAGTGGAGAGGGTCAAAGTACAGTTCTTGCGCCTGATCTTCCACTGCCTAAGACACACTTTCACTGACTCCAGCAGTGACTAACTTATTTTCTCTTTGGATGAAAGTATCATACTGGCATTTCTGTCCCTTTTGACCAAGCTCTACTTCTTAAAATTCTGGGTTTACAACATTATTAATAAATGCCCTAAGGACAGTTACCAATTCATTTTTTTTTTTTTTTTTTTTTTTTTAATCTGCTTGGTCCTTGTGGAGAGGGGAAACTCCTTGGGTCTGAATTCTCTGGGTAGTGACCAGAGATGGTTTGAGAGCACTGAGGCTGACTGGTTGTGCTTCATTCATTTATCCAGGCTATGGTCATCAGGGACAACTCTGTACCACACTGTGGTTATGCAAAGGTGAATTAGACTGAAAAGCCACACCATAGGGAATCTTTTATAGATAGGAAAGACTGAAAATAGACAAGTTCACAAATCAGTAAGTTGATAACTGTACACACTGAGGAGTGGACTTAAGCAGTGTTGTTTGAAAGTACTTACCTTATCCTATATAGGGATGAGAGATAGGTAAGTGGGGTACAGGAGGGTGTCTGTGGAAAGGTGACACGGAGCTGAAACTGAGTGGTGAGAAGAGGTCAATAATCCAAGTGCCAGGGAAGTTCAAAGGAGGCTGAGGGAACAGCAAGGACTTATCCTGAGGGAGGAGAGCAGATTTCAAATTAGAGAAGAGAACAAGAAGGTGTGGTTTCAGTGTGGTAAGCACAAGGTAACCCGGAAGAAAATAGGGCCAGAAAGGAGCAGAGGTAAATGTGTTTAGAAAAACCAGTAAAAAAAACAATGGAATGAAAGGGAGAGATCTTTTCCTCGTTCTACAAGACCACTCAGTGTTCGAAAACTAGATGTCCACCAATCTGCTCCCACCACCGTACTTGACACACTCGCACCTCACACTGAGCTCAAACTCATTAAAACACGAAAAGCTCCCATGGCTGTCAGCCTCAGGGTTGCTTCTCTGTCCTGGTCAGCTTCACACACAATATATGGCCTTCCAGTCTTACTAGAGAACTGACGTTTTCCAACCTGCTGTTCAGTTGGGTTTCTGTGTGCCTGTAATTTTCTAGGTATGAAATAATTTCTTCACTGCTGCACAGACAATATTATTTCATCCCTCAGCTACAATGCCAGTTACTTTTAAAATCTCCCCCACTCTCCAGACTTAGATTCAGTTTCTACCTCCACATTGCAGCTCCATATTCCCTTAATTATCAATGTACTTATTTTACCCTTATTGTTACTATAATTATGTGCCTTTTTCTTTGTTTTTGAATATTTGTGTAAAACTTTATTAATGCAAATAATTCTCTACATTTGGTATTACTTTGAAATTTATGATAACTATTTTTTATAAAATTATTTTACAGTTAAATCAAGTTAAATATAATTATGCTATCAATGAATAACTGGTTGGTTAAATGATAGAAAAATGCTATTATTCCAGTCCTATGATGAGAGAACTATTGATGGTTGCTTCAACGTAAAAATAATTTCCTATTGAAAATAAAATATCAGAGTTAGGGAATCTAGCTAAGTGTTGAAGATGATTGAGGAAGGAAAGGGACACTTCCCAATGGCAGCCATAATGGATCTCTGCAAGGATAGCAGCATTATAGCAGGTGAAAGTGGGTGCATACGCATCGTTACCTTGAAATATGGGAGAAGGGATAGATATGTATTTTAGTTTGCTTCAACATTATTCTTTTTACAATTCTCACCATTATTGTCCCTCTTCCACCCTGTTTTAAATCATTGGAAATGGTTATTTCTGATGCTTTGCCAAAGGACAGAATATGTATTTCCTTCACAATCTCATTTGTCCTCAAGGCGTTCCACATTTATCCTGTTGACCACTTTTCGCTTATGAATTCTTTCATGAAGAAGTAGTGGAGGCCAGTTGGAACTCCAGGTAAGGGAACTGGACTCCACATGATGGAAGCAATGCCTCCTCACTGGGTGGTTGTACCTCCAGTGCCACATCTTTGTCTGTCTCCTTCCTCCTACATTTTCCCTTGGAATATGATTGATAGAGAGGTATATATAAACCTGTTTCTATACTTTAAAATATCCAGCTCATAATGTATAATAGAAACATGTTTATGTTTTTTCTTCAGAAGATTAAATTGTTTTCTTTCACCTTTCTTTATAGAAAACACATTTCAGACTCAATGGAAAAGGCTTCTCCAGTTCCCCTCATAGCTCAAAAAAGCCATATTGAAAACACTGATACATTTATAATACAATACACTTTATGTAATGTGATATGAATCATATTTTTGTACCAAGTAGAAAGAGATTTGACAGTTTGAGATGGATTCTTCAATGCTGATGCTTAGAAAATTTCTGGAAAAAGAAATATGTTTCTTTAATCACTTCCCAAAGTACTGGGATATGCTTGCACAGTGAAAATGTTCTCATTGACAAAACTAAAATTTAGCCAGGAATGGAGTGGGAGTTTGCCCTTGGCATGGGGAGTATTATGGTAATCAGGCATTTTATTGCTTTCTTATTTTGTGAATCTTTCTCTGTCACCTTTTGTACATAAAATTTGCAAATGAAATCCCATTTGCCTCTCCTGTTATCAACATGTAAGGTCCCTTATTTATACTCAGAACTCCAAGAACTTTACCTAGCTGAAGAAATTATCCCTAACACCAAATCTCAATAACAGTATGTCTTACATTCCAGGTTTGGTCTGGCTTTTTACAAGAGGTAAAAACTTTGATCTACCAAATAGCTAAAGTTACATTTTCCATACAGGAACATGGTGACAGATTTGAGGACATAAGAAGCTATAATCTTTCATCTTGTTCAGAGGTGGGGGCAAGGCTAGGAGTTATAACTAGATTTTAGCACATTCTCCATTGAGAGTCTGTGTGACCTTGAGCAAGTCGCTAGAAATTTCTATGCCTTTTTATTAAAATATGAAATTAAAGGCTTCTCTTAGATACATAACATTCTTTCAAGCTATACAATTATAGATTCAAACTTAATGTTGAAGTTGGGAATATAATCTAAGAATTTTGTTACCTTTATCAAGGTATCACCAAAACCTTGCTGATAAGTCTGTCAGCAATGCTATTTTGAAAATGTCCTAGTGGAATGGCAGGACATAAATGGATGTTGGGAGTATAACACAGTTTGGATGAAGAGTCTTTCATAGATGCAGCTGAGGTAAAGAGGCACTTTTGCAGAACACATTATCATTTAAATTATTTTCCATTCCCATATCAAAATCACCCATTAAAAAAAGTTGCAGCAAATAAAAAAAATGAGCAGAAAGGAGATAATTGTGATGGTTCGTGATATTTCCTTTCAGTGAGCTAAGCTTATGATTGAATAGTTTGCAGATTGCTTTTTTTTTTTTTTTAAGTTTTCAACATCTCGAATATCTTTGTTAAACAACAAAAGCCACCAAAAATCTACTGAAATTTCTTAGGTGCTTCCACTGCTTAAAAAACACATATTTTTATCTTCATTTTTACGGTCAGGCAGCTGTTCATGCTAAATACTGTAAAGCACGTTCTACATACTTACATTTGTTTCACTGTTGATACTCATCAGTTAAATTTCTAGATAAATTTCAAAACAACCAGGCTTCTCCCTATAATTTCTTCTATGGAGTCAGCAAAAGTATGTTTAAGTCAATGGCTCATTTGTGTCAAGGGTCTGCTTGGCAACATTTAGACAAAAGGATTGAGAGTAAGAATGACTTGACTGAATGCTTGTTTCTGTCATCTTATTTTGTTGTATTCAAGTTGTCATTTGGACCATTATCATTCTATGGAGACAAACGATTTCAAAACTTCTTTGTAATAAATTCTTTCCAGCCCCATCATGTCTGAAGTTTTCCTGAGCTCCAGGAGTAATTCCTTTAATTCCTGTTGATTCAAAAAAAAAAAAAAAAAAAAAAAAAAAAAAAAAAAAAAAAAAAAAAAATCCAGAGTAGCAGAAATTGGCCATTAGAGTCATGACAGTAAAAGTACAGATGGTGCCTCTTAGATTCGAAGAGGCAATGGAAAATTAAAATGTATTTGAACTTTTGTGTTTATGTCATTATGAAACTTGAGAAGGAGCAGCTGAAAGGAAGATCAGATGAAGAAAACCCTTTATTTAAGAAAATACATAATAATAAAAGTAACACTATCATGATCATGGAAATTCAGAGACATAGGGGAAAATTCATCTATCAGTCTGACAGTGAGAAGCTCCTGATGGTACAAGCTAAAGGCAGATGAAGGAAAATTTAGTGTTGAGAAGGATCTGAGAAGCCAGAATGAAGCAAATATCAGATTACAGCCAAGCATAGCCTTCCCACAGAGTGTCACTGCCCAAGACAGAGTGTAGACAGTCTTCTTACATCAACACCAAATCATCCAATGGATCGTTGCATTCCAGCAAATACGGCCGTCACCCCTTACTGAATGAATCTTTTTCTAGGTTAGTCTCATTATTTGTGTTTTACGTTTTGTACGGTCACAAAGACTGACACGAACATAAAAGAAAATATAATAATAAACATGACAGTGCTACATCTAGCCATCTAATTAATATGTTTACTTGCATACATGTTATAATTAATCTTTGTGTCCTATTTTCTTGTCAAGATAAGGTCAGAAATCTCAGTTTAAAATGAAATGTCTTTGAAAACCACCTTCAAAACCACCCTCTGCAATATCATCTTTCTTCAGTCCTTGAAACCCTTGCTCTGATACAAAATATTTAGGGGGCTGTCATAAAAACAGCCTTGGTAAGGATGCGTGCAGGAAGTAGGGAGAAGGCAGCCCACCTTCTCTGAATGCCTGAGCTTTTCCAGTTGCAGTCACGCTCCCTGCCACAAGATGTCAGCGGTGAGATAGAGGCCATCCAACCCTAGTGGGCCCTGGGTACCATGTCACCGTGAAGGTCAAATAACTCTTCAACATTTGCACATTTCTTTGCAGAGACCTGAGCCCTTCCTATAATGATCCCTGAGAATCTGACTTCTGCTACCCTAACTCAAGAAAGGTGCTTTGCAGGAATAGAACAGCTATTACTTTGCAGAATGAAATCATCTCTCCCAGAGTGCTTCTGCTTATCTTAGGAGCCCAACATAGTAATTTTAAATTGATTACTTAATACCAATTATTACCATAATTAATTATTATATAAAGTTTACCACATGTTTGTACTTCATAAAGTTTATATATGTTAATTTTATTCTCACAAGCCTGTGAGGTTAATTTCGTGGCCATCTTTGACAGAAAAGAAGCTAAGGGTCATAGAGGAGTGACATTTGCCCATAGCACAATGCTTACAAGCCTGAGGGTCAAGAGGCTGCATGTGGAGAGAGTCTTCTTGTTAGAAGAAACCTAAGGTGGCATAGAGGCAGCACATGGCCAGGGCAAGAGCAGAGCATGCATGTGTTTCTGTTCATGCCCCTGTCTCCTTATAAACCCATGAGTAGCCAAACCTGAGGTCCTTACCCTCATGCCTAATCACTTTACAAAGCCTGATGTTTAAAAACTGTAATCAGGTTAAGTCTCCACTCTCTCAATACCATTAAAATGGCTCACTAGATTTTAATGCATGAATTTTGGGGGTACATATTCAAATCATAGCAATAGCCAAGTCCCCCACACCCATCTCCACACTCAATCCTTGTGGAAAATGACCTAAAAAGATAAATAAGTTAAGTTTATAGTAAGGGATATTGAATTTGTTTCCAGCATAGCCTGCCTTAACTCAAACAGATAACCCATGTGAGTGGCCTGCATAGCTCTCTAGTCATAAGCAGATACAAATCAAGGAAGCTAGGGTGCAGACGGACTAGGACCGAGGAAACTAAGTAAACAGGAAGACTGCCTTTGACAAGGTAGCTTGGGAGCTGACACTGTGCTCAAACGCCAGAGCTGAAATCTGGCTGGACTGATGTGCACGGCCTTTGGCCCAGAAGGTGGGCTAGAGTACCTGGAGTCTCCTAGCCAGAAAGACCACCTTCTGATTTAGATTATGTCTAGGACCTCTTGAGAAGAGTGCTGTCGTGATGCCTACCTACAAATGGTCAACACAGTGGTGGATGGACTCCAGGTGCAGCCAAGGAAGCAGGACCTCTCTGCACATGGCACAGATGTAGACGTGAGGTCAGCATCCTCTCCAGT
The DNA here is from genome assembly GCA_026018925.1 of Tupaia tana. Lineage (NCBI taxonomy): Eukaryota > Metazoa > Chordata > Mammalia > Scandentia > Tupaiidae > Tupaia > Tupaia tana. The sequence goes on along the minus strand of JAKSZU010000001.1, from coordinate 128,103,075 downwards.
GCTCCCAGCCCAGGTGTTTTTTACATTTGCAAATCGCTTATTAGATTCATTAACAGGGGAGAAATTGTATAAAACAGTGTATGCACACTGTTCTCTTTTGTTGTTGTTGTTGTATGAGACTCGCATATTGGTTAAATTGGAGCAGTTTAATGGCATTTCATCATATTAATGTACCATAATTTCAGGTCCCTATGATTCACCATTTAATAGTTTCCAGGTTTTTGCTGCTATACACAGTGCTATAGGGAACATCTCTTGGATGTTACATTGGAAATATTGTGAAAGGTACATTGGGAAAATACATTTCCAGAATAAGATTGCTGGGTCAAAGTTTATGTACATTTTTATTTTAATAGGCATTGCTAAATTGCCCTCCAGAAATTTTGCACCCAGTAGACTTCCATCAACTTTTATGAGAGGGCTTATCTCTCCACACACTTTCCAGTACTAGGGATCATTAAATATTTTCATTTTTATTTTTTGAATCAGAGATAGGAGAAAAAAGTACTTATTTCATTATTGTCCTAATTTGCATTTCTTTAGTGACAGCTGCTGCAGAACATCTTTTCATATGCTTATTGGTTATTGTTCTGAAAATGGTAAACTGCCTGTTTACATCTTTTGACTACTTTTTTATCTTGGGTTGCTCGTATTTTTTCTTATTGATTCATTTAAGTTATTTTCAGTTAAGGAAATTAGCTTTTATCTATCATTATGTTGTGATTACAATTTCACAATTTGCCTTTGGTGTTGAATATGTTTGTATTATTTTGTGCCATAGAAAATATTTGGCAGATAATGTGGTATTACCTGCCAGACCATCTGGGTTGGTGTTGCAGCTCTGCTACTTTACCGGCACTGTGATCTTACATAAATTATTTAACTTGTCTGTGCCTCAGATTTTGAATCTTTAAAAGGGGTATAGTAAAAAACAACAACAACAACAAAAAAACAAAACAATACAAAAAAAAAGAAACCCAAAAAAACCCTCATAGGTTTGATAAGGATAAATGAATTTATACATGTAAACTGCTATAGCATACAACTTGCAATAGTAGTTATATATTAGCTGTTATTTTATTTTTCCATAATCAAATTTATCATTTTTTTCTTTTATGGATTCTAGGTTTTAAATTCTGCCTGGAAATTAGGGAATTACTAAGTCATAAATTCCAAATTTATCTAAAAAAGTAAGTAACAGGAAAAATTATTCTCAGATGTAGTTAGTTCAGGATTTTATCAAGGTCATTTGGTTAAAAACATGAATAGATGAGGGCCAGAAGGGGCACAACAGTAAGAAGCAGTGGTCTTGAGGCAATCCCACATGGCTATGTCTCTGGTTTGACTCCAGGGACCTCCCTGAATACACCTGACACATATTTGCTTACATTATGGGGCTGACTGAAGTTGAAGAATCAGTTGCAGCATCGAGACGCTGTAGGGGATGTTGCCTCTCTTTCTCTTTCTGTTTCTCTTTCACTCAGACAATAAGTGAAGAAACATTAAAAATAAAGTATAAGCACCTATCTGGAGTCTTTGATGATCAACTTGGGGTGTTTAAGACTTTGTACACATAAAAAAAACAAACAAACAAACAAAAAAGGAGATGGTTACTGAACTTGAGCAGTGAAATATTGCTTTCAGGGACTAAAAATAAAGATTTTCTGCTGAGACTTCTCCCTCTAGATTCATTTCTAGATTGGTAGGTCACTCTGTATCTTGTAACATTCTCTTTCTCTCTCTCTATGTCTCTCTGTCTTGTTATATCTTTGAATTTTTATTTTCTTATTTAATTTTTTTTTTTTTTTTGAGACGTTTTCGCTAAAGGGCGTGTGCGCTCGCAAGACAGACAGAGACATAGAGACAGAAAACGAGAAATCACCCCCCCCAGGGGGGATGGCCATGCCGCAATCCCTTCTCCTCTATTCTCCTCTCGGGATCTTGGGCACGCACGCACACATGCCCGGCGTGTTTTTTTTTTTTTTTTTTTTTTTTTCTTTTTTTGGAGAGGTTTTTGCTATAGGGCGCGTGTGCTCGCCAGACAGACAGAGAGAGACAGAGAGACAGAAAGCAGGAAATCACCCCCCAGGGGGGATGGCCACGCCGCAGTCCCTTCTCCTCCATTCTCCTCTTGGGATCTTGGGCATGCATGCACACGCACCCGGCGTGAGTTTTAAGCCACTGGGTCCAGGACTCGAACCGCGGTTGACTACGTGGGAGTCCAGCGACATAGCCATTACGCTAACTGCTGGTTCCCATTTAATTGTTTTTTTAAGATAAAGTATTCTCTAGGCTCTCAAAACCCTCCTCGATCTTGCTAATTTGTGTCTTTCCCTCCTCCCATTTAGGAGAGACACAAACCCAGGCCCTTTTAGATGGCTACTGAACTCGAGCTGTGAAATATTGCTTTCATGCAGTGCACATGTGTGACACGTAGATTTCATTTTCTATTTTTTTAAATTATAATATTAAATTTTTGTTGTCTCTTTTCTTTTTATATTTTAATTTTTTTCTTCTTTTCCCTTTTTCTGCTTTCTTTTCTTTTTTCTTTTAACATCATCCCTTGACTGCTCAGCCTCCATGCACTGAGTATCTACACAGGTCTAAGTGAACAATATCCAAACATTTGTATACGACTAGGGTCAGAATATTCCTCAATTTCACTGAATCTGGCACACAAAGAGTGAAAAAACAATTGGAAGAGAGATTGCAGATCACCTCCTCCTGCATGCCTTTGAGTGGTCAGGTAGAACTTTAAGAATTAGGAAACGTACAACCCATCAGATGACCAGATATCACCGCAGTAGCACAAGAAATATGAGAAAGCAAGAAAATACCTCTCCTCCAAGGGAGACCTCTCATTGGAAACAGTGCAAACAAGGAAATAATGAGGAAATATATTTAAAGTGTTAAGGGAAAAGTAATTCCAACCACAAATACTGAACCTGGCAAGATTATCCTTCATATGAGAAGAAAAGGCAAGAACATTCTCAGATAAATAAAACCTGAAAGAATTTACCAAAAGCAGACCAGCTCTCCAAGAAATTCTGAGAAATTCTGAAGGGAGCGATATCTCAGGAAAGCTAAATACGACACACAAAAATAGGAGTTCAAAAACAACTAAGTAAATGGCCAGCTTAATAGTAGGGACAAGTCTGGGGATGAATGTTATCTTCCAGAATTTAAACGGGAAGATCGGACCATAACAGAAAATAGATTAGGTACGTGAGACTGAACTGGCAAAATGGAATCTTATGACTTTTGAATAAAACATTACTGGTTTTCTTCTGTGCTTTGTTTTCCAGATTTAAGGATTTTTGTCTTGTCTTGAGCTGCCGCTAGGTTCATGTACCTACTGTTTCAACAGAATCCTAACCTGTTTCCTGGCTTTAAGTTTTAAGCAAAACTCTCTTGGTATTTATTTTATTTTGATTTATTAAAGCTAAAACTGTTTTTCTTGAAATTAAAAAATTATTAAAAGAAATACCTATTTAATAACCACAGTAAGCTATTTAGCATCAGCTAGGTGCTCCTTTATAATTTCTAATATATAAAAATATATATATATTATTTGTTCATTCTATTCAGAGTTTAATGCCTGAAATCAGACATGTGTTCACAGATATGTATATATCAGCTGAAATTGCTATTGAAAACAGTTAGATTAGGATATTCTGTGAATCAATAAAATGTGAGGGAGAAAAAAAAGGAATGGAAAGCAACCGTAGACTCCAGAGACAGTGTGGGAGGAGGGTGGGAAATGGCAGAGAGGATGAGAAATATTGAGAAATATGTATACACATAATTACACACACACACACACACACACACACACACACACTTACATGAAACTAGAAATGGAAAATTACTTGTTCATGATAACTTTTATTATTCAGCCACTATACAGTATATTCTGAATGGAAAATCACATTTTGTATGCTGTGATGATGCTAAGTGAATAAATGTAAAATAAATAAATACATTTTAAAAAAATGCAGGGATTACTTAGAAGTCACATTCAGGAGACTCATGTGCTTGGGGCTTACAGTGTTCAGACAGGGCCTGAAATTTGTAAGAGATGCTCTTGTCCATGATACTCTTTTTATCGTTGATTCCAAGTAATAGGTATGATGGAACTGGCCCTTCTTGGACAAGACATTGTCATCGTTCCTCCTAAAGGATCAACTACTGCATATGTCCTTTGTTTTTTATACACATTCACCTCTTGAATGGGCAAAGTGTGCATGAAGATTGGGTATTTCGTGGAAGAAACAGTGAAAAGTATAATTTTATACCTATGCTAAGAGTTCTTAGGAAAAGTCATACTGAGTTGTAGACACAGTATGAATCTGTTTTTCACTGACCTAGAGTAGACACTGCAGTGTCCATAGTGAACTGGCATCTCAGAACATGGGATCTGGTTAGTTTGTGAGTAAATGCAAACCCTCCTGGGGATGTGACTGAGGCTTTCAAAGTGCTTGCTATGTGGGTAATGGTTAGGTTTGTGGAAAAGTCAGGACTGAATGTGTTGCTGAAAGGACTGGTCAGGGCAGGCTTCAATTCTGTGAAAGTCCTGAAGGGGAAGCTCACCCCTCTGCTCCCTGTGATCCTCCCAGTGCTATCCTAGTAGGGTGGGCATGACTGTGAAGACAGAACTCGAGCAAATTCTGTTATTTAACCTTAAGTTTTCTTCCATTTTTATGCAAGTGTAGATACAAAATATTTAGCATTATTAATGGGTGATGTTTCAGAAGTGACACTTGTAAGTGGCACTGTCTACCCACTAACGAGTGTTGTTATTAATCAGAGAGGAAGGGTACTCTCAAAACAGGCTCACACCATGATTGTCTGCCAGCCTTTCTCAGCCAGTCAGGTCACAGTATGTGCCTGGTATGTACAGGTTCTATTGGGAGTGCTGTCTCTCTTCCTCTCTTTTGGGATAAATTTTTTAAAAATTTGAAAAAAACTTGGGACCAGCAGTTAGCGTAATGGCTATGTGGCTGGACTCCCATGTAGTCGACTGTGGTTCGAGTCCTGGACCCAGTGGCTTAAACTCATGCCAGGCGCGTGTGCATGCATGTCCAAGATCCTGAGAGGAGTTTGGAGGAGAAGGGATTGCGGCGTGGCCATCGCCCCCGGGTGGGGGTGACTTCTCGCTTTCTGTCTCTCTGTCTCTCTCTGTCTTCCTGGCAAGCACACGTGCCCTATATCAAAAACCTCTCCCCCCCAAAAAATTGAATAAAGTATTATGGAGGTCAGCAGGTGGCATGGTAGTTAAGGTGCTGGACTCCCACGTGGCTACCATTGTTTAAATCCCAAACATGGTGGCTTGCTGTCTCACTTTGTCTCTCTCTCTCTGTCTGCTGAATGCACATTCCTTGTAGCAAATTAAAAAATAATAATAATAATAAATAAAATTAAATAGATCATTATTTAAAAACTATTATAACAGTTATATTAAATGAGATAATGTTTTAGACAGCCTCTTATGCTATCTGACACAGAGTAGGTATTCATTAAATGTCAAACAGATGTCGTTGACACCTTCTGCAATAACACATAATTTATTTTAAAATACTTACTACTGTTCTCAAAAGTGAATACAATATTTCTACTGGCAAAAAAAAAAAAAATACTTACTACTGTATGGCCCTGCAGTATGTGTTATTTACGAATCTGTTGAATATTAATAGTTTGTCAACCTTCTCTATGCTAAGACCTTCACAGATGACAAAAGGCCTTATATGCAAAGAATTCTCCCTTTCAACATGGCAAAGTAACTAAAGGTTCTAGCAAATTGTTACTCGACATGTACTGTCATTAATTCTTTTTAAATATTGCCTGAGAAAGATAAGTAAAAGAAATGTTTGATAAGAATATTGATAAAATTAAATTCAAGAGGGGGAAAGACAAATGAATAACCTTTTTTTGAGAGATATTTTTGCCATAGAGTAAGTATACTTGCCAGACACACACCACACACACACACACACACACACACACACACACACACACACAGAAAGAGAGAGAGGAACCACCTCCTAGAAGGATGGTCATGCTGTAATCTTTTCTTCTCTGTTGGCCGCCTCTGTTGGCCGCCGAGCCAAGATGGCGCTGCTGGCTGCATAGGGCGGCGTGTACAAACAACTCCTTTACAGCCAATCAGGACTTGCCTCGCACAGGTGAAGGAACTTGCGGGTGGAGCCGCCCGGGAGGACCCTATATATACACGGGGAGAAAGAAGAAGTAGGGAAGAAGCTAGCGGGAAAAGAGGAAACCTGTGAATAAAGACTGCGGGAGGAAGAATCGGGTGTCGTGCCGTCTGCTGCAGAGAAGTGACACCGACACTTCTCCATTCTCCTCTTGGGATTTTGGGCACACACACACACACATGTGCCAGGAGTGTTTCAAGCCACTGGGTCCAAGACTCAAACCATGGTCGGCCACGTGGAAGTCCAGTGCTTTAATTACTATGCCACCTGCTTGCCTCAGTATTCTAGCCACTTATTAAAAGGTTTGCATACTTTAGTCTCCCAAATACCTATAAAATGGATAGTATCTCAATTTTCCACAAGGGAGAATAAAGTTTGGATACATTGTATACATTGCTCAAGATCATCCAATTATCAAAATGCACTGCTAGATTTTGAAATCAGATCAGTTAAAAACCAGCAAGCAAAACAAAATAAAACAAGAAAAAAAACAACAATAAAACAGTACTGTGAGGGAGAGAGAAACTGGTGTTACGGTGGGAGAACAAAAGGTTGATAGAGAAAGAAGAAATAAGACATAGAAGATTCTGGAAAAAGAAAAGAAAATATGGTAAAAGGAAGATACTCTGTGAGGAGCTGAGACTGGGAGTCAGGAAGTTATATAACTTGGTGACCAAGGATGATTGACTATAAGAAGCCTCACTGGAAACCTCTGTTCCAACACAAACCAATACTGAGCAAAGGTATTTTAGTGTTATTCTAGATTTGGTAGGAGTCATAGTGATGTACAAGACATTGAGAAGGACTGTCAAAGATTTGATAGAGAGAAGGAAGAAGTCCTGTAGGGACTAAGGTTCTGCTGGGAGAATGAGAATAATGGACTAAGAGAGGTTGCAGGAAAACCATGGCAGCCCTCCATCCTGCAGACTCTGCAGAGGACTCAAGGAAAAGAAGGGAAGGGACATATTTAAGGCAAATTCATTGAGGAAAACCTTGGGCATTTGAAAACATGTCCTCTGGAAAACTTGAACATGAGTGTTAATGACATCTTTATTCATAAGTGCCAAATATTGAAAACAACCAAGATATTCTTTAATGGTGTTTATCCATGAAATGAAATGTCCATAAAATGAAACATTTTGAGCAATAAAAAGAAATAACTCATTAAGACACAAAATAACATCAGAGGAATCCTAAATGCATATGATAACTATCAAAAGCCAACACAAAAAAGTTACATCCTCTGTGATTTCAATTACATGACACTTTGGAAGAGGGAAAACAATACTAACAGTTGGAAAGGCAAAACTGCAGTTATAGCCCAGAGTTCAAGATGGTGAGAAGATTGATAAGGTGGAGTACAGGGAAATATTTCAAGTGGTAAAATTGTTCTGTGTGGTACTCTAATAATCAACATAAATGACATGCTACATTTGTCAAAACTTACTAATTTTTTTTAGCAAAAAGAGAAGACCTTGTTGCATTCAAAGTTTTTTCTTTTTTTGGAAAGTTTTTTTTGCCATAGGACACATATACTTGCCAGAAAGGCAGAGAGAGACAGAGAGACAGAAAGTGAGTAATCACCCCCCAAGGGGGATGGCCATTCCACAATCCCTTCCCCTCCATTCTCCTCTCAGGACCTTGGGCACGCATGCACATGCATCCAGCTTGAGTTTAAGACACTGGGTCCGGGACTCAAACCGTGGTCAACTACGTGGGAGTCCAGCAACATAGCCAGCTAACTGCTGGTCCCACATGCAAAGTTTTTAAAGGAAGAATTTATGACTTAGGGGATTCCAGGATGTGAACAAACAATAAAACTGTACTGCAAATGTATAAAATGTTAGCACTGAATGGAGTAGAGCAAAAGATGTTGACCTACATAATTCTAGAAATGAGTGCAGTCTATGAGTCTAAAAGCAAACAGAACTGCATATAAACATTACACTTTAATAAAATCATTTCCCATAGTATTACAGTTTAATAATTCTGATATTGATAGGCATGTTTATTGGAGTTGAACAATGAGCACACTTGGTGTTCAGATCTTAGTTTCTAATATTTTTCAATAAAAGGAACCAGGGCTACAGAGACAAATGGTTGATTCTAGGACTGGAGTTGGAAGAACGAAGATTGAGTTTGAAAAATCTTGTAGTGTCAGAAAATAAGAAAGCACTCAAAATAATTACGATTATTACAGGTTTGCGTCATAGGGACATAGGCGTCAACTGAAGGAATTTCAGTTGTTCCAAGGTTAGAACAAATTGAGTCATAAAATTAATGGAGGCCCAGCTGCACTGATGCAAGCATAGATTGCTACTGTATGAGATGGGTTCACATAGTAGGCCTGAGTTTGGATCCTGCCCCAACTGAAAAAGGCCAGGCTCCTTTTGGCACACCTGTGGTCATAGCTAACTGGGAGACTGGGACAGAGGATCACAATGGTGAGATCTTGTAAAAAATACCTCTCTTGGGTACCAGCAGTTAGCGTAATGGCTATGTCGCTGGACTCCCATGTAGTCGACCGCGGTTCGCGTCCCGGACCCGGTGGCTTAAAACTCACGCTGGGCACATGTGCGTGAGTGCCCAAGATCCCGAGAGGAGAATGGAGGAGAAGGGATTGCGGTGTGACCATCCCCCCTGGGGGGTGATTTCTCGCTTTCTGTCTCTATCTCTCTCTCTGTCTGTCTGGTGAGCGCATGCACCCTATGGCAATAAACCTCTCAAAAAAAAAAAAAAATACTTCTCTCGCTCTCTCCCCCTTCCTCTCCTTTCTTTCTCTTTTTCTTTCTCTCTCAATGAAAAATTATAAAATAATAAAATATAAAATAAAAGAAAGAGTAGTTTTGGTTTCATAACCCAAAGTAAAGGGTAATATCTAATAGTCCGTTCTGATGACACTAAGGTTAGCCTCAGTAGTATAATTCGTATACATAGTATGTTCTTTTGATATGATGTCATATGAATGACATTTCACCCTGTGTTCCTCCTCCCTTAAAACTGTCACTCAGTCTAGTCATAAGAAAGACAAGATGAAATTCAACTGAGGGGCATTCTGTAAGACACTTGACTAGTGTTCAAAACTTTCTTGGTTATCAAAAACAAGACAATGGTCAGAAAGGTAGGAAAAACTAGAAGAGACAGAGTACAGACTGACAAATGTTAGTGACAAAGATCAGGAGGAAGAGGAAGACAGTGAGGAGGAAATGGAAGAGAAAACTGGGGAAACAAAAGCATCTCATACTCAATCTGTTTCTAATACTATTGAGCCCAGAAGAACCAGGAGATTCCTATGCAGTTTGCTGACAGAGATACAGAAGATGATGATGAACCTGATGCTGATTTCCTTAAGGCTAAGAGGCACAATGTGTTTGGGTTAGACCTCAAAGAGAATAAAGCATTACAGAGGAAAGAAACTTCTAAATTCAGTGTCAAAAAAAAGGTGACCAAAGTTGCAGAAGAAAAAAAAAATAATGGAGAGAAATTTTAAAGTGAATAAGAAAATAACATTTGCTGATGAAGGGAAGTTGGTTCTGCAGTGGCCACAAATGCAGAAATCCACCATGAATGATACGGAAGAAGACAATGACACTGTTGGTATCAATTTAAACAAAGCAAAGGAAAGGCTTCAGGAAGTGGACAAATTTGACAAAGAAGAATACTGGTAGAAAATTAAGGCAAAGCATCGGGAGAAAAGATTGAAAGAAAGGGAGGCCAGGAGAGAAGCCAATAAGAGACAGTCAAAGACCAAAGATGAAGAAGAAGCCTTTCTGTATTGGTGTGATGATGATGATGGTGGATTTGATCCAAGCACACTTCCAGATGCAGATAAGTACAGAAGCCCTGAAGAATCAGCTAGTGAAGATATGGAAAATAAGTGATACCAAGATGAAGCAGGGGATGAGGAAAAGAAATAAGAGCAAAGTGGAAGACGTGGGACCAATGAGTCATAATAGAAAGAAGGCCAAGGGGAAAGCCTAGAGCCTTTGGATTTAGGCCTGTCCTTAGCAGAGGCTGAAGAGCTGGTGTTACAGCTGCTTAAAAATCAGAGCTAAATACCTCCTACATCTGCCTTCTCCTTAAAACCTCTGGTTATGACTTTGTATGAAAGAAAGAAGATGAAAACTAATTGACTTTGGGGCACTTAGGTACCTTGAGTTCCATACCCAAAGGACACCTTCTCTGGACAGAAAAAAACAGATCTCTAAGCCTCAGTTACAGGACTTGTTTTGCACTATCATGGAGCATACTCAGAGCGAAGGGAGATTTGCAATTTCCTGATCCCATTTTCTGGCATGTGCTTTGTTAAGTTTTATCCTTGGGTGTCTGCACTCGTCATCAGAAATGCTTTCTTTGTTTTACTGGCAAGTTCTGGAGCTTTTGTTTTCATTAGAATTCCTGTCTTGCTTACTATACAGAAGTTTCTATGTTACCATTAAACAAAAATGTTCATAATTTTAATGTATTTAATACCTCTAAAGACACCAAAAACAATGGACCAGCCCTTGGAAAAAATGAGTATTTTTGAATTGAGATGATGAATAATAAACATATTTCTTATAAAAGTCAACAAACAAACAACCGAAAACAAACAAGGATGGTGGGAAGTGAGAAACTGTCATAGCCAAGAGATCTGATAAATAAATGTATTATGATATCCCGAATAGAATCTTGAAACAGAGAAAAGGCATTGGGTGGAAACTGGGGAACTCTAAGTACAAACTTTAGTCAATAACAATGAATTAACATTGGTTCCTAATTAGTAGAATATATGCCAAATTGAGACAGGAATGTTTGCATGGGAGTCTGTTAGCAGGGCGTACAGGAACTCTCAGTGTTCTCTTTCCATAATTTTTTTGTTTGTTTTTGTTGTTAAGATAAAGTTATTCTAGATTAAAAATTTACTTTTTAAAAAAGAAAATAATGGGAAAGAGAACTTTAGGTAAATCTTGTCCGTGTGTTGTGGTATTTTGAAATTAGCCCTTCACTAATTTTTATCAGAGTAATAAAGCCTACTGAACAGGAACTTGCTGATTGGAAGACTTGTCTTATGAAAAGCGTAACCCATTTAAAAAAGAGATGTGAGCAATATTTCGGCTTCATGGAGTTCTGCCATATTTATTTAGAGAGGGATGATCTATAAGCACAAATTACTGCCCTTTAAAACAGAAAGTTTGCACATATACACACACTGGTTCAGCACAAGAAAGAGTATTTATATGCCACTAGCTCTCAATTTCCATCTTCAGCCTTTTAGAACTTGCAGAAATTTCCTGGTTTAGTCCTTTCTTCTTTAAGAGATTCAATGAAGAACACAGCCGATATGTTGCAAGTTTAGCAAAGAATGATGGTCCTTCCATTTTTAGGAAAGGTGAACAATTTTTGCAAAATCACAGATAAATAAATTAACATTAGCATTCTATTTCAGAGAAACTGCAGGGAAGTGGCTAATGCAGGGTTGTATGGTTCGAAAGAAACATGGTAAATTCAGTAACAATGAAAAGCTAATTCTATAATGAGATGAAGTATTTTTAGCTTGAGTTTTCATTCACCTCCTTACTTTAGGCAGGTAAACTCACATTTTTTTCTTCACAGAGAAAATAGATTTTTGAAGAGTAACTTTTAAATCCATTTTTTTGCTACATGATATTGTTATGAAGATTAAATAAGGTTATACATGTAAAGAAATTAGAACAGTATTGACAAACTATCAATATTATTTTATCATTATTGATTATAATCCTTATACTATATTTATATTATAATTATTAGTATATAAAGTGGATATGTATGTATATTTGTAGGCATATAAAATGCCAGGCAAATACAGTAACTTTAATATCTAAAAGTAAAACTAACATGTTTCCCTCCAACTCTACTTCTCCAAATAACATCTTTACCTCAGTGAATTATGCCATAATTCAAAATTCATAAGTCAATTAAGCACAGACTCTTATTTTACCTTCTAAATATCTCCTGATTTGATGATTTTTCAGAATCGTTTCTGTTACTATTTTTGTTTATGCTCTAGAGATGTCTCAAGTCCTGCTTCCTGTTCTCTCAGATCCATCATCCATGCACTGTAGACAATGCCACCTTTCTAGAACACACCTTCTGATAATATGGATTTCCATTCTTTTTTACCTGGCTCCTGTTCACCTCTCCAGTCAAATGTCTTATTCCATCTATTTTATACCTGTTCTTCAATCCAATCTAAGTGTTTGTAATTTTCTATATTTGTATTGTGTACATTTCTCTTCTAGAATGTTCTCTCAATGTCACTCCTTATGGCTGGCTCATTTCATTGTTCAGAACTCAGTTATGATATCATCTCCTCACAGAATCCTTCTTAACATCTCCAGACTGAGCTGACATCTGGACCTTCTATTCTCCCACAGGCACTCTTTTGCTTATAGAAATCTTAGATCTAATCACAATTCAAATAACTATTCTCAAGCTTTAGTGAACAACTGAATCACCTGTATTAAAATACAAACTGTTCAATCCACCCACCAGAGTTTTGAGTCAGTACTTCTGGGATGGGAGTCAAGAATTCTAATTTTTGGGACCAGTAGGTAGCATGGTGGTTAAGGTGTTGGACTTCCACACGATCACTGTGGTTCGAGTCCCGGACCCAGTGACTTGAAAATCACACTGGGCATGTGTATGTGCATGTCCCAAATGCTGAGAGGATAATGGAGAAGAAGGGATTGTGGTGTGACCAACCTACCCGGGAGGGGTGATTTCTTACTTTTCCTTTCTCTGTCTCTTTCCCTCCCCAATGAGTGCATATCCCTATGGTGAAATATCTTTAAAAAATGAATCTTAATTGCTGGGCCGGCTGGTGGTGTGGTGGTTATGGCAACTGGAAACCACATGGTCTAGTGTGCAGTTTGAGTCTCAGACTCAGTGGCTTGAGAAACACACTGGATGCATATGTGTGCATGCCCCAGATCCTAAAAGGAGAGAAGAATGGAGGTTCAGAGATTGTGGTGTGACTATCACACACGGGGGCTTCTTTCTTTGTCTCTCTCTCTCCTGAGAGACATGCCATTTGGCAAATTAAAAAATAATAATAATTTGCCTTTTTAACAAATTCCCAGTTGATGCAAATGCTTTTTTTCTGGGCTAACTTCTAAGACTCCTGATACTGCTGGCTAAAGAAGTCTGAGTCCCAGAAGTTCAACCTGAATGACGTATGATGTTTACTTAGCTTGGGCCTGGGTAGGGTGAAAACAAGGTTGTGCAGGTGTGAAATTCAAAGAAAGCACTGAGTCTGAGCAGTCAGATAATTGCAATTCTGCTGCACATTAAAGGTGAGAGTTATTTTCCTTTGAAGCAAAGAAATAGTGTGGTCATTTCAGTATATCAGGTTGCTGGGAAAGTCATGACTCCTTTTTTATGTTTTTCTATGCAAAAATGCACCACGACTTTCCTGATGACCCAATATAAAGACTTCTCACCATAACCATTATAAATTATTGTAATAACGCACTATTTTAAAAACTATAATATATCATATGGGTAATCTAGTTGAAAAAAAAAAAAACCTTTGTTTTATATTTAAGAATATCTCCCTAGGACTCAATTTCTTTATTTCAGGGGAGTCATACTAAAAGTGGGCATTTATTAGTGGTAAACCAGCTCAACTCCTAGGATGAAGAATTAGGAATTAGACACATTTTTGTGAAGGATTCTTGCAAAGGACTGCCCAGCAGGCAATTCTTGAAGGAATAACGGGGCATGTAAGTAGCTTAGGTGCCTCTCAAAGAGTGTGCAACAAAAATCAAGGTTTCCATGTTCCAAACATTCCAGTCTTCAAAAGAATGGCAAGGGCAAGGCAGAATCTAAATGCAACAACAGGAAGCTATTGTGTGCATCATCAGGCAGATATGATTCAGTCTGAGATATGGTACAGTGATATTGTGATTTGATATGAAAATATACATTTTGGTTTCTGCTCATTTCTTGAAATACAGATGCTAATGCCCTTGGAATCTCCACAGTATTAAGAGGTTTTTCTTTTTTTTTTTCTTATGAGATGATGGCTGAGGGATCCGCGATAGCCTCAGAGGAGGACTGACTTCAGAGGTATAAACTGTGAGATCAAAGGGTTTAAACTCTGGCCCCTACTCCTACCTCCCAACCTCAGGGAAAAGTAGGGGGTTGAAGGTTGAATTCCTTCAACGGGTAATGATATAATCAACCATGCCTATGTAACGGTGCCACCTTTATAAAAATCCTAACTAATGGTGTTTCCACGGCCTCTGCTCAGGTAAACACATGGAGGAATCTGCACCTGGAGAGGCTAGGGAAGTTCCCCACCCCTCACCCATGTCTCTCTCTGTGTACATCTTCCATCTACCTGTTTCTTAGCTGTGTTCCTTTACAATAAATGGGTAAATAGAAGTAAAGTGCTTTCCTGAGTTCTGTGAGGCATTCTAGCAAATGGTTAAACCCAAGGAGGGTTTAACCCCTCAAGTTATAGAGGATCCAAAGACCAAGACTTGTGATTGGCAGTTGAAGTGGGAGGCAGTGTCATAGGACTGACCCATTAGACTGTGGGATCTGATGCTATCTCCAGGTTCTTTGGTGCCCAAACTGAATAATTATAATGTACCGAGTTAGCATTCATTGAAGAAATGTTTGATGTGTGGGAAAAGCCCCCACACATCTGATGTCAGAAATGTTTTATGTTTGAATGCTGAGAACATAGTAGAAAGAGGTTTTGTTGTCTTTTGTTTTTCCAATTATATGGTTACTTATCAGTTTTGTACCCTTCTCTAAACTTCAATTTCCTCTTATGTAAAATGGGACAATTCAGCTAACTAGGTGGTGTGGTAGTTAAAGTGGCTGGATCTCACATGGCCAACACTGAGGTTCTAGTCCTGGACTTGGTGACTTGAAAAACACACCAGGTGTGTGTGTGCATGCATACTCCAAATCCCAAAAGAATGGAGGAGAAGGGATTCCAGTGTGGTTATCTCCCTGCGGTATGCTTTTTCACTTTCCCTCTCTCTCTCTTTGTCCTTTGTCTCTCTGCAGCAAGTGCACAAACCCTGGCTTTTTTTTTTTTTTTTAAATGGGAGCAATTAATATAGAGAAATCAAGAATGTTGAATGATAGAGATGAGGAATACAACTGGAATAATAGTTGATTATAGTAGTTACCATCACTAAAAGGCAGAAAGTCAACATAAGGCCCGAGGCAAGCCAGAGCATAGGACCTTCATCATGTGTATGCAAGGAGAAATAACGAAATCCCTTATTATTTCAAAATGGAATTGGGAGACCATAAAGGAAACCGAACTTATGCACCCAAGAAACAGTCTGGCTAGGAATGTATACCTAGGCCACTTTACGCTTTCATGCTGGACTCCTAGAACAAGACACCTAGAGAAATTCAAGATATATACCAAGATGTTGTCAGATTTCAAACTCTTGTAGACTCTTGTGTTATGAACATCCTTATCTCCTTTCTTTTGTATTTGTTCTTAGCTTTTTTGCCATACGTTACATATGCTCTTCAAAGAGAGACAGTGAGAGGGAAATAAGAAATCACCTCCCAGGGAGGATGGCCATGCTATAATCCCTTCTCCTCCATTCTCCTCTTGGGGTTGAAAATCACACATGCACCTGATAGGATTTTCAAGCCACCAGGTCTGAGACTCAAACTGTAGTCAGTCATTCTATAGTCTAGCATCTTAACGACCAAGTCACCTGCTGCTCCCATCCTTGTCTCCTTTTATCTCTCTTGTAGTTCATGTAACTTATGTTGTGCTTTCATAACTTTTCCTACTTCAGCAGAAGTTTCACTTCAAAGTATCTTGTGGTTATTTAAGGCTTTCTGCATATAAAAGGCTTTACCCTCTCTCTTGCTTTCGGAGTACTCTTGATTTTATTAGAGTCTCCTTCCTAGGGGCCAGCAGGTGGCATGGAAGTTAAGGTGGCTAGATCCCACATTGTTCACTGCATGGTTTGCAACCTTGACCTGGCAACTTGAATAATGTGCCAGATATCTGTTTATGCTTCCCCAAAATCCTAAAGGAGAATGGAGGAAAAGGAATTGCAGTGTGGCTATTGCTCACGGATGGAGGTGATGTCTCACTTTCTCTCTGTCTCTCTTGACCTAAGTGCATGGGCCCTATAACAAATGACCCAAATGCATATAATTTATAACAAATGAAACAAAAAAATCTGTTTCCCAAGTTTCAACTTTTCTTTTTTTTTTTTTTTTTTTTTTTTGGAGAGGTTTTTGCTATAGGGCGCGTGCGCTCGCCAGACAGACAGAGAGAGACAGAGAGATAGAAAGCAGGAAATCACCCCCCAGGGGGGATGGCCACGCCGCAATCCCTTCTCCTCCATTCTCCTCTCGGGATCTTGGGCACGCACGCACACGCGCCCGGCGTGAGTTTAAGCCACCGGGTCCAGGACTCGAACCACGGTCGACTACGTGGGAGTCCAGCGACATAGCCATTACGCTAACTGCTGGTCCCAAGTTTCAACTTTTCTGAGACCTCAGATGAAGATTTTTTTTTTTTGGATGGTCCCATAGTCTGGTTTTAAGGTAACCATGTCTCAAAGAGACCCCCCCCACCCGATAGCTGATCACATGGTTTGAATCCTGGACCTCTGGACCTGCAGCTTGAATAAAACATCAGCTGTGTGTGTACATACCCCAAATCCTGACAGCATAGAGAAATGGAGGAGAAGGGATTTTGGCATGACTATGTTTCATTGGGTGTGCTTTCTCTGTCTCTCTAGAGAACACATGTGCCCTCTGACAGATGTCTTTTCTTTCTTCTTCTTCTTCTTCTTTATTTCTTTTTATTGTTTGGTTTTTACAGGATCAGTCTTTAAAATTCTTTGACAAGTGCTACAACATAAGAGTTCATTATGAATCCAGAGAATCTGAGGTGGGTTACCCTAAAACTTGATTAAGAACAAGCACAGGGTCTTTCTGTCTCCTTTATACTATTTCTCTCACTTTTGTTCTTCACATTTCTTTACCCATTACACAATCCTACCAGGAATCAACAGAGTCAACATTTTTTCCAAAGAGACTTTTTTGATTCACCCAAGCTGGGGGACATGTATATTCTCCTGGGCTCTGGTACATTGAATCATGGTGTCATCTCTGTATAGCTATCACTTCTTCAGGGCAGCAACCACCTCCATTATTTTTTGTTTCCCAGCATTTTCCACAGGCCATGACACAGATAAGTTACTTGCTCTTTATTGAGGTGAACTAAATTATCTCTGGCTTGGAAAAACTGAGTCTGATATCTCTTTGCAAACATCAGTTCACTATGGCAAATAGAGATAGTCAAAGTCAGAGCTGGAGGAAGTTCTTTCTTCGTGACAAGTGTTCCTTCCATGAACTGTTGTATTTGCATATAGTATTGTGTGTATATCAAAACACTTACTTATCATTCATTATGATGTAGAAGAAATAACACAGACAGATCTGGGTCATATTTAGACAATCAAAAGCTCTTTCTAACAGCCTTCACCAAGGACATGGGTGAAGGAAACCAAAGGATGAGGTAAAAACATATGGGCTGATAAAGCCTGCAGCTCTCTCCAGGAGAAGTCATTTAAGTGCATTAAAAAGACTGCCAAAATAGAGGCATGGCAATAAGACAGAGGGAGGTCTCCAGGAATGTGATCAGAAAATTAAAATAAAGAAACAAACAAACCAAAATAAACAACCCAAACTTCAGTAGAACCAAAACTATGCATTCAGGTTGTAAAACATACAGAGATCTTACACATTTCATACAGAAAATCACTGGTTTCTAAGAAATAATAATAATAATAAAAATCCTTGAAAAGTTACTAGTGAAAAAATTCTTCATCTGCTGAGGGGAAAGACTCAAACCTGATCACAATATGTTTGAAGTTAGACTCTCACGCCTTTCACAAGGGAACACTGCAAGAAGAAAATAAACGCCCTTTTCAGGAGGCAAATGTATTTAGTTCAGTTTTCATGGTTGTATTGCATACTGTATCTGGCACTTTGTCAAAATTTTCAAAACATGCAAAGACACAAGCAAATATGACCCATAGTTAAGTAGAAAAACAGTCTATATAAGCATATCTGGTGTTTGAAATTATTAAATAAGGACTTTAAAATAGCCATGTTAAATCTATTTAAAAGGTCTAGCGGGGATGTGGATTACATGCATGAACAGTTAGAGAATCTGGTAAAAAAAATGCTGCAAAATGAAAGCTGAACATGAAAAATATACCAGAAATAAAAAAAATATTCAATCATTTAACAGTAGACTATATGCAGTGAATCTAAAGAAAGGGTGACATAAATTATCAGACAGAAAATAGGATAGAAAGACTACAGAAAATAGGAAAGGATTTGTGAGATGGTGTAACATATACGTAATTTAACTAAAATGGTAAATGGTTTACCATACACGTCAGTTTAACATACATATAACATATACACACTTGAAACCATTTTAAATGGTTTAAAATGTTCCAGCAGAATACAAAAAAGAGAATTAAAAATAAAATAATATTTGAGAGATAATAGATAAATATCTTCCAACAATGATGAAAGATATCAATATACAGAATCAAATAAAAAGACTGTGGAATTTAAACAGAATGAATATAATAAATAAAACAAAATATCTAGTTATATCAAAATCAATTGTTAAAAAAAAGAAAACAATTGTAAAAAAAAAACCTTAAAAGTAATAAGTGCTGTAAATGACACATTTTAGGCTAGAGAAGAATTAAATGACATCTTTAATGTAGTGGATGGGAAAATAAAATTTTGAACTTAGAGGTCTATAAAAAGTCATATATTCTTCAGAACTTAAGGTAGGGGACTTCTGGATTTGTCCATGAGAGAATAATGAGATCCAGAATTAAATTCTCAACCAAAATATCTAAAAATAAACAAAATAGGTGCCAGCAGGTGCATGGTAGTTAAGGTGCTAGCTTCCACATGGTTAACTTCAGTTTGAGTGCTAGACCTGGCAGCACGTGTGCCCAAACTCTCAGGAGGACAATGGAGAAGGGACTGCAGTATAGTCATTCCCTCTGAGAGATGATTTCTCACTTTCTCCCTCACTTTATCTCTTGAGTGAATGTATGTACCTTGTGGCAAGAACATTAAAGAAAAAAATAAGGACAAAATAAAGGGACAATATTTATAAACATTGGCAACAGACAGTCTAGAACTTACATCATATTATCCTCAGCCCCTCAGAGAGGGAACAAATTGCTTTGACTTTCTGCTTTAAGACAAGTTTTAGATTGTGATTCAAGGAAGAGGATCTTAAACAAAACTTGACAAATTTACTGAGGTGAGAAAACAGAGATTCCAGTCGAAAAACTGAAGTCTCCAGAATTTGCCAAACAAAATTTGGAAAGAAGTGAGTTACACAGGAAAAGAGTTGCAAAATTCTATGTAAAGTTCACTTGAGATTTACTTCAATAACAATATATGCATGAGTACAGTAATATTCTACTGACTTCTGAGGATAGAATAATTATGAGGAAGCTAAAAGATAATAATTCCCAGGGCTCATCTAAGGCCATACATACTTTGAGCTCCTTTAGCCTGGATGGAGAAATCTCCTATGAATGAGGCATTCAGTACTGACCCTGGAGGGAGCATACACTAAGAGTGGGCCTACACTAGCCTTAAATGAGTAATCTAGGCTTTTCCCTTAATGGGTTTGAAACAGGCCTCAAAAATACCAAATAAATCTACAAGAAAGACATTTTCTCTCTCTCTCTCTCCTCTCCATGTGTATCTCTCTCACACTCATGCAATCTAGCACTTAGCAATGTAAAATTATAATTTTTATTTTTCAGTTAAATCTTTATGCTATTAATAGACACAGGAAAATGTGACACATACTGGTAAAAAAATTAGTCAACAGATCTGAAAAAGACAGAGATAGTAAATCAGGAGACAAGAACATTAAAATAGTTATTATAGGTGCCAAGTAGTAGCACAGTGAAAATGAGACTGGACCCACGTGGGAAAGGTTCTGGGTTCACATCCTGGGACTTAAGAGGCACACAGAGGTGGAAGGGGAACACATCTGTGATCCAATGCTGGCTGGGTCTTGGGGGTAAAATATAGGCATGAGGATCCTATTGGGAGTGTTTCTCTCTCACTGTCTTTCAGAATAACTAAATAAGTAGACTTTTCTTTCTTGCTTTCTCTTTTTTTTTTTTTTTTTTTTTTTTTTCTGAGAGAGAGATTTTTACTATAGGGTACGTGCGCTTGCTGGAGAGACAGAAAGTGAGAAATCACCCACTGGAAGGATGGCCATGCTGCAATCCCTTCTCCTCCATTCTCCTCTTGGGAGTTTGAGTTTGCACCTGGTGTGAATTTTAAGTCGCCGGTTCCAGGACTTAAACTGGGGTCGACTACATGGAAGACCAGCGATATAACCATTACACCATCTGCTGGTCCCAGTAAACATTTATTTTAAAGCTATGATATTTGTGTTCCATATTCTCAAGAATGTAAAATAAAACATCAATATAACATGGAGAAATAAGAGATATATTAATGATACAAATGTAACTTGTAGGCATAAAAAATCAGAAATTAAAAATTCACTGAAAATAAATAATAGAAAATTAGATGCCATAGGGAAAAATCATAATGGTAAGTACTTTACAATAAAACTATTGAAATAAAGCATGGATAGGGGAGGAGCAAGACGGCCAACTAGAAGCAGTCATTATGGTGGCTTTTTGGGAAGGAAGGTTACACAGTTTCAAGAAATGCCTTTCCTTTCAGTGGAGGAGTGAAGTTAGACTGACTTAGAGCAAGAAAAAGACCACAAAAGCTTCTGAAGCACAAAATACCTACCTGGAAAAGTAAAGGCAATAAATCACCTGAACTCAGTGAGCTTTTGAGACCTTCCTAGCCATGGGGAAGGTGGGAGAATGTCTCCTCTGGATCTCTAACTTTCATACTCCCACCTTGAACTCCAAAACTTCCCTTCTATGGAATGATGAAATGAGTATGGAGCTAAGACTATTGCAGGGAAGTACACTGATATTACACTTCAGAGAACATTTTGGAACTCTCATCTTAGCTTTATCCCAATCTCAGAAAGCTTGGCACCAACTTGGGAGCCAACAAATGAGTAGAACTTGGGTTGCAATGGAGACTGGGCAATCTGAGGTCTCTGAATGGCACAAGCAGAGGACATACAGAGAGGTGAAGAAGTCTCTGTGGTTGGGGAAAACTTGGGTGAGCACCAGCAACAACTAAAGTCTATCAGATACCCTACACTGGAGATCTATGTATCCTGTTTCTCCCCCCAGAATGTGGCATATAAGAGTACCTCTCTCCCCTAAAAGAGACTGAAGAATCTAGACACTTCCCACTCACTGGTGGGCTAGGTGGGCCTACACTTATCCTCCACTCAGAGGTAAGCCATGGGGTATAGCTACCTCTTTCAACTGAGGCCACCATAGCACAGCTTTTCTGGAGCTCTCTGAACTGTAAGTGTGGGCAAAGGAAAGGGATGCAGCACCTGAAAGAGGGGAGGGAACCAGAAAGTTCCACTCTAAGTCAGATGTGGGAAGATTGGGTACTGCCTCAGGTCACCTCTTGATCCTATATTGTGTGATCCAGTCACATAACTTCTAGCATGACTGCTCAAATTGGATCAACCTCCTTGAATCCAAAGGGCCTTATAAGTCACAGTCTCTGGAAAAGTCAGACAGAGTGGCTTGCCTCTGGACCCTTTTGAACAATGTTCCTGGGGCCACATTTAGGACTTCAGGGCCACCTTTACTGCCAGGTATTCCACCTTCACTGTCAGGTGTTCCACGCAGGACACAGAGGAACTGCTAGTTGGGTCTCACAGTTAGGCTTGCCTACAGCCCTGCTAGAAAATTTTGCCTGGGATGCACGTGGGTTCAGTAGGCTTTCTGAAAATTATACAGTTATACAAGACTGGCTTGGATCAGAAAGGCACTGTAGGCATCTGGCCCCCAAAACCACCTTTCCCAGGGCCATGTCTGAGTCTTGGCAGCCAGCTTGTTCTCAGAGAAAACATGTCTAACAGACTTCTTGGGCCACAAAGACTGGGCATAGTCCTTTTCTCCCTGATTCTGTTCATAGGCCCACATTCCAGTCTTGAGGGTCATCTGACCCTGAGTGTTTATGTAAACTTCACAGGATTTGCTTCTTGGGTCTCACAGATATGCTTGCCTTTATCCCCTACTGAATGAATTTGCCAAGGCTACACTTGGGTTCAGGAAACAACCTTGTTCCAGAAATTATAAGCAGGGGCACAAGCCCTACTTAGTTCTGAAAGACATGGCTGGCCTCTAGCTTCTCCTGGACCACCTTGTGAAGGTCACATTTGGGTCAAGATAATTAACTTACACCCAGAAATTACAAGTGGATACTTAAACATTGGTTGGATCCAAAAAAGTACAACCTGGCAACTGACCCTTCCTGGATCATCTTTGCCAGGACTTCATCTTTGTCTTGGTGGCTGACTTAACCCTGCAAATGACAGGCAGACCCAAAAAACTCCACGAGCCTCATACTGTGTCTGCCTACTGTATCTCCCAGATCACCTTTGTAGAGTCACTTCTGGGCCTTGAGGGTCACGTTGTGTGGGATATTTTATGCAGGATCTGTAGACCTATTTCTTGGGTCTCACACACAGAGTGGCCTCCAGCCCTTCCTGGAACTAACTTGCCAGGGCCTTATTCAGTTTGGCGGCTGGTCTGCTTCCAGAAATTATGGTCAGGCACAAGCTTGACTTAGATCTGAAAGGTGCATCTGATGTTTGGCTCCTCCTGGATTTCTCTTTCCAGGGCCACACCTAGGTCCTGAAAGCTGATGTGCCTCCCTAGAGATATCTCCCCCTCCCTCCAAAAATGCAATAACTCCTCACCAGCAATGGATAACATGCAGGAAATCACTGAAATGTCAGAAAAGGAATGCAGAATATTGAACATATCACAACTCAGTGAGATTCAAGAAAAAAACAAACAATTAATTCCAGAAAATAATAAAATCATTCCATGACTTGAAAAAGGAGCTCCATAAAGAGTTAGACATCTTAAAAAAGAATTAGACAGAGCTTCTGGAAATGAAAGATACAATACAGAAAATCAAGATTTCTCTCAAAAGCATTAACAATAGATTAGACCATACAGAAAAAGAATTTCTGAGCTTGAAAACAAAGCCTCTGGGGTCAGCAGGTGGCATGGTGATTAAGACTGGACTCCCACATGGCCGACTGTGGTTCGAATCTTGGATCTCGTAGCTTGAAAATCATGCTGGATGCATGTGTGTGAGCACCTAAAATACCAGGAGAGTAGAGAAGAATGGACTATGGAATGGCTATCCCCCTGGAGAGTGATTTCTCACTTTCCCTCTCATTTTCTCTCTGTCTCTCTTGTGAGCATACTTACCCTATGGCAAAAATCTTAAAATAAATAAATGAAAAAATTTATATAAAAAAGTCTCTGATTTAGTCTAAGTCACTGAAAAGAATTTTTGAAAGACTATTAAAAATGAAGACAATAGGGACCAGCAGTTTGCGTAATGGCTATGTCGCTGGACTCCCACGTAGTCGACTGCAGTTCGAGTCCCGGACCCGGCGGCTTAAACTCACGCCGGGCGCGTGTGCGTGCGTGCCCAAGATCCCGAGAGGAGAATGGAGGAGAAGGGATTGCGGTGTGGCCATCACCCCTGGGGGGTGATTTCCTGCTTTCTATCTCTCTGTCTCTCTCTGTCTGGCGAGCGCACGCGCCCTATAGCAAAAACCTCTCCAAAAAAAAAAATAAATAAAAAGAAGACAATATACAGAAAATTTTAGACACTATTAGGCAACCAAATATCCACACGATGGGTATTTGAGAAGGTGAAGAAACAGGTAAAGACAGAAAATATTTTCATGAAATATTATCTGAAAATTTTCTAAATCTTGAAAGACATATAGACAACTAGATCTAGAAAGTCAAAAGAGCAGAAAATGGAGTCTGCATAAGAGGATCCCCTCCAAGGCACATCATCGCCACAATGGCAAAACTCAAAGAAAGATGATATTCTAAAAATGACAAGAGAGGGAACCAGCAGTTAGCGTAATGGCTATGTCGCTGGACTCCCACGTAGTCGACCGCGGTTTGCGTCTCGGACCCGGTGGCTTACAACTCACGCCGGGCGCGTGTGCGTGCGTGCCCAAGATCCCGAGAGGAGAAGGGAGGAGAAGGGATTGCGGCGTGACCATCCCCCCTGGGGGGTGATTTCTCGCTTTCTGTCTCTATGTCTCTCTCTGTCTGTCTGGCGAGCGCACGCGCCCTATAGCAAAAAACCTCTCCCCCCCCCCCAAAAAAAAAAAAAAATGACAAGAGAAAAGCTTCCAGTTACTTGTTCAGGATACATCATTAGACTAACATCAGACTTCTCAGTAGTAATCAGACAGGCAAGGAGAGAATGTAAAGACATATTAAAAATTCTGAAAGAAAAAAAAATATTAAGCAAGACTACTACACCTGGTAAGATTACCCTTCAAACCAGAAAGAGAAATAAATTATTCTCAGATAAACAAAAACCACAAGAACTTGCAAACACTAGACCAGATCTTCAATAAATATTTAAGAAAGTACTATATAAGGAAAGTGAAAGGGAGATCAACAGAAATAAGAAAACATAAGACAGCCAGAAAAATAACCAGCAAAATTGTAAGATAAAGTCCACACATATCAATAATGATGTTGAATGAATGTTAATAAATTAAATTCTCCAATATAAAACACAGATTGACAGAATGAATTAAGAAAAACCAAGAATTTTCCTATGGTGTTGCTTACAAGAAACACACTTCCTTGATAGAGACATGCATATAGTAAGGGCTGGAAAAAGTCATTTTATTTTATTTTTTAAACATTCAATGGCTATACATATTTGGCTTGTAAAGAGCGTTTACCCAACATGAATACTCCTCAGAACAGGAAAAGTTCATTTTATGAAATAAAAAACCAAAACAGAATTATGGAGTCATGATACTGATAATCAGACAAAACAGAGTTCAAGCTAAAACCTGTAAAAAGAAACAAAAGGTCTTTTTATAGTATTAAAGAGATCAATTTACCAAGAAGATATAACAATTACAAATATTTATGTATCCAAAAACAAGTCTTTACAAATTTGAAAGTTTAGAAATCAGATCTAGCATTTATTCTGACTGCAATGGAATTAAACTTGTAATCAACAACAGAAAGAGCATTTGAAAATAGACAAATGCATGGAAACTAAACAATTTACTACTGAATGACTACGAAACTAATGAAATAATTTAAAAGAAAATTGAAAAATATCTTGAAAGAAGTGATAGTTAAAACAAAGTTCTTTTGGACTAGCAGGTGGCATAGAGGTTAAGTCACTGGACTCACAGAACTGACTTCCAGATTCAAGTCCCTATGGCTTGAAAATTATGCCAGGCACATGTGGGTGTATGCCTCGAACCCCAAGGAGACTACAGAAAAGGGACAGTGGTGTGGCCATCCCCCTGGGGAGTGATTTCATTCTCTCTCTCTCTCTCTACCCCTCACTCTCTCTATGCTAGTGCACAATATTATAGTAAATATATATAAAATAAAGAAATAAAACACAACTCAGACAGAATCTCTGGGGCACATTGAAAACAATATTGAGAGGGAAGTTTATACCAATTAGTGCTCACACAAAATAAATAGAAAGGTGGCAAATAAATAACCTAATAACGCATGTGAAGAAACTGGAATAGTGAGGCCAGCAGGTGGCACAGTGATTAAGGTATTGAATTCCTGCATGGCTAACCACGGTTTGAGTCCAAGACCTGGTGTCTTAAAAATCATGCTACTCATGTGTGCATTCATGCCCAAAAAGTCAGAAGGAGAACTGAAGAGAAGGGATTGTGGTGTGGCCATCCACTCTGGGGGTTAATATCTTACTTTCCCTCTCATTTTCTCTATCTCTCTCTGATGAGCTCACACTCTCAACTGAAAAAAAAAAAAAAAACTTAAAAAAAAAGAAAGAAAAAAGAAATTTGAAAAGAATAACAACAAAAAAAATCAAAAGTACTAGAGGGAAATAAATGATAAAGATTAGAGCAGAAATAAATAAAACAAAAAATAAAATAGCAAAACTAAACAACAAAAAGCTGTTTTGAAAAAAGATGAATGAAATTGACAAACATTAACTATACTAACAGAAAAATAGAGAAAAGAACCAGATAAATAAAATCAGAAATGAAAAAGGGAACATTACAGCAAGTATAGTAGAAATAATAATAATAAAAGAGATCATTAGAGAATATTATAAGCCATAAATTGAAAAATCTAGGAGAAATGGTCGAAGTCCTGGATTCACAATATACTTACGATGAACCAGGAAGAAATAGAAAGCAAGAATAGACAAATAACAAGGAATGGATTTGAATCAGTAATAAATAGTATCCCAACACAGAAAAAGCTGAGGTCTCAATAGGTTCACTTCAGAATTAAATAAAAATTTTGAATAATTAACACCAAACTCTCCTTAAACTATTTCTGATTACTTGAATGGAAGAAACCCTCCCAAACATTATTTCACAACTAAGACTCTGCAAAACAGATTTAGAAGGTACATTTCTCAACACAATAAAAGCCATTTATGATAAACCTATAAACCTATATATGATATTATCATACAAAAACTGAAACAACTTAAAGATTGGAAGGTATAAAATTATGGAGAGCAAGACAACCTTGGATATTATGGACAGTGTAGGAGGGCTATGGACAATAGAGAGGGAAGGAGGGAATCAAAGAGAAAAACAAAACGAAAAACCACAGTGTATGCTGTAAAGATGTACAATAATTAAATGTAAATAAGAAATTATCAAATAAAATTTAAAAAAGTAACCAAAAGACCAAAACAACAAGCAATGAGACAATGACATTTGATATAATGTAAACAAATATTGAAGATTTAATGTAAGTCGAGCAAGTCAGACTGTGAAAGACAGGCATTGTATGCCCACACTTAATATATACTGAATGTCTGTACTGTATAGCTAAAGATTGGAAGGTATAACAGCAGGGAGGTCAACTGTAGATACTAGAGACAGTATAAAAGGGGATGAGTATTAGGAGGAGAGAGGGAGGGGATCAGAGAAAAAAATAAAACATTTAATAGATACAATAATGAAAATTTACCTGTTGATGATAATGTATGTGGTAATTTCTTTAACTTGGTTAATATGTACCATATTCATGCTGGGAAAAACCATGTTGTACACTGTAAAGATTTGCAGTAATTAAAAGTAAAATTAAATGATAAATTAAAAAAGAAAGTTCAGGGCTGACAGGTGGCATGGTGGTTAAGGGTGCTGGACTCCCACATGATGGTTCGAGTCCCAGACCTGGCGGCTTGCTTTGTCACTTTCTCTTTCTCTCTCTCTCTTTCTTTCTCTCTCTCTCTCTCTCCCCCTCTTTGGTTAAATTAAGATATATAGATAGATAGATAAAGTTAAATAAAATAATTCTTTAAAAAAATTTTAAAAAAATAGGGAAACAGCAGTTAGCGTAATGGCTATGTCGCTGGACTCCCACTTAGTCGACTGCGGTTCGCGTCCCGGACTCGGTGGCTTAAAACTCACGCCGGGCGCGTGTGCGTGCATGCCCAAGAGAGAGGAGAATGGAGGAGAAGGGACTGTGGCGTGATCATCCCCTCTGGGGGGTGATTTCTTGCTTTCTGTCTCTCTGTCTCTCTCTGTCTGTCTGGAGAGTGCACGCGCCCTATAGCAAAAACCTCTCCAAAAAAAAAATTTTTTTTTTAAAAAGTTCAATTAAAAAATACTGAAACAAGACCAGATTGTCTACTTTTTTTCTCTTTTTTTGGGACAGGTTTTTGCTATAGGGCATGTGGACTTGCCAGAAAAGACAGAGAGAGACAGAAAAACAGAAAGTGAGAAATAACCCCCTGGGGGGGATGGCCACACCACAATCACTTCTCCATTCTCCTCTCTGGATCTTGGGCACACATGCACATGCGCCCAGTGTGAGTTTAAGCCACTGGGTCCAGGACTCGAACTGCCGTCGACTACACGGGAGGCCAGCAATGTAGTCATTACGCTATTTGCTAGTCTCTAGATTGTCTACTTTTTCTATTCTTTTTCAATATGGTATTGGAAGTCTTAGCCAACACAATCAGACAAGCAAGTGAAATAAAAGGTATTTGACTAGGAAATGAAGAAGTAAAATTGTTTCTATTTGCAGGTGACATAAATATATACCTAGAAAATCCAAAAGACTCTCTTAAAAATGTCCTAGAATTGATAATTGAAATCAGTAAAGTTACAGGATTCATAGGATACAAAATTGATATACAAAAGTCTGTAGTTTTTTAATACACTACCAATGAAACAACTTAGGTGGAATTGAAGAAAATAATCTCATTGACAATAATATAGCAACACACACAAGCGCACATACATGCACACTCATGCACAACTTAGAAATAAATTGAACTGAAGAAGTGAAAGATCTCTACAAAGAAACTATTTAAAAATCAAGAAATTAAAAATGAGAACACTCCCCCCCAAAAAGGAAAATTATCTTTGTTATTGGATTGGAAAATCAATGTACATAAAGTGTCAATTCTACCCAAATTAATTTGCAAATTCACTGCAATTCCTATCAAATTACCAGTGATATTCTTCACAGATGTAGAAAAAAAGTCTAAAATCATAAAATACTCCGTATCACCAAAGCAGTATTGTGCAAAATTTGTAAAGTTACAGCCTCCCTGAGCTTAAAATATATTTCAAAGCTGTGATAATCAAAACATCATGGTACTAACACAAAAACAAATACACACAGCAATGGAACAGAATAGAGAATCCAGAAATAAATCACAAAAAAACGAACAAACAAAAAACTGATTGTTTTTATAAAGATGAAGACAATTCAGTGGAAAAAAGAAAGTATTTTCAACAAATGGTGCTGGAAAAAATTTATATCAGTCTGCAGAAAAATGAAACTAGATCCCTATCCTTCATCATTAATAAATGTCAACTATGGGGCCGGTAGGTGGCATGGTGATTAAGTGCGCTGGACTCCTACATGGCCAACTGTGGTTTGAATCCTGAACCTGATGGCTTTCTCTCTCTCTCTCTCTCTCTCTCTCTCTCTCTCTTTCTGGTCAAATTAAAATAAGTAAATAAATGAAGTTAAATACAAAAATTTTTAAAAAGTCAATTCAACATAGATAAAAAAATTAAATGTGAAGTCTCAAAGTGCAAAACTACTTTTGGAAAAGAGAGGGAAAACACTTGAATGAATACATTGGAACAGGCAAAGAATCAAATAAATTTTTTTTTTGAGAGATTTTTACTATAGGGCGCATGCATTCACCAGAAAGACAGAGAGAAAGAGAGAGACAGAAAGACAGAAAGCGAGAAATCACCCTCCAGGGGGATGGCCACACCATAATCTCTTCTCCTCCATTCTCCTCTCAGGATCTTGGGCACGCATACACACACAGCTGGCGTGAGTTTAAGCCTCCGGGTCTGAGACTCAAACCGCGGTCGACTACATGGGAGTCCAGTGACATAGCCATTATGCAAACTGCTGGTCCCAGGCAAATAATTCTTAAATAAGATTCCAAAAGTCAAAGCAACAACTCCAAAAATAGACAAGTGTGATTACAGACTCATAAGCTTCTGCACATCAAAGAAAATAATAAAGAGATAGCACACAGAATGGGAGAAAATATTTACAAACTATACATCATATCAGGGATTAATAACTAGAATATATAGGAAACTCATGCTGCTTAACCATAGCAAAGTTAATAATCCAATATTAAAATGGGCGATTGATCTGAATAGACAGCTCTCAAAGAAAGACATAGGGAACCAGCAGTTAGCGTAATGGCTATGTCGCTGGACTCCCATGTAGTCGACCGCGGTTCATGTCCCGGACCCGGTGCCTTAAACTCACGCCGGGCGCATGTGCGTGCGTGCCCAAGATCCCGAGAGGAGAATGGAGGAGAAGGGATTGCGGCGTGGCCATCCCCCCTGTGGGGTGATTTCTCGCTTTCTGTCTCTCTGTCTCTCTGTCTGTCTGGCAAGCGCACGCGCCCTACTGCGAAAATCTCTCCAAAAAAAAAAAAAAGAAAAAAGAAAGAAAGACATATAGGTACTAGCAGATGGTGTAATGGTTACAACGCTTGACTCCCACATCGTTGACCATGATTTGTGTCCTGGAACTAGTGGTTTAAAACTCACACTGGGCATGTTTGCATGTGTACCCCAAATCTGGAAAGGACAATAGGAGAAGAATGGATTGCAGCATGACCATCCCCTTTATGGGTGATTTCTCACTTTCTGTCTTTCTGTCTCTATCTGTCTCTCTAGTGACCACACATGCCCTGTAGCAAAAAAAAACCCAAAAAAACAAACAAACAAACAAACAAACAAACATAGCCAATTTTATATACATCTACCACGAATGTGGTGTTCTTTGTTGAAAATGATAAATAAGTTATTATCTTTATTTGATAGTTACACACTGCATGCAAGCTTTGAAAATCCATGTTGTACCCCACAAAGATGTATAATTAAGTGTGAATAAATCATTATAAGATAACATAAAATAGAAAATAAAAAAGAAAGCACAAAAAGGAAAAAAAAAAAACAACACCGACAGAATTACCAAAGTTTGTAACTTGTAAATATCATCATGACAATTAATATGCTTGTGATTATATTCCCAAAAGGAGAAGAAAAAAAGAGGAAACAGGAAAACAATTTTTTGAAGAAATAATGGTATAACATTTACAAAATATGATGATATCTATAAATACATAGAAAAATTTCAGTAAGCCTCAGTAATATTAAAAGAAAGAAAATTATGTCTAAGCCTCTTCATCATCAGATTAAAAAAATTGTGATAAAAATAATCTTAAAAGTATTTGGATAATTGGAAAAAAAAAGATACCAACCTTCCATATCCAAAAAGCTTGACAGGGCAGGCAAATCACAGGCTCTTTCAGGATCCATCTACACCTGAGCTGAGCCCTACCCATTTCAGGAATCAGAGCAACTGAAGACTTCCTGCTCCAACTTCATCTCAAATCCAAAGAGCTAGAGACATACGGCAGTCTCTGTCTTCTCTTTGTTAGTCTGTTTGTCTCTAAATTTTGTTTTTTAATTTTTAAAGTATTTTTTTCTAGCCTCTCTGACTTCTTTCTTTTTCTAATTCTTACCTTTCCGCCTCCCACACAGGACAGGCAAATCACAGGCCTTTTCAGAAGCCATCCACATCTACACTATGTCCTGCCCCTTTGATGTGACCTGCTTGCAATTGTGCAGTTTTCATTTTTCAATTAATACTTTTCCTTACGTTTTGTTTTTGTCTTCTTTTCTCTCTTTCCCCCCTTTTTTTTCTTTGCCTTTTGTTTTACTTTACTTTCTCACTTTCCTGTTCAATCTCCATACACTGAGTGTCTAGACAGGTCTATGTGCACAGTAGCCAAACATATGAATACTTTTAGGGTCAGAGAATTCCTCAACCTCCACTGAACCTGCTGTACAAAGAGAGAAACTCCATTTCAGAAATCTAGCCTCAAATTTGTTCCTGTGGATACCATGTTACAAAACACAGTAGGGGAGAGAAATTGCCACAGAAATACCTCACAGTAGAACTTACAGTTGCAAAAATCTTCTCTAACAAATTAGCCAAAAGTGAATATGTCAAAGAACTAAAAATCAGAGAAGAGAGACTGCAGAGTGAGCCTCAGAGAGAAGGACAGAGCTGCAGAGAGAACACAGCTCATCTCCTCCCACACACCCCTGAATTCTCAGTTGAAACCCCACAACTCAGCCCAGGTGCACCTGCTTTCTAGAAACTTGGAAACCTTTGCAATACCCAGTTCCAACAACAAAAACTCAGGTTGCTTGATGAGTGTCAGGGAAACGTAACTGCAGAGATTGTGAATCACCTCCACCTACACACCTCTGAATGCTCAGAATTAACTCCAAAAAATAAGGAAGAGATGTATAATCTATCAGATGACCAAGAAATAAAAGAAGAAGCACAAGAAATAAGAGAAAGTAAGTAAATATCTCTCCCAAAAGGAAAAGAAAAATCTTTCATCATCCACAGACAGTACAATGGAACTTATGAAAATGTCAGATAAAGAATTCAGAATATTCATAATGACAAAACTAATTGAGATACAAGAGAAGAGAGACAATGAACTCCAGAAGATGCAAGAAAAAAGACAATGAATTCCAAGAGGAGAGGAAGTCCTTCTACAAAATGAAAGGAGAAATGTACGCCATAAAAAAGAATAAAACAGAACTGTTAGAGATGAAGGTGTAATACAAGAAATCAAAACTTCCCTTGAAACTATTAAAAGCTGATTTGATCATGCAAAAGATCGAATGTCAGGTGTAGAAGACAAAATCTCTGACCTACAAAAAATTATCAAAAAGACTGAGAAAATAACCCCCAAAAGTGAACATAATATACAAAAAATACTAAATGCCATTAAGAGCCCAAACATCCAGATAGTAGTTATCCCAGAAGGTGAAGAAATTAATAAGGGCATCGCTGAGTATCAGGGAAACAGAACTGTAGAGAGACTGCAAATCATTTCCTCCTTGTACACCTCTGAATGCTCAGTATTAACTCCAAGAAACTATGAAAGAACTTATGATACATCATAATCTATGCCATGAAATCCTGGAAGAAAACTTTCCAAACCTAGAGAGGCATTCACATATCCAGACCCAAGAAATACAAAGGACCCCACATAGAATCAACCCAAGAAGATTTTCTCCAAGGCACATAATAGCCAGATTAGTCAAAACCACAGACAGAGATAAGATACTAAAATTGGCAAGAGAGAAATGTCAAGTTACTTACAAAGGATAGCCCATAAAGCTAACATTGGATCTCTCGTCAGAAACAATGCAAGCTTATGATATATTGACTATATCTCAATAAAACTACTTTTAAAAGAAAAAAAAAGAAACAATGCAAGCAAAGAAAAAAATGGGAAAATATATTCAAAGTGTTAAGTAAAATTAATTTCAACCAAGAAAACTATATCTGGCATGTGTTCATAGATATCAGCTGCATTTATTTTTGAAAGTATTTAGTTTAATTAATATCTTCTGTGAATCAATGAAATGTGAAAAAAAAAAACATAAAAAGCAACTGTAGATCCCAGTGACAGTGTGGGAAAAGGGTGGAAAATGGCAGAGTGAGAGGGAGGAAATCAAGGGGGAAAAGATCAAAATATTTAAGAATCAAGAAATGGGAAATTATATGTTGAAAATAGCATGTATGGTAATATCTTTGATTGAACCAATATACAGTATATTCTAGCTGTTTGGAAAACTCATTTTGTATGCTGCAATGATATACAGAGAATGAATTTTTTTTGGGGGGGCGGAGAGGTTTTTGCTATAGGGCACGTGCGTTCGCCAGACAGAGACAGACAGAGATATAGAAAGTGAGAAATCACCCTCAGGGGGGATGGCCACACCACAATCCCTTCTCCTCCATTCTCCTCTAGGGATCTTGGGCACGCATGCACACACGCCCGGCGTGAGTTTTAAGCCGCTGGGTCCAGGACTCGAACCACAGTCGACTACATGGGAGTCCAGCGACATAGCCATTATGCTAACTGCTGGTCCCTACAGAGAATGAATGTAAAATCAACAAATTTAAATTAAAAAAGAAGCAGGGTGGAAAAGCAGAAAAGTATATTATAAAAAAATGATACCACGTGCACCGCTGAATAAACATAATGATCTAACAAAATACAAGAGATGAAAAATGTATCAAGAACCCACTAAGCATAAGAAATTGACTTACAATAATGAATTTTATCAAGGATAGACAGGGATTTTTTATAAGGATAAAGAATCAACTCATTAAAAGACATAACATTCCTAAATACCCAGGCTCTGAATAATAAAACTTTAAGATAATTGAAGCAAAACTGACAGAATTCAAAGAAATAGACAAAACCATAATTATAGTTGGAAGACTTAACATTGTTTTCTCAGCAATTGCTAGAATAAGTTGACAGAAAAATCAGTAACATTATAGAATAATAGAAAGCAACTGGATCTAATTGGTATTTGTAAGATATTCTATTCAACAAAAGGTGAATGCATACTTGCTTCAATTTGAAAAGAAACACTAGCGAAATTAGACTATATTTTGAGTCATAAACAAAACTCAAACACCTTAACATGTTTGAATTCATGTTAAATATGTGCCTTGACCTCACCAGAATTTAATCAGAATTAACTAACAGAAAAAGATCTTAAAAATCTTCAAGTGCTTGGAAATTAAACACCACCATTCTTACTAACCTATGATTCAATGATGAAATCATGAAGGTAATTAGAAAGCAACTTTGTACTTAATGAGAAAGAGAAACAATATATCAAAATTAGTGGGACATAGCTAAAGGGATATTTGAATCATTAAATGCTTGTATTGTAAAAAGCAGAATATCTAATACATGTGATCTATCTTTCTACCTGAAGAAGCTAATAATTCGGGAATAAATTAAAGCTAAAGAAAGAAATATGAATGCTAAAAACAAATACATTAGCATTCATAAAGGGCAGCAAAGGAAACCAATGATACAAAACCTGATTCTTTCAGTAAACAATTGTTTTAACTATAAATATCCATCTAGACTTATTCAGAACAGAAGAAAAAAAGGATACATATCAACGTCAGGAATAAAAGGAGGGGGAAAAAGTTTCATTCCTGTGAAAGGTAGTGGTATAAATAGTTATCTGACCAAACATTTGCTAACTTATATGAAAAGGCTTAATTTCTTGAAAAACAAAAACTACCATAAAAAAAATATCCAAGAAGGTCAACTTATCCTAGTAGTGAAGGGAGCTGAATCCCACATGGCCAAATCCCAGCCCTTGTGTCTTCGAAAACATGGTGGGATGTATGTACATGCCCAAATTCTTGACAGGACAGAGAAAATAGAAAAAGGATTACAGCATGACTATGTTCCATTTAGGGGTTCTTTCTTTCTCCTCTCTCTATCTCCCTGTCTCTCTCTGGCACATTTGCACACCCTCTGACAATTCCCTGGGAAGCATTCTACATAACCTTATGTATCTTAAATAAATTGAATTATCATTAAAAGTATTTCCACAACACAAGCTGTAGGCCCAGACTGTTTCACTGGTGATTTTTATCAAATTATTTGGAAGCTACAATACCAATCAATAACAAAGACAAATAACAAAAATATCAAATCCTATCAAATTGACCTGGTCATATATATGAAAAGTATAATACATCATAATGAAAAAGGGGCTTATCTCAGGAATAAAGATTATTTTCACAGTTGAAAGTCAGTCAACATAATATATTCTATAATAGAAAGTATATGTTCATTTCGATAGATGAAAAGAAAACATTAAGCAAACTTCAGTACATATTATGAAAATATTCTGCAATTCAAACAAAGAAGTTTACATTTTATTTTTTATATATATACATTTATGATTACATTTAATCATATTATATCTTTACAGTGTTCAATATGGTTTTTCCGAGCATGAATTCTGTGCATGCAGTGAACATTTTCTACCTGCATTTAAGTATCAATAAAAATCTGCAGATTTGGGTCAGTAGGTGGCATGGTAGTTAAAGCACTGGACTCCTATATGTTTGTGATTCAGGTATAAGTGGTTGCATGCCCAAAATCTCAAGAGGAGAATGGAGAAGGAATTATGGCATGGCCACCCCTGTGAGGAATAATTTCTCACTTCTTTTTTCATGTCTGTCTCTATTTGGTGAACACACGCCCTATGGCAAAACCATTATAAACAAACAAATAAGCAAAAACTGCTGGATAAACTTTACTTAATGTTGAAAGTGGTGTTTTCCCCATAGTTTCAGCAAGAATATGCAGGTTCACCACTACTATCCAGCATTGTACTGGAGATATTAACCAGTGTAATAGGTGAGAAAAGGAAAGACAAAGAAAAGTTACATTTTGGAAAAGAAGTAAGTTGTAATTTTGCTTAGGCAATATAATTATATGGACAAAAAGTAGCAAAGAATCTACATTATAGCTACTAGACCTAAAATGTCAGTTTAGTAAGGTTACATGATACAAAGATGGAAAAAATCAAACAATTTTCTATTTCTAGAATATAATAATGAGCCATTGAAAATTCAAATTTTAAAATCATAGCATTGAAAATACTTTAAATAAACTAAACTCTTAAGGAATATAACCAACAAAATTTATATGAGAGCTATACACTGTATTAAAAAACATGGAAGAGAAAAATTTAAAATGACTTAAAAATGAAGTTATGTGATATTCATGAAGTAGACAACTCAATATAGTTTCAAATTAATTCATTTCAAATTAATAAATTTAAAGAATTGTATCATAATTCCAGTAGATGAATCAGTAGGTGGTGTGGGGGTTGGGGTGGTGGACTCACACATGGTCTACCACACAGATTGAGTCCTGGACCTGGCAGCTTGAAACTCATGCCAGGCACACGTGCATGTGTGCCCAAAATCCTGGGAGCGGAATGGAGGAGAAGGTATTGCGGTGTGGACATTCCCCCGGGGGATAATTTCTTACTTTCTGTCTCTCTGTCTCTCTGGCAGGCATATGTACCTTATGGCAAAAATCTCTAAACAAAAATGAAATCTAGTAGACAACATTTTTAGAAATTGAGAAGCAGATACTAAATTTTATTTATTTATTTCTCTTTCTTTATTCTTTCTATTTCAGTTTGCTAGAGGGCATGTGCACTCAGCAGAGAGAGAGAGAGGGAAAGTGAGAAAGTGCTTGCATTGGGCATGATGGTATTGAAATCTTTCTTCACCATCTCTCCCTCTTTTTGGGATTTTAGACACACACACATGTGTCTGATGTATTTTCAAGCTGCCACTGGTGGGACACAATTATGCAACTAGCTAGGGCGGGATCCAGCTTCCTTAACCACCAGACCATAGGCTAGCCAAATACCAAATTATGTATAGAAAAGGAAAGACCCTGTAATAGCCAAAGCAATTACAAGAAAGAATAAAGTTGGAGTCAAATGCTGTCTGATTTCATGACTTAATATAAAGCTATAAGTTTAAGAGATGCATAGATACAGCAAATATTGTAAATTGATTTTAGAAAGAGGTGCCAAATAAAAAAGGAAGTGATATTTTTCTCAACATAGTGATAAACCTCAAAAAAAAAATCTCAACACCTACATTGAGTCATATACAAAAACAAAAAAATAATAAATTAAAAATAGATCAAGTACCCAAATGTGAAAACTAAAATTATAAAAACAGTTAGAAGATGACATAAGAAAAAAATCTTTTACTGTGGACAAGAAAAATATTTCTTAGATAAAGCTAAAAAGAATAAATTGTAAAAGAAAATAATAGTGAATTGTACCAGATTATAAACGAAGTTTTATCTCCTTTAAAAGGCACCTCTAAGAAAATAAAAATATATCATGGACTAGTAGAAAATTTTTCAAGCTTCCTGTTTAATACATTTGTTTCCAGTTTCCTGTATAACACATCAATCCAAAATTGGCTTAAAATAGCACGGACTTAATATCTCATACTTCTGGAGATCTAGCTTTTGAAAGCTGTGTCACTGAGTTAAGCCAAGGTGTCACCAATACTTTGCTTTTCTTTGAAGTGCTAAAGGAGTATTATTCTCCTTGGCTTGTCCAGCTCCTGAAGATTTCCCGCTCACATGAATGTCCTTGCACCTGCAAACCATAGTATATCCTTATAATGGAATACACCTCAGCAATGAAAAAGAATGAACTATTGAGGCATTTCATAACATGAATGAAATCAAAGGTATTTTGGTGAAAGAAATAAGATTCAAATGTTAGATACTATATGATTTCATTTAGGTTTAACTCTGGAAAATACAAAGCTATAGGGATAAAGTAGAGAATAGTAGTTATTTGGGATTAGGTCTGACTACAAAAGCACAGTCATAGGGAATATTTTGTGGTGATACTGTTCTGTATTATACATTAATTTAACATTTTGCAATAATTCAAAACTGTACACCCAAAAATGTTAATTTTACTCTCTATACACTGGAAATGATTAAAAAATAAAGAGTTTGAACGTTTTA
Organism: Tupaia tana; assembly: GCA_026018925.1. Lineage (NCBI taxonomy): Eukaryota > Metazoa > Chordata > Mammalia > Scandentia > Tupaiidae > Tupaia > Tupaia tana. The sequence goes on along the minus strand of JAKSZU010000001.1, from coordinate 128,064,691 downwards.
TAGAAGACATACAAAAGGCCAATAGGCTCATGAAAAAATGCTTAGTGTAATTGACCATTAGGGGAATGCAAAGGAAAACCAGATGTGATATAGTTGCATAACAATGTAACTGTAAATTTACAAGAACAATAAAAATACAGGGAGCAGTAGTTGGCGTAAGGGCTATGTTGCTGGACTCCCATGCAGTTGACCACGGTTTGAGTCCCAGACCTGGTGTCTTAAACTCACACTGGGCATGTGTGCATGCATTACCAAGATTCTGAGGGGAGAATGGAGGAGAAGGGATTGTGTCATGGCCATCCCCCTGGGGGGGGGGGGTGATTTCTTGCTTTCTGTCTCTCAGTCTCTCTCTGTCTTTCTGGCAAGCACACAAGCCCTATAGCCAAAATAAACCTCTCCCAACTCCCCCCAAGAAAAGAAAAATATTAGCAAAAATGTGTAGCAAGCAACATTGCTGATAGGTCATCTAGAATGTAAAGTCTTACACTTTCTAGTAATTTTAGTAATTTCTAGCAAAATTTGACCTTTTTATTATATAACCTAGCTATTATACTCCTAGATAGGAACTAGAGAAAGTTGAAAATATATTCACATACCAACTTGAGTAAAAAATGTTCATAACAGCTTTTTTTCACAATAGCTAAAATTTGTACCTAAATTCAGCAATGAATGAATGGGGGAACAAATTATTATATTTTCATACAATAGGATACCACTACTCAGTAATAACAACCCAGAAACTACTGACACACACAGTAGAATTTATGAATATCAAAAACATTATGCTGAACAAAAGAAGCCTGACACAGAATCTATATACTGCACAATTCCATTCATTTGGAACTTTAGAGAGAATATAAATCTATAGTTAGAAAACAGATCAGTGGGGCTGACCATGGCACAGCAGTAATGCAATGCTCTGTAAAGCTGACCCAGATGAGAAGGTTTTGGGTTCATGTCCAGAGACCTCCCTAAACACACTGATCATGTGCATTCCCATGATCCCAGGCTGGGGGTGGATCACAACTCATGCATAGATCCTTTTGGAGGTATCTTTCTCTCTGTGTTTCTCTTGCTCATGGTAGAAAGTAACTAACTTTTTCTAAAAAACAAGAACAAAAACATATTAGTTATTGTCTGGGATCAAGTACCAAGGAATTTTTGATCTGAGAGAAAAATTTTATATATTTAAATCTTGGTTATATCTTTATTTAAGTCTTGGTTGTGTGATATGTAAATTTACTCCAATTCATTAAAAAGACGATTAAAATGGATTACATTTTAATGTGTGTGTATATATATATATATGTGTGTGTGTGTGTGTGCGTGTGCGTGTGTATATATGTATGTGTATATATATATATATATATATATATATATATATATATATATATACTTTACACATCTGATTAAAAAAAAAAAGAAGGCAAAATCATTTTATTGGCTTCAGTCAAAAGTATAGAGATTATATTTTCTACAGACCTGTCCTACAAGAATTGAAACATAATTTTTCAGGGTGAAGAGAAATGACCTTTGATGGAAACTCAGATCAGAAGGAAAATATAAATAATATCAGATACTATTGGATTTAATATGAAACTTGTCTGTCTCTCTCCTTATATATCCATCTATCTATCTACCATCTGTCTACCCATGCACACAACTATCCACCCTTTTTCCTTTCCATCTTGTTTTGTTCCACTCAAAAGCCCCTTCCCCTGGTTTTACACACCCCCATTGGAGGAGTCTTTCCCACTGCAGTGTGATTGACTATTCATGTGTTAATTCACATGTCTTCCTGCTTCTGAAGAGTAAGGACTAGGTTGGTCTTTCATACCAATGTTTCTCTGTCAATTTGCATGGTTCCAAGGTGACTTTATAAATGAGTGTTTATAAAAGAATAAAAAAAGATCATTAAGTAAAAACTAAAATTTTGAAGCTGAGGAAAATTTTACTACTTTTCATAAGGAAAAGTTTTTGATAATCAGAACTTAAAGTCTAGTGATCTACTCTCATATTGATTTTGCACTAAAAAATAAAACAACCCTCTTTATGAACATACCACTCTAGGGGATACAACTGATAGATGTGGCATCTGCATTCAAAGATCCAGTCATCTAGCTGAGATGAGGAAAAGGCTGCATACATCACACATACGTGCTACTAGACATACAAAGAGCAGTGAACATCCAGAAAACTCTTTCGTTGAGCAGTACAGCAGATCTATTTTTCAGAGGCATCATCTGAGCAGGACTTGCACAAGAGCAGAGACTATGTACAGATTGGCTAGTAGATTTATTAGAAAAATGATATATTGTTGGAAAATGGAAGTCATTTCTAGGGATAAAGATCAACTGAAGATTTTCTGTACAAAATATTGTGAGATTAAACTTGGGAGATATGTAGGTATTGGATTAAGAATAATCCTGAACTGGACCAGCCTTGTAGTTTAGTGATTAAGCACTATGCATTGAAAGCTTTATCCCACATGGCCAACCTCAGTTAAAATCCCAGCCCTGGTGGCTGAAAAACATGGTGGGCACACATACCTGCAAATCCAAAATCATAACAGGTGGAGAAATGGTGTGGGGGGGAATGGCAATGTGACCATGCCTCACTGGGAGTTGCTGTCTCTCTGTCTCCGGTAAGCACACTCACCCTCTGCCAACAAATATAAAAACACAAACAAAAACAAAAACATAAAGAAAGTAACAATTACTTTAATTGCTAAAATAGAGCTGCTAGTTTAGACTTCCTTTTGAAGACAGGATCTGCCTGACTTGATCCCCGTGCCTTGACATGATAGATAGAACCATAGGTGTGGGTCACCACATCAAGCTTTTTTTCTTTTTGTGGAGAGGTTTTTGCTACAGAAAAATAGAGAGACAGAGAGATATAAAGTGAGAAATCACGCCCCAGGGGGGATGGCCACGCCGCAATCCCTTCTCCATTCTCCTCTTGGGATCTTGGGCATGCACACACACGCGTCTGGCATGAGTTTAAGACGCCAGGTCCGGGACTCGAACCACGGCTGGCTACATGGGAGTTCAGTGACATAGCCATTATGCTAAGTGCTGGTCCCAGGAGGCTTTTTTTCAGAAAGGGTCTTTCTATGCTGCCCAGGTAAGCCTTGAATTTGTGATCCTTCTGTCTCATCTTCCCTGAGTCTTTGATATTACAGTCATACCACCATGCCTGAACATTAGCTTGGATTGTGACTTGAACCCAGACCTACTGTGTGGTCCCAGCCTATGGGATGGGTGTCTTTGCAACACATGCCACTGGATTAGGTGGAGACTTTTTAATTTCTTTAGAGTAAACTATCATTATTATTAATGCCATCATTTTTGCTGCCCCCATCCCTATATATTAATAATCTTTTAATAGTTTTTAGTGCCATTTACTATGCTAGGTGGTTTTGTTTGTTTGCTTTTAACTTTTATTTTCTTTATTGAGAGAGAAAGAGAGAGTTGTGCCTATGACAGGGTCTTTCTCTACCTTGATCCTCCACTCAGCCTTCTAACCAATAAGGATCATAGGCCTTACACAGGTCAACTCAGGATCTGAACCCAGGCCTCCCAGGTGGCTCCAAAAAAGTGCACCCCACTGCCTACCACTGCAGCTGAGTCAGTAAGCATTTTTATATGATGTTTTAGAAAACTATCACAACAGCCCTAAACTGAAACACATATAGTTTACTGATGCTACCCAAGGTCACGGAAGTCATAAATAGTAGGGAAAGAAGCCTAATTGTATTTTATGACTCAAAAGATCCATCCTGTCTTTCTTTTTTCTGTGATTACAAATGAAGCTTCATATTTGTAACATCCTTCAGGCATCAGAAAATCCTCCATGCTTCAGATATTGTCAAGACGTGGTACTCTGAGTTTTACATTACTGATCTATTTTCAATTACATTTAGATGAATAATTGTGATCTTGTGATAGAGATGGTGACTTCTCTGGGGACTGCCTTTGCCCCCTGGCAGTCTCCATACCCAGCAGAAGATGGAACTTAATGATCTGTGACAACTTAGGTAAAAAATAAAAATAACACTGCATAGTTGCAAACTAGTATTTCTTAGTGTTTTATTTCTTAAACTACCTGGAAGTATCTAAGAAATGGAAGGTTTCTTACAGATCCAGCTTCTCTTACAGCTCCTGTCTTGATATCTCTATCTAAAGAGAAAGACTGAGCTGTGTTTGAAGTAGAATTGGGGAGGGGAGTTTATAAGGTTAGCAGATTTTTTTTTTTACACATCATTTCATGAAATGTTAAAAATTCTTAACAGTCCAAATTACAAAATGAATGAGAATAAAGGCTCCTCGCCCTGTGTGTTTTTTCCCTATTTAATAGTATTTCCTGGTTTCACAGACACAGATCACTTTTTAATGATCTTTTCCATTCAGATATTTGATCTCCTAAAGAGCTGTTGGGTGTATTCAGTGATATTTAATGAACAAGAGCTGCACAAAATATAAAGCGTGGGAGGGAATGGTCCATTGACTCTGGCTCAGGCACCATTCAAATATTTTAAGACCTAATTTTCTACTTTAACTTGAATCCTTTGAAGTTGTCTTTTTGTGATTTCTAGGACGAATTGGAGCCCAGCTCACTGATTGGAAAGGCTCTGTAGGCATTAAAGTCCTGAGAGAAAAGGCACCACAGTGAGTTAAGGCAATCAGACACAGCAGGTTAAATTCCCCTCAGAGAATTGTTCTTAGGGAAGCATAAGAGACAAACAGCATCACCGTTATGTCTGCATCCTGACAGAGGGTCTGGGGAGGGAAGTCACTCTTATGGAGAGTGGTCCTTCAGCTTCCCTAAGGAGAAGCATTCTCTGAGAAGAAGGAATTTTTCAGCATTGTCTTCAGTTGTGCCTCTCCCATTTACTTTATCCCAAAGAGGGGATTGCCATTTTCAAAACGTATTCCATACTTACTTATGTCTCTTTTTCACCAGTACCTGTAAATAGAGACTGATAGGAAATGTGCTTTGCGTTCAGTGACAGGAAAAACAGGGTTTTTCCAACAAAGTATGTATATCTTCATGATCTACCTATCAATTAAACCCCAGAAAGATAGACACTCCTTTTAGCTATTAAGTCTTGCAGACTTCCTAAGATATTTTTAGTATTTTGAAAGATACCTCAATTTATTATGATAATTTGTTTGGCATAAAGATCTTCTTTCAAAATATTTCAGTGCTCTTTTGTATGTTTTAGGCTTGTTTTCTCAAATAAATGCTAAATTTCATGAATATGAAACCATGCCATACAGAGGACTTCAAAATTTATGGCAAAATGGAATTAAACGCTACAAATAAGAGAAGAAAACTGAGTCTGCCATGAGAACTGAGATCTAGGGATTTCAGAGATGAGAGCAATGAAGATGTTCTGCTGAAAACTTACTCTGGTATGTAGAGCCCCTGTATCCTTCTCCCTGTCTCTCTCTGTCACTTTCTGTCTCTCTGTCTCTGTCTTTTCATTGGTTTAATTTTTATTTAAAAAAAAAATTTAAGGTAAAGTTATTTTTGACTCTGAAATCCTCCCTTGGTAATAATCCCTTCTCCCTGACCCCTCCCATCTAAGCAAACAGAAAGGGTGGGCCAGAAGAAGACTGAGTCTGCCATGAAAGCTGAGATCTAGTGATTTCGTGTGGCACACAAGTGTACAAGCATGCTGTGTGGTTTTCATTTTTTGTTTTGTAAAATTAACTAATAAATACTTTTTAGTTTGTTTTTTTCCTTTTTTCTCTTCTCTCTCTCTCTCTCTCTGTTTTCTTATCCTTTGTCTTTTACCTCATCACTTTGCAGTTTAGCCTCCATGCACTGCGTGTCTAGACAAGTCTAAGTGTAATGTTGCTGAAATCCAAATAATATTTGGGTCCTCATATTCATCATCTCCCACTGAATCTGCGACATAAAGGGAGAAAAACACAACGCCAAAGAGTTTGCAGACCACATCCTCCTGTGTACCTCTGATTACTCAGATTGATCTCCTAGAAATTAGGAAGAAATGAATAACCCATCAGATGACTGTCGTGTGCAGGGGCACAAGAAATATGAGAAACCAAGAAAATAATTCTCCCCCAAGTGAAAAAAATAACTCCTCTTCAACCATAGACAGTACAATGGAACTCATGGAAATGTCAGATAAATAATTTAGAGTATTCATAGTGACAAAGCTAACAAAGATGGAAGAGAAAAGAGACAATAAACACCAGAAGAAAAAAGCCAATGAGTTCCAGGAGGTGATGAAGTTTTTGCAAGAGCTGAAAGAGGAAATATACACCATGAAAAAGAATCTAATGGAACTGTTGGAGATGAAGGTTGTAACACAGGAAGTCAAAACCACCTTTGAAAGCGTTAAAAGCAGACTAGATTATACAGAAAATTGAATCTCAGATGTAGAGGATAGAATAACCAGACTAGTAAAATCCATCATGAAGACTGAGAAAATAGCCCCCAAATCTGAGAATAATATATGAGAAATACTAGATACCATTAAATGTCCAAACATTCAGACAATTGATGTCCCAGAAGGTAAAGAGACTAATAAGGGCATTGATAATCTATTCCATGAATCCTGAAAAAAAAAAAAAAAAAAACTTTCCAAATCTAGAGAGGTATTTAAAGATCCAGACTCAAGAAATACAAAGGACCGAAATTGGATCAGCCCAAGAAAATCTTCTCCAAAACACATTATAGCCAGAATGACCAAAACCACAGACAAAGGCAAGATATTCAGACTGGCAAGAGAGTAACGACAAGTTACCTAAAAAGGATATCCCATCAGGCTACTTGCAGACCTCTCATCAGAAACAATGGAAGGAATGGGAAAATATATTTAAAGTGTTGAATGAAAAACAATTTCAACCAAGAATACTATATCCAGCAAGTTTATCCTTCAGTTTGGAAGAGAAGAAAACAACATTCTCAGATACACAAAACCTGAAAGAATTTACCAACACCAGACCAGTTCTCCAAGAAGTTCTGAAGGGAATGCTATCCCAGGAAAACTAAAATCAGACACAAAAAAATAAAAGGTCTAAAACAACTAAGATGGTAGGGATAAGTCCTGGGACCAGCAGTTAGCGTAATGGCTATATCGCTGGACTCCCATGTAGTTGACAGCGGTTCGAGTCCTGGACCAGGTGGCTTAAACTCACGATGGGCATGTGTGCGTGCTTGCCTGCCCAGGATCCCGAGAGGAGAATGGAGGGGAAGGGATTGTGGTGTGGCCATCCCCCCCGGGGGGTGATTTCTCGCTTTCTGTCTCTCTGTCTCTCTCTGTCTTTCTGGCAAGCACACGCTCCCTATAGCAAAAACCTCTGAAAAAAAAAAATAAATAAAAAATGGTAGAGATAAGTCCAGCGTTGAATGTTATCTTCCAGAATTTAAACAGAAAGATCGGCACAACAGAAGATAAAGCAAGTGAGTTTGAACTGGTGAAATAGAATCGTATGACTTTTGACTAAAACATTGAATGTTTTGTTTTCCTGTGTTAAGGAGTTTTGCCTTCTCTTGAGTTGTAGACAGGTCCATGTACCTACTATTTGAACAGAATCCTAAATTGTTTCCTGGCTTTAAATGTTGAGCAAAGTTTTTTTTTTTTTTTTTTCCTTAAAAAAACAAAACAAAAACAAAAACATAGTTTGATTTATTAAAGCTAAAGCAGTCTCTATTGAAATTAAAAAATGTATTTCAAATATACCTATTCACTGACCACAGTAAGCTATATAGCCTCAGCTATGTGCTATTTTAGAGTTTAAAACTCTGCCGACAGAGTTTCATGCCTAAAGTCAACTTTTATTCACAGATATGTATATATCAGCTGAACTTACTATTGAAAGTATTTAGATTAATTAAGATATTTTGTGAATCAATACAATGTGGGAAAGAATAAAGGAATAAAAAGCAACTGTAGATACCAGAGACAGGGTGGAAGGAGGGTGGGAAATGGCAGAGGGTGAGAAATAGGGGGAAATACATATATACAAGAAACAAGAAATGGAAAATTATTTGATGATAACGTGTATGATTAAGCCACTTTGCAGTGTATTCTGGCTAGAAAATCACATTTTGTATGCTGTGATGATGTTCAGTGAAAGTATGTAAAATAAAGAAAGACAGAAAAAAAAAATACAAAGAAATAAATAAACATTACCTTTTACCGTAGCTCCTTTGAGTTTAATGATATCAGCCATTTTATCCTAAAAGAATTGAGAGTCCAAAAAATGAAACCATATCAATGCAATCGTTTCTTTTTTGCATTGACTAAATATATTTAAAGATTGGGAAACATGCTAGAAGGTGGCATGCTGTGTAACGTGACTGAATCCCACATGACTGACTGCACAATTCAAATCCCAGATCTATTGGCTTGAAGAACATGCACTGTGTGTGCATGCTCAAAATTTCAAGAGGAGAATGGAGGAGGAAGGATTGCAGCATGACCATCTTCCTGGAGGGGATGCTTTTTCATTTTCCCTCTCTCTCTGGAGAGCACATGTACCCTACAGCAAATTAAAAAGAGAGAGAGAGTCAAAAGAGGAAAAAGAAAATATTAGATACACAACAAAATGAAGTCAGAAGAGGCCAAATCAAGACTGTAAGGTATCTAATGATCTTCCACCAAAACTCTCACAAAGTTGCCCTTGTTTGATGAGAGGAATGAGCTGGAACATTGCAAGGTAGAGAAAGACACTGTTGAACTTTATCAGAACTTCTCTTCATTGTATTTCAAGTTTTGAGATTTCCTGGATTTATTTTCCAATGCTGACAGGAGAATTAAAAAATGATAGAACAATGAAACATAAATAGGGCTTTATTTTGGTGCCAAATATGTTGACATCTATGGATAAGGTTTTCATAGTATGTATTTTGCCTGATCTTTTTAAAACCCCTTATATAACTTCCTTTGCTTTCTAACGTTAATGGAAAATAACTGACTCTGTAGAAATAATGATTAATGGAGTTTATTTCTAAGCATGAATATGAGAGGCCAGACCTGAAGAAAGGTAAATGTGTCTTTTTCCCAGTGATCAGATATAGGGTTTCCTTTTATTTGTTTCTGAGGGTGAGAGATGAAGATTGGAATTTAGTGAAAAGACTTTTTCCATTTGTTTGACCCCAAAAGGTGAGACATTTGGAAGGTGGATCTTGTAGGTTATAAGTGGGTTTTGCAATTTTTTGATTGGTGATTGGAATGGAAGGTCTGTGTTTGGGAAGGAATCAGCAAAAGAAGAATCTGTAACAGAGATAAAGAGGCTTACCTATATATTTCAAAGATATTTTGGTAGGAATAGGAAGTAGGAAGAGTCCTGTTAACATGGAGTTAAAATGGTCTGTTAATGTTTGTGGGTATGACATCTCAGGTACTCTGGAAGGATTTTGGAAATAGGAAAAAGCAGTCAGATTTGTGTCCTCACTAAATGTGGAAATTGTTTAAAATAAGTGGCCTATTAACACAATTTTGTTTTTTCATTCTTTCCCCTGAGTATTTAACAATTATTTACTATGTATTATGTAAAAACCACTGTTCTAAGGCTTGGAATTTAGCAGCAAACCCAGTCCTTATGGATCAGATTGAGGGGATAAGATAATTAAATGTATATGTATTCCAATGACAAAATTGTTAAGTATATCAAAATCAAGAGGAAGGAAAGAAGAAAGAAGAGTAAAGAAGGAAGGGAGAGTTTGAAACTAAGCAGGGATCTATTAAGAGGGATGGGTCTTCAGTTTCACTTTCTGTTAAAGAAAAAAAATAAGAATTTTCTAAACTGAAAATAAGAGCTGAAGTAAAAGTAGAGTGTATTTTCTAAGGTGCTTGGAATACAATGGTATTCCAGAGTAAGGCTTACGACTTTAGATTCTGGCTATGAAAATAAAACAACATTGGACATGAATGAGAGCCATTAGACCTCTAAAGCTCTCACTTAAAGAAAAGATAAGGTTTTAATTTCAATATATAAGATGTTTTATAGTATGGAAACTGCTGACTGTGGGCTCAAATATCCCAGGCTAAATGACTCCAGAAATATGAGCAGAAATTTGATTATCTAAAGCCTAACCAATCAAGAATGCCCACAAGGAGTTAGCAGGTTGCATATTGGTTAAGGAGCTGAACTCCCACATGGCTGACCATGGTTTGAGTCCCAGATCCAGCAGTTTGAAAACTCACCCAGGGCACATGTGTATGCATGCCCAAAATCCCAAGAGGAGAATGGAGAAGAAGGGATCACAACATTGTCAACCCTCTTGGGGTAGGGGATGATTTATTACTCTGCCTCTTTGTGTGTCTCTGGTGAAAGTGCATTCCCTGTAGCAAAAATATATCAATAATAAAAGCATGCCCACAAGATGATCATACCCTCTTGAACTAGTCTTTGAACTGATTATGTGCCTGGGGCCCTTGCGCCTAATTTTGCCTTTCAAAACATATGTCAGGAACAGGTTGGGGAGACTGGGTCTTTTCAGCATGAGCTGCCCACTCTCCTTGCTTTGTACATTGCTTTGTACATTGCAATAAAGCCGTACTTTCCTTCATCATACAACATGTCTATAGTTTAGTTTGTGGTGCTTTGAGTGAGCAGAACTGATTTGAGTTCAGTAACAAGAGGAAAGAAGGAAGGGAGGAAAGCAATCAGGATAAGTAATAAAAAGTAACTGGAGATTGCATTTAATATAGCAAAAAGAGCAGAGAATACCTGAGGATGCACCATTCGAGCGACCAAGTGAATACAATAAAGAAAAGGAGTATAGATGGGAGAGGAGAGTCAAAAGTTCTTAGGTAGAGTGTAATGGGATTGAGTAATTGGGAAGTTGGACAGCCAGGGGAGATAGTTTTGCAAGTAATAGTAAACCAATAGTAAGTTAGCATGAAAAGATGCTTCGGACAAGGAGGATTTTCTGTGATTTCCATTACATTATTGTCACGTATGTATATCAAAAACACTGTCTTACTGCAGTAATTCGGTTTAATTATCTTTAGCAGCATTCTCAATTAATATTTTTCTCATATGTTTATCAATATTTTAAGAATTTAGGACTATGAAGAACTGTATTTCCTGAGAATTTTACAATAGGAGCAATTTCCACTATGTAGTGTGATCATGATTTTGACTCAGAGATCAGACATGCATTTCCCTAGTTCAAATCAAAATGTTTTTCTATTATTTCCCATCATGATCCAATCAAACATATTTAATTCTTGCTTTACTTTCTGTAAAATAATAGCAATGTGTGCTCAATTTATAATGTAAGAAATAGAAAAAGATAAAATTATTTGAGAACTGTAGTAATGGTCAGTCATGTAGCTCAAAAGCCCAAAATGAGGGTGGCTGGCTGGGTGGCACAGCAGTTACACACTGAACAAGCAATAAGGAAGATCGTAAGTTAGTTCCCTTGGTCAACCTGTGTGTGACAATCTCACGGCCACCATTTTGGCTGCCTGGGAAGGCTGAGAGAGAGAATCACAGCATGAGACCCTGTCAAAGAAGCTTGTTTCTCCCTGTCTCTGTCTCTTTTCCTCATGAAAGAAGTAAATCAACTTCCTAAAAGAGCCAAAGTGATGATTAATAATCAGATGATTTACAGCCTAATGTGGATTTTTATTATGCTTATATTTATAGTGTATGTTCTGTATTAGTTCTATCTGGAGAAAAGAATCTATATTATAATTGTTACTTTCCCCTTCATTCTGTATTTTGAAAACTTAGTATATTTTTAAATACTTTTATTTTCATAGTAATAAATTTCTCTAACATAATTTTGGAGGAACAAATTTGATTAAAAACATTTCTGCCATATGTCGGACACTTGATATTCATGTTCATATGTGAGCTTCATTTCATGCTATACTCATAACTGTGAAGTTGGTATTATTAATTCCATTATTTTTTACAAATAATAAAAAATTAGTGCTGTCTTGCTTAGAGAAATGTACCAGAGAGATAGTGGACTCAAATTTCAAACATGTTTTCTAAAGCTGAGATTAATAGTAAGTTGCGATAATTACCAGTGTCTGTATTTGAGCAATACAAAAATGAACGGTATAATCCTATTCTCAACAAGTGTATTGTTTGATAGGAAATAAACTTAATATCCAGTTTTGCTTCTGTAATAATAACAACTGACCACACTTAAGGTATCTTTACACATTATTAAATGTATTTTTCTTTTTTTCTTTATTTTTTAATAAGTGAGAGACAGAAAGACAGAGAAAGAGGAAGAAAGCACCTTCAACAAGGAAGCTTGGAATACCACAGTCCCTTTGCAGTTCTCCATCCTGTTTTTGGGGCATACACATGCACCTCACATGTTTTTTAAGTCGCCAAGGCCAGGACTCAAAATGCTATTTGCCATATAAGATCCAGTCCCTTTAACCACTGGGCTATGAAGGCAGCTTTTTCTGTTTTCAACAGCCCTAAATTTACAGATTAATAAGTGGCGTCTCTAGTGGTTTAAGTGGTTTGCCAATGTCCCACCATTGCAAACCAGCAGAACTGCAACTCAGTTCCGATCCTCTGCACCCGTTCTTTATCCCTGAAACTCCTGCTGTATTCCCAGGCTTCACCTCTACCTCTGTCCTTTAAATGATAATCTTAGGGAAACTTTCCTTCCAGGTTGAATTACCTAGCACTAGATATAAACATTAGATTTCTATGAAATGAAAGCAGTCATGAATTTTCAAGATATATGTTGAACCCACTCATGCTGCTTGATCAATATATGTATGAATAGAGTGGGATATAGCAGGGAGGGGGAAATGTGAAAGAGGGAAAGAAAATAGTATTATGCAAAGTGAACACAGAAGGCGGTGACAAGCTCTGCTTGATTTAAGAGCAGAGATAAAAAGATTGGTCTGATTTTCTTCAGGATGAACCCTTGGTCTGTCCTCATTTCACAAGGGAATAGCGTGGCTCAGAAAATGAATGTATCTTCAGATTTTAATGTCATCACTATGGAAGTCACTGGGAGGTGTTGTTATGACCTTCCCCCGCACTGGAGGATTTCATGATATATGTTCTGTTGATGAAAATTCAGAAGACCAAGGAAGCTGATAAAATACAGCTAAGTGATTCAGAGAGTAAATATTAGGTTCAGTTCCTGATTGCCTCGTATTTTAAATATTTCAGTGCTCCCTGCATGACCGGATGGGTGTAAAGTACTCACTATTTAGCAACTACAGCCACAAAAACACCTTAATAGCATCATTCAAAATGTGTACTGTCCTCTTTAGAGTAATGGGCTTTTGATGATAGTAATCAAAGAATGCTGGCTTTGTAGATTGGAGTCGTTGCTATGTGAAGAAATGATGACTTTTAAGGACATTTCTTTTCAGTAATTGTGTGCTTTTCTCAGTCTCTTTTTCTGATTTAAGATGAGTGACAGTGAGGGGGAGGGAGCAAGGTTATTTTCTCCTAACAGAATGAGAAATAACATTAGGGACGCAGATATTGGTAGCAGAAATATGCAAGGAATGTGATCTGCAAAAATAAGAGGCAGCCAGAGGACAAGGCAGTGGGAAAGATTAGAGATTATATTAACGGAAGCCAAGATTCAGAGACCTGGCCTTTGAACTTGGAAAGCAGAAAACCGTTGGGAGGTGTAGGGTGTGTGCGATGGCTGGGAAATAATGCATAATACTTGGAATAAGGGCCAGTAATAGTCTATTCATCTTTTCTTTAGTGAAGAAAGGGGACCAGATGTAGGAGACTGAGACACAGGAACATTTAGGCACAAAAGAGTTTCCTGTTCTCGGGCTGGACAGTAGCTCAGTGGTAACAACTGAATCTACATGGGAAGGTCCCATATATCCCAAAGTCTTCCCATACTGTATAGGGCATGCACATGTATGCCTATGATGAGGGTTGGCTAGGGCAGGGGTGAATCACACACAGTTGGGGACCCTGTTGGATTTGTCTCTTTCTTTCATGGAAGAAATAGATGATAATACTTTTAAAAAGAAAAGCTTGGGACCAGCAGTTAGCGTAATGGCTATGTCGCTGAACTCCCATGTAGTCAACAGTAGTTTGAGCCCCGGAATCCGGTGACTTAAACTCACACCAGGCGCATATGTGTGCATGCCCAAGATCCCAAGAGGAGAATGGAGGAGAAGGGATTGTGGCGTGGCCATCCCCCCTGGGGCATGATTTCTCACTTTCTGTCTCTCTTTCTGGCAAGTGCACGTGCCCTATAGCAAAAACCTCTCTGGAAAAAAAAAAGAAGAAAGAAAGAAAGAAAGAAAGAAAGAAAGAAAGAAAGAAAGAAAGAAAGAAAGAAAAGCTTCCTACAGTGTAATATAAAAAAGATAATGATAATAATAAGTTTTAAAAAAGAAAAAAAAAAGAAAAAAGTTTCCTATTCTCCAATAACAGATCACTTATAGTCTTCCAAATTAAGTTCCCCGAGGGTTAAGCACTTCCACAAATGTGAAACAGACTTCAACAAAGCTATTAACTTGTAGCATTTGATTCTATGACACAAAAAACTTTTCCTATGGTAGTGGTTCCCCAGGTTCACCACATCAACTGTGAAGAAGCAGTATGTAATTTGGAAGAGTGTTGAACTGGGAGTGTGACAGTGTGAGGTCTTTCATGTCTCAGCTCTGCCTCTTATAATTACTATACCCTTTGTTAAGGCATTTAGCTTCTTCGAGGAGCTATTTCCGCCCTCAAGATAGTGTTATACATATGTGTGTGGGGAAACTTCAAACAAGATCTTATGAAAATGAAATCAAAGTGCAACTCATTTTCATGAAAAAACATTTTGAAGTCCACTCATAATTTTTTTCATAAGGCACATTTTCCATAAAATCTTTGAGGACTCCTGTATACATTTGTTGACCACTTACTATCAACTGGACTAGGGAGAAATGTATACATGTTGGACTATGTGCCATTTTATAATTTAATCCTCACAAAAATACATGAGGCATTATTCTGCTATCATTTTCACTTTAGATATAACAAAATGGAGGAGTTCCTAAAACTCTGACAAAGTAACATGGCATGTGCAGCCAAGCTTAGAATGGAGACTGCCTTCTTTAGAAGCTGATGCTTAGGGCTTGGGAGTAGTGTTGTTGGTAGGTCACTGTTTTTTTATCCTGTCCGCTTTTGTAACATACTTGGCTAGAAATCTATCTATATAAAAGACTGAGAAATAAATAGAATAACAAATAGAATAATTTCATGGCATTGTAATTATTTTAATTTAATGAGAAATTAATGAAGAAGATTTTGAAAAAAATTATATCCTAGATAACAGCAATGTAAGTGGGCTCTACACATTTTGCATATGTAGCTACCGGAAAGCAATTATGGTTTTGCACAAATTCCTTACTTTTTTTTTCAAACCAGTAGCCTGAAATATCTTGTAATTTGTAAATAATTTTATCTTAGACTTATATTTAATCATATCTTTATCCTACTTTACACAATTACTTCTCTTTCCCATTTCTAAATATGATGCTCCTAAAAGTAGCTGTTCTGGACAATCATTCTTTGTATGTTACCTTTAGGAGATTCTAAGAGACTCACTAGGTGCTCAGTGGTCTTGGAAATAATCAAACACTGAGAATTTGTGTTGAACTGGGAATGTGACAGCATACGGTCTTTTTTTTTTTTTTTTGGAGAGATTTTCGCTATAGGGCACGTGCGCTCGCCAGACAGACAGAGAGAGACATTAGAGACAGAAAGCGAGAAATCACCCCCCCAGGGCGGATGGCCACACCGCAATCCCTTCTCCTCCATTCTCCTCTCGGGATCTTGGGCACGCATGCACATGCGCCCGGCGTGAGTTGTAAGCCACCGGGTCCGAGATGCGAACCGCGGTCGACTACGTGGGAGTCCAGCAACATAGCCATTACGCTAACTGCTGGTTCCCTGGTCTTTAGTACTATAGTTTTACACCAGCAGGTGCCAAGATAGTTATGGTGCTAGACTACCATATGGCTGAATGCCCTTTGAATCTTTGACCCACCAGCTTGAAAATCATGCTGGGAGCATGTGCATGCATGCCCAAAATCTTGAGAGGAGAATGAAGGAGAAGAGAATGTGGTATGGCTATACCCTCAGGGGTGATTTCTCACCTTTCCTCTCTCTGTCTCTTTCTCTCTCCAGTGAGTACATGCACCCTATGGCAAAAAAATGTTTAAAAATATAAAGACTATCACTCCTAAACTGTAAAAGTCATTGTCTAAATATTCAGCATTACCCATGTTAGATTAGGAGGAAAGTTTCCTGATGACTCAATTCAAATAGCTCATTTTTTTTTTTCATGAGGTAACTATTATCAGCAACAACATAATAATGAGGTCACATTCATGCTTTAATTTTAGGGGAGGGACTGGAAATTATATTCTGGCTGTTGGTTTAGTGGACTTCTTTTTACCTGTAACTGTCCCCTAAGGAGTATATAAGATGTTCCTGATACTTGGCATCTTTCACCACCACAGACTACTAAGTTAATATGAGGTCTAACCAAATGAAAACATAGCGCTATTCTGGAGCTATTTTGAAATCAAGCAACTCAAACTGGGTGGCTGCTTCTGCATTTATGGCAGACATACATCAGCAGTTGACCAGAAAACACACTTTCGTGGTTGACAGTGACATTCCATCATTCTCCATGCAGCCCTCCTAGAAGTAGTTCCTCTGTTGCTTACTTGCAGAGCAGAGCTTCAGAATGACTTCCTTGCAGTCTTAAAACAACCATGATCTGGATCCCGACTTCCTGTCTACTGGCTCTATAACTTCCAACAAATTATTAAATTTGAGATCAATGTGCTTAATACACAAAGCAAAGGTGCACTGGTTTCCACCACCAGGAACAGTGCAACAGAATCATCTGGAGAGTGAATAAAGACACGAATGCACAGGTTCACTGAAGTACGAGTTTCCCAGCCGCCTGAAGCAGACCTCTTTGAGAACCACTGAGCTTAAAATGATGCAAATGAAGCATTTAATGCTCTCTGGCAGCATAAAACCAAGCTTATGATCATTGTCATCTTCTATTTTAAATGATTTTTAAAGTCCCTTCTAATGTTAAATGCCTGTAATTCCATGATTCTGAGTCAGATGCTTTAGTAATATACAGAACACTTAACTAACTAAAAGTGACTTCTTATTTTCATTAAAATAAAAATAATAAGGGTATGGAAATTGTTAAGCATGAGTAAATATGCATTTTAGTATATCTTAACTATATAAAATATATAAAAAGAATACATATTTAATGACAACATAGAAGAATGGGGTGGGGATCTTATGGTGAAAAGAATAGAATTCTGTATTCCTACATCAGTAACTCAGCACAATAACAATAAAGTAAAAAGAAATTCTGACTACTTTAAGTTTATTTGTTGCAAAATGTGTTTGAATTCACATTTGCAAGACAGGTGTTAATTCTTTCTAATTGACAGTTTGCAAAGATTTGATTTCTGCAAGGCCTTTAATCACTGCAGCAGCGTGAAATGTAGGCAATCGTTTAATGAAGCAAACTTATGTTCTGTGCAAGTTCCAATGAAAAATGAAGAAACACCATTGGTAGAGAATAAGACACATGCTCTCCTGGTATCTTCATATCACTAACAATCTGAATCTTTAGGGATGATGTCTTATCTGATACCTTTGAAACAATCACAATGCCATTGCTTCCACTTGAGAATTAAGCAAGTAGGTGTAGTAATTGATGATTGTGGAATGCTGCAGTAAGTATGCCTGGATCACAAAAGGTTGGGAGACACTGCTCTGAAAACAAAGTATGCAGCCTTAGCTGAGCTATAGTAGACAGGAAGATAGAAAGAGTTACCGATGCAAAAGAGAGAAATCAAACACACTTTTGAACATTTAGAATACATTAGGCCTATTTTAAATATCTGACAATTTAGTAGCAACCCCAAATCCTCACAAAGCAAAAGTATTATTTTTCTTTAGAATCGTTTACTGAGTCAGCCCATAATCTAATGATTAAGGGAGCCAAATCTCACATGGCCAACCATGATTCAAATCCTTGCCCAGTGGCTTGAAAAACACACTTAGGTGAGTGTATGTGTGCCCCAAATCTTGAAAAGTTGAAGAAATGGAGGAAAAGGGATTTGTATGTCCCACTGGGAGGTGTTTTCCACCCTATCCTCTGTCTATCTCTCTTGTTCTTTCTCTGGCAAGCATACGTACCCTCTGGAAATTGAAAAAGAAAAAAACACACATACACACAAAATATTTCGTATCTATCATGATTTTGAGGACCTAAGTGAAAAATTCTCAAAAAAGTGTTTTATAAACTAGAATATTTCTACCTTTTTCTATTCATGGCCAGAATAGTACGAGATCAGATTCTTGGCTCTAGTGATACTTTTAAAAACGACACTACAGATTAACGCTCAGTCCTTATTCTGCTGATAATTTAATATTTCCTGTCTTTCCCATTCATGTAGCTATTTTCTGATGACTCACACCTCATCTTTTGCCTCCAGAACTTTTCTACTCTGGTTAGTGAAATATCACTTAGTTTTGTTCACCTAGTCCCCTCAGTGGGCAGAAAATCTTATTTGCATATATCTAAACTGTATTGAAGACAGTTTTTTGAATGAAAGATTTTATGATTATCCGGATATAGTTTCTAAAACATTTTAGGATGTACAATATCCAATAGAACAATGGAGATTGCATGAGACAATTATCTTTATTTTTAATTTTTTTTTTTTTTTGAGAGGTTTTTGCTATAGGCATGTGTGCTGGCCAGACAGACAGACAGAGAGAGACAGAGAGACAGAAAGCGAGTAATCACCCCCCAGGGGGGATGGCCATGCCGCAATCCCTTCTCCTCCATTCTACTTTCGGGATCTTGGGCACTCAACGCACACACGCCCGGCATGAGTTTTAAGCCACCAAGTCCGGGACGTGAACCGCAGTTGACTACATGGGAGTCCAGCAACATAGCCACTACGCTAACTGCTGGCCCCGAGACCATTATCTTCAAGTTAACTGTTAAAAGTTTTCTATAGCAGGGCTGGCAGGTGGTGCAGTGGTTAAGGTACTGGACTTGCACATGGCTGACCAGGGTTCAAATCTTGTACCTGGAAGCTTGCTTTCCCTCTTTCCCTTTCTCTCTCTCTGGTCAAATTAAAAATAATAATAACAAATAAAATAAAAATAAAAAATAAAAGGTTTTTACATGGCACAAATTGAAACTCTTATTTACTAAGCTGTGTAATAATTATTTACATTCTATGTTAAATCCTAACATAAAACAATAAAATGACATGCTGATTTTGTCAATGCTGTTGCTTAGACAATATAAATAATGTGTGATGAGTTTTTATTTAATAAACTTATACCAATACAACTAACAGAATTCACAGATTTAGGCATTTTCCTTCATTATTACATTTCTTTCTTCTTTTCTGAGTTGCTAAGAATTGGCTTTCTGAATATTTCATATATATATCTGTCTCAATCCCTGCTTTTGCTACTGAAATACAGGTCTTTATCTCTTGCCTCATATATCATGGGAGCTCTCTCCCTGGACTTCTTTCCCTGCTCCCCTCTGGTTCCCTCTCCACACTGCAGCTAAAACCACTACAGTAATTTGCAACAGTGATCATGCCATCTGCCTAAAAGCCTTTTTAAAAAATATGCAATGCTTCACCAATTTGCATATCATCCTTGCACGGAGGTCATGTTGATCTGCTCTGTATTGTTCCAATTTTAGTTTATGTGTTGTCAAGGTGAGCTCTGAAAAACCTTGTAGCAGTCTAGAGTTAATAGTATCTGAAATGGGGGGAGGAGGGCACAAGACCAAGGAGGACTAAAAGGGGCAAAAAATAATAGTGGCTTTAGTGAATAAGAGTTAGATGGTCAATATTTGTCAATGTGTTTTTATGTCCCTAAATATAACAGAGTAAGCTAGAACTATTTCTATTTCTTTCAAGTGTTTATGTGAAGGCTTGGGAAAGGAGTCTCTGGATTTTATTAATATCATTTATTTTTCCTTATCTTGCTTAATTGTGGCCATATTGAGAACATACAGAACACATGCACTCATCAGAGAGAGACAGAGAGAAGGAGAAGAGATGTAAGAAAGCAAATCACCAGGTCTGGGACTCAAACCATGGTAGGACATGTGGGAATTCAGCACTATAACCACCATGCCCTATGGGCCCATCTTCTCATTTAATATTCCTCATGGGTTCTTCATCAAATTCAAATTCATGTTCATGTCAATTACATTATTTTTAGTATTCTCATAAGGAAACTACACACTTCATCAAAAAGTTCTGTACTCAAACAATGTCTACAAGTAGAGAGTCTGAGTCCACTGTTCTAAACTGGTGAATACAATTCGATTGGGCTACACTTCACTATACACAAAGGGATTAGTGAGCAGGCAGTGAGTTAAAAAAGGTAAACAGGGGACCCTCCCCCCCACACACAAAAGCATCATTGTGGGAGTAAAGAGTATGGAAATACAGACTAAGAACAGAACTGTGGAAACTATGAATTGTTTTAATAATTTCTCTGTAAATCAGGGTTAGTGGAGGAATGAAGCTCCTAGATTTCCCCTTTAATATCATATACACTGAACCCTTTACTTTATATATAATTAACTACAGTTAAGATTACATCCCAGAGGGGCTGTAGGGCAGTCAAGAATGAAACCATTTGTTCTGAGGAAGCCTAGGGGGAAAAGAAGCAGCCTGCTCCGAGCTAAAGCACAGCTCTTTATTGTTTGCTTGCTTGTTCTCTTCCCCTTCCCAGGCCCCCACCTCATTTGTCTCTGTCACTGATGTCTCCCTTGCAGCTGACCCTCTGTTTGCTTTCTTACTCCGGTTTGCCTTCTTACTCCAGCTTGGCCACCTGAACATCAGGATCCTTCAGACCCAGGTTCATCCAAACCCAGTGGAACCCATTTCAACATAGAACTTTCTAGAATTTAATGTTTCTATTTACCAAATTTGCAGCAGTGAATTAACTGAAGCTAATGATTCTAATGTCCATCTATATGGCTCTCTATAGTACCTTCAGATTTGAAATCAAGGACCAAGTTACCAGAAATGCATGTTGTATACATTCTTGGATTGATCAAATTTTAGAAGATTCTGTTAAGTGTTTTAATTCAAACCTGCATTTGTTTGTGAGCTGTACTAGTTTTCTTAAAGAAATATTTGCCATTTCATTCTCCAGAATGTAAAATCAGGATTAAAAAAATGCAAAATAAGATTATCTAACTTCTTACCCTGACAGCACAAAAATACACATATATATTAGGAATAGATTAGTATTAAGTATATTAAGAACTACAAAACAATAAAACATATTGAATAAGAATAGGCAAATTACAAAGAAATAAAAATTGTAAAACTGTATGAAATAAGGTTTCTATATTACTAATGATCAGAGAAATCAGATTAAACAATACCATTTTTCATATATTAGAATGCAGGCATTGAAATTTTGATAATATCAAATGTTCGTGAGTTTGTCAGGAAATTTATACTCCTATATATTGATGTTGGGAAATAAAGTTGAACAGGGAAATTGAATGGCAATTTGGAATTGCTATCAAAATATAAAGTAAAAATACCACAGACTCAGGAATTCTATGAGGTATCTGCCGTAGAAAAGTACTCATACACATATACAACAAAGTCTGAAAAAAATATGTATTAAACAACAAAAACAAAACCAAAAATGTATTAAAAAGGTAATTCCTAGAAAAATGGACATATTTGGACTTTGGAATATTATATAACATTTAAAATAGGTGAAATGATAGAGATGCTAGAGATGCATTGATGAATAAAGAAGCACGTGACAAAATTATATATTCTGATAAATACTGCTTATGCAATGAATATAATCTATTTTCTATATATAATTTTGTATGTTTAATGTTTATATAGATGTGCCTGTAGAATATGAAAGCTGGTACATTATAAAGGGTGGAAAGGATCAACACTAAACTAGTAGCAATATTGTCCCTGGTAGGGAAAGGGGAAAATGAAGGTGATGGATGGGGATTGTGGTAAAAGGAAAATTTTGTCTTAACTGTATTTTAAAAAGTTTTAATAAAAGGCATGCATTAATATGTCACTATGTAATTAAAAATTTATATCAATTTTATTAAAAATAAAAGAAAGAGACTTTATAGATCATAGCATGTACAATTTCTGGCATGCTTTGAGATGGTAGATTTTGTTCTTATCATTTCGTAATGCTAATGCAATATTGATTCCCAAGCACTACTGAAGCACACTGTCAAAACATGGGGTGCAATTCAGACAAGAAGCCATTTTAAAGCTGAAGTGTGTCCTGGAATTTTCAGGAAAGCTATGCTCTAAAGTCCATCTCCTAGACTCCCAAAATATTCAGAAGAGGTAGGGCAACCTCTGTATTTTCTCTGTCTTTGGCTGTCTGTCTCTCTGTCTTGCACTCTCTCTCTCTCTCTTTAAATTTAATTTATTTTTTTAAATTTTTCAACCACTTCTCCTCACCTTGAACAT
The DNA here is from genome assembly GCA_026018925.1 of Tupaia tana. Lineage (NCBI taxonomy): Eukaryota > Metazoa > Chordata > Mammalia > Scandentia > Tupaiidae > Tupaia > Tupaia tana. Next base: position 128,042,184 of record JAKSZU010000001.1, on the reverse strand, counting down.
CCTCACTTGCTAATACCAGAAGCTATTTTAAAGCTGAAGTGTGTCCTGGTGCTAGCATGCTGGACAGTTTTCATTTTTTACTTGAAAAAAAAGAATTTTTTCTCCTCCTTTTTTGTAGCATTTTCTAGTTCTTTTTTCTTTTGTTTATTTTTTAACCATATTTCCTCACTTTAAGCTTCACTCTCCACACACTGAATATCTAGATAGGTCTAGGTGCACAGTAACCAAGCATCTGAATACTTTTAGAGTCATTGAAATCCTCAGCGCTTACTGAATCTCCTGCTTTAATGAAGAAATTTCTTTTTCTAAATCTGAACTCCTAATCTTTCTGTGGATACTACATTGTGAAGCACAGTGGAGGACAGATTTTGTCACAGAATGACCAGGAACAACTACAGAGGCACAAGAAACATGAGAAATTGAAAAAATATCTCTCCCATAAGGGAAAAGAACAATCCCTCTTCATCCACGGACAGTACAGTAGAACTCATGGAAGTGTCTGACAGAGAATTCAGAATATTCATAGTGACAAAACTTAACGAGATGGAAGAGCTGAGAGATAATGAACCCCAGAAGATGCATAGAAAAGAGACAATGAGTTCCAGGAGGTGTTGAAGTTCTTCCATGATCTGAAAGAGGAACTAGACACCATAAAAAAAGAATCAAATGGAACTGTTAGAGGTAAAGGCTGCCCTTCAGGAAATCAAAACCTCCCTTGAAAGTATTAAAAGTAGATTAGCCCATGCAGAAAATTGAATTTCAGATGTTAAAGGCAAAACCTCTGATCTAGAAAAATACAGTAAAAAAAAAAACTGTGAAGATAACCCCTCCCAAAATGAAAATACTATACAAGAAATACTAGACAGCATTAAATGCCTGAACATCTGGATAATTGGTACCCCAGAAGGTGAGGAAACTTAATAAGGGCATTGATAATCTATTCCATGAAATCTTGGAAGAAAATTTTCCAAATCTAGAAAGGCATTCAAATATCCAGACCCAAGAAATACAAAGGACCCCCAAGAAAATTACCTATTTAATGGTAGGGACAAGAAATATCAATAATAATATTGAATGTTAATTCCCAGGATTTAAACGGAAAGATTGGACCACAGTAACACTACATATTCAACAGAAGAGAGTTTGAACATAAAACTGAAATCATGAAATAGAATTTTACGACTTTTGAGTAAAACATTACTGATTTCTTTTTTGTATATTATATTTTGGTTTCCCAATTTAAACATTTTACCTTTTTTGAGTTGTTGATAGGTTCAGCAATTTGTAAAATTTTCATTTGTTTCTTTAAACTTTCTTCCTGCTTGACCCCTCTTGAATTGGAAATATTTGGAAGTATTCTTATTTTGTGGCAGAAGGATTATTTGCATAAGTTCAATAATGCTGTTACATTGAATCAGAAATTGGAAATACTTATTACTGGACAGGGCTTTGACTGGAATGTCATACCTGAAGATTAATCAGAAAACTATGGAACTGAGGTAGATCTCAAGTAAGCCAAAAGAAGCTCTTAGAAAGATGGCCTGGCACCACAAATAGTTCTGCCTGGCAGAGAGGATTAGAGAAGATATATGAAAGAATTTGTAACATAAAATAACCTGGACTTTTCCAGCCCAGCATTGTAGACAGTAGAGATTGCAAAAGAGCAACCACAGGAGAGGATTATCTTGAGAAAGACTGTGAAGGAAGAAAAAGAGACTGATCTTTGCTAGCAGATGGTATATCACAGATTATTTGGTAGGCTGGGCTGAATTGAGAAGGTTTATGCATGACTTGTGTGCTGGGCATTTGCTTTTCGACATTTTGAGTAGTTGACATGTACATATTGTCTCAAAAATATTTAAAACCATACTGTCTCTGTTGTTATAGAGTCACAAACAAAAGTATACACAATTATAAGAAATATTTTGAACATTATCTTTAAAAGAAAATAAAAACATGGATGCTGTTTGGCTTTGTAGTGAAGCATGTGGAATTTAAGGTCACACTGATATCTGGACCACGACTTGCAGTAGATTATCTTGCTAAAATTGCTTAATCTATCTACACTATAATCTCCTATGTGTTCAATAGGAGCAATTAAAAAACAAAACAAAAAAATGACCAATTATGATAGTGCTGGGTATTGTGATTCAGAAACACTTTAGACTGGTAAATGATCCTTGAGGACAGATGTGTCACTGTTCGTTCTTCTCTGTGCAAACAGTTGCCTGTTCTCACAGGTTACCAGTTTCTTTACACAAAAACACACACTTTCTTTTGCAACTGAAGTCAACAGATAATAATATTTAAACAATGCTACTAAAACTGTGACTTGAATACTTATAAGAAACAATATAGGGCCAGCAAGTGGTGTGGATGTTAAGGCAGCTAGATCCCACATGGCCAACTTACAGTGGCTTGAAAATTATGCCAGGCATGTGTGCATGTGTGCACGTGTGCCCAAAATCCCTGAAGGAGAATGAAGGAGAAGGGTTTGCTGCCTGGCCATCCCCCCAGGAGATGATTTCTTAGTTTCTTTCTCTGTGTGTGTGTGTGTGTGTGTTTTTTTTTCCTCTTTCTTTTTCTCTACAGCTAGCGCAACCACCCTATAGCAAATAATCAAGAAAGAAGCAGTGGAGACCAGCAGTTAGCGTAATGGCTATGTCGCTGGACTCCCACGTAGTCGACCGCGGTTCGAGTCTGGACCCGGTGGCTTAAACTCACGCCGGGTGCGTGCGTGCGTGCCCAGGATCCCGAGAGGAGAATGGAGGAGAAGGGATTGTGGTGTGGCCAATCCCCTCTGGGGGGTGATTTCTCACTTTCTATCTCTCTGTCTCTCTCTGTCTGTCTGGCGAGCGCACGCGCCCTATAGCAAAAATCTCTCCAAAACAAGAAAAAAAAATAAAAAAGAAGCAGTGTAGTATATTAGTCTAGTATACTTGAATAATTAAAAGATGTAGTATTTTTATTATTTCTTTTAAAACTCATTTTTATATTAATATAACGTAAAAACTAAAATCTTCATTCATTTCTACTAAATCAAAAAAACTTATCACTTAAGTAATTTGAATAAATCTTCCCTTTTTCTTAAGTCGAGTGACACAAAACACCAGGACATTGAACTGAGTCCACTTAAAATTGGTTTCAATGATTTACAACCTGCAAAACTTCAAAGTCTTCATCTATTTTGGTTTCAGTTTGGATTTGTCACACTCTGACATTTTTATATGTTACCAAAATGTCACCATACTAGGGCAAAAGAAGCTATTATATCAAGTGCCCTTGAAATGCTTCCAACTCTCAGTCTGTTAGTTGTGCCTGATGTGCATGACTGTTATATTTGGAAACTACATTTTTATAACAGATTTCAGAAGAAATGTTAAGTTTGAGAAGGAAGTCAAGGGTTTATGAAGCAAAGGCCCATGTTAAACTGACTCATTCAATTCCATTTATCATCATCGAATCCTCTGAATCACATACATATACACACACACACACACACACACACACACACAAACATACCCCACCTGTTTGTTTAGAGGTGACTTTCACAATAACCATGGCTGCCAGGAGTGTTTTGTGATATAAATAATCATTTGGTCTTCATAATCTTCAGTGATGACCTGATTTATAATTTTTATTCCAAAGTCTTCTCATAGTTTTAAGGTTTTAAACCATCTTATTTTATCTTACTCACAGAAATTTATTTTACATTATTTCTTTACTAATACACAATTATTAAGTCTTAATGAGTTTACTATTTTCTGAAAACATAATCTCTCCTTTTACATCTATGCTTAGCAGAGATTGACATTTCTCCTTTTAAAGAATGAAATTTTTAATTATTCTTCACACCCATTTCCCTGATAACTGTAGGCCTCATTAATCACCCTTCTCTGAACTTGCATAGTACATAATCTCCCACTATGAAGCACAGGAGCTTTAATATACTTTTCTGGTTTGTGGAAATGTCTCATTATCATCTGCATAATTTTAATGTAAAATCCTTGAGAACTAAAACTTGAAAATTGTTCTGCATACAACCAAGTGTTCTGCATTCTATTGGGATGCAAAAAGAAGGTGGAATGATACTATTTGGTAATTGAGAAAAATACTTCAGAAAGCATGCTAGGAATAGCAGAGTAGGAAGCATCAAGAACATGCCTCTCCATGTAGTAAGTTTTTTCACTTGCAGAATCTGTCTGATGTAATTATTTTGGAACTTTAGTATCTATTGAAGGTTTGTAAATTCCAGAGGAAGACTTAGACAGTAAATTGTGGTTAATTTTGGTAAATTTTAGCTCTTAGCTCAACAGCGTACTCATCAGTCACCTTACTGCCGTGACTGATAACTGTGCATGTCTTCCTGGAGCCAGATGCATATAGCTTGCAGGAGTCAAGGCAGACCAAGAGATCCTATTCTCTAAATTAACTTGTGCCCAGGTTGATGACAGCTGAAAGTACACAGGTGGGCAGCCACTGCTGCTATGCTTCTCTCCATTGTCGTAAAGCTTTCCTTCTCTGTCTGAAGTAAATTTCAATGAACCTAAAGGGTTCAGAAATTTCCCTTTTCCTTTTTCTTTATTCTTTTCTTTTCAGGAGCGAGACTTTGAAAACTAGAGCATTTAAAAGCAACCATATATGTGAGGGAAATTATAAACTTACCATGCATACCCAGAGAAAAGTACAAACTCAGATATGACCAGAGAGGACCTTGAGTTTATGTCTCAGGTTGATCCTTGGCACATAGACAATATAAAATTATCAATAAACCAAAAACAGCAAATAATAAGCAACAAACCCTGGGAGAAAGTGGGAATCATATTTTCAGAGTTACCACATTATTACATTAAAATATCTAGTTTTTAACAACAAAAGCAAAAGACATACAGGCAACAGGAAAGTATGATCCTTTCAAAGAAAAAAAAATAAAGCAACAAAAATTGTCTGTAGGGACCAGCAGTTAGTGTAATGGCTGTGTCGCTGGACTCCCATGTAGTCGACTGTGGTTCGTGTCCCGGACCCAGTGGCTTAAAACTCACGCCCGGCGGGAACCAGCAGTTGGCGTAATGGCTATGTCGCTGGACTCCCACGTAGTCGACCGCGGTTCGCGTCTCGGACCCGGTGGCTTACAACTCACGCTGGGCGCGTGTGCGTGCGTGCCCAAGATCCCGAGAGGAGAATGGAGGAGAAGGGATTGCCGCGTGGTCATCCCCCCTGGGGGGTGATTTCTCGCTTTCTGTCTCTAATATCTCTCTCTGTCTGTCTGGCGAGCGCACGCGCCCTATAGCGAAAATCTCTCAAAAAAAAAGAAAAAAAAACAAAAACAAAAAACAAAAAACAACAACAACAAAAAAAACTCACGCCCGGCGTGTGTGCGTGCGTGCCCAAGATCCCGAGAGGAGAATGGAGGAGAAGGGATTGCCGCGTGGTCATCCCCCCTGGGGGGTGATTTCTTGCTTTCCGTCTCTCTGTCTATCTGGCGAGCACATGAACCCTATAGCAAAAACCTCTCCTCAAAAAAACAAAACAAAACAAAAAATTGTCTCTAATAAAAAGACCTGACAGAAGTTTTTGTATATAAATAATTAAATGTTGTAGTTCTGAGAATTAAAGAAAACTTTGGAATAGTCCAGAAAACAATGTATGAACGAAGTAGAAATATGAATAAAAAGTTTAAAAATCTGAAAAACAACGAAAAGGAAATTTAGTAGAACAAACATGCAATAATTAAAAATCTACTAGTGGGATTAAAAGGCTAGTCGATTAAAATCTACTAGTGGAATCAAGGCATTGAGTAGGCAGAGGAATCAGAAAACTTGAAATTAGGATGATGGAAATGAATGAGTATGAGGAACAGAAGGAAAACAATGAAAGAAAAATGTAAAGAGCCTAAGGGACATGTTGAACACTATCAAGAAGACCAACATACTCAATATGGGAGTCCAGAAAGAGATGGTAATGAGAAAGTAACATTGAGAATATGTGAAGAAATAATGGCCACAAACTATCAACACTTGATAAAAACAAAATGAAGATAAACATTCAAGAATTTCAACAAACTCAGGGACCAGCAGTTAGCGTAATGGCTATGTCGCTGGACTCCCATGTAATCAACCGTGGTTCGCGTCCTGGACCTGGTGGTTTAAAACTCACGCTGGGTGTGTGCCCAAGATCCCAAGAGAGAAATGGAGGAGAAGGGATTGCAACATGGTCATCCCCCCTGGGGGGTGATTTCTCGCTTCCTATCTCTCTGTCTCTCTCTGTCTGTCTGGTGAGTGCACGCGCCCTATAGCAAAAACCTCTCAAAAACAAAAAAAAAGAATTTCAACAAACTCCAAGTACAATGTGGTCAAAAGGGCCTAAACTAGAAACACAATATAATCACCAAACCAAAGACAAAGAAGATTTTGAAATCAGCAATAGTAAACAGCTTGTCATATAAGCTTAATAAATTATCACCACATTTCTCAAGAGAAACTTGGAAGCCAGAGAGTAGTGAACCAACATATACAAAGTACAAAACAAAATAAAAACAAATATAAACAGGAATAGCAAAAAGCCTATTAACTAATAATATTACGACCAGCAAATCTATGCTCCAAAAATGACAGAAAAATGAAGAAATTCCCAAATAAATCAAATTTAAGGAATTTAATTATCACACTTCTTCCCCAAGGGAAATGCTAAAGAATGTTTTGCAGGTTGAAATTATAGGACATTAGACATTGTCTCAGAACTGTATGCATAAGTAGAGGTATCAGTAAAGGTAAATTCAAGGACAATTATAAAAGCTAATACTACTATAACAATAGTATGTAATTCTGCTTTTTGCTTTCTACATGATTTAAGAGACAAATACATTCAAATAAAACAATTACTACTTTAAGAGCTAGTGCTATTATAACTTTGGTGAGTAAATCCACATTTTGTTTTCCATATAATTTAAGAGATTAACTCATTTAAAATATTTGTTTATGTTTTGGGACATACAACATATAAAGATGCAATTTTGAGGCCAGCAGATGGCAAAATGGTTATATCACTAGACTCCCACATAGTTGACCATGATTCGAGTCCCAGGCCTGACAACTTGAAACTTATACTGGATGAACATGCGTATGTGTCCAAGGTCCCAAGTGGAGAATGGAGGAGAAGAGATTGTGGCATGGCCCTCCCCCTTGGAGATGATTTCTTGTTTTCTGTCTCTCTGTCCTCTGTCTCTCTCTGCATCTCCAGAAAGCACACACGCCCTATAGCAAAAATCTTAAAGAAAAAAAAAAAAAGATGTAATTTTAAGACATCAACAACTGAAAGAGGTTGAAATGAAGTTGTTAAAGTAGTCAAGGTTTTGTACTTGAAGTTCATGCTGATAAAAATTCAAATTAGAGGGCCCAGCAGGTGCCATGATGGTTAAGGTGCTAGATTTCCACATTGCTGACCACAGTTTGAGTCCTGGATTTGGCAGCTTGAAAATCACTCTGGCCACGTGTGCATATATGCCCAAAATCCCAAGAGAAGAATAGAAGAGAAGGGACTACAGCACAGCCATCCTCCAAGGGGTTATTTCTCACTTTCCTTTTCTCTGTCTCTGACTATCTCTGATGAGTGAATACACCATATGGCAAAAACCTAAAAAAAAAAATCAAATTAGAGTATTAATAACTCTAGGATGTTAAATGTAATCTCAAGTGGTAATCAAAAAGCAAATAACATAAGTATATACCCAAAAAAGAACGATGAAAGGGATTTAAATGTTTCAATACAACATAATCAACTAAACCTAAAAGGAAAGTAACATAAAATGACAGGCAAAAAACTTATAAGCACATAGAAAACAAAGCAGGATAAATTTGATGTTGTATAGTTATATATGCATTTCATAATTCCAGACAAAGAGAGCTCCTTATCGAATGAAATAATTTTTCAATTAGATACATCATACTTAAAATATAATCTAGAGACATGAAATATTGTTTGGTTAACTCAATATTTTGACAGACACTGAAAATGAAACAGGCTTCCATTCTTAATTTTAATTATTTTTAGATTTAAAGCTCTTTGCAAATAAATAATTTCCTGTCTCTCTAAATATATGCGTACTAATTAGAATGCTAATATAACTGTTTTTGTAAACTACGATTGATTTAGGCAGCACAGTTTATCCTTGGGTATCATCTGAAGTCTTTCTTCTTAATATACAGCTTTACTTTTGTAGAGTGGAGTTCATAGTGAAGCGCCTTGTAACCTAGTGAAGCATTCAGACTGGGTGCAATTCAGCCCGTACCTCCCATGAGCCTGGGATGCAGGGTCTGATAAACTGTCATTCTCTCACCAAAGTTTGTCAGGTTGTCATCTGCTGAACATCGTCCTTTCTTCTCAACCCCCAATTTATACCTATTCCATCGCTATTAGCAAATCCACTTGTTTTTTTTCACAACTATCCTCCCTTCTCCAGGAGAATTTTTTTTTCCTTGGAGAAGCAGTTGGTGCTACAGAACTCATCAACCATGAAGTCAGCCATTTGTCTGTACCAGTCTTGGCCATAATCACTTTATTGAATTATAGTATTTAGTATTTATAGGATAACCTCATAGAACATATATAGGTAAGTAGAGCACCTAGTTTACAATTTTTTATTGCAAAAATCAGTAACATCAAGTGCTTAGCATAGTGTTTGACAAACAGTAGGTGCTATAAGCCTTATTATTATGAAATGATATATGTACATTTTTGGTTTGTAGCAGCTGTTTTACAAATGACAGCTTCTATTGTTGCTCGCATCTTCTCATCTGACTTTCTTTTTAGATCTATTTGTTTTGTAGTTCAACTTAGTTAACATGACAAAGAATGGAAAAAATCAGAGTTTAGTCAGATTTACTTAATTTTATTCCCTTCTCCATCTGGCCTTCAGAAACTCATACGGGGACCAGCCGATGGCATAATGCTTATGTTGCTGGACTCCCACATAGGTGACCACAATTCTAGTCCTGGACCTGGTGGCTTAAACTTAATGGGCACATGTGCATTCATACCCAAGATCCAGAGAGAATGGAGGGGCTGTGTTTTGGCATCCCCCCTGTCTCTATCTTTCTCTGTCTCTATGGAGAGCGCATGCGACCTGTAGCAAAAATCTCTCTTCAAAAAAAATAAAACTCATATGTACTCTTAATAATTCATTCATTTACTCAATTCTAGAATAATCTGTTTAATAAATATTTACTGAATGCTGTTATATTCCAGACTCTATGCTGGATCCTTATAAATATGTATTAGCTTATATAATTCTCTAAATAATTGGCTACACAGACATTATGGTTTTCATTTTATTGATGAGTAAATCTTAATGAGAAGTCAAGAATCCTGTAGAGGTTCATTTGGAGCTCAGTATTTCTGACTTCAAATCTGGACTTCTCTTGCTTGCCCACTCTTTCTTCAGTCTAGCCCTAAGTCTGATACACTGTCCAAACAAAAACATAACTGAGTCAATTACACTTTATAAATAAGAATGTAAAATCCAAGAAAGATGATTAGTCTCTTTAACTTCCATGTACATGAAAGCTTTATGAGTTCCTCAGATTACAATTCCATGCTTCCAAGAATCCAGTCTCTGAAAGTTATGTTGTCATCGACTCACTCAGTAGTCATAGGCAGCCTCTGAAGTGACCATTTTTCATTTGAAATGGAATTCCCAGCTGTATTAATGGACACTCACTGGACTATTGATCAGTTCAGCTAGGTGGTTGCTTTGGTCATCAACACAGGCATAGAAACCAGATGGTTCATTTTTTTTTTTTTTTTTTTTTTTTTTTTTTCAGTTAAGTGCTGTTGTTGAACAAGCACATCCATAAGCTTACATAGTGTTAGGCCACCACTGGATTGGCTCCACACAGATGTGGAACATTGAAAAGGTAATTCTTTCATTGAATTACTTGCTAATGTCTGGGAGACCAGAAAGGGGATGGGACTGGCCATTGTAGGTAATGGTTTTTTTCAAGCTATGAATATTTTGTGTTCTAGCAATTTTTAGTTCCTCCTAGGGTGGAAGTAGTGGCAATTTTCTTTTTCTGAACTTTCCATCAAAATTTAAAAATACCTAGAGTTCCATTACTTTTAAACCATAGAACAAGTACCTTTCCTTGAAGTATGAGACAATATTATCATTATTAATATTAATGTTATTACTTTGAATCCATAACAACAGTGACATACAAAACACAGGATATTCTGTTATTCCTGAATACGCTCTCCAGCAGATACAGACCATTTCCATAATAAAACCTGGCTCGGTCATTGTCCAGGATTTCTTCCACCTCTCACATTTGACACTGATAACTGCTGGTATCTTAGTGAACTCCAGCTTCAGGATTTTCTGATTTTCTTTGCACACGTCATCTACATTTTATTTTGAGGTCATTGCTACTGAACTTGTAACTGAGCTTTATAAATTAAACAGTATTGTGTATCCACAAGCCATAGTTCAGGTTGCTTGTTTTTGCTAATTTATGGTATAAAATGTTTTCTGAATTATTCTAATAAATAATTTGAAAAATTATTAATTTAATTCATGGCAGAGGTCCTGTGCACACACACAAGAGGAAGAGAGAGAGAAGTATCCCTGACAGCATCTCATCACATGTGATCCTCTTTCCCATGACTTTCAAGTGATCTCGGGTATGCCATTGTATCTTCCAGCCCACTCCAGGATCCAAACCCACAGTCACCCATTTGGTTTCCAGTATGGCGTTCAGTTTAATACTTACTATACCACCAGGCTTGGCCTTAATATTTTGTTAATAATCTTTTTTTTTCTTTTTCATTGTAGAGAGACAATCATCCTCAATAGGATTTCATACCACGATCCCCCACCACAGCCCTTCAGTGAACCAGAACCATGACTGTACCCAGCTTACAAAAATTGACCAAGAAACCAAATCTACTATCTGCCATATGATCCAGATTTGCTTGAGTAGAGCATTGCTACCTCTGAGAAATCCCTCTTGCGTTGTCATTGTTATTCATGTTTTCCTTTGAACAAATATTCTCCTGAGTGGAATTATGTGCACTGAGGTTATTGTAATTGTTATGCTGCTATCATAGAATAGTCAGTACAACCACTTGTAAGTTTTACCTCATCATACTTTTGTTTGAAGTCACATCCTAATACATTGGGAGAAATCAGTCCACTCACTGCCAAGATTTCTTTTATTCCAATTTTTGCTTCTTACTACTTAGAGATGTATTGGTTAGATGTCTGTAACTATCTGGAGAGCTATAATCCACATTCATTTCTTTACCGTATTCTTTCTCTTTTGCAATTTACTTTCTTTTCTATTCTCTTTGAAAAAAGCATTTATTTTCTCAAATTTTCAGGTAAGCAGAGCATCAGATTTAAGTGTACAGTTTTGATCTTGTGTATATAAATCCCATGTCACCCACTTGACTTCATCTTTCATCTTTGTTTTATTTTGTAGTAAAATATGTACTTTCTCCTAGGAAACATCAGCCATTTAAAATCACTTTCAGAATGAGAATACCATAATCTTCCCTAAAAGCAATATGGCAAAACATCAACTGATTTAGAAACTTTATAACATTTCATCTTGTAATTCAAAAATAAATGATAATATATATACACAATGCAACATCATTTAGTAATTTATTTGTTTTTCCAATGAATTTTGAATATTTTGGAAAATTGCTATAAAATAGCTATTCAACAAGTATTCATTGAGCTTCCATTATATTTCAGGCACTTTTCAGTGGTAAGTGAAAAAACTGAAAGACAGTAGTACCATATTTACTTGCAATTAAATATAAAGGGAATATATCAAAATAGAGCTACTTGGGAGAATCTAAAATTATGCTTCATATTTAAAAAATAATTATGCATGTAACTTTATTAATTATTATTATTTTTAAATTACTACAGGGCATGTGCATGCACCAGAGAGAGGAAAACTCAGAAAGCAAGGTCCAGGACTGAAACATTGGTTGGCCATGTGAGAGTCCAGTCCCCAAACCACTATTCCGCCTACTGGCCCTTGTGTTGTATTAATTTTTAAAATTTTCTAACTTTAATAATAGGTATGCAGTATTTTTATAATAACAATTTAAAAAACTATACCTACTTGTTTTAAAACAGTAGAAAGCTTAGAAATAACACCTCTTACTCCATGTGCTTGATTACCAGGTAGAATAAGAGAGATGATAATGAGTAGGATGATATTACTAATGTGTTGTGGGCCTTAGGTATAGGTGTTATCAAACTAGCACACTGGAAAGAACCTCATAATAGTTCCTAAACTCCTAGTGTTAGAATGCCTGCACCAGAACTAAGAAAGTGTTTACATGTATGGCCTTCAAAAAATGTATGAAAAATGCTTATTATCTAAAATCTGCATAGATTTTAAATTATTTTTGCACCAAAAAATACTTTTTTAAAATAATTCTTTCTTACTTCTTTCTTTTTCTATGAGAGATGAGAGAGAGGAAGAGGAAACCCAGCAATCTCCAAAAGGGTCTTCATGAGTCAATCTATTCTCAGTCTCAGTAAGCCAGGGTCACAGACATACATGTGTGCCTGGTGTACACAGGGAGACCTCAGGAAGTAAACCTTGGATCTTCATAAATGGATACAGTTGTGTTACTCCTAATCCACCTTTTAGCTGCTAAACTCTTACTTTAATTCTATTTTCACACAAACTTTCAAAAGTCCCTTTGGGGACAGCAGATGAAGGGGAGGTTAAGATGGCTAGATCTCATGTGGTCAACTGTGCACTTTGAGTCCCAGAACTGGTGGCTTGAAAAATAGGCCAAGCATGTGTGTGTGCATGCCCAAAATTCTGAGAAGAAAGTGGTAAAGAAATGATTGTGGTGTGGACATTTTCTCTAGGGTAGGGCTTTTTCACTTTCTCTCTCTCCAGAGAACTCACGTGCCCTATAACAAACAAACAAACAAACAAAAGTATTTTTTTAAAAATAAATATATATTGAACAACCTACTTCTGAATGACTTCTTCACTACTGAAGAAATTAAGGCTGAAATAAAAAAAATTATGGAAACTAATGATAATGAGTGCACAAGTGTCCAGAATCTATGGGACACAGCAAAAGCAGTCTTAAGAGGGAAATTCATAGCAATTAGTGCGCATAAGAAAAGGATAGAAAGATGGCAAGTAGATAACTTATCATCATGCCTCAGAGAATTGGAAAAACAATAACAAACAAACCCCCAAAAGGCCAGACAAAAAGAAATAATAAAGTTTCGAGCAGAAATAAATGAAATAGAAAATAAACGAACCATACAGAAAATAAATGAAAGCAAAAGCTGGTTCTTTGAAAAGATTAACAAGATCGATACACCATTGGCTAGACTGATTAAGAAGAAGAAAGAAAGAAACCAGATTAATCAAATATGTGATGAAACAGGCAATATTACCACAGACATAGCAGAAATACAAAATATCATTAGAGGATACTATGAGCGACTTTACGCCAACAAACAAGATAACCTGGAGGAGATGGATAAATTCCTGGATGCACATAATCTACCAAGGTTGGATCAGGAAGACATAGAGAACCTGAATAGACCCATAACAAGCCAGGAGATTGAATCAGTAATAAATAACCTCCCAACAAAGAAAAGCCCAGGCCCAGATGGCTTCACTTGTGAATTCTACAAAACTTTTAAGGAAGAGTTAACCCCTATCCTACTAAAATTATTTCTAAAGATTCAAAAGGAAGGAAACCTTCCAAATTCATTTTATGAAGCCTCCATCATCCTCATCCCCAAAACAGATAAAGATATGACAAAAAAGGAAAACTACAGACCAATATCATTGATGAATATAGACACGAAAATTCTCAACAAGATACTTGCAAATCGTATCCAACAACATATAACAAAGATCATTCATCATGATCAGGTAGGCTTTATACCAGGGATGCAAGAGTGGTTTAATATACGCAAGAGCATAAATGTAATACACCACATTAACAGAAAGAAAGATAAAAACCATATGATCATCTCAATTGATGCGGAGAAAGCATTTGATAAAATACAACATCCTTTTATGATTAAGACTCTCAGTAAGATTGGTATAGAAGGGTCATTTCTGAACACAATAAAAGCAATCTATGAAAAACCTACAGCTAACATTATACTGAATGGGGAAAAGCTGAAAGCTTTTCCTCTGAAAACAGGTACTAGGCAAGGCTGCCCACTTTCTCCACTGCTCTTTAATATAGTATTGGAAGTCTTAGCTATTGCAATCAGAGAAGAGAATAATATTAAAGGCATTCGAATAGGCAAAGAAGAATTGAAAATATCTTTATTTGCAGATGACATGATGGTGTACTTAGAAGACCCAAAGGTATCCATGAAAAAACTGCTTGAAGTAATAAGTGAATACAGTAAGGTGGCAGGATACAAAATCAATATCCAAAAATCTATAGCATTTCTATTTATGAACAACAAGTTGAATGAAGCAGAGCTGAAGAAAGGAATCCCTTTCACCGTAGCCACAAGGTGTATAAGATACCTAGGGATAAACCTAACTAAGAAAGTCAAAGACCTTTATAAAGAAAACTACGAAAATCTTAAAAGAGACATTGAAAGTGACATAAAAATGTGGAAGGACATCCCATGCTCCTGGATTGGAAGAATTAACATAATCAAAATGGCAATTCTACCCAAATTAATCTACATGTTTCATGCAATTCCAATCAAAATACCAGAGATATTCTTCAGAGATCTAGAAAAGGCAATCATAGAATTTGTCTGGAACCATAAAAGACCTCGTATTGCAAAAGCAATCCTGCGCAAGAAGAATGGAGTAGGAGGCATATCACTCCCTGATCCCAAGATATACTATAAAGCTGTGGTCATCAAAACAGCATGGTATTGGCACAAAAACAGACATGTGGACCAATGGAATAGAATAGAGACCCCAGAAATAACCCCAAAGCTTACAGTCAACTGATTTTTGACAAAGGATATCAGTCAATCCATTGGGAAAAGGAAAACCTCTTTAGTAAATGGTGCTGGAAAAACTGGGTATCCATCTGCAGAAAGATGAAACTGAACCCCTATCTTTCACCATTAACAACAGTCAACTCAAAATGGATCAGAGATCTGAACCTAAGACCTCAAACAATAAAACTACTGGTGGAAAATGCTGGGGAAACTCTGGGGGACATTGGAGTAGGCAGACTTCTTAAATAAGACTCCCAAAGCACAGGCAATAATCCCTAAAATAGACAAGTGGGACTATATTAGACTAAGAAGTTTCTGCACAGCAAAGGACACAGTAACAAGTGTGAATCGGCAACCCTCAGAATGGGAAAATATTTTTGTTAAATATGCCTCAGACAAGGGACTGATAACCAGAATACATAGGGAACTCAAGTGCCTTATGCGAAAAAAAATGATCAACCCAATTAAAAGATGGGAAAATGAGCTGAATAAAAGTCTCTCTAAGGAAGACATACGAACAGCCAAAAAACATATGAGAAAATGCTCAACATCCCTCATCATAAGGAAGATGCAGATAAAAACTACAATGAGATACCACCGAACCCCTGTCAGAATGGCAAAGATTAAGAATATAAAAAGTGATAAGTGTTGGCGGGGATGTGGTGAAAAGGGATCCCTCCTACACTGTTGGTGGGAATGTAAGCAAGTTCAACCACTGTGGAGAACAATATGGAGGTTCCTCAAAGATCTACAAATAGAACTACCATTTGATCCAGCAATCCCACTTCTGGGTATTTACCCAAAAGACAGGAGAACGCTCAGTCAGAAAAGTGCTTGCACATCAATGTTTATTGCAGCATTATTCACAATTGCCAAGACATGGAACCAACCTAAATGTCCACAAACTGATGAATGGATTGGAAAAGTGTGGTATATATACTCTATGGAATACTACTCAGCCATAAAAAATAACAAGACCCTGGAATTTGATAGAAAGTGGTCAGATACGGAGGATATATTGCTGAGTGAAGTAAGCCAGGCTATGAAAGAAAGATATTGTATGTATCCACTCAATATATACCGACTATCAGCACTCTATAATAGAGAGCAAAAAATTGGAGGACATAAAAGCAGTGAAGGTACTTAACGAGAATAGGACAGTGTGGAATGGGGGAAGTGAAGAGAAGAGAATAGAGAAAGATAACAAGTGAACAATAGAGAGGAAGGACATTAGTGAGAAAGAGAAATGGCTTATTAACTGTTGATGTTGACATGTATAGTATTCTCAACTGGATTTGTCTGAGAAGTATTTCATGATGGGCAAAGTATTTGTACAAGCAAAATGAAAAATAGCAATTGACTGTTTTAAAAAATAATTAGAATAATAATAATAGTGATTGGGGAAAACATAGAAAAGATATTGAATGTTAAAGTGGGGAGATTAATGTCTCTGTACTGACTGATATGCATGGCATTCCCTTTTGAAAAAGCAATGTAATACACTGTAAAGTTATATGTAATTCAATGTAATATAATAGAAGAACATGATGATAATAAAAAATTAAAAAAATAATAAATAAATAAATATATATTTAATATTCTGGACCAGCTCCATGGCACAGACTTGATGAGCTGTTCAAGGGAAGCTGGATCCCACATGGTGACCATGGTTCAAATGCCAAGCCCTGTCAGCTTGAAACATGCCATATACTAATGCCCAAGGTCTGATGGGCTAAAGGACCAGAGGAAGGAGATTTCAGTGTGACTAGACTCTGTGTAAGGTGTTTTTCTCTCTCTTTCTTGTGTATGTGCATGTGCTCTATCATAAATAAAGGAAATATATATATATATATATATATATATATATATATATATGTGTGTGTGTGTGTGTATATATATATATATACACACACACATACATACATACATATTCTAAGTTCTACCTTAAACATTTATTGACTCAGAGACTTTAGTGTGGGAGCTTGCATTAGTAAATGTATGCAGTGAAACGAATTACATGGAAACTTGGCTCCACATGACAAACCTGTATTATCACACAGTCTCTTTTATTATCTCCCAGGTAAGAAGGCAGCTCTTGCATGGCTGGTTCTTGCTTTGGGTTTCTCATGAGGACCAGTCGAGATGTCAGAGGTTGCAGTCATCTGAGAGTGGGATTCAGTCTGGGGATCCTCCTCTCAAGATGGCTCCCTCACATGGCTGTGAGAGCATCAATGTCCTGTTTGTGAACAGAAGCCCCAGTTCACCAGCACATGGTCCTCTTGGTAGATTGCTTGACAAGCAACCTCATGACTTAATGGGTGGCTACCCCTAGAGGGAGTGATCCTAGAGAGAAAGCAAGAAAGAAACTACAGTGTCTGTTCTCTAAGTCACACATCATCACTTTCACTATATTCAACCATTTAGAAGTAGATCGCAAAGTCTGGTTCACACTCAGGTAGGAAAAATAGACTCCAACTCTTGGAGAGAATTGTTAAATTTCTGGGTTGGGGTCAGCAGATGGTGTAGCTGTTATGTTGTTGGACTCTCACAAGGTTGAATGCAGTTTCAGTCCTGGACCTGGTGGCTTGATACTTGTACCAGGCACATATGCGTGCGTGCCCAGGAGCCTGGGAAGATACTGGAGGAGAAGGGATTGTTGTTTGGCTATATCCTGGTGGGGGTTGGGAGGGGACTTCTCACTTTCTCTCTCGCTGTCTCTCTCTCTCTTGAATGTATGTGCCCTAAGGCAAAAACCTTTAAAAAACAAAAATTCTTTGTTGGGGCCAGCAGGTGGCATGGTGGTTAATGCACTGGACTCCCATGTAGTTAACTGTGGTTCAAATCCCAGACCTGGTGGTTTGCTTTCTTACTTTTCCTCTCTCTTTGGTGAGCACACATGCCCTACAGCAAATTTAAAATAATAATAATAATAATAATAATAATAAATATAATTAAATTAAAAAAATTAAAAATTCTGGGTGTACTTTAAAATCGCTCTAGTGCTGGGGCGAGCAAGTGGCATGGGTTTTAGGATGCTAGATTCCCAAGTTGTGAACCATGGTTCAGGTCCCAGATCTAGTGATTTGAAAATCACTTTGGTGTGTGTGCATGTGTGCCCAGAATTCAGAGAGGAGAAAGGACTGTGATGTGGCCACCCCTCCCCAGGGGGTGATTTCTCACTTTTCTCTCTCTGTTTCTCTCCTGCCCTCCTGTGAGCACATGTGCTCTATGGCAAAAACCCCTTATCCAAAAAAAAAAGTCACTCTAGAGCCTCAGAACCAGCTGCAACAATACAAACTTTTTCCCTTTGAACTCTAATGCACAAGTAAGTTAGCAATTATCCTTGCTTCTAAACAGAGAGTGCTTGAGCACAGGTTCCCATCTCTGCCCCAAGACCTCTCATCATCATAGGGATGGCCTCATCTCATCAGATGTCCCATTAGCTCTTTAAACAGATTCAGTTTACAAGATGGCTTTTTCTACTTTTATTCACATTTTTAATCTCTGGACTTTAGATAAAAAATGATGAGCTTCACCCTTAGGAATTTTACTTCTGTAAGATACTAGGTATGTTTTAAAATCTCTCTAGGTGAATCTAATGAAAACTAAGATTAGAGAAATGTTGGCAAATGGCTCAGAATGAAGTGGGCTAGATAAATATCCAGAAAAATAAATCCTGGTACTTGAGGCTAAGAAAAGGGGCCATACTTCCTCCACCCTCCAAATTAGGAGACATTCCTAATGCACTCTCAGTATTTTATCAAGAAATTGAAACATGGTGATAACAAGTGCTATCAACAATTCACAGTTAAAGAAAAAAAATCTGTTTTTTTTTTCTGCACAGTTTACCAAGTAGTCATTCAGAAAAAAAGAAAAAAAAAGATATAATAATCAGCATCCATTTGTCTATAAAGAAAACATTAAGAGAAGAATGGAATTGTTTGAGGGGCACAGCAGAAACTATGTAGTAAATAACTTTTCCTCCTACCTGCTGTGTATGCATGTGTTTGTGTGGCAACATGGATGTCATTTATTAGTGTCCCTTGAAGTTTGGGGTTTGACCATCATGGTGTCTACAGGAAAAACATAACTAACTGCATCTCCACCTCTGCTTGATGCTAGGCTGCACTTTCATGTCTCTATTCTGAGAGTATAATGAAGGGAACTTAGAGAGAGGAAAGAGACATGGAAACTAAGAATGGGGATGGAAGTCTTTCCCTGGTGGTGTGACATATGGGAAGGAATTGCTTGGGGTCCTGAAAATCCAGACTAAATCATGGAAGGAGGTATCAGCAGCTATTGGTTGCCCTCCACCTTAAACCCAAATCCTTCCTGGCTAGTGACACACCATGTAGGGAGCACATAGACGCACAAACATCTGCCTTTAGGAATGCTTTTGCTCCTCTGCATTGACTCATGTCTCACCTCCATAACTCTCCATTTGAGGACTTCAGGACTTCGAGTCCCTCAATGCATCATGTCCCATCTGCATAACTTTCCTTACCAACAATGGACCATTACCCATACTGACAAAATTTCTTTCTTTTTCCCCCATATTCTTACCACTTCAGTATATTCTCAGTGGAAGAAAGGAGCAAAGGAGGTTCCAGAGCCCCCCAGTTCATCTCACCCTTTCTAGGATCATTCAGCTAAGGGACTCTCCATTTGATCTCTTAGAGAAAAATGTGCAAACTAGGGAGTGACAGACATTTCTATAAGTCTGAAGTGACTGCCAAAAATGTTAACTATAAGGGAAAAAACGGTCAGCCAGAGGTCCTAAGATGCAACTTAATTTTTTTTCTCTTCCTTCCTTCTTTCACAAAATATATTTTGTTCCTTGAGGGTTATTATATTGAGAGCTCTGAATCAGGAAGTTCTTAAACTTTCCTATGAAGAATTAAACTCTTCCATACATTGCTGGGTTGAGCCCACTAATTTAAAGCTGTTAGGTCTGAGGGGAACCTTTGTGATGTTCAGTACAAATTGTTGCCTTTTGCCTTTTTGACATTACATAGTTGCTAAAATAAAGACCAATTGTGTTTACTGATTGCCTTAAATGTCTTACCACTGGGTTAAGTGCTTTGCAAGTATTATTTTACTTGAGTTTAGTAATAATTCTATGAGATGATACACATATCATGCCTCATTTTAAATAATTGGAAACTGAGATATGTTGTGGGTTGCAGCAGAGGGTAAAGATTAGTAGACAGTTTCCAGAAGCTAGGTACACAATGAGGGTTTGAACCTAGGCAGTCAGCTTCCAGAGCGCAGCGTTAGTCTTTACTTACTTTCCCTCGTTTGGCTAAAACTGTAGAAGGAAATCAACACAATTGCCTGTCCTTCAAATAAGCTGCTGCCAATTAAATCCCATGTTCTGTTTATTTTTGGTAAAGTTAGTCAATTTGGTTTTCAGCCCTATAGAAGGAATCATCACGTAAATGTCAAAGTTGAACCACTGATTAAAAGTGGAAGTCCTGGTAATTATTTTCCTTCTCAAACAGAATTGATGGATGCTACATGTCTGGAATTGAATATGGCCTTACAACAGTGACAATTGCATTCATTTTCTTTGCTTAGCTTATGGTATTCATTTCATGATTAAAATATGATGATGTTTTCTTTCCACATATATCAAATCTCATTTCATTCACTGACCCATTCATCCAGTCAATTATGTATTCACTTATTAATTAAAATAGGTTTACTAAGTATATGTTATGAAAAAAAAACATGCCAACTACTAAGAATATCAAAAGAATACATTTCAGACTTGATTTTGAATTCATTGATTCTTAAGCTACCTAAAGACTGTGTAGGGTTTAGCTGAAGAAGGTTAAAAAGTCTCCCTGGAAAAGAGAAGCTAAAGAAGCCAAGAGGTATCTCAGGTGCTGGTACATTGCTCATTGTTATTTCAGTGCATTCAATACAAGGTTCAATGTGAAGAAGTTGGGATGATATTTGTGATAAGAACACCATTGTACATTTGCTAGAGTTTGAATTCTAAGAAATGAGACCCATTGAAAAGTTTCAAGTTTACAGGTGAGAAATTAGACCCATTAAGAGGTTTGAAGCTTACAGGTGATATTATAAATTTGTGTTTTAGAATTGTGACTCTCAGGCCAGCAGGGAACATGGAGGTTAAGGTACTGTATCCCACATGTCTGATTATGGTTCCAGTCCTGGACCTGACAGCTTAAAAAGCATGCTGAGCATCACGCTGATGATTTCTCAGGTTCCCTCCCTCTTTCTCTCTCTAGCATGTGTATGTACTCTATAGCAAAAGCTAAAAATAAATAAATAAATAAATAAATAAATAAATAAATAAATAAGAAAGAAGAAAGAAAGAAAGAAAGAAAGAAAGAAAGAAAGAAAGAAAGAAAGAAAGAAAGAAAAGAAAGAAATCTAAGAATTGTACGTGACTCTTCAGCTAGCTGGTAACCAGTGGTAAAAGACGATTATCTGTGAGGTTATCACATATAGAAAGGTTTCTGGTTGAAGTTTTGAGAACTCCCTGAGTATTCCAGGTTCATGTTTGCTCATGATTCAGAGCTGGCTGAAAACTGGGGGATGAATTATGGCATTAGGATACTATTACTAGTTCTCTCTCTCAGAAAAATATTTAATAAATTTTTAAAAATGTGATTCTCATGCACAGTGGTTTAAAATACAAAATTGACAAGGGAAGCAAGCCAGTTACAAGGATAATTAAAATTCAGATAAGAAATGATGATGAGTACTCTGCCTTGGACTGGGATAAAGTAAGAAAACTATATTTACCTTTTTACTAAAACAATAAAAAAAGAACAAAATATCTGAAATCGCATCTTTAAAGGCAATCAACATAAGATAATAAAGAATAGTGATCAGTAAAGAAGAGAAACAATTAGTTTAACTCTATGATTACTCCAACTTACTGCATTGGGAATTTCCAGGCCATGATGCAGGAAGGAAGAGCACAGGCAGAACTCAGAAGACTCAGCGAGTTGAGAATAGAGTTGAAAATTTAAAAATAAAGGCAGTTAGGTTATGAAGAGAAAGTATTGAGAAGAGAGATTTTTACAAACGGGAAATACCAAAGATCTGAAGAGTCCCCATCATCCCATAATAATGCCTAGTGCATACATATCAGACTACCTGAAAGAGTATATGTGACACAAGGGCATGAATAGTGACAATTTCTACAAGCTAGGTAGGAAGGCCTCGTGATTCCTAAAGCATTGATTAGAACACACAAAAGGGTCTCACCTTGGCCATGAGAAATATTTATCCCTAGACTGAGAACAGCACCAATCCCATCTTTAAAACTGTAAAAGTAAGACCTGAAGAATCTAATGCATTTCAATGAATGGGAATGCATTGCACATTAATAGGAACACAAAATGTCTAGAACTCAACAAGTTAAAATAACAATGCCTGGCATGTAATAAAAAATGATCATGCATGCCAAGAAGCAATAAAAATGACCCATAAGATTAAAAATTAATCAGTTGAAAACAGTGCAGAATAGACACAGATGTTAGATTTAACAATGACTTTAAAAGTAACTACGATTGGTTTCCGTATGTTCATAAAGCTAAGTAGCAAAAAAGCACAAGTTCAGAAATACACACACACACACACACACACACACACACATAATCAAGTTGTTTAAGACCAATCATAAAGGGACTTTAAAAAAATCTATTCCAGAAAACAAAACATATGAAGTATGAAAAGATAAATAAGGATAATGACATATTTCTTGGAAAAAATAATGCTACCAAAAAGATTGTGGAGTATCATATTTTAAATATTGTCAATCTAGAATCCTATACTCAATTAAAAAATAAAAGAAAGCAATAATGACTTTTATTTAGACACATAAAGGCAAAAGCAATTCATTACCATCAGACTGTAGCTGCAAAGATACAGCAAAGATCTAGAAGAATACCCTTAAGGCAGATGGAAGATGAACCAGATGGAACTATGGATCTACACAAAGAAATGTAGAGCACTGTAAATGGTGACTGCATGTGTCATCAACAGAGCATTACAACTTCTGTCTTATTCTCATAAATTGATTAGGTCATTCAGTTGATAATACTGAGGTGGTCTATTTGAACACACCATCCATCAGATGACTAGAAATCACCACAGGACCACAGGAAGTATGGGAAAGCAAAAAAATACTTCTCCAAGGGAAAAGAATAACTCCTCTTCATCCTCAAGCAGTTCAATGAAAATCATGGAAATGTCTGATAAAGAATTTAGAACATTCATAATGGTGAAGCTAACAGAGATGAAAGAGAAGAGAGACAATGAACTGCATAAGAGAAAACAGAAAGAAGTTGATGAGTTCCAGGAGGTGAGGAAATTCTTGCAAGATCTAAAAGAGGAATTACACACTTTAAAAATGAATCAAATGAAACTGTTAGAGATGAAGGTTATAATACAGGAAGTCAAAATCTCCTTTGAAAGTATTAAAAGCAGACTAGATCATAGAGAAAATAGAATCTCAGACATAGAAGAGAAAATTGCTGGCCTAGAAAAATCCACCATGAAGACTGAGAAAATTGCCCCCAAAAATGAGAATAATATATGAGAAGTACTAGATACCATCAAACGTCCAAACATCCGAACAACTGGCATTCCAGAAGACAAAAAGACTCATAAGGGTATTGAAAATCTATTCAATGAAATCCTGAAGAAAATTTTCAAACCTAGAGAGGCACTGAAAGATCCAGTCCCAAGAAATACAAAGGACCCCAAGTAGAATCAACCCAAGAAGATCTTCTCCAAGATACATTATAGCCAGGTTGACCAAATCCACAAAGACAAGATACTAAGATTGGCAAGAGAAAAACATCAAGTTACCTAAAAGGATATCCTATCAGGCTAACAGCAGACCTCTCATTGGAAACAATGCAAGCGAGGAAAGAATGGGAAAATATATTCAAAGTGTTAAGAGAAAAGCAATTTTAGCCAAGCATACTGTACCCGGTAAGGTTATCTTTCATGTGGGAAGAAAAAACAAGAACATTCTCGGATAAACAAAACCTGAAAGAATTTACCATCACCAGACCAGATCTCCAAGAAGTTCTCAAGGGAGTGCTATATCAGGAAAATTAAATACAGACACACAGAAATAAGAGTTCAAAAACTAAGAAAATGGCCAACTTAATCATAGGGAAAAGTCTGGAGTTGAACATTATATCCCAGAATTTTATCGGGAAAACTGAACTGCAACAGAAGATAAAAGTACATGAGACTAAATTGGTGAAGTATAATTTTATGATTTTTTATTAAAACATTGCTGATTTTCTTGTAGACTTTGTTATATGGTTGTAAGGATTTGTGTCCTGTCTTGCGATATAGATAGGTTCATGTATCTACCATTTGAACAGAATCCTAACCTATTTCCTGGCTTTAAGTTTTAAGCAATGTCCCTTAGCATTTCTTTGATTTAAGTTAAAACTTTTTTTTAAGACAATTATTTATTTATTTATATTTTTATTTTCACATGAGTTTTGCCAAAGAAATACAGAGAGAGGGAGAGTGAGAAAGCAAGCCACCAGGTCCGGGATTCAAACTGTGGTCAGCCATGTGGGAATTCCAGTGCCTTAACCACCACACCACCTGCTGGTCTTCCAAAACTGGTTTTCTTAATAGTACCAAGTGAACTTGGTATTGAAAGTAGTTAGATTATTTAAGAAATTTTGTGCTTTCTACAATGTGGGAGGGAAAGGAATGGAAGACAACTGTAGACACTAGACATAGTGTGAGAAGAGGGTGGGAAAGGACAGAGGGTCATAAATAGGGGTAAAAAAATACTAGAAACTAGAAATGGAAAATTTTTGATAATAACATGTATGATTAAGCCACTATGCAGTATATTCTGGATGAGAAATCACATTTTGTATGCTACTATGATGCTTAGGGAATTAATATAAATTAAGTTAAAAAAAGGAAAAGTTTCAGAAAAAAAAGTTAAAAATGTTTTTCATGAAATTAAAAAAAAAAAAAATGCATTAAAAATACCTATTCGATGACTGCAGTGAGATATATAGTCCCAGCTAGGTGCTACTTTGTAGGATGTTCAGTCTACTCACTGAGGCTTATTTCTAAAGTTGGACTTGTGTTCATGGAAATGTATACATCAGCTGTGCTTGCTATGAAAATATTCAGTTTAATTAAGATCTTTCGTGACTCAATAAAATGTGGGGAAAAAGCAGTATAGAAAGAAAACATAGATGCCAGAGACAGTGTGGGAGGAGAGTGGGAGATGGCAGATGGTACCATAGACAGTGTGGGAGGAGAGTGGGAGATGGCAGAGGGTTAGAGATAGCGAATCAAGGATGGGGGGAAAAAAAAAAAAAGCAAAACATACAGGAAACAAGAAATGGAAAATTATTTGTTGACAATAACATGGATGTTGATGTGCTTGGTTGAGCCAATATACAGTGTACTCCAGATGGAAAATATTTCGTATGCTGTAATGATGTATAGCTAATGAATGTAAATAAATAAATTTAAATTAAAAAGGAAAAAAAAAGAAAAGTCATTGTGTTACCTTCTGCTTACAGCTATATGAGCAATTTATACTGGAAGAGAGAAAATACATTTCCAGTCAAGTCAATAGATAATTATGCCTCTTGTTGACATCTTGACTGAAGATTCACATGGATTCTTGAAATAGAGACATTGCAAAATTCCCACAATAAAATATCCACAGAAACTGAGATAGTAAATGTCTGTTGCTTTAAAAGAATCAAAAATCAAAAATAAAACAGACATACAAATAATATGGAAACTCATGTATACTTTACATCATCACTTTCACTTTTATAGCTATATCTTATGGTAGCACATGTTTAAAAACATGCATTTTTAAGAAAACTCACTTCAGTATTGTCAGTAAGAGCAAATGACTGGAAATAACTGAAATGTCCAAAGCAGTTATGGATAAGTAAATTGTAGAGAATTCTTTAAAAAAAGAAAGAGGTGGGCACTCTATGGCAGAAACTGAATGACTGTAAGGTATAAAAATGTAGAGAGCAATGATGATACTGGAGACATTGGTGTAAGAGAATGGAAAATAGGGGAGGCTGAAAGGGAGAGAATCAAGTGGAAGAAGAAAGAAGCAAAGCATTTAAGGGACCTGAAGTGGAAAGAAATCTGTTGATTATAATGTACATGGTAATGTCTTTGACTGGACCAATATGCAATGTATTCATGGTAGAGAAATTCATTTGGTATGCTGTAATAATACACAGTGATCGAATATAAAAAAAAAAAAAAAAAAGGAAATGGGGACATTCACCAAAATAGTAGCAGGAAAAATGAGAGCAGAAAGATTATAGATATGATATATATTAAGGTGGTAGAATTGAATATTAAGTGTAAGCTGTGAGGAAAGTTTAGTAGAAAAGGATGATAGCCTTTCCTGAAATTTCTGGCTTGTATATGTCTATTTGTTAGCTGAATCATTATAAAAGCCGGCTAGCTTGTCTCTGCCTTTACTCTTTTCCTTACAATCATTCTCAACACATTATCCAAATTACCTTTTAAAAATGTAAATTGATTAACATAATTTCTCTGTTCAAACCCTCTACAGGCAGCTTTTTACCTGTCCCTTGTTATTTTTCTTGTTTTCTCTGTAACTTCCCTTCTCCTAACTCTGCCTTGGCTCATTCTATTCTTGATATACTATATTGCTTTCCTTTCTGTTCACTTATATCATGACGGCATCTATCTTGGTACTTTTATTTTAGTTGTATCTCAGCTTGCAATACTGTTTTCTCAGAGATACCAAGCTCACTACCCTACCTGCGACTATCTATTTTGATGCCATTTTTAAAGTTTATGAAACTCTTTTATGAATGAAAGAGAGACACACACACAGGTACTTTCACAGCCCCAGCAGGGTCTTCATGTCATGATCCACCCCTAGCTTCAGCCAGCCTCGGGTCATGGGCACATGTGACCAGAAGGTTCAATGAGATCTCTGGATACAATCCTGGAATCCCATGTGATTCCCATGTGAGGCAGCTTCACAGAGTATTGTTACCACTGTACCCTACCTGGGTCCTGACACCATTTTCTAAGATAGATCACTTTGACTACCTTATTAAATATGGTGAACTGCCTCCCCACTATCATCAGAATTCTCAGTCCTATTACTCTGCTCTACTTTTTAATTGTTTATCACCTTTGAAAAGCAAACAATATCTTAACCATTTATGTTTATTATTTATTGCCTGTCTATCAAATTAGAACATAAGATCCACAAGGAAGAATTATACTGTATTTATTTATTTATTTGTATTTAGATTGATATATCTGTTTGAAAAGACTTAGAAAATAGTTGGTATGCAATGCATATTTTTTTAATTGCATGAATAAATTATTTGCCTTCTCTCTTATTGGAGGACCACACAGTGATCTTTCATCTACTCTCTGTCTAGATATCAAACTTCTATTAGTTCAGTTAATACTCCTTTGTGGTGGTGTTCACATAGCTATTTACTTATTCTGAAACTGTTTTTCAGTTAGCGTCAGCATCTGTACCTGGGCTTGGCTCAAGCTGAAACATGATCTGGGAGCTGATGGTGATGAAGAGAAAGAGGAAATAAAAGAGGAAGCCCTTCTTCTCGAGAGGACCTGGAAATTGCAAAGAATGAGACAAAAAGACAGAGTAGAAGTGGACACAAGCAGCCTGAGCCTAGGTAGCCCAAGCAACTTGTGCCGCCTAGACAAACTGGGCATCTTCATTTATAGTGTGAGGCAACAGTACATATGTAAACCAGGTGTATCTGGGTGTATCCCCTGACGATAATCACATCATGGAGAAATCCCATTAAACTTCTTTTCTTTTTTTTTTTTTTTTCTTTTTTTGGAGAGGTTTTTGCTATAGGGCGCGTGCGCTTGCCAGACAGACAGAGAGAGACAGAGAGACAGAAAGCGAGAAATCACCCCCCGGGGGGATGGCCACGCCGCAATCCCTTCTCCTCCATTCTCCTCTCGGGATCTTGGGCACGCACGCACACGCGCCCGGCGTGAGTTTAAGCCATCGGGTCCGGGACTCGAACCGCGGTTGACTACGTGGGAGTCCAGTGACATAGCCATTATGCTAACTGCTGGTCCCTAAACTTCTTTTCTAATGGAGAGAAGTCTAGTTGCAGGTGTGAGGAAGAAACATGAACTAAAGAAGCCCACCATAGTGCAGGCATCACCAGGCCTGGAGAAGGCTAAGGAATCTCACAGAGGCAGAGCAGGGATTGCACTTTGCTAACTGGGGTCAGGATGTTTCCTGAATTCTATCAGATGTGTCTGGTAAAACACCCCTAGCAATGTCCACCTTTTGCTCTTCCTGCAGCGAGGGTCAAGGAAAGGACAAGTTGCATGGTTCTGCCAAAACCCAAAGGGACAGGTGGTGTTTGCTCAGAGCATGTCCCCACACCTCAGGGTCTCTCTCCAAATGTGTCCCTGCAAGTTAGAATGTTAAAATGAATTAATTGAAAATCATTGAGAAATTGTGCTACAAATTGAAGTAAAATTTTCTCTTAAAATGCAGTATTTCAAAGTAGAATAAATAGCTTCAAATACAGTACAAACTTTAAAATATAAATGAGTAACTGTTTCTATTTATCATCAAAAAGTTATCTTCTTAAGTTACATTGGATTTCTGACTAAGTAGTTGGGAAAAATCAGTCCCTCTGGTGGATAGCAATTAATTGAAAAGGCAGTTTTACGTAAGTATGGATGATTGATTTTCCAGGTATTACCTATTTTTTTTGTTATCAATCATTGTGGTGTCATATTTGCATTAAATTTAAATGTACATTATATAAAATTAAAATATAAAATATTAGTTTCCCTAAAACAGTGAAAAATGTATAAAAATTTGCATCTGTAGAAACCGTGAAGTAATGGCATCATGTGGAGGATAACAGGAGTACTTGTTGAGGCCCATATAAATTTCATGCAACTGTGAGAAAAAAAATGGTATCTTAGTGTGAGAAACTGTGACGCAATTCCCAAGGGGTTCTAACGCTAAAGAGCAAAGTGAGGAAAGGTTTAGCTGTGCCTAGGGTTTTATCATTGTTGTTCATTATTTTATTGATGGTGATTTTTAAGTTTCCATTTTAATCAAAATTTTGCCATTTTTATTGTGACAGAAAAAAATTAAAACAACATAATGCCCTCTAATTTGTTCTCAGGATTTTATATACATTTCCACTTTCAGGTTTTCATATGTACTTGATAGTTACCAGGTCTTCCCTCACTGGGGTGTTTTGGGAGATTCAATTGCTAGTTTGAAAAAGCAGATGGTCTTATGGGGTATGTTAGCCCATATCCTTATTCTTTCCACTTTAGTCACTACCCTAACTGTGGACTACCACTCCTACTCATCAGTGATCTTCATTTCTCCATGGGATGCAGAAGTTGGCATCTGAAATCTAGTGGGACACTAATTCACTACTGGTTCATTGTGGGGAGGAGTGCACTAATATTTCCAAGTAAAGACAAATCTATGGTATTTGCCATGACAGAAATAATAAACAGCAAATAGCTTTTAATACATTGATTCATGCAACTTTTTACTCAATTGACATTCAGAAACAATTTTTTCTTCATTTGCATTTATAACCATTTTTTATCCTACAGCTTAAAATGTGAAGTCTGTACAGTTAGGGGCTTTAAATTCTAAAAATGAATTTGTAAACATTCTCAAGAAAATTCTAAAGCTTCATACTTATTTAAGTCATTCTTGTTTCTTTTAATATTTTATAGTTGACATATTATTATTATTATTATTGCTTTTTTCATACAAGACTTTTACAATTTCCCTAATGGGAATTACATGCATGGAATTTAGAGTTTCCATATTTGTTCTTCCAGTTAAATGAGTTATATTTAATTTTATATAACAGCTCAAAACTGATTTCCTGTATATTTTGGTAACTATGAAATGCTATAGTAGTAGGAAATAAGAAAACTTATAACTAGACATGTTAGTAAATAAAGCCTTCTTTTATTTTTTGTTTTCCTCAAAATAATGAGCTATAATTAAGAAATAAAGCCATTTATGTGAGAAGTATATGAATTAGGAACATCTATGCTTCTCATCAATAAAATACATATAAGTTAATTTATATATTCAAATGAATTTTCACAATTTTGTCAATTTTAAAATAAGTTAAGAAAATTTATTTAGTATGTTTTAAGGTGACTTGTGCAGTCAATTGCACATAGTATGGATCACAAAATTATTTATAAAATATATGTAATTGAGAACTGGGTACAGTGTTTAAAGCTTTCAAAGATAATACAAGGTTATTGAGCCTACGGGGCTAATGTAGACTATAAATCGTATGTTGCAGAGCAGGTAAAATGTGAAGAACTAAGAAAAGAAAAGTATGTTTGGTTGAGGGAACAACTTGAGCAAATGCACAAAAGGTGAAAAATATAGGGCAGGTCAAAAATAGTGGAATGTCCTCAGAATACAAGGGGTAAAATATGAAGAAATTAGAAAATACATTTTCTTTTCACTTTTATCAGTTACTCATTTTGTATCAACCACATATGGTGAGAAAATTGGTTTAAATTTAAGCTGGGTCTGGTATATGTCCAAATATGTTTGGTGGAATTAGGAAGTTTTGAAGATAAGTAGGGTGACAGTGGAACAAAAATCCATTTGCTGAGAAGAGTCTGGTAAGGAGGTTCTATCTTGAGAAAGATGGAATTTGACCTATAAATAGCCTGGGCAATCAAAGAACCAAAAGTTTTCCCCCATAAAGCTTGCCTCTCAACCTAACCTATAATTCATGCCTGAGTCTATAAAGAGTCATAGGAAACAAAATTAAAACTAAAAAAGCTACTTTGCCAGTATCAGTATCATTTATAGAGATATGAGAACAGTTTATGAGCTCTCTAACAGAGCGAACACACACACACACACACACACACACACACACACATATACATACATGCATCATCCCATCTTTCTAAGTCTTTTTTTTTTGAGAGGTTTTTTTTTTTTTTTTTTTTTTTTTTTTTTTTTTTTTTTTGCTATAGGGCGTGTGTGCTCGCCAGACAGAGAGAGAGAGAAGACAGAGAGACAGAAAGCGAGAAATCACCCCCCAGAGGGGATGGCCATGCCACAATCCCTTCTCCTCCATTCTTCTCTCGGGATCTTGGGCACACACGCACATGCGCCCGGAGTGAGTTTAAGCCACTGGGTCCGGGACCCGAACCATGGTCGACCACGTGGGAGTCCAGAGACATAGCCATTATGATAACTGCTGGTCCCCTGAGTCTTTTAGCCAACAATGACACGAGTGCATGGATGATGGTACTAAGCACAAACATAAAAGTACTCATCAGACACAGCGACCTCCCAAGAAGGAGGTGGTAGCATCAAATACATATTGCCATACTCAGTGAATGAGGCAGCACGATGACAGAGAAGGCACTGCTATGTCAGATAATGCAGCCAGATGCCTATTAGAGATGTAGGATTTAGCAGTGTGTTATCCTCTGTTCATGTCCAGGAGAACTTGGTAACTAGAAAACACAGCAATCCTAACATAGTAGCAAAGAAGTAGTAATGGCCAGAAGAAAGCTTTGGCTAAGATTATTTGTTAAGCCAGGATATTTATTTGTAATAAACATTTTAGAACGTCCAACTAATAGAGGATCATGCTAAGGGGCAAAGTTAGTGCATAAACAAAAGAAGAGGTAGTATTTGCATTATAAATTTTTAAAAAAGTTCAAGAGTACTGAGACATGGGACAAAACAAAATTACAGAAATAATGTATTCATTGAATAAAAAAGAAAAAATAGATAAAACATTACTTATAATCTCACTACCAAATATATTCCCTTATAGAGATTCTTCTACAATTGTCCAAAGTATATAAAGTATGAAAAAGAAGAAAATGTAGGGAAAATAATCTTATATTTGACCTTGATTTCATCACTTATATAAGTAGCATTAATAATAGTCTATGATAGAAAACATAAATAAACTCTCATTTATTTACTTTGATCACATTGTATTCACATTGCCTCTTACCAGCTAACAATCTAGTTAGATGTTATGTGAATGTTTGTGTGTGTGTGTGTGTGTGTATATGTTGTAATTGTATTTACTTTTTGTATTATTTAAATTAACTTATATTGGTGGTCTCACAGACTGAGATTTTAATATATGAGTTTATATACAATTCTGATATTCATAAATATTTGTCTGATTACTTGGTATTTATAATAGAAATTTATTTTAAGGAAAGTGTTGGCCAAAGATCAAGAAAATATTCCTTTTCTTGCCAGGACAAAAATTAATGAACAGGTTCTAAAATTTTTCTTATATGTTTACTATCATCTCAGATAACATTAATATGTGATAAACTATTACACATATTTCTTTTTTTCTTTATTATTATTATTAAACATTCAATTGCTATACATCATTTAGATTTTAAAGAGACTTTACCCAGCATGATATACTCCTCAGTTCAGCCCAGTTGAGAATACTATTGACATCCTCATCAACAGATAATAAACCATATTTGTGTCCCACAAATGTCTTATCTCTCTATTTTCCCCCAAATGTCCTTTCCTACGCTCTTCCCCTCCCACACTTTCCTTCCACTTTGTCTCTAATCTCCATTATAATTTTTATGTTTTTATATCCTCCAGACTTTCAGACTATAGCATAGAAATGTGAACTGAAGATTTTATTTCTAGAAGGTAGAACTTCCCATAGGAAGGGAACAGAAAAACTGAACTATCAAGAATTTAGAAAATTTGTGCATAGAAGTGTTGCAGAAGAATCTACCTAAAACAAACCAGGGGACAACAAAAATGATAGTGATGATATTGGGATAAGGAGAATTGAATGTGTAATATTGTTCACGGGTAGATTAAGTTGCATCTACAATGGATTAAGGACATATAATGACTGTATATTATGACAACGTAACAATAATGGGGAAAAGGGTCATGGTAAGTACATGAGAAGATAAATACCAGACTAACTTGTGGAAATTAACTGAGAATAATAAGATAGTATTTCAAATTAAAAATTGAAGGAGAGAGATGTATATGTTAGTCAAGGTTCTCCAGGAAGATAGACCCAATAAGATATGTATAGAGATCTAAGAGGGTAATTATTGGGAGAATCAACTCATATGCTTGTGGTGGCTGAGAAAATCCCACAACAGATCATCTGGAAACTGGACATTCAGGGTTGTTGGTAGTGTGGCTTAGTCCAAGCCAAAGGCTTCAGAAAGGAAAAGCAATCATGTAACCGACAGTGTGAGGCTAAAAACACAAGCACCGAGTGTGGAAGGGTGCTGGCATGAATCCTGGAGTCTAAAGTTCTGATGTCCAAGGCAACAGTTTATCCTCTTCTCTTTCAAAAATGAGACCCATCCATCATTGGCATTTGTTCTCTCTGGGCTGTTGATTGGATGGTGCTCATCCACATTGATGGAAATTTTTTTCCACCCAGCCTACTCAAACTTGAATGTTACTTTCTTCTAGAAACCCCCATGTTGGTACATCCAGAAAATTTTATTAAGTTTCTAGGTATTCTATAGTCCAGTCAGGTTAAAACCCAAAACTAACTTTTATGATGGGGAATATAAATTATTAGCAAATAATAGTGCTTATTAGCCAATCCATTCACAGTAGGAAACCAGTGGAATGTAACCCTCTCCCTTGGAGAAGAGAGAACCATAGTAATTATTCAATGGTATTCCATAACAGTGAATATGAGCACAAAGTAAAAACAAACATCCTTTTGAATATAAAGAGTTAAGCCAATAATGAATATAAACAGAATGTATAATGGAAGACTATACAAACAAAAGACACTTACACACCCCATATATCATTACATAAAATAATTTGAAACAATTAAGGCTAACACCTAAAATTTATCATGAATATATAGCAGTTATTCATATCTGAGCACTGATTAATATAACAACAGCCCTTACAAAAATTAATAATTAAAAAAAAAACAGGAATTAAAATTCATGGAAAACCTTAAGAGTACTTTAATCAGGGGCCAGCAGGTGAAGTGGTGGTTAAGGCACTGTAATGCCATGTGGCCAACTACAGTTTGAGTCCTGGACCTGGTGGCTTGAAAATCACACCGAGTAGGGACCAGCAGTTAGCGTAATGGCTATGTCACTTGACTCCCATGTAGTCGACCGCAGTTTGAGTCCCAGACCCAGGGGCTTAAACTCACGCCGGGTGCATGTGTGTGCGTGCCCAAGATTCTGAGAGGAGAATGGAGGAGAAGGGATTGCCACGTGGCCATCCCGCCTGGGGGATGATTTCTCGCTTTCTATCTCTCTGTCTCGCTCTGTCTTTCGGGCGAGCACATGCACCCTATGGCAAAAACCCCTCCAAAAAAAAAAAAAAAAATGAAAATCACACCAAGTACATATGCGTGTGTGCCCAAAATCCCAGAGGAGGATGGAGAAGAAGGGATTGTGATGTGGCCATCCCCTGAGGGAGTGATTTTTTTCTCACTTTTTTTGTCTCTATTTCTGTCTGTCTCTCTCCATTGAGCACATATACTTTATGGCCAAAAAAAAAAAAAAAGTACTTTGTCAATCTAAAGCAGATTCAATGGTCATAAAATTAGAAAGATGATAGAAAATCTAAATAACATAATTTATAAGGTAGATTTTATAAATTTTAAAACTTCAGTAGCATCAAATATACCATATTTTCAAGTATATATGAAACATTAATTATACCTAAGATAGTAAGGAAACTTCTAAAAGTTCCAAAGTAAAGAGAGTAATATATCAAAAAAAAAACTTCTCTGACTGTAATGACATAGAACTTAATAACAATATTTTAATAAACTTATAATTGAAAATTAAAATAAAAATGCCTTTAAATAACTTTTGGGTTAAATTACTTGTGTCTTTAAAAGTAATAAATGATGGTAGATACAAATTCATATTTGTGGGATACAATTAAAGCAGGTGTGTGTGCACAATTATATATTTATATTAAAATAAAACAAAGAATGAATTAAAATAGCACTCAAAAAACAAGAGAAAACAGATATGCTAAAAGATAAGTCATTATATTATTAAAGACAAAAGAAAAAAGTAACAAGAAAACTGACAGAGATAGGGGAATTAATATATACATTTAAAAGGTGATTTTGAAATAAATCAACCATATAAACAAACCACTGTTTAAACTAATCAAGGAAAATAGAGACTGCTGAAATAAATGAATCAAAAATTCGTAAGGAGTATACTGTAAAGTTATATGTGATTCAAAGTAATATATACAAGATTATGATATTAATAAATTTATAAAATTCACAAAGAAAATAAACATAGAAACAAAGAAAATATTAAGAATCCTGGGAATGTAGGTGGCACAACTAAATTCAAATACATTTGAAAATAGAAACTAAGTGAATAAAAAGGAACAAAATTTTCTAAATCTATTTCTATAGAGAGAAAAAGTTAGCCTAAGGAAAAGAATTATTGCCCAAGACTCAAATGATTTCACAGAGAAATTCTAAAAACCTTGGGTGATCAGACAATTCCAGTGAAACCACTAAAATTATCTATCATTATTTGCAATTTAAAGAAAATAAAACACAAAGGGAAAATTTGAATTACGTTATCAAGGGAATATAATAATAAAATATACCCTCACATCTGAAACAAGTACACCAAATAAAGAAAAATAAAATTTAATCTTACTGATGAATACTTTTCAAAGTCTTAATAAATATAATAATAAAAGGTCCAAGAGCACACTAAATACTTTATACATCAAGGTAAAGTAGGTTTTATTCCAGAAGTGTAAGAGTAGCTCAATATTAGAAAATCTATTATTAATAGACTGAAGAAACAAAAGCACATCTAATGTCCACAGAAATACAAAATGCTTTATAAAATATGCTAATATCTATTTATGATAAAAACTCTGAATATGATCAGTGTCATTTACTTATATTTTATAGATTAAGAAAAGTGCAGTGTGAGGAGCATTATAAAGGCAAACTCAAATCTTGGCAACTTTCTGAATTTTGGAGACAAGTTTACAGGAGAAATTGAAGAGGATTCCAAATTGGCTAGCCAGGATCTCTATGTTCTGCTTTGAAGAACCATATTTTATGCTGTAAAGAAGTACAATGATTAAATGTAAATAAAAAATTAAAAAAAAATTAGGGACTCTAGAAGACATGGGGTTTTGTAAAAAAAAAAAATACTAGTTTTGTCTTTTGTTATTTTGGCTTTTGAGTTGAAGAATCATGGCAATGATCATTTATGTTCTAGTATCAATGAGAAAATTAGAGTTTGAGGACATGGACCTGAGAAATGACATGATGCTAAAGGCAGAGAGACATCTACCTCTGAGGTGCTCTGCCCATTTCAGGAACCAGAATGAGGGTTGAAAAGCCCCGAGTTGCAGCCCCCCTCTTCCAACCACACTTCTCTGGCCCATAGCTATAAAGGTAGGGGAAAAAAGGTCTTTTCTTTTTTTTTTTTTTTTTCCTCTTTTTTCCTAATTGTTTCTTTTGCTAATTCTTTGCTCTGCTCATTTCACATGCCATGAGACCATGGCTCGAAGTTTCTTTGTTTTTGTTTTTTCTTTCTTTTTTTTCTCTATTCCATTTTGAATTCTCTTTTTCTTCTACCTTTTTTTCTCATTTTGCTGCTCAGCTTCCACCCAGTGAGTGTATAGACACGTCTAGGTGCACAGTAGCCAAACATCCGAGTTTTACTAGACTCAGAGAAATCCTCACACCCCACTGAATCAGCTGCAAAAGGGAGATGCTCCTCTTCATAAATCTGAACTTGGAACTCCTCTTGTGGATACCATGATGCAAAAACATAGTAGAAGACAGAAATTGGCACAGAAGTACCTCACAGAAGCTCACAGTTGCAGAAACCTTCTTTAACAAATTAGACAGAAGTGAATACGTCACCAAATAATAAAAATCAGAGAAAGCCTCAACTATGAGAAAACCAAGCATTACCAAAAAGGAAACACAGTAACTTGTCTCCAAGTATTGAAAAATCAGAGGAAATTACTGAATTGTCCAAAAAGGAATTTAGAATATTTATGGCAATAAAATTCTATGAGATGGAAAAGAAAAGAGACATTTATCTCCAGGAGATGATAAAGTCCTTTCATAATTTGAATGAGGAGATAAATGATAAAAAGAAGAATCAAACAGAACTTCTAGAGTTGAAGACTATAATGCAGGAGATCAAAACCTGCCTTGAAAATATTGAAGCTGATTAGCTCATGCAGAAGGTCAAATTGCATATGTAGAAGGCAAAACCCCTGACCTAGAGAAAATCACCAAGAAGAATGAAAAAATAACCCCCCCAAATGAGAATAATATATGGAAAATACTAGATACCATTAAATACCCCAAAATGCAAATAACTGGTACCCCAGAAGGTGAAGAATCTGAAATGGGCATTGATAATCTATTCCATGAAATTCTGAAAGTAAACTTACCAAACTTAGAGAGGCTTCAAATATCCAGACTCAAGAAATACAGAGGACCCAAATAGAATCAACCCAAGAAGATCCTCTTCATAGAACATCATAGTCAGATTGGCCTAAATCACAGATAAAGAAAAGATTCTAAAAATGGCAGGAGAGAAACTATCAGTTACTTACAAAGCTTATCCCATCAGGCTGATATCAGATCTCTCAGTGGAAACAATGCAGCAAGGAAAGGATGGAAAGACATTAAAAGTGTTAAAAAATTTTTTCAGCCGAGATTACTATATCAAGAAGATTATTCTTAAAATGGGAAGAAAAGATAAAAACATTCTCAGCTAAACAAAATCTAAAAAAATTGACCAAAACCAGATCAACTCTTCAAGAAATACTGAAGAGAGTACTATACCAGGAAAACTATAGTGAGACAGGCAGACATAAGAAAACAAAACAAAACAACAACAACAACAAAACAACAAGAAAATGGCTAAATAATGGCTGGACAAGTAATTTTCAATATCAATAACAATGTTGAATGTCAATGTATTAAATTCTCCAGTCCAGAGACACAGACAGGCTGAATGGATAAAAACATAAATAAACCCTCTATCAGGTACCTACAAGATATGCACCTCATGAATAAAGACATAGACTAAAAGTGAAGGGCTGGAAAAACTTACCGCATGCTAATGGAAATCAAAAAAAGGCTGGAGTCACAATATGGATTTCAGTCAAAACAGGATTTAATAAAAAATCTTTAAGAGACAAAAAAGGGCATAATATAATAGTAAAAGAACTAATTCTTCAAGAAGATATAATGCTTGTCTATATCTATGCACCCAACTTAGGAGCACCCGAATACATGAAGACTGCTAGATCTAAAAAGAGAGATAGACTGCAACCTATTAGTTGTTGAGGATCACCTAAACAAAATATAAGCAAAGAGATACAGGATCTAAATGATACCACAAATCAAATGGACTTGACAGACATCTATAGAACCTTCCACCCAAACCCACAAAACACACATTTTTCTCACTCTACTGTGAACTTTTTTAAAACTTGACCATGTAATAGGGCACAAAACAAGCCTTTACAGATTCAAAGGCATAGAAACTGTATTCATCATCTTCTCCAACAATAATGGGATTAAAGTTGATATTCATTTAAGAAAAAACCCTCAAAAATACACAAAGATATGGAAACTAAGCAACTTACTCCTGAATGACTCCATAGCTACTGAAGAAATTAAGACTGAAACCAAAAGATTCATTGAAACAAATGATAATGAGTACATGAGTTTCAGTAATCTATGGGATATAGCAAAAGCAGTCATAAGAGGGAAGTTCATAGCAA
The DNA here is from genome assembly GCA_026018925.1 of Tupaia tana. NCBI lineage: Eukaryota > Metazoa > Chordata > Mammalia > Scandentia > Tupaiidae > Tupaia > Tupaia tana. The sequence continues at coordinate 128,003,356 of JAKSZU010000001.1, read as the reverse complement.
TTAGTACACAGGAAGACAGAAAGCTGGCAAATGGACAATCTAACATCATGCTCAGGGAATTGGGAAAAAAAATTTAAAATACCAGGAGAAAAGAAATAATAAATATCTGAGCAGAAATAAATGTAATAGAAAACAGATGAACTATATAGAAAATAAATGAGACTAAAAGCTCATTCTTGGAAAAGATAAACAAAGTTGACACAGCCTTAGCTAGACGAGTTTTGAAGAGAGAATCAGATTAATCAATTCATTACGGGAGAGGCAATATTACAACAGATATAATAGAAATACCAAAGATCACCTATACACCAACAAACAAAATTTGGATGAGATGGACAAATTCCTGGACACATATAATCTACCAAGATTGAATAAGGAAGACATAAAAAACCTGGATAACTCATAATAAGCCATGAGTTTGAATCAGTAATAAATAACCTCCCAACAAAGAAAAGCCCTGGTCCTGATGGGTTCGTTTCTGAATTCTACAAAATATTTAAAGAACAGTTAATCCTCATTCAACTCAATTTATTTTTTAAGATATAAAAGTAAGGAAATCTCCCAAATTCATTTTATGAAGCCTTCCTCATCCTCATCCTCCAAACACATAAGAATGTAACAAAAAAGGAAAACTACCGACCAATATCTCTGATGAATAAGAATACAAAAATTCTCAACATGATACTAGTAAATCCTATTAAACAACATATCAAAATGATTATTCATCACGACTGGGTAGGTTGTATTCCAGGGATGCAGGGTAGTTCAACATATGCAAAAACATAAATGTAATAAACCATATTAACAGAAATAAAGATAAAAATCATA